>CM054057.1:14335732-14964968 GCA_028641055.1 Alopecurus myosuroides
CCGAGGCTGATTGAGCCACTGCTGAAAACACCTGGGTGTTGGCTAGAAGAGTTGCCAGCGGTGTTGTGGAGTCTAAGGACTACCCCTAACCGGTCAACCGGCTACACGCCATTCTTCTTGGTATACGGGGCTGAGGCCGTGTTGCCAATAGACTTAGAGCATGACTCCCCCCGAGTAGCCCTCTACACTGAGGTGGAGGCGAGAGAAGCTCGAGAAGACGACGTTGACCTGCTTGAAGAAGCAAGAGAGCTGACTCTGTCACGTTCGGCTGTCTACCAGCAAAACCTGCGGCGCTATCATAGCCGAAAGGTGAACCCAAGGGTTTTCCGAGAAGGAGACATGGTCCTTAGGCTTGTGCAGCGCACAGCCGGGATGCACAAGCTGTCTCCTCCATGGGAAGGGCCTTTCATTGTCAGCAAAGCGCTGCACAATGACGCGTACTATCTTGTAGATGTGCGCCCATCGCAGGCGAACAGGGCAGATAAAGCTGGAGAGGAAACCAAGCGTCCTTGGAATATAGCTCTACTTCGTCGTTTTCATTCGTAAGCAAGGATGTGTATGTACCCTTTCATCCGAGTTGAAATTCTACTCTGCAATCTAAAATTGTTCTCGGGGACTGCCCTCGTCCAAAATTGCTCTAAGTGTTTTTACTCGGCTCGTTCCTTTGTCTATTCGGTTGCTTCACTTCAGAACTCAAAAGTGCATTGAGTACTGTGTTTAAACCTATATGCCAACTCTTCGACTTTGCTGCTGTCCGAAACCCGGCTTCATGGCAAGCAAGAGAACAAGCAAAAGGTCAATGAGCACACGAAAATCACTAAGGAAGAAAAAGTGCAGGAACCGAGTAGATTGTCGGTTACTTTTTGTTCCTCGTTTTCGTCTTCTCGGTTAAGTGGTGGGCTGCGTTATCATGATTGTTTTCTAGCGGCTAAGTATTTGCAGCCTTGTTCTTTGATTCTTGTGACTCGAATACCAAACAAGCGACAAGTCGCAGGTAGAGCAGAGATGAAAAGACAGGGTGAATAAGAAAAGCTACTCGGGGACTAGCATGGGAACACAGCTCGGCATTGAGCCACTGTCGTTCAAATTGATTAATGTCAACGTAAACCGAGTGGGCATAAAAACTGGGTAGCAAGCGAAAACAAATATTGTTTGATACATATGCTCCCGGCATCCCGGGGATCTGATAAATGTTCAAGTTAAAAAAAAAAGTCGCAGGTGGCCTCAGGTTGAGGAGGCAAGGTTCTCGGCGCTGGCGTGGGCAGTTGTTTCCTCGACGACTGTCTTGGTAGCAGTTTCTTCGGCGGTGGTTTTCTCGGCAGCTTCTTCGTTGTTGGTGGCGTCCGTTTCCGTCTGCACGGCGGCGGACTCCTCCATCTCAACGTCATCCTGGGTGGCCGTCTGCTCGGATGTAGCTGTGGCCACCGAGATGGGGCCTGGAGCCGAAGAGGAGCCAGCGGTGTGGCTAGGAGGTGGCACCGTGTCGTCAAGAGCAGCACCCGAGGAGGTGCCGAAGTTGAGTGGCTCGCTGTCGATGTGGGCATGCTCCTCCTCATCGCTACCCGAGACGGCGGCGCTCTTCCCCTTCCCGGCCTTGCTCCTGGGAGATGCGAAGTATTCGTCCATGTCCTCCTCGTCGTCCTCGTCGTCCTCCACATCGGCTTCCTCCTCGTCTTCATAATCAGTGTCCGGCTCGGGGGGGCCGTCGATGTAGACCTCCGTCTCGGCACACTCTGCGACATCATATGCAATCTGCTTGCGCAAGGCCACGCTGTCGGCATCAGTCTCCCACTTGGAGTTATTGCGCTTCCCGCGGATGAGCTGCATGTCCAGGTTCTCATACCAGGACGCAATGCAGAGAAGCATCACATCCGCACCAGCACGGGCTCCGGAGGCTCGCCACTTCTTCAACTCGGCCTTCACACCTTCCAGCTTGAGGGCGAGCGCCCGCATGCTTTTTGGCTCAGGATCATGGGGCCAGAACAGCCGGTGGAGCTCAAAGCCCGCATGCATCAAATCAGTCCCGCAGCCGGCCAGCTGTTCGAAGTAACCTTTGAGCACCTGCAAGCTGTCCTCGATATCAGCCCTGGTGTCAATCGGCTCGCCCAGCGAAAGGCGAACTGCTCGGGCCTTGGCTATCGAGGGCGCAGAGGTAGACTCAAGGCGAGGCCAGATATCTGAAATAGCAAGTGGCAAGATCAAAAACCGAGAAAGAGAAAAGGAAGCCGAGAAGGAATAAGACCGAGAAGAAAAGATGCAATGAAGAAAAGAACTTACCGACTAGTTGGCGGCGCAGTTGCTGCAGCTTGGTTCTCCAAGATTCCTCGTTGCTAATGTGCTTTGATTGGATCTGGCGCAGGGTGTCCATCTGAGCGAAAAGATCAGCATTGGCCTTCTTCAGAGTCTCGCATTCAGCCTCGAGGGCCCTCTCCTTGGCCTTGAAAGCGGTCTCGGCCTTGGCCTTCTCGGCGATGGCCTTGTCCCTCTCGGCGCCAATCTTCACGGCGTCTTGGAGCGCGTTCTGAAGCTGGACCTGCAGTTTCTCCATCTCGCTGGTGTGGTCCTTAATCAGAGTAATGGCCTGATCGGACAGCTGCTTTTCCACCGCTGCTGGCTGGACGCAATCTTGGTGCGCCTCAGCAAATGACTTATAATCTTCTGCGAAAAGATAAGATAAGGTCAGCAGATATGCAGAGAAGAAACAAATTCGAGACAGAACCGAGTAAACAACAAGCTCACCTTCAAGTCTCTTTATGGTGGCCTCGGAGTCTGCCACAAAAGCACGGCACTTCTCGTGCTCGTCGACTAGGGCCTTCAGGTTAGCTGCAGAGAAGGAAAGGTTAGTGCCAAAGAAAGCAGGAGCGGGCGTAAAAATAAAACGCAGAAACCGCGTAGCTAAAAGGCCTACCCTGCACTTCAGCCAGCTGCTGGCTGCTCTCATTGGCGTTTTTGCTTGCGGCCTCGGCATCTGCCTTCTCTTTCTCCAGTGCGGTGATGCGTCTCCTGGCGATGGAGTGGTTCCAGAGAAGGATGCGGTACAAGTTGGTCCGCTTGAGAACGCTATCCTGAAAACCGAGAAGAAAATGAGTTAGGCAAAGCAGAGAAGATTCGGCCCGAGTAGGAGGCTACTCGGAGAGTGTCCACCTACTCGACCCAAATCTCGGGGACTGGGAGTGATGGTGAGAAAGAAGAAAGGCGAGTAGAAGAGAAGAAAATTCAACTCGGAAAAGGCAAAAAGACTTACTGCGTAGCTCTGTTCGATATCCTCGGCGTTCTTGCGGTGCAAGAACATCTTGGCTGCGAGGGTGGCGGTGTCGGTGGAGACGGACATGGGCTGGTGTCCCAGGTCGATCTTGTTCCACTCCACGCGGTAGTGGTCGACGGAGCCAAGGGTCAAGCCGTGCCACTTATCCTCTCCGAGAACCCCGCTGTCCCACTTGGCGCTGATGTAGCCGACAGTGTCCAGTACCTGCTCAAGACCCTTGGAGGTTATTGGCTTGTCTTGGGGTCCCCGAGAAGCAATATTGGTGGGTTTATTCTGGGCTGGATCGAAGGGAGGAGTATTCCTGGCTACTGCCTTCCTCCCCTTCTGAATAGCTACAGCTTTATCTTGGGGAGGGAAGCCGATGCGGTGTTGGTGGCTAACCTCAATCATATATTCCGGGTAGCAGGGCTGGCCAGCAGCGCGAGCGCCCGCAGAGAGTGCAGCAGGAATCGGGCCGGAGTCGCGGATCACGAGTGCTCCGCCTGCGGATGCGCCTTGCTCCCTGGCCCTTTTCTTCGTCTGCTCCTTCTCGATCTTCTGCTTCTCGGGATCCTCGGGTTTCTTCCCCTCTGTCTTGGCTTTTGCCTTCTCGGCGACTGCTTCCTCGGCAGCTCGCCTCTCGGCTTTCTTCTGTTCAGCCCTGGCCTTCTTCTGCTCGGCCTTGGCTCTCTCAGCAGTTTCTTTCTCGGCTTTGGCCTTCTCGGCGGCTTCCTCCTTGGCCTTGGCCTCCTCGGCAGCCACCTTGTCGACAGTCACCTTCTCAGAAGGGCCCTTCTCGGAGCAGTAATCCCTCAGAGCATCAAGGGCCCGTTGCCTGGTTACTCGCCCAGGAGGGCTGGATGTGTCCTTACTCTGTGGCAACAAGGAAGACGTCGGCGCAGTTGGTGGCGCTGCAGACCCGTCGCCCAGTGCAGTCTCTAGCTGGGCGCTACTCGGGGCGCCGCCTGGCAACGGATAAACATCCGTGACGGTGGCGTCCGCAGCAGTGTTGTCTCCTACTTGCTGCTCGGCAGCAAGATTGTCTCGTGCACCAGCCTCTGTGCTGGTTTGCTCTTGTTCTACTTCAGGCCGCTCGGGGGCGGCAGTGTCTTGCATATCCTGGTCTCGGATCTCCTCGGCATTGCTAGCCGGAGGAGAAGCTGGTCTTTCGGGGTGGACGGCAGTGTCCTGAGCTGCCGCTTCTGATCCTGCTCCCTGAGCGGAAGTGATCGGTGCTTTAGCGGCAGCAGCGTGGGCAGTGTTGTCCTCCTCGTCGTCATCGACGTTGATCAGAGGAATTGGAGTTTCCTTGGCTTGGCCGGATGCACAAGCGGCGTTCACGTCCAGGGGAGCTCTGCGGAAAGAGGAGAAGGGAATCAGGAATTGGAAGAAAATGGGGAAAATGGCACTGCGCGAGAAGAAAGACGACCGGGAAGGAGGCTTACGCGGTAGTGGAAGAGAGCTGTTTCCTCTTTCTCTTCGTGGTGAGCTTAGTGAGTTTCTTCTTCTCGGAGGCCTCCCCCTCCTCGGCGGGCTTCTTCTTCTTCTTGGCAGGAGGCGCTTGTGCTTCGCCGCCTGTCCGTTTGCGAGTTTCGGGAGGGGCAACCGACAGAGGCTTGACGACAAGGGGCGCATCACCATCGTTCTCGCCCTCATCCTGGTCGTCCTTCTCCGCAGCGGCCTCATCTGAGAAATTCAAAGGAAAGAAGAAGTGAATCAGAAATAGCAATACAAGGAGTTGATGCTTCCCGGAAACAAGCAAGATGAGGATGCTATTACCGTCGGAGCCATCGTCCGCCCAAGTGTTAAGGACGTCGCGCTTCTCGGGAGCGGGGCTGCTCTGCTCCGCGTCATCAGAGGGGGGTACATCATCCTCCTCGCGATCCTTGGACCAGTTGTCCTCGAAGACCTCGCTGCTTTCAGTGAGCTGGCGAGTAAGAGTCTGAAAGGCAGAGAAGGATCGCAAGTTAGCCGAGTACCAGAAAAGAACTCTACTCGGCTAGGCGTGCACCCACGAAGCACACTAAGCCTAGGCTTTTTTCTAAATCTCCTACTCGACGAGGCGTGCAGGCACAAAGCACACTAAGCCTAAGGCGATTTAGCTAAGTGTCCTACTCGGTGCACGAGGCGATTGCCAGTCGAGGCGAAAGGAGAAGCTATCTACTCGGAAGGCAGAGATGAAAACAGAGTAAGGGAGACATACCCGCAAGATTGGAGTCCTACGGCTGAACGGGAGGAACCCGTACCGCCACTTCTCGTTGAGGCTGGTCTTCAGGATGTTCCTGGCAAGCCTGGGAACGTCAGCATCGTCGATCTCGACGGTGGTGGTCCTGGTGCAATCGCGAGGCCCTCCCATGTAACACATGAGGTGGCATCGCTCCTGCAGAGGAAGCACCCGGCGTTTGATCCAGCACGCTACTGGGTCGTCATTCCTGAGGCCATGCGTCTTCAGCCAGGCGAGTTGCGTCTCTATCTCGGTGGCGTTCTCGTCGTTGACGGGCTTCTCCTTCCAATTCGACCCGAGTGGAGCACGCTTGCTCCAAGGGGGCAGGTTGATCCGATCGTCGACGGGGCCTCCATCAGCGGCGGCAACGTTCCTCACGTAGAAGAACGTTTGCTGCCACATTCGGCAGGAATCCAGCCCCTGGATGCGGGGGTGGTTCGTCCCGTTGCGCTGCACCATCATGGCGCAGCCGACGTCGGTGGCGCGGGCAACGCCCGCGCTGTCCTTCTTCCCGACGGATTGTTGGCGGAGATGGAAGTAGTGGAGCCACGTCTCCACGGTGGGCCTGATGCCGAGGAAGGCCTCGCACACCACGACGTGGTATGCGAGGAAAACGACTGCATTGGGCGGCAGATGGTGCATCTGCAGCCCGAAGTGATTCAGGAACTTACGCATGAAGTCCGATGCTGGCAGCCCGAATCCGCGCTCGAAGTGGGACATGAACACCACGCGCTCTCCGTCCCTGGGCTTGGGCACGACCTCGTCGTCGGGTGCCCGGCACTCCACGCCGGGGGGAACCCTTCTCTCGTTCACGAGCCAGGCGAGGTTGGCTTGGGTGATGGAAGAACCGGCCCAGCAGGACTTGGCCATGGTCGCGAGTGGAAGAATCGGAAATCAGACGGGGTTGGTGGTGGAGCGAGTCCGCGGCGGCGCAGAGGCTAGTGCGGCGGCGGAGCGCTCGGTGGCGGAGAAGAACGGGAGGAAGAAGAGGAAATGAGCAGGGAAGGGGAAAAGGAAGTTACCGCGGGGGTGTTTATACCTCCTCGGCGAGATTACCGTTACCGCTACGGGAGTGGGATCGATTGTGGCGTGTGGTGGGTCCTGTGGCCGGCTAGAAACGCACACACGCGAGAACCGCGCGCGTAACGGCCGCATTGGATCCCACTACAAGATCGTGGCCAGTAAATGCGCGTGATGGGACATGACGGCCGGTGGGCCCACGGCGTGAAAACTGGACACGTGGCGTCGTGTCCTGGGCAACCAAACGACAAGGTCGTGGATGCTTGACACGTAGGCAGTGCCTGCGTGAAGGGCTGGATGTTGCTCTGCGCTGCAGAGGCTCAGTTTGCAAAATTTCGCTAAGTCCTTTTACTCGGATACAGAGTAGAAAGCAAGTGCTACTCGGAAAGAGGAGACTCAAGATACTTTCCGGATAGCTACTCGGAGGACCTACTCGGCATCTTGAGGTTCGATGGCTGGGATGCAAAGGCTGGTTTTAAGCTGGCAGAGCCTAGTGAACAAGTTCGCAAGACTCAACCAGCTTCGGGGACTGCTGTCGGGGGGTTACCCCCGAGTAGGGTAAAGACAGGTGGTAAAGGCCGCTTACGGAAGAGAGGTTTGGCCGAGTAGCCGACTACCGGGTACTCGCTACCCGGTCGACTGCTACCCGGTCTCACCTCAAGATGATCAGAAGGAGATATCAATCAGTTTCTACCATGTCGAGTAGAAGGTTTGGCCCGAGTACAATTGGCGGGAACCTTTGGCGGGAAACTACTCGGGCAGGAAGTCAAAGGAGCCGTTCTGACACAGGATCCCGCGTATCCTGGGTCCGTACTTGGCAGCATTCGAACTACTGTTCACGTGGGGACGGTCTGTCTGACAGTGACAGCATGGAAGCAGTCGGTGGCAGGATAAGGGGGACCTACTCTGTGACTAGGTACAGTGATACCAGTCTGTCCCCTAGTTTTGCCCAACGACTTTACAGAAGCAGCCAAGACCAACGACCAAAGCTGTCAGCGGGTACTCGGAGAAAGGACAGTGTGGACACTATGTCGACACTTGTCTAGGATTTGGACGTATCCGGCTGGGCACCATGTATATAAGGTGCCCCGCCGCCTCCTGCGCGAGGCACGCTCGCAGAGGTAGAGGAATGCTCATATGCTCCCATAGTGCCTCACTAGAAACCCTAGAAACCCTAAGTCCTTGACCTAGCTCTACTCGGAGAGGGGCAAGGGGCTACTCGGTAGCGTTACCATTTGTACTGTGGCTACTCGGTGAGACACCGTAATCCATAGGGAAAGGCAGGAGTAGGGGTTTTACCTCCTCACGAGGGCCCTGAACCTGGATATATCGTGTTGTTTGTGTTGTGTGGATCTTACCTCACGCGGCTACTCGTCGCGTGATCCCTCCCCGGACACCTCCAGCGTCCATCGTCCCCACATCTTTAGCCATCCCATGGCATCTGCCGTGACACCACCACGACAATCACCCTCTTTCTTACCATCACCCCCAGTCCCCGAGATTCGGGTTGAGTAGACGGATACTCTCCGAGTAGCCTCCTACTCGGGCTGAATCTTCTCTGCTTTGCCTAACTCATTTTCTTCTTGTTTCTCAGGATAGCGTCCTGAAGCGGACCAATCTATACCGCCATCTTCTCTGGAACCACTCTATCGCCAGGAGGCGAATTGCTGCTTTAGAGAAGGAAAAGGCAGCCGCGGAGGCAGCCAGCAAGAACGCCAAGGACAGCACCCAGCAGCTGACTGAAGTGCAAGGTACGCTCTTAGCTGTGCGATTCATGCGTTTTTTGTTTACGCTCGCTTACGCTTTCTCTTGTGCTAACCTTTTCTTCTCTGCAGAAAAACTGAAGGCCTTAGCAGACGAACATGAGAAGTGCCGCAGCTTCGTGGAGAACTCCGAGGCCACCATCAAAAGGCTAGAAGGTAGGCTTGTTGTTTACTCGGTTTGACTTTTGAATTTGTTTCTTCTCTGCTCCTCTGCTAACCTCATCTTTCTCTTCGCAGAAGATTACAAGTTGTTTGCTGAGGCACATCAAGATTGTGTCAAGCCCGCAGAAGTGCAGAAGCAGCTGTCCGACCAGGCCGTTGAGCTGTTGAAGGACCACACCACGGAGACCGAGAAGCTGCAACTCCAGTTGCAACAGGCACTCCAGGATGCCGTCAAGATTGGCGCCGAGAGGGACAAGGCAATCGCCGAGAAGGCCAAGGCCGAGACCACTTTCAAAGCCAAGGAGAGGGCCCTTGAGCAGGAATGCGAAACCTTAAAGAAGACCAACGCTGATCTCTTCGCTCAGATGGATAGCTTGCGCCTGATCCAAGAAAAGCACATTTCCAACGAGGAGTCCTGGAGGACCCAGCTGCAGCGGCTGCGCAACGAACTGTCCGGTAAGTCTTTTCTTCGCTGCTTCTTTTCTTCTCGGTCGTATTTCTTCTCGGTTTTCCTCTACTCGGTTCTTCTCTTCCCGGTTCTGAAGTTACCACATGCTATTTCAGAGATCTGGCCTCATCTTGATTCCCCTTCTGCGCCTAAGGTGGCCAAGGCCCAAGCAGCTCGCCTTGCAAAAGGTGAGGCAGCAGATACCAGTGCCGGGATTGAGGACAGCTTGCTGGTGCTCAAGGACTATTTCGAACAGCTGGCTGGCGTCGGAATTGACCTGGTGCACGAGGGCTTTGAGCTCCACAGGCTGTTTTGGCCTCATGATGATCGGCCAACCACCATGAAGGGCCTAGCCTTCAAGCTGAAGAATGTGAAGAAGGAGTTGAAGAAGTGGCGTGCTTCGGGCGCCCGTGCTGGTGCAGACGTGATGCTTCTCTGCATAGCATCCTGGTATGAGAACCTCAACATGCAGCTCATCCGCGGGAAGCGCAATAATTCCAAGTGGGAGGTAGATCCCGACTGCGTGGCCACACGTAAGCAGATCGCCTACGAGGTCGCGGAGTGCGCTGAGACGGAGATCTTCATTGATAGCCTCCCCGAGCCCGACACCGAGTACGAAGAGGAAGAAGAAGAAGGCGGCGAAGTAGAATCCGACTTGGAAGGCTTCTTCGAATCTCCTGAGGGCAAGACCGGGAAGGGGAAGAACGTCGCCGTCGCGAGTAGCGATGAGGACGAGTACGCCCACATCGACACCGCCGCACTCGACTTTGGCACCTCCTCAGGTGCTGCTCTCGACGACACGGTGCCCCCTCCTGGCCAAGCTTCAGGCTCTTCTTCGGCTCCAGGACCCGTCTCGGTGGCCACGGCCACTTCCGAGCAGGCGGCCACCCAGGGTGATGCCGAGATGAAGGAATCCGCCACCGTCCGGACGGGAGCGGATGCCACCCATGCCAGCACCGAAGGAACAGCCGCCACGACCGCCACCGAAGAAGCCGCTGCCAAGACCGCCGCCGAAGAAACAGCAGCCAAGGCCAGCGCCGAGAACACTGCCTCCTTATCTTGAAGCAACCTGCACTTTCTTTTACTCGAAAACTTATCAGATCCCCGGGATACCGGGAGCAGATGTAACAGACTATCTTTGTTTTGCTTGCTACACAGTTTTTATGCCCACTCTGTTTATTTTGAGATTAATCAATTCGAACGACACTGGCTTAATGCCGAGTTGCGTTTCCATGCGATTCCCCGAGTTGCTAAGGATGGCAATTTTAACCGTGGGTATGGGTATTCGCGGGTATTCGACCCGTATGGGCAGGGTATGGGTACACTGCCGTACCCATGGGTAGTACCCATACCCTACCCGTCAAGTCGTGGGTAGGGCATGGATATCCTCCTGTACCCGTGGGTATACCCGTACCCTACCCATTTATGCTGACACGTGGGCCCGTGGACTTTGTGTTTGCTGATTGGTGTCATGGATGTTTATTATTTCTTACTTGTCGGATGCTATTTTTTCGTGTGTCACGGAGCTTCTGAACCTATGTTATTATTTTTTTTCATTTGACTTACTACTCATGTTGGTTTATCAATTACGAGCATGAGATTATGATTTCTAATTTTGATAATGGTCATGTACGGTGTACGAATCTATTTGTTAATTATCTAGTTGAGATAAAGGATACTTTCTCAAATGTGCTATCAGCGATTGTATACTTGTGAAAAAAAATTGTACTCATTGGGTACCCAATGGGTATGGGTATCTGTCGGGTATGGGTGTGGGTAGAGTTTTATACCCGTGGGTACGGGTATGGGTAGAGTTTTCTACCCGTTGACTATACAGGTATGGGTATGGTATTGCTCTACCCGTCCCATACCCTACCCATTGCCATCCTTACGAGTTGCATTTCTTATCCACCCTATCTTTTCATCTCTGCTCTACCCGCGACTTGTCGCTTTTTTGTTATTCGAGTCACAAGAATCAAGTAGTAGGGCTGCAAGTACTTAGCCGCTAGGAACAATCATGGTAACGCAGCCCACCACTTAGCCGAGAAGACGAAAACAGGGAATAAAAGTGACCAACAATCTACTCGGTTCCTGCACTCTTTCTTCCTTAGCGATTTTCGTGTGCTCATTGACCTTTTGCTTGTTCTCTTGCTTGCCATGAAGCCGGGTTTCGGACAGCAGCAAAGTCGAAGAGTTGGCATATAGGTTTAAACACAGTACTCAATGCACTTGTGAGTTCTGAAGTGGAGCAACCGAATAGACAAAGGACCAAGCCGAGTAAAAACACTTAGAGTAAATTTGGACGAGGGCAGTCCCCGAGAACAATTTCAGATTGCAGAGTAGAATTTCAACTCGGATAAGAGGGTACATACACATCTTTGCTCACGAATGAAAACGACGGAGTAGAGCTACATTCCAAGGGCGCTTGGTTTCCTCTCCAGCTTTATCTGCCCTGTTCGCCTGCGACGGGCGCACATCTACAAGGTAGTACGCATCATTGTGCAGCGCTTTGCTCACAATGAAGGGCCCTTCCCATGGAGGAGACAACTTGTGCATCCCGGCTGTGCGCTGCACAAGCCTAAGGACCATGTCTCCTTCTCGGAAAACCCTCGGGTTCACCTTTCGGCTATGATAACGCCGCAGGTTTTGCTGGTAGATAGCCGAACGTGACAGAGTCAGCTCTCTTGCTTCTTCAAGCAGGTCAACGTCGTCTTCTCGAGCTTCTCTCGCCTCCACCTCAGTGTAGAGGGCTACTCGGGGGGAGTCATGCTCTAAGTCTATTGGCAACACGGCCTCAGCCCCGTATACCAAGAAGAATGGCGTGTAGCCGGTTGACCGGTTAGGGGTAGTCCTTAGACTCCACAGCACCGCTGGCAACTCTTCTAGCCAACACCCAGGTGTTTTCAGCAATGGCTCAATCAGCCTTGGCTTTATGCCTGCCAGTACCATCCCATTTGCTCTCTCAACTTGCCCATTGGAGGCAGGGTGCGCGACTGACGCAACGTCTAGTCGGATATGCTTATCTCTGCAGAATCGCACCATTGCCCCCTCTGCAAAGTTGGTGCCGTTGTCGGTGATGATACTGTGCGGGTAGCCATATCTCATGATCACATCCTTCACGAACTTCACAGCAGTGACCCCATCGCACTTCCGAATAGGTTTCACCTCGATCCACTTGGTGAACTTGTCCACCATGACCAAGATATGTGTCATATTGCCTTTAGCTGGCTTGAAAGGACCAACCATATCCAAGCACCAAACAGCAAATGGCCATGTGATAGGAATTGTTTTCAACTCGGAAGCAGGCATGTGAATCTTACTTGCGAACATCTGGCAACCGGTGCACTTCCTCACAATATCTTCAGCTTGCTGCAGTGCAGTGAGCCAGTAGAAGCCATGCCGAAAAGCTTTCTTGACCAACGCCCGAGATGAGGCGTGATGCCCACATTCCCCTTGATGTATCTCCACCAGGATTTCTTCTCCCTCTTCCGGGCTCACACAGCGTTGCAGCACACCAGTGGCACTTCTCTTGTGCAGCACATCTTGGACTATGGTGTAGCCCTTGGACCTTCTCTGAATCTGCCTCGCAGTCACCTCATCTTCAGGTAAAGTACCGTCCCTTAGAAAGGATAATATGGGCATTGCCCAACTCGGTGTCTCCCGCACGGGAAACACTGGTTCGTCCATTTCCATTGGGGCAGGCTCTTGTGGTTGCACAGGAGGAGTAGGAGCGCTTCTTTGCAGCCCTGACCGATTAGCGAGAACCTCTTCAATGAATGCGACAGCTTCTGGGTTGAGGGCGGCAGTTCCCGAGTATGGAGTGGCAGTCCCCGAGTAAGGAGTGGCAGTCCCCGAGTAGGGAATGGCAGTCCCCGAGTAGGGAATGGCAGTCCCCGAGTAGGGAATGGCAGTCCCCGAGTAGGGAATGGCAGTCCCCGAGTAGAGGACGGCAGTCCCCGGGTTCTCTGCAGCGCTCTCCCAGTCAATCTCCATTGGGTCAGACTCTTCACTTGGCAGAGAAGGAACAAAGATAGATTCCGAGTTGGGGGAAGGCTTGATGGATGGCTTCCTCAAATGCTCCAAGGCAATCCCTGCCGGGATGGACTGCCGAGAAGATCCCAACTTGGATAGCTCGTCTGCTGCTTCGTTCTCTGCTCGGTGAATGTGCTGGAACTCACAGCCTTCGAAAAACCCAGTCATTGACTGCACCAGGAAGCGATACGATGCCATGTTGGCATCCAGAGCATCCCAGGTACCTGAGACTTGCTGCACCACTAGATCTGAATCGCCATAGCATATAATGCGCTGCACACCAACCTCCTTTGCTACTCGCAAACCATGCACCACTGCCTCGTACTCGGCTACATTGTTGGATGCCTTGAAATGAATCTGCAACACATACTTGAGCTGATCTCGCTTGGGTGACGTGAGCACGACGCCAGCACCAAGGCCTTCTTTCACCTTTGAGCCATCAAAGTGCATTTTGCAATAGTTGGAAACTGGAGCAGGAGGTTCATACTGCATCTCGGCCCAGTCCACAAGGAATTCCGCCAGGACCTGAGACTTGATTGCTTCTCTTCTCGTATACGCGGGAGCGTACGCGGCTAGTTCGATTGCCCACTTGGCTACTCTGCCACTCGCCTCCTTGTTTCCCATGATATCCGAGATGGGAGCAGAACTCACAACCGTGATGGGGTGCTCCTGGAAGTAATGCTTCAGCTTCCTGGCGCCCAGGTACACACCATATGTCATCTTCTGGTAATGCGGATAGTTTTGCTTGGAACTGGACAGCACTTCACTGAGATAGTAGACTGGGCGCTGCACACTCTTGCCTTCTTCTTCTCGCTCCACCACTATCACCACGCTGACTACTCGGTTAGTCGCAGCAATGTACAGCAGCATAGGCTCCTTGGGTAGCGGACTAGCCAAGACGGGAGCGCTAGCCAGCATTGCTTTCAGCTCATTGAATGCCACGTCCGCTTGCGGAGTCCAGACAAACTTGTCGCTTTTCTTCATTAGCTGGTACAGAGGCAGAGCCTTCTCGCCCATTCGGCCCAGAAAACGGCTCAGAGATGCCAGACAACCCGTGAACTTCTGCACATCCTTCAATGATCTCGGCAAAGACATGCTCTCAATAGCTTTTATTTTAGAAGGATTGGCTTCAATGCCCCGACTAGAAACCAGAAACCCGAGTAGCTTTCCAGCTGGTACACCAAAGGTGCACTTACTCGGATTCAGTTTCATTTTGTACTTGCGTAGGTTAGCAAAGGTTTCCTCCAGGTCGGCAAGCAGAGTATGTGTTTTATTCGTTTTGATGACAATGTCATCTACGTACACCTGCACATTCTTGCCGAGCTGGTCGTGCAAGCATTTCTGCATGCATCTCTGATAGGTTGCACCCGCATTCCTCAAGCCAAAACACATGACACGATAGCAATAAGCCCCGTACGGGGTAATGAAAGCAGTCTTTATTTGATCAGCAGGGTTGAGTGCAATCTGGTGGAAACCAGAGTAGGCATCTATGAAAGACAACAGTTCACAGCCGGCAGTGGAATCGATCACCTGATCGATGCGAGGTAGCGGGAAAGGATCCTTGGGGCATGCCTTGTTCAAGTCGGTGTAGTCGACACACATGCGCCATGCAGTGGCAGCCTTGGGATCTTCCTTTTTCTTCTCGACCATGACCGGGTTGGCTAACCAATCCGGATGCAGCACTTCCATGATGAAGTTACTTATCAGCAGCTTGGTGATCTGATCACCGATGGCCTTCCTTCTCTCATCTCCGAAACGGCGCAAAGCCTGCTTCACGGGCTTGGCGTCAGGACGCACATGCAAAGAGTGCTCAACCAACTCCCTCGGGACTCCTGGTAGATCCTCATTGGTCCAGGCGAACACATCCCGATTCTCACGGAGGAAGTGGATGAGCGCGCTTTCCTATTTCTCTGCCAACCCGGCACCAATGATGGCCACGCGCTCCGGGAACTCGGGGTCAACCTGGACTGTCTTGGTCTCCTTGGCAGCTTGGAAAGCTGTACCATGCTGGGTACTCGGCACACCTTGTGCGCCAGCTTGTGCGGACTGAGCCATGGCCACCACCTCGTACATCTTCTTCTTTTCGGCGGCAATCACCATCGATTCCGCCAGCTGGGAGCTAGCAGAAGCACACTCCATGGACTTCTTGTAATCTCCCGAGATGGTGATGATGCCATTGGGACCGGGGATCTTCATCTTCAGATAAGCCACATGTGTGGAGGCCATGAACTTGCTCAGAGCAGGCCTGCCGAGTAGAGCATGATAGGGGCTCTGATGATCCACCACTTCAAACTGCAGGCGTTCTGTGCGGCAGTTCTCCCGAGTACCGAATAGCACATCAATCCATACTCGGCCAATCGGGTTGCATGAGATCCCGGGCACAATGCCATGGAAAGTGGTCTTGCTAGGCAGCATCATGTTCTCGGCCAGGCCAAGCTTCTCGAGTGTGTCCTTGTACACAATGTTGATGCTGCTGCCGTTGTCGATTAGCACCTTGCTGAACCTCACATTCTTCTCGGGGCCCAGGAAGGTAGGATCCAGCACCAAGGCATAGGTACCCGGATTGGGCATCACCTTGGGGTGATCTGCCCGAGTCCACCTGATCTCCTGGTCACACCAGTACATGTAGTGAGGGACAGCAGGAATCACTGCGTTGATCTCCATGGCCCGCCTGTGCTGTGACTGCTTGTCGACTGCCTCAGAAGTGAAGATCATATAGCTCTCATGGTGCTCTTGGTACTGGTTGGAGCCATTGCCCCCATTGTTGCCATTGTTGCCGTCGTTGTTGCCCTGATAGTTGTTGTTGCCTCTGTTGTTGTTGTTGCGGTTGTAGTTGTTGTTGTTGTTGCGGTATCTCTCGTTGTTGAAGTTCCGGTTGGCTCCTAAAGCCACCTGGTTGACATTCTCTCTTCTCGGGTACACTGGCGGCCGAGCTGCGGGTGCGCGAGTAGGCTGAACAGTAGCATTGGCGGCTGGCAGAGGAGGAGGAGGAGGCAAGCCATCACTCTTGATCACATCCCACCACTCGCACTGCCGGGTAGTGTGGTTAGCGGGCCTCGAGGGATGATGAGTGTGAAAGCTGCATGGGCCATCCTTCATGTCATCAAAGACAAACTTCTTCGGCTGCTCGGAGTTCCCGCTACCCGACTGAGAGGCGCGAAATGGCTTCTTGTTGCCTTGGCCCTGGTTCTGGTTCTGCCCGTAGGCTCCAGCAGGTTTCTGCCTTTGGCCACCACTGCCTCCGACATTCACTGCATTCACCTCTTCGGGATCGTAGCGAGTATCTACTCGGCGCTTGTTGCGGAACTCGTTGCGCTTGCTGCTGTTGAAGTTTCTTCTCGGCTCAGAGGAATCCATCAGTGGCTGAGTAGGATCACCGAGTGCGTACTGATCCGCAATCTTGATGGTCTCGGCTAGGGTGTTCGGCATCTCCCTCTGCAATCTCTGCCAAAGCATGCTGCCATGTCGGCAACCCTGCGCAAACCAAGTGATGGCCTGTGCTTCATTCACACCCTCACAAGTGTTCCTCAAGGTGCTCCACCGAGTAAGGTACTCGCGGTCCGTCTCGTCTTCTCGCTGCCTGCAAGCCGAGAGCTGCTGTGGCCTATTCGGCCTCTTGTAGGTGCTGGTGAAGTTGCTAACGAAGGCGTCCGAGAAATCCAGCCAGCAATTTATGCTGTGCTTGGGCAAGTTGTTGAGCCAAGTGCGAGCTGGACCCTCTAGCATCTGCGGTACGTACCGCACTGCCCATCTCCTGTTGCCACCCGCAATGTGGACCGCAGTGACGTAGTCATTGAGCCAATCTTCAGGCTTGGTGCTACCATTGTAGCTCTTGGTGCCCCTTGCGAGCTGGAAGCCCTTCACGGAAGGCTCGTTCATGATGCGCGGGCCAAAGCACTCGGGGCCAGGAGGACCCGTGCTCTCAAGCCGCGCCGACAAGCTGATACGGTCCAGCTGGTGCCTTGCATCTCCAGGCGCCAATACGCGCTCACCAACACGGTCATGGATGTCATAACCAGCCATCTCCATAGCCGAGTAGCCATCATCATACCTATCCACCTGCATAGCTGCGGGCTGCTCCACCGGGTTGGCGACTGGTGCCACTGGGCGCGGCTGCTGCCTCTGCCGAGTAGGCTGAGCTGCGGGTTGCCGAGAAGTACCCGGACGCGCGGCTTCTCGGGCACGGCTTTGAGCTTGATGGGCTTGGGAGCCTGCTCTTGCAGCGTTGTGTTCCTGCCCGGGCTGCTGCGGCACAGCAACCTGTTTCGCGGCAGCAGCCGGGTCATACACCTGCATTTGCCTGTCTCTACCCGAGCGCCCGCTGCGGCTCTTCTCGCGGCTGGGATGCGGGGACGAGGCCTGATCATTAGACCTGGCCGCGTGCGAGTGAACCACCTGCGAAGCTCCAGCTCCCGGGTTGGCCTTCCGGAACTCCTCGTTCTGCCTGGCGGCCTCCAACACCAACTCGTTGAGCCTCTCCTGCTGCCTGAGACGCGCCTCTCCATCCAGGCGCGGCAACTCGGCAGCCACGGCCTGTGCAGCTCTGAGCGTCTTGGCGGGTGTGCTGTACCTTGGCCTTGTGAAGGTGTTCGCGGTGGCGGACTGCGCGGGCACCTCCGCAACTGTCGCCATCTCGGCACCCAGGTTGCGCCGCGTAGCGCCTACCCTGCTAGGCCTCCTGGCGACTGGCGTGAAGCCGTGAGCCTTGTTGTACTCGAGCTGGTCTAAACTCAGCTCAAGCCTGATCTTCTCCAACTCCGCCTGCTCGGCAAGCAGCTCCTGGCGTTGCCGCTCGAGCTGCTCCCTCGCGGCTAGCAGCTCGACGTCAGTGGGAGTGGGCATACCGGTTCGCGCAGCAGACGCGGGGATGACCGTAGACGTGGAAGGCGGCAGGTTGCTCTCCTTCTCGTAGGGCCGGTGGTTCCTGCCACCAGCAGGCGGGTCGTCAACCTCCTCGACGACGGCCGCAACGCCAGTAGCAGCTGCGCCAGTGTTTGCCGCCAAGCCCGTCACCATCACCTCAGCGCAGCATGTAGAGCTACATGCAGGCCTTCCGCGAGCAGCAACCACCGCGGGAGGATCCTCCGCGTCATGCACCAGCTCGGGGTAGGCGCTGTTGGCGACGGTGGCGACGTAGACGAGATGCGAGCCGAAGGAGATCACCGAGCCGCCCTCGGGCATGGCCATGCCGCCGAAACAGCCGGCGTTGTCGGTGACGAAGTCGAAGGAGCCGAATCTGTGGACAAGGCCACAAACTACGCGCTCCGCTGATGAAGATCCCGTCCGAACAGAAACTCCAGCCAGCGCCGCTGGTTGCCCCACGGTGGGCGCCAACTGTCGTGGTGGTGTCACGGCAGATGCCATGGGATGGCTAAAGATGTGGGGACGATGGACGCTGGAGGTGTCCGGGGAGGGATCACGCGACGAGTAGCCGCGTGAGGTAAGATCCACACAACACAAACAACACGATGTACCCAGGTTCAGGGCCCTCGTGAGGAGGTAAAACCCCTACTCCTGCCTTTCTCTATGTATTACGATGTCTCTCCGAGTAGCCACAGTACAAATGGTATCTCTACCGAGTAGCCTCTCTCTCCTCTCCGAGTAGAGCTAGGTCAAGAACTTAGGGTTTCTAGGGTTCACTATGAGCATGTGAGAGCATGCCTCGCGCAGGAGGCGGCGGGGCACCTTATATACATGGTGCCCAGCCGGATACGTCCAAATCTAGACAAGTGTCGACATAGTGTGCACATCGTCCTTTCTCCGAGTACCCGCTGACAGCTTTGGTTCCTAACCTTGGCTGCTTCTGTAAAGTCGTTGGGCAAAACTAGGGGACAGACTGGTATCACTGTACCTAGGCACAGAGTAGGCCCCCCTTATCCTGCCACGGCCTGCTTCCATGCTGTCACTGTCAGGCAGGCCGGCCCCAGGTGAACAGTAGTTCGAATGCTGCCAAGTACGGACCCAGGATACGCGGGATCCTGTGTCAGAACGGCTCCTTTGACTTTCTGGCCCGAGTAGGTTCCCGCCAATTGTTCCCGCCAATTGTACTCGGGCCAACCCTTCTACTCGAAAGGATAGAACTTGATTGATATCTCCTTCTGGTCATCTTGAGGTGAGACCGAGTAGCAGTCGACCGGGTAGCGAGTACCAGGTAGTCGGCTACTCGACCAAACCTCTCTTCTGTAAGCTGCCTTTACCACTTGTCTTTACCCTACTCGGGGGTAACCCCCCGACACAACTACAGAACATTCTACAACTTCAGGGCTAACAGAAAGAGATAAGATAGCGTATCGTAACCAACTATACTAACCACCAATCAAACCCATCCTGGATCTCGCCCCTTATCCAAAGAAGCAATCCGAGGATAACTCACACAGTTGGATTAATGATGGATCAAGTTATTGTCTCAATATGGCTATTACTAGTCAAGTTATCATTAGTTAGGTGTAAGTTGTTCTGAGTACTTGTTAGCCAGTACTTTCACCAAGTAATCCATAACCGCGGAAAACACGGCTTCTCGAGAAGATTTATCCCTGCAGGGTTGCACCAATTTGGCCGTACACGTAAGAATATCCCGCCAGATGGGAAGGCCTTTCCCACCAAGCGGGGCACTCAACACAACTCAATTCTTCTTCGCATCAAGCCCAAAGCACCACGTGCTGTGCGTGCGCGGCTAATCGAGCCCCACGAAGAAAAGGGGACCCTCATAGCACTCTAAGACCACGCCGCCCTAAATGCCGACTACAAAAGTTCCACCCTGGCCTCGGGTTCGTACCTGCATATGAGTGCACCAAATGGAAAGCCCAAACTAAGTGTGGCGATTTGGACGAGATGCGAATCGAATCAAATTGAGGGGGGCGCCCATACACGCTTCCCACATGCGGGTAGTGCGCTCATCATGGATCAGTAGACAAGACCCTTTTCCTATTAGGGTCGACACTAGCAGGCCTCAAAACCACGCCGGGCCTCCTGCCGGTGCCTTATCAGCAAATTATTATTACCCAAGATTAACAGGTTGCTGATTAACATCGAGCCCCAGAATATAACAGATATATGATAACAGAAAGTAACGGGTAACAGACTCGAGCAAAACAACCCTAGGCATGCTAGTAAGACACGGGCTCAACCAAAGGGGTGATAGGATTGGAGGTGAGGCAATATCATGGTTCAGGGTATCATGTGATAGGTTCGTAACAGAAACATCTACCACTAAGGCTAGCAGAAAAGAATCAACGGAAAGTATCGGTAACCAATGTTGAAAGGAACACAGTGGTTCATGTGAGTCATAACTTGCCTGCAAACCCAGTAGCCGGGTACTGAGCTAGATCCTCAGAAGGGGTGTCGTAAAGATCGTCGGTATCAACGTCGTCGTCTAACCGAGAAGAAGCAAACAGACAATACAGAAAGATAGACAATCAATATCATGGCATAGTGCACAATCATGGGATGATGCATGTCAAGTTAATAGATGCATCAACATAAACTAGATAACATGATAACACAATTTAAATGGACCCATATGCAATTGCATTGCATATGGCAAGAGTCCATGAATTAAGTGGAAACAAATGATCTACAAGTTATTACCATGTGAAAGTTGATTACCATGATGCATGCATGATGATAACAACAAAATAACAAGAAGAGATGCAAGTGGTAAAAGAATAAAACAAGTTTGGAAAACATTGGTTAAGTTTGGAAAGTTTGGTTACTTAAACATGTTACACAAGTATTTGTTGTTTTCAACAAGTTAAAGTGTGCAAAACAATTAACAAAATTTATATTTGAAAAGAACATCAAATTTTAGTTGGATTACATGTTTCAAATTTTGAAATAGGAGTTAGGATGAATTTATTATGAATTAAACAATATTAAACAAGTTTTAAATGAATTTAGAACAAGTTTGAATATTATTGAATTTTATTTAGTCAAATCATAAATTCAAACTCACATTTGAAAAGTTCACACTTTGATGGTTTGAAAACATATTTTGCATGTTCAAAAATAATTTAAATTGGACAAGTTATGATTTTAGCAATTTTAAACGAATTAAACAAGGATTAAATTATTTAGGCAATTTAAATTATTCAAACCATGAAACAAAATTTATATTTGAATAGGTTATTTGAAATAGCATTGAAAACATATTTCATTTGCATGATTTGGATTTATTATGAATTAGTTATGAATTTTAGCAAAATACAATTGGATTATTTGAATTCAAATTTGAATTGCAATTTGAAATTTCAAAACAGTACGCAAATGGATTATTTGGAAAGATTATTTAATTTGGAACAGAAAACATATACAACTTTTATTAATTGGACTTATAGATTAAAAGTTATTAAAGATTTAAGTTTAGGGTTTAAATCTGTTATTTAAAAGGAATTAATTTGAAACTGAAACGTGGAAACGTTTGTTACCACGCTGTTAGCCAGCCACAGTCACTGTTCCGTGGGGCCTAGCCAGCGTGGCGCTGAGCGAGTGCTTGCGTGGCCACCAGTGCCACTGACTGGTGGGCCACGCCTGTCAGCAGCGCGGCGAAAAAAGGGTGGATTAATCCACTGCGGCCGCGGGGGCTCGATCCCACGACCGCGCGCTAGGCACAGCGCAGTGCAACCACTGCGTTGTCTTCGTCAGTTTCGACAGAGAAACAAACGCGGACAGGTTATACTTGAACGCATGGGTTTAACTGAATTTCGTTGACGACCAAATCCTTCCTCGACTGAACAGAAGTAAGGCTGCTCGCCGGCGGGGAGATGGCCGTGGCCGTGCTGGCTGGTGGTGCGTGCGTGTGCTGGACAGACGTGTGCGCGCGTGCAGAAGGGTAACAGAGAGGGAAAGAGACGGAGAACGGTGGAGCTCACCACCGGCTGTAGAAGGAAGCAGAGGGGTGAGGTAGCGGCCGGCGGCGACGTCGACGATGGCGGAGGCGATCCAAGACGTCCTCGTTCCTGCTGCGGTGTCCGACGGAGAGAGGGGACGGTGGCGGACTGGTTCCCGTGCTCAGCGAGGTAGACGGGGTGCTGCAACGGCGAGGAGCTAGGTAGGTTCAGTCATGGCGGCGGCGGTGGTTTAACGGGGATGTTCAGAGAGGAGACCACGGCGAGGGAGAGATGGGTGGTCGGCGGCGCGAAGGGGAAATAGTAGTCTAGGGTTAGGGTTAGGTGGCGCAGGGCCCTAGGGGTGTTTATAGGGCCGTAGGAGCTCGGATCGCCGTCGGGACGTCGTCGATGCCGCGGTGGATACCTCCGATGGGCGCCGTACTGCGGGAAGATGGATTAGATCGAGGGAAAAAAACGAATCGTTTTTCTTCGGGGAATAGCGGGCTGGGCTGCGCTGCGGAAGAGAGCGAGGGGAAGGAAGAGAGAAATGGGCTGGGCGCAGCCCAGTCTTGGTTGGCGCCAAAAATTGGATTTTTCTATTTGCTTTCTCCCTTTTTTTTTGCTGAAAAGGATTTGGAAGGATTTGATAGGTTTAGACTTAGTGAAAAATTGGAGAAAATTTGGGTAACCTTTTTAGGTCATTTGCAAACAGGTTTGAACTTTTATTTTCAAAAAGGTTGAATTTTGCTTGCTGTTTGAATTTAAGCCAAGTTTGGGTGAAATTTTTAATATTAATGATCATTAATAAAAACCAACATTTAAATAGGGTAACCCCTATGGTAATTAGACAAATTGAGTTGATTTGTTTTGGTATCAACATAATTTCAAAATGGTTCTGTTTTGGGTGCTTGGATTTGAATTTTAAATGTGTTTGGAAATTAAATGATTGATTTAAAACCATCATTTTCACAAGTGATCACTATGGAAAATCATGAAACAAATTGGTTGTTTTTAGTTGTGATTTTTATTCAAAATGTTGTAACAGAGCAAGTATGAAACCATTGTTTGAATAAGGTTTGAATTTGAGTTGCGAAAACAGTGGAAAACAAATGCAACAATTAAGAAACAAATGCAAACAACATGGAAACAATATGATGACATGATGCAATACTTTAATAAACATGCAACAAACATTCTAAGGGGATGGTTTTCATACTTGGGATGTTACAATTGCCACAAATATGGTTTACTGACTTATTGCAAAATTCGGAAAGAGAAAAGCGGAACAAGCCTCCGCACTCATAGCCTTTACCAATAAATTGTCCAAATCTCGACACAACTACTTTATTGGACTCAAACACTACTTTAAACCCATCTCTGCAAAGAAGAGAGCTGCTGACGAGATTCTTATTCATAGAAGGGACATGCTGCACGTTCCTCAGCTGCACGATCTTCCCCGAAGTAAACTTCAGATCTACCGTGCCAACACCACGAACAGAAGCATGTGACCCATTCCCCATTAGGACGGAGGAATCCCGTGCGACCTGATAAGAAGTGAACATAGAGATGTCAGCACATACATGAACATTAGCACCCGTATCAATCCACCAACATGGAGATTGAAGAACTGAAAGTACCATCGGTATATTACCGTACCCATCAGTGTTGCTAGCGGTCACCACGTTGACATTCTTGGAGCCTTTCTTCCCTTTCTTGTCTGCACGGTCTGGGCAGTCCACAGAAAAGTGGCCGAGCGCTCCACACGTAAAGCACTCGAGCCCAGCTTTGTTCAGCACCTTCTTCTTCTTCTTATTCTTAAAGGCAGTAGTGTTCACAGGGCCATTGAACTGGGGCTTATAGTTCCCTTTGTTCTTGCTGTTATTCTTGACGTGATGATTTTTCTGCACCATATTGGCACTAGACTGCAAATCACCACCTCTCTCAGTTGTGTCCTTTGCCCGAGCTTTCTCCTCAACATCAAGAGACGCTATCAGATTTTCAACTGATATCTCCTGTCTCTTATGTTTGAGAGATGTGGCGAAACTCCTCCATGAAGAAGGCAGTTTTGCAATAATGCATCCAGCCACAAACTTATCAGGAATCACACACTTGAGCAGATCAAGCTCCTTCGCAATGCACTGTATCTCATGAGCCTGTTCGACTACAGAAAGGTTATTCACCATCTTGTAGTCGTTAAAGCTCTCCATGATATACAGCTCACTGCCAGCATCGGACGCACCGAATTTAGTGTTCAGTGCATCCCAGAGCTCCTTAGCGTCTTCGATGTGCATATACACATCGCACAGATGTCCCTCCAGGACACTCAGAATACAGCCTCTGAAATTGTTATTGGCTTCCTTGAACTTATTCTGAACCTCGTCAGAAGCTCCTTCAGGAAGGCCACTCATAACAATGTCCCACACTTTCATGGACTGGAGCCACAGTTGGCTTCTCAGTTGCCATCTCTTAAAGGTGGTACCATTGAACCTATCCGGTTTCATCGAATCACTTAAGTGGGCCATAGTCAGTTCAGGAAATTGCCTACAATTAGGTTTTTGGATTGTTGAATAATTAGGCATAATTTCCACGATTAATTCCAGAATATAAATCATGATGACAGCAGCTATTAACATGTGAAACTCTAACATACTAGATGCAGCAGACAGCATGAATAATAGCAGCACGATCTCTCTAAACATGTAAACAGTAGACATGTTAAACAGACAGATCAGGACGCAGATTCCGTACCGTTCGTTTGTGGTAACGTTGTTGATGACAACGTTGGCGATGACGGGTCGGCGTAGACGACGCTTTAGACGGCGGTACGCAGCACCGCCTGACTTGCTAGGCAGACGAGCCGTCGTAGAAGCAGCAAGCAGTCGCGCGAAGCGCTTCCCAAAAACCTAATTCGCCCTCTCCCGTACAGGATCACAAGGGCGACTGGTTCCGGAGACCTGCTCTCCTGTTCGCCGGTGGACGCCGGCTCTCGGGATGGAGTAGACTACGGTGGCGGCGCAAGGAACGAGGTGTGGCAAAACCTAGATTGGTACGGTGTATGTACAGCGCCCACGGTTCGCGTATTTTATAGTGCGGTTTGGAAAACCCTAACGTGTGCGACGTGGGAGGCCCACGCCGCACGTCTGAGTCGGTTGCAGCACGCGATACGGGAGCGACCCGAACCGCCTCAGCTGTGACGCGTCCGTCACGACTACGAAATCGGTTTTCCAAAACAGCAAAATAAACATAAGTATTGTCTCGGCTCGAGGCTCGATTCACGAAACGCGATCGCGACGTGTTGTGTCGTGTCGTGTCGAGTCGAGACGAGACGAGCGAGCGGAGGAGGAGGAGTGCGCGAGAGGCTCTCTTGTTCTCACTCACATATAATCCCTATAACACTCCACCTTATAAGGTGGTGTGCAACTCCTCAAACTTCCAATGTGGGACTAAACTTCCCACTCCCACCATTCACTTGTACACATGGGCCATTTTGAGATTTCAGGATTTGCTATTGGGCTACCCACATATGGGCCCAATATTTCAGCTCACTCATTTGGGCCAAATATTCTAACATCTTCTCTCTTCTCTTCTCTTCCTCTCTTCGATCTTCCTCCACCAAGCACCCATGGCTGAAGTTTGGAACACTCTCCGTGTGGCCACACCATGCGGCAAGAGTCTCAATGTGGCCTACACCAATAACTGCGAGAGGCTCCCCGGTCTTCTTGAGCATTTGAGCGATCTCTATGAAGAAGCCGATGAACACGATAGGTTCTTCGGGCTTGATCTAGAGTATACGGCGGATCAACGGGATGTTGCCGTCATCCAGATTGCGATCAAGAAGATCGATTTGGTCTTCCAATGGTCAAGGTAATGCACACGTACAATCTTGCATTTTCGATTTGTTTGTTGCATCTGAAGAATACATGTGTTGCAACATATCTAACACGTGTTCTATTTTTGTTGTTGCAGTAGTTCAAAGCATTCTCCGGCACTTGTTGATTTTCTTGTCAACAAGGGGTATGACTTCTGCAGCGTTGACATCACTCAAGACCGTCAGAAGTTGATGCCCTTGGGTATTGTGATACCTGAAGATCACTACATTGATCTTCAGGAGCTTATCCATTTTAATGAGTTGTACGGGCCCAAGACTGGGATGGATCCGATGGCAACTGCCTTCATTCACGACGACTACGAAACCATGAAGTCTCGTTTTCCCTCCAAGAATCACATGTATTGGGAGAAAACCCCACTGGACCGGACCAACGTCAACTATGCAGCCATAGATGCATACGTTGCCTACGAGTTGTTCCGCATCTACTCGACGGAGCTCGAGTAGATGTTGTTTGTGTACCGCATCTTGCGTTTGATATATGCATGTAATGGATATATTAGTATGTAATGGATATATTATTATGTAATGGATATTATTTCTATATTAATTCCTAGCTATACTATTTCTATATTATGTCAAACACACATTCGAAAACAAACAAACAAAAACACATCAAGAAAACAAACAAAAACAAATCAAGAAAATAAAACAGAAAAACTACCGTTTCTATATATCTGTTCACCAAAAACTACTGTATCTATATCTGTTCACCAAAAATAAATCTAGAGGTCCAAAAATTAATCTAAGTCAGGAAAACATATATCTAGTCAATACCAAACTCATCCAGTTGGATTTACTTCAAAATACATTTTTGAACTCATTCTAAAAATAATACTAGAGCCAACTGGTCTTTTTAAGATTTTAAAATGAATTAGTATTATTTTTCTTAATTTTTTTATATATTATTTGTATTTTTAAGATTTTAAAATGAATTAGTTTTATTTTTCTTAATTTTTTGATATATTATTTGTATTTTTAAGATTTAAAAATGAATTGGTTTTATTTTTCTGAATATTTTGATATATTAATAGTATTTTTAGAAATAATACAAATTAAAAAGTTAATGTTTATTTATTTATTCAAAATTATTAATTACATCATTACTTTTGTTTATTAAATGATTTATTTGAAATTCAAACAATAAAAAAATGTGGCATCGACCAACATGTTAATAGGATTGATATGATACTACTATCACATATATGCGTGCGAAACACTTGGATGCGGGACGGGATGGAACTCGGAAGTTAATCGTGCTAGTGCTAGAGTAGTGGGAGGATGGGTGACCGAGCGGGAAGTTTGACCACGAGTAAGTAATTTGACTAGAGATAATTGTAGTTAGACACTAAGCAAATAATACAAATTCTGAAAAAAAAAAGAAGTGAAAAATTGGAGTGAAAAAAGGGAGTGAAAAATTGGAGTGAAAAATAATTAGAAACCCAAATGAATTAAAGAAATTACGAAATAAAGTTTAGTCCCGATTCGTGTGGCCAACCGGGACTAAAGGTCCTCCGCCCCCCGGCTCACGCCACCCGCCCACGTGGCCGGGTCTTTAGCCGCGGTTCGTAAGAGGCGCGACTAAAGGGGGGCCTTTAATCGCGCCTATTTAGTCCCGGTTGCGCGGCCGGGATTAATGGGCCTGGCGAACCGGGACTGTAGGCCTATTTTCTACCAGTGCACACTCGGCGTACCACACTCGGCGTCGTTCATCTCGGCAACCGAAAGTTCGCCGAGTGTCAAAACGCGAGATGCTCGGCAACGGCTTCGCCGAGTGTTTACAGGACTCGGCATACTATCCTGGAACAGGTCCGTTCCTTAGTCCCACAACGGAACGGTGTTCGATTCTTTGCCGAGTGCAACACTCGGCAAAGAACCTGGGACCAGGCGTCCCCAGTAGCGCCACGTGGCCACTACGCCGAGTACCACGACACTCGGGAAAGAGGCAGGCCCTGTACGCCGAGTCTCAGCGTTCCCGAGTGCCATTTCGCCGAGCACGCTGGCTCAGCCGAGTGGGCACTACGCCGAGTGCCTCAGACACTCGGCATAGCACAGAAACCATACGCCGAGCGTTTTTGTTTGCCGAGTGTTTCTTTGCCGAGCGACCTCACTCCACCGAGTGGGGCCTATGCCGAGTGCTGGGGCACTCGGCAGAGGCCCATCCCTTGTACGCCGAGCCACGGTATGCCGAGTGTCACACTCGGCAAAGAAGTTGCCCAGGCGACCAAATGGCACCTGGGAGCAATCTTTGCCGAGTGTTATATTGGTGCTCGGCAAAGCCGTGCTCCCAGGTGTCATTTTGGTCGCCTGGGCAACTGCTTTGCCGAGTGGAACACTCGGCATAGTGACCTGATGGGTCTTTGCCGAGTGCTACACTCGGCGAAGAGGTTGCTGTTTTGACACAATCTGGCTGCATTTGCTACATTCCCTGCAACCAAATCACAAATCACATATTATTCAAATGTTTCAGTACCAGAATACTCAAAATAGACATATTTGCAACAAAAATAGCAACAAATGCATAATATACTTCATATTTAGCTCCACAAACACAGAACACACATGTTTGCACCAAAATAGAAACTAATGCATAATATACTTAATATTTAGCTCCACAAACACAGAATGCATGACACAAAGGTTTAAATGACATCCTACACGCATCCTAAGTAGTTCAAAAGTTCACAAGTTCAATATGGTCTATGGCAGACAGTTTCATCATCGTCTATGGAGCCACAACAATGAAGGAGGTCTATGGAGCCGACTGGTCTCCGTCAGCTCGATCTCCGTCCTGGTCCATGTCGTTCTGGGTTCCCGGTGATGAAGCATTACCCTATAAAGATCCATATTAGTCGACTAAGCTGAAAAATGAGTCAGTTAACAAGCTGCAAGCCAACTTACCAAGTTCAGGTTGAACGGCGGTAGAGGAGGAGCTGATGGATCCCGTGGAAGAGCGCTGACCATCTGCAAAGATCAAAAGAGATAGACCGGTGAGTTTACATGCATATAATGATGAATGGAACTAAAAGGGTGAAAATAATACCTGCATCATTGCCTGCATCCATGCATGCTAGCTACTCATCTGCGTCTCCATTCTGTGGACCTTCTCTTGTGCCTCCATCGCAATCCTCTTGTTTTCATCAACTTGATCCTACGGGATGTTTAATGTCAACAATTGTGCAACGCAAACAAGATATACAGGAGTTGAAGAATGATTGTACCTGCATAGCGGCTATGGCATCTAGTCCTGGCCGTGGGCGGCGCTCGATAGAGGGCGATGAGCTAGTGGACCTCGCACGGATCTGGGAGAGTGTGGGTGTACCTGTGGTATCGAAGGTGCCATTGGCGAAGGAAAATCAGTCGTTCTTTCGACCCTCTCCCGCAACCATATCAACCGTGGGATCATAGGGGGCCGTGAAGGGGTCACAGTCAGGGCCGTGCACCTCCTTCATCTTCTCGACGTACGCCTCCCACTTCTTGCCGGTTTGCTTGTTGATCCACTGCTGATCAGGCGGTACATCCGGTTTCAGCACCTTGGGAGTCCGGGTATATATGCCGAGTCCCCGTTACGAAGACACTCGGCGAACCCACGACACCGTTTCGTCACGGTCGAAACGCACGGCCCACCACGTGTCTCCGTCATATGCCGAGTATAGTATATTTGCCGAGTGTTGTTTGTTGATTTGCCGTTGTCGATTTATACGCCGAGTGTGCCTTGCAGAGGACACTCGGCACAAACGTGCTACGCCGAGTGTTTCCGGTATGCTGAGTGTCCTGTGCAGGGCACACTCGTCGTACAAGCTGTTTGCCGAGTGTGTAGTTGTGCCGAGTGTTTTTTGGGATGGTGTCGGCGTACACACTGGTATGCCGAGTGGCACGTGATTTGGTACTCGGCATAGCCAACGAGACTCGGCGATATTCGATTTTCCAGTAGTGAACGTCATCACTGCTGCCACGTAGCACCGTAGCGGGTCCGCGTCATTAGCATGCTGTTTGTAGCAATCCCCCCGTTTCCGTTCCTCGACCCATTTATTCCTGGTAGTAACGGACAGTGAGGGAGGCGACACTCAGATCCAGCATTCGCAAGTTTCTGCTATGCCCAGCTCCGGCGACCCTCTCCACACTGCTCCCGTGAGGCGATTCGCAGCCCTATCTGCACCGCATTTGTTTGAGTTTGCTGTTTTTTCTACTTAAGCCGCCTCGTTGCTTGTGCGCGTCAGGGAGAGTTGGTGCGGTGGTCCATCTGCTACGCCCTGGACTGGCGGCCGCTCCGCCGCGCTCCGGTGAGCTTCCTCGCCACCCTTACCTCCCTTCGTCCTTTTTTAAGAGCAATTTTTGGTAGGTTTATTGCTATGGACTCCTCTTTCTCCTTGTGCGGGCCAAGGGAGATTGCTACCATGGAAACTGCGCCGGGCACTTCGTCATCAATGGACGCTCTTCGTAGACCTACGGAGGTTTGTTACTCGTTGTCGCCCTCTCCCCCTTCCTCCCAATCCCCCTCCGCGTATGTGCCTAGGCTTACTACAGCATGGCCTTTCTCTTCAGATTGCTCTGACCATATAGGAAATTCTTAGGAGCCCTCTATTTTCTATGTTGTGTTCATGTCATGTCTGCTTGTCAATTGTGTTCATACGTAGGTGAAATCTAGTTAGTGTTTTGATTGGTAACCATTGATGTAGCATATTGGGCAGGAGCTTATATAATGTCTAGAGGCAATTCATATAAATTTTATGTGTTGCTTTAAGATGTACATTGTGCTAGTTTAGATGTTTAAGGTTGCTAGCATGTTTTTAGTTTTCTGTTATTTTTTGATTGGTATGCTTTGTTTTCAGTATAGAGGATGGTGTTTTTGCACATCAATGTGAGATCCTATCCGTAGATAGATGTCATGGGGAGCCATTTTGTGGTGACCCAACACACCACTGCATGTGTAGTGCGCAAGTCGTTGACATAATACTCACAAAAAGACTTATCCATGAATATTACATCCCTCAGAGTAGTACAACAGAAACATAGCAGGCCAAGCAAAATTATAGGATACAAACTTCATTACAAAATCTTGAGAATCTCTTTGATGAATCAATAAGATCTCATGCAAATGAAACATCAGAAGAAGCAAAACGAAGCTCCAAGCTGGAAAAGAACTCTAGCTCAGAACTAATCCACTACGGCTGATGTCCAAGAATGGACTCCACCTACACCATGATAGTTTCTCCTCCACCAGCGTTGTTGATGATGATGTTTTACCAACTAAATAATATATCACTCCACCTGGCTTCATGGGGTATTGATGGCTTCACGATGACTACTTTCATAGGGCTTCAACTCTAAGCAGGGGGTCAAACGGGAACGAATTAGTAACGATAGTTACTCAGCAAGTTCATGATATATAGTCGGTGGTTTCATGCACTTACTACAAGTTTAGACTCGGAAGAGTCATAAGCTAATGCAAAGTTTTGCTAAACGTTCTTCAAGAGATTGCTTTTAATTTGGAAGACTATGCCCGCCAGACCTTCACAGGATTAGAACTTCATGGAGTTACCTTTCTGCGGAGTTCGCAGCTCCTTCCCGGAACAGGGGGTAACATGCCACATCTTTTTACACTCCGCAGAGGTGCGTTAGTTTACCGACGGGCGACCAAGACCATGTTGCACAACCATGTGTACATTCTTGTCCACTCCCACTCAGGTGTGGGGCCCGGTTGTTGGTCCAAGACAAACCATGCTTCTCCGCACAACGCATGCCCACCCATTTCCACCAGCAGGTTGAACCCCTGATTCCACCCCTCATGATGGATATCTAGGCGCCCCTGGCAGACACTCATAGACCCCAGAGTCCGTGGGAATTAAGGGATCCCACCCATGTGCATGTAGTCTCGCAAGACCTAAAGTGTACGTCTCTGGGAGCCCGTTGACATGCGAACGAGAGAAGATCACATATGACTTACTTCCCCTATAGAAGACCAATGGTTAACGCGGTATTTACGGCGCAAGAATCCTGACGTCAGTTGTTGTTAATTCGTAGGTAATACTTTCCCATGCAGATGGAACCTTCCTTTGACCTATTCGTCTTACCATGGTCTCATCCGCCCACCAAGCAGAACACTACCACTCGGTTAGTCATTCAATTAGTCATATTATTATAAAAATAGGATCATACATTCTTTTGAGAGTAGATGCTATTACGATAGGGTTTTTGCAAATAGTTCGTTATGAAATACTTCAAAGGATATGAGCAAGTGATGAACTTTCCTGAGATTGAAATAACCATAATAATCCATGTCTTCGGGTTTGAGGGTCGCGTAGCGAAATCCTGAGATCTGAAAGATAGCAAAGTAGTCCTGGTAAGGACTACAGAAAACACTGGAAAGATGATAAATGCATAGTAATGAGATGCATCGATACCCTGGAAAAATACCCCAGCTTAAAAGTGTAAGCCATGTTTGATACGATAATTTAATCACACAGGTTTGAGGTGAATTGTTTCATTACTTGTGTTGTAAAGATATATAATGTTTTTTCCCTTTTATTTAACAAATAATTGTTATCATGTTTAGATAGAAGTGTTTATTACTTGGTTAGGTAATAAGACAAACAACACACGGAAAACAATATTGAAAATATATTAGACACATTTTATTTTATGTTCAGAAGTGTAGAGCTGATGACAAAGAGTTTAATGGAAAATGATGAACTAATACAACTACTCTATCATCAAAAAATTGCTATTGACTTGTGATGATAGGTTTAGTAGGTGTGAAAACATGAGAGTTTTATTAATAAGGAAAATGATGTTGTGGCAGTTATTTCTGGTTATAATGGAATATTATAGAATTACATTATACCTTTAGAAACAAGTTTATAAGTTAAACAAAATGTTTTATGTTTGACATATTATTTGATATAACATTTTATGCTTTCTGAAAATATTTGAATAAGTTATTAATTTATTAATCTTAAATGAATTAAATGACTAGGCAAAATATTGTACACATGAAAACTTGGTGAGATTACTTTGAAAACATCATAGAGGAGTTGCATTTGTCATTTTGAGCAATTTGATATATAACTTTTATTTTTCTAAAATTTTGAATTATTCTTTATTTTTCTCAATTTTTAATGATTTAGTTTAATTCAGAAAATGTACAAATTTAAACTTTATCAAACACATTTGAAAAATTCATAATCAAATAGATTTTATTTTTCTAAACATTTTCATATTTTATTTGTATTTTTTATAAGTGTTTTAATATTGAATTCATAAGATTTAATTAATTTCTGGAATTTGAAATGACAGGTGGGCCATCCCTGTCAGCATATTCTTTTTTCTATTTATTTTTAATTTTGAATGAAATTAAACTGGCAGACAGGCCCCACGGTGACGTCAGACGTCACCGTGACGTCAACAATGGCCAGGGCGGCTCTGCTGTGCACGCCGGCGATGTTCGAGGCTGAATTGGCGCTCGAGGTTAGGGGCCTTCGACGCGCCTCGACGCAGTACGACCATATAGTGGCGGAGCCACCACCTAATGGTAGCCGGAGCTTGCCCGACGGCGAGCTTCCGCGGCGGCCAGACGCAAATCACGGCGACAGCTCGATACGGAGGGTTACCAGGCCATCTGAGGGCACTGGGAGGAGCGTAGGCTCACCAGCAACGCGATGGAGAGGTCGTGGAGGCAAGGCGAGGCGTCACGGAGGCGAATCGATGGCGGCGGTTTTCGCCGGCCGCGGAGAAGAAAGACGGAGGACACGCGATTTGGGCCCTACTGGCTTGCGTGACTCCTCGTGGAGACTTATGGAAGCACGGCGGATGTTCCTACCCACCACGATCCTTGGCGAGGCCTGGAATGGCGGCGCTATGCCGGCAATCCCCATCTAGGGTTTCGGGGTTCTCTCCTTAGGAATATACAGAGAGAGAGGATGAGGCTGAGCGACGACAGGAAGTAAGAGGGAAGTGCACGTCGTCCTCAGCTCTTATCCGCGTCGAGGAGGCACTCAAGCAGGATGTGGCCATCGGCGACGGCGCCTTTCCACGGAGACGGTCATCTCTGCCTTCTGGCTGTAGAAGGAAAAGAAATAAAAATTACTGGAAAACCCCCTAGCAGTTTTTATAAATTACCTACAGGTCCTTCTATTAACAAAACCGGGAAGAAACCCCTGTTTTCAGGGTCTATTTGTAAATAGAAAATTAATAAAAATCATTTTTAGAAACCTTATCAAATTTCCAAACTCACCACATTTTGATTTGGTGAATTTGAAGAATATTTGTATTTTTTCTTGGGTGTTCAATTTTAAGTGATTTTATTGTTTTCACTCCATTTAATTTGTTACATGGCTTTAAAGTTATTTTAGGCATGATTATCATGTCCACACAACACAAATGTGGTTAACAAAGTGACATAACTTAATTGGACAATTTTAGATATAATTCCTTTTAGAAAATAATTTGGTACATTACCTGGTAATGTTTCTATGCACTGAAATGAAAACCACTTAATAGGGGATTTTATTCTATGTGAAACCAAATGATTTTAATGCTTGAAGGAACTTGTTTTCTGTTATGTGGCTTTGTTATGTTCCTAATTGAAACTCTTAGCAATTTTTATTGACATTTTACTGAGGTGTGTGTACTCTATGTTTGCTGTTTTCGGTACTTGATCAAGTGGAAAACATGAGTGGCTTTGGAACCTCATTTGTTTGTGTTCCACATAGGTTCCACTATGGATTTTATCCCATGTTTATTTTGGAAACATGTGCTCATTTTCATGGTTATGTGTAGATGAATTTTTGTTGTTATCTGTTAGTCATTATTTATGAAAATGATCTGGAAAACAAGGTATTGAGTGTGTTACCATTAACTTCGATATATCACAAGACATGTGGATGCAATGGTTGGTTATTATTTCACACCTTATATTTGTTCCCATTAAAGATATTATTATGAGTTCATCATCTCTAATGAGTTTTACAATTCATAGAGGTTCTAGGTTTTCTATATTACCTAATGGTATCTTGGATACTTGCTTATGCTCCCTTACCGAGGAGTGTTGCTCCTTGTTGACTTCTGTTGCTTGATGTTCTTGTCTCTGGTTGCCACTTGTCTTCAGATGTTGCCTTGTTCAATAGCAAGTAAAATCAGCTCTTGGATTCCACCTTCACTGTCTCACCCTTGCGGTGAAGACAACAAATTACACCAAGCAAGATTTTAGTTAGATGATTATAAAAGAATGTAGGTTTATTTTATGACATGAATTTGCCATATGCATATAAGAAGAATTTCTTAACAAGTGGGCCAGACTTGCCTCCAAATTACTAATCATATACAATTGGTTGAGATGTACCAGGTTATCTTACCTTCTGTTTGTTTGTGTATGACACTCAATTGTTTGAGTATACAAAAGGGTCTGTTAAGAAGGTAGCTAGTCTTTTTACCAAACTACTTCTACATAACACTAACATTGGAATATCACACTATTTCATGAGGATTTAATAAGATCAGATCAGGATATAAGAGTTTCCAAGTACTCTTATGATAGATTAGAATAGTACTTCTAGAACATTCTAAATAATCTTCTTGAAGATATTCTTGTGGTAGTTCCTCCTTTCTTGTGGGTTGCTTCTCTTGCAGAATGACATGAAAAAGATTGGGAAACAAGATATAATGGTCTAGCCAAAATAACAAGATCTAGATTAAGAGTTGTTTCATGCTTTTATTATCCTTCCATATACTTCTTATTTTATTTCTCAAAAGATATGTAATTATATCATATAGGATTTGTTTTACTTAGTTATCAATTCAATTCCTCTAATAGTTGTATCTAGAGATACTTTGGTTGTTGAATGATGATTTGCATAGAAATGTGGAGTGTTTGTGGAATGATGACTTAAGATAGTAAGTTGATCAAATGGTTCATTGATGTGTTGAGATTTCATATGTTCACTTGTATAAGATAAATGAAACAATAAGCATATGAAGGTTAGTGGAGTTTAATAGTTTAAGTCACAGTTGTAGTTGGTTACTTAGGGTGTCATGTTGTCATTTTATATTCTTCATTTGTATTCATGATGCAGACATAGAGGTTTGTAAAGATCATAGGTAATGATCAAGGTTTAACAGTAGTTTAAGAAGATTTAATTCTTCTTTTAGGTGCTTATTTTATGATTGATGAGATATGTACATATTCGATAAATATGTTAATACAATTATTATGTCATTTCCCCTCTGTGGGCTTTGAGTTAACACTTGTTTGTATCACTTGTGTTCTATTGAAACTTTGTTATTTACTTGTGGAGGTTCACTTTAGTAGTTATTAGATAATTTATAAAGATATTGAGTGAATGGTTGATATATAGAGTCTAAAATATTTGTTGATGAGATTATTCCACCAAGCATTACTAACTTGTGGAAGTGTGCTCATCAATTATGAGATTTGGATACTCACCCCTCTTTGAGTTCTAGATACCTAGTGAAATTATCCCAAGTCACTTATAGACTCGAGGTTAGGCTTGTTGAGAGTTTGTGTTGGTCATAACCAATTCTGGTTTCTCTTATCAGGTGATTTGGTTTCTTAAGATACTTGTTTTAAAGATCACTCCAAATGTACTCTTGACTAGATGAACTAGACCTATTTCATCATGTCAAGTGAAACATTGGCACTTTGATTCGTTTAAAATTCCGCGCCAAAATTTCCTGTATTTTTAGATGCATGCTTTGCAAATGCACATATTATATTTAGATCCTTATAACCTCCCAAACACTGGGGTGTTTCACATGTGTAGGACCAATGTGCAGAAAGAATTACAATCTGGGATGTGCATAACTAAGATGCACACGTCTGGTAAAGAGAAGTTCAAAAACAGTAAAACGTAAAAGGTACTCCCTCCGGTCCGAAAAAAAAACTGACGCAAGGTATACTAGAAATTGTATGTACCATGTTGTTTCCTCCCGACAGTTTTATCGGATCGGAGGGAGTAGCAACAGACGATCGGCTAGACGTAAAACATAATCCTCCTATGGTAGCTGATTGTATTTTAGATAAATGACGGCTGGATTAGAGGGCAGGTGCTGGAGGGAGAAACCATGCATTTTGCGAGTAGTCGTTTGTGAACCGGTTCAGATGTGTTTCTCGCACCTTTTTTTTTTCTTTTTGAAATTTACGGGGCAAAAGCTTTGCCCCCATGCATTGATTTAGAGAGAGTTTGTACAGTAGTTTAACAGGAGAAATAGCAAATACAACCGGATTACTCTCCCGGCAAAATTTCTCTAAGGTGCTTAGCACCCGCAAGCATCCAAATCTTTGACTCGGTCTTGATCTTGTAGAGGATTGACAGCGGGGAGGCATGCTTGTTTTGGAAGACGCGTGCGTTGCGCTCACTCCAAGTCTCCCAAGCAACAAGGAGGGTAAGAGACGCCATAGCTTTGCGATGAGGCATGTTCAAGCCGGACATCTTACCACCAAGCCTTGATGTTTAGGGCCGGCCAAGAGGAGAGATTTACGGCGTGTAGGCCAAGCCAATCCTTTATCATCCCCCACAATCTGAAAGTGAAGCGACAATGAATGAGAAGGTGTTCCACCGACTCGGGGGCTCTCTTACAAAGCGGGCAAACACCACAATTTGGCCAATCTCTTCTTGCCAAACGATCCGCACCTTTTATGAGCAAAGGGGTTCTAATCTTGGAAATGCTATTTATCTTGTACTATAAACTTACGGTATGCAATCGAAAAATATACATAGTAGGAGGATGTCACATTGGTACAACCGTTGTAAACCCATTATATATCTTTTCAGCGCATAATCTTTGCCAGAATATCACATTGGGTAAACAGACCCATCATCTCTCCGAAAAGACTGTTTGTGCAAGGAGTACTAGTGGAGTACACAGAGAGTACGTCTGGCCGGTGGAGAATCTTAGATTTCCTGTGGAAGAAGACGACGCGGATTGAGGTAGCAAAGGTACGCTCGTACGTACTCCATCCAGTCCAGTCATAGCCTCTCCTCGGTCGACGGAAGCAGTTTTGTCTGGAGGCTTGCTGTCGAGCAGGCACACCATCGCCTTACCATCGTAAGTACCGTGATGCATGGCCTGCATGCTATTGGCGCCGAGATATCGCATTTCGGCTCTTGTTTGTTGGGTAGCAAAGTTGCGTAGCCAGCTTTTACATCTTTTCGAAGCACACCTGTCAAGTTTCTAGTGCCGGCGAACTGTTGTGCCGGGCCCGCTCTTCACGTGCGTGCCCATATCCGGACCTACCCATAGAAAACAAGACCAAATCTCCTCTTTGTCGCGATGCCTGAACCAGCGTACGTACGCATGTACAACTACACAGCGTACATTCTTACTCTACTCGACCGTACATAGATGTGTACGTCGGCCCTCGGCAGGACAGTACGGATCCATACGATCGAGCAGGTGCATGCCCATGCAGACATACACTACATTAGAAGAAAATGAATTAAGAAGATATGCAAGCTAGATCTGTATACATATAGGTGCAGGGAGCAGGGTGGTATGGGCAATGCCACGGAATGAATGCATGAAAGCGCTAGCTAGCCAGCCAGCATTATGGATGGGCAGCTACGATACACATTATGTCATGTCAGTGGCGGAGCCAGGAGTATATAAAGTTATGATATCAATTTAAATTTTTGGGTCAAATATATGTATTTCTATTTTTTCCATACGTTTTACCCTGTGCATGAAACATTTTCCAAAATGATGTGTAGTCAACTGCTACAAGGCTAAAGCGTGGCTTCACCACTGTTCATGTGTGTCTAGTTAATTAATACGGTTTTGCCAATTCTTATTCAATTTAGACACGTGTATTACCACGTTCAATTTCTAACCCGTCAGATTTTAGTACGCACATGAATTGCACTGCAAAAAAAATACCCCGAACTGCTTGATGGGCTCGTGCTAGTCATCAGTTGCAACATGGATATGAGAATTAGCTTCAACTCTTATTCGAATGCAAAATTAAGCTAAACCTCTTTCAATTCCTGAGCCATCATATTTGCATTGCAGTTTATACGCATGAGTTGGACATGGGTTAGCCTCTGCATCAAAATGATGCACACAGACGGTCTTTTATTGATAATAAATACGTACCACAAAGCCTTACAAGGATTTACGGGGAGCAACCAAAAGCCAACTGCCTGACAAATATCGTCACACCTATAAACTCTTGATAAAGTGGGTAATCATAACCGGGGCCGATACACTGAACTAACACACCAACGCGCATCATCTAATCCGGTTGCTTCCACCAAGTCACCCGATAGCGAACTAAGCGCACATATCCGGTTCAGCTGGCCCGCTGTATGCACCGATATGCACACTCGGAAGCCGCTGCCGCCAACCTCGGAAGCCACTGACGTCGATATCCGCAAGATCATCTTCTGGAGAGATCATTGCAGCCCCTATGCCAGGCCTGCTATCAACGCCGGCATGGCGCTAAACAGTTCCACTTTTCTGCGCATGTCCAACATCCCGCGTGGCAACACGCCAACAAGACTCGCCGTGGACGATGCAGTAGACGAAACACTGCTCCACTTCCAGACTCCTCCGCAAGAGTGTACTCCAAAACGATGCCGCAAAGAAAGAGAACGAAATAGATAGCGTCGTCATCGTTCGATCCGGGAAGATCCAGATCTATAGTTTCACTCGGAGTATAAGGGCGGGAGGCTCGAAGTCGCAACGACAACGCCTTCAGGAAGGTAACGACGCCCGTGAACGCCGTCATCCTCGGCTCCTACTCGGAGCTCGGCTTTCGCCGTCCGACCACCAGATCCTCCCAAGATCTGCCGCGAAGGACATCCGAGAACGGCTGACCCTTGCCAGGATCAAACCCTCGCCCCAAGCCGTCGTCGGGACACGGTGTGGGATCCCAAGATCCCCCACACCAATCTGAACCGGCCGACCATCTCCGGCAGGAGGAGCCACCACCGAAACCCGAGGCCGTCACCCCAAGTCCAAAGTGTCCGGGCAGAGTTGTAAGTCGGCCGCCGTCGACGCGTGGAGGGGCAGCAGTCGGCCGCCGCCACACAGGCAGCCCGGTGCCTCCTGGCCACCGCAGCCACGCACCACTGCAGCCGAAGGATCTTGATGTCTCCGTCTTCAAGATCCGTTAGTGCGACCAGCATGAACCCCGCCGCCGATGTGCCCCGCGCGAAGGGGAGAGGAGACACCGGCGGCGGCAAGGAGAGGGGAAGAGGTTGGCGGCCGACGGGAAGGGACGCCCAGTGCGGCGGGGCGCCGCCGCCACGGGGTCGTGGGAGTTGGGGTCGTGCGCAGTCGGTGTTGTCTGTCTCCACTTGCACATGAAGGTTACAACTAAGATTTACTTTTTGCACATCAGTTTGAACAGTGAAAAACATACCTAAGTGTACGATTATTCCATAATTCGTTCTAGTCAAGAGTTGCAAGATGAGAATTACGGTGTGGCGCATTGTTCAGTTTACTTTTGATCTACCTACACTGGCGCAGAGATGATCCGACGAATCAATCGCCATTATAGACGTGACGTTGGGACAAGGTGAGATGGACACGCATGTACACGAGCGGGCGGTGCTGGTAGCGACCCATTGATCAACAGTGCCGGCCCATACATCCGATGGACATAGATCGCTGTATGCGGACCGTGATGTACTACACGAGCTGCACATTAATCGAGACGTCCTTCTCGTCTATAGCTACAAATTGATCATACACGGTCGTTCGGCCGGGGCTCTGTATGCTTAACAGGGACACTGTTCCCTCTCTCCAAATTAATTATGCCGTATCATGTCAATTATGTACGTATCATCTCAGCAAGAGGCAATGCCCAGCTGGATACCGTATATACATCGATGGATCGATCATGCACGCACGTACCTACGCGAGCGCGCGTACGTCGCCATCGCCGGAAAAAGCAGGGGTGGCGGGGCCCGACCGGCCCGGGTGGCTGATGTGCACCGCCGTGCTTGGTCTCTAGCGAGCAGAGCGACGGAGAGCTGTTTGTTTGCGGGGAACCAGTCCAGCGCCTCCCATGGCGACCTGCCCGCTTCCTTGCCCAGCGAGTCGACGACACATCTATCGAATCCCCTACCATATCTTTATCTCTCTATCTATTACCTATCGGGGTGTGCGCCGTTGCTCACGTCGCCACCTTCCTCCATCCACACACGACACCGTGTCGTCTTTCTATAGCCTGCCTACGTGACAACTGCCACTTTCTTGGCATTCTCTCGTTCCAACTCCTCACCGTTGGATCACCATCCCAGGTTTAATATTACAAGAGCCGGACAAGGTACTCCCTCCATCTCATATTAATTGTCTCAAAGTTGGAGAAAAGTAGATGTGTCTAACACTAAAACATGTCTAGATACATTCATTGTTGTCCCACTTTAAGACAATTAATATGAGATGGGGGAGTATTAAAAGCCACATAAAAGAAAGGAAAACGCTTTGTGTCAGGCCTTCCGTAATGCATTGTCTCTTAGCGCGCTATCCTAGGTAGAAGAAAAATATAAGAAACAACTACCCTAATGCATTGTATCTTATAGGTTGTATCTAAGTCAAGTAACATTTAATGATTTTAGCCTAATACTTGCTTGCGATTGGCCTAGCAATGTTTTTTGCCTATGATCTCGTGCAAGGGTTGTATCTTATATAAGATACAACTACAATCTCTTTCATCATTAAATAGGGTGCCACATAAGCAAATTGCCTATGATACCGCGCTAAGATACCCCCATTACGGAAGGCCTCAACCAACAGACGCAACCGTCAGGCGCGTTGGGCGTGCCGCGCGCATCCTACCTCGTCGGTTTGGGCCGGCCCGATATTAATGCTACATAGCCGTTTCACCGTGCATTCATTCGCACATAGGGTCCAAGTATCGTTCTGTCTGTGCCGACGTGATAGGGAGGAGGCAGTGACCTTAGAGACATCGTGGCGGCTGTGCGGCAAGGTCTTGTCCCCTGAATGTATGCGCTCTCTTCTTCTCAGTTCTTTATCTCGTTCGGCGGGAGGGAGGGGGAGGCGATCGAGGCGGAGAGTGGCGAGTTTTCGGGTTTGTTCTTCTCTAATCCATGATCGTCCGACATAGGTGACGCATCTAGAAGTGGTGATTTGTAGCGTTTGTTCCTAGTTAGGGGATTAGTGCTCGTACTCTATAATTATCCTTATTTATCAGTGGGAATCTCCTTTGTTCATGTGTATGTGGAGTTGGAATCCCCCTGTTTTTCTTGTGCTTGTGGAGCAAGAATCCCTTGTTTCCATGTGTCTGTGTTGCTGTAATCCCCTGTGTCCATGTGTACGTGCAGATGTCAAAATTTGTTGAAACATTTGCATGTTGTTGTTCCATGTAGCTTCCTTTTTCTAAAATGTTTTTTATTGAATTCTTACACAAGATTGCATTGTGTTTGTTTATTCCATTTTTTGGAAGTTCTTATGTTGCATCATCATTTTGTTTGCAGTGCAACATCTTTTTTTGTTCAGTGCAGAAGGTGGTATCATCATCTCTTCCAATGTAGCATCATCAAAGATAAGAGTGGTATCATCATTATTGTAGTGGCATCCAAGCTTGAATTGTTTAAATTTTTCTGCAGTTCACATGATGGATGTACATTGTTGTTTTTATGTTTTCTGATGCGTACATTGAATACTTGAGCAACTATGATAACTACACTGAAGTATAATTTGTGTAATCTAGAAAATTTCAAATTAAGAGAGCTATTACCGATACATAGATCCTCTTTTAAACCATTGCCCACTTTCTATCTATAAAACATATAGAAATAATCTATAACTCTTAAAATTATTTGAATTTTTTTAGATTGTGCAGCTTTCTTTTTTACTACAACTAGTAATTTTCTCCTACAAAAGTTTGTTAGAACCAGAGTCTACCACATTGTTTCTTCATTTTCTCCTAAAATCACAGATATTTATAATAAATGTTTTTACTCGATCCGTACGTGTTTGTTTCACTAAATCTCATCCTTACATAACTTTAACTTGAGTATTCTACTTTTTTTGGCACAACCTAACCACATAATTGTGCCGATAATACCAATTTTATAGAATTGAAACATGCATCCTTATAGGGCGGTTGTTCTAAAGTAGAAATCTAATTTGAGCTCATGTTTTTTTTCCTTAATTTCTTTTATTCATATTTTGTAACAATTCATTTTTAGCAAGAGTTAAAGATAAGAATAAATCATATTCATGTACATAACTCCCATAAAATGATTTATTTGATAAAAACTTTATACCAGTTAGGTGCACCAAGATATAGGGTGCTATAATATACAAGTGTAACAAATATCGTAATATTGGCTTGCAAAATATGATTGTGCAACTTACTTGTAACTAATAGAAAATTCTAGTGTACAAGATGTTAATATTTAGGGTTTGGGCAAAACGATCGTACCTCGATCAAAGGTGATCGGGTGCATGTTATAGGCGATGGAAATAGCCTCCATCGTGGAATTATATGACATAAATAGAATAGTCTCCGATATAGAAAATCCAATAAAAACTCATGATGAGATCCTTTTAATGTAGAATTTAAGCCAATTCAACTCTTGTTTTAAGTGCTTCTCTCGCCGGTTGGTTAACTAACAAATAGAACCCTATGGGAAGATTGGTGAAGCTAGGCCTTGGAGTCAAATCAACTCTATGGTTTATACAACTAGAAGGATACCCCACGCATTGCAGTGGGATCCATTTAAAAACTATAATAAATTTTATATGCATCATTTTGATGTAGAGGACATGTCTCAACGCACTTTTCTAAAAATGTATGTATGACATATTATGTTGGCTAAAGAAACATGTAAAAATCAATTGAACTCGAGATAGTAAATTTTAATAGACATGTGATGAGTATGTATTATAGATTGTTAATTTGAACAATTGGATGAGTTAATAAATGGATGATGTGTATCTTGCATGTAATGATTAATAAATATTAGTGGAGATGACATGGACTATTAATTGGCTAATAGGATGGATGATGTGGATATCTTGCATGTTGAGATAGAAAAATAGTTAATGCATGTTAGTGGGGTTTTGCTTTATAAGAAGTATAGATAGATAGATAGATATTCTACCAAGATGAACAAACAAGAGAGGGTATTTATTGTCTAAGTGGTGGAAGAGGTAGATATGATGGGTTCATTCGATTTTTTCCACGCAGGCATGAAGCTCCAAACCGTCCGACGGTCAAGTCTCCTCAGATGTTTGGTTCCTGGATGACATTCTCTGTTGTTGTATCCAGGTGCCAGATAGTCCAACAGGATATGTCGGATAGTCCATCGACAACTTGATGCGCGGTTCCAAAAGCGCTTGGACAAGTGCATGTCTGTAACGACCCGTAGTTCAGAGAGTAGAAATAGGATTTGTGCATTTGCATAGCATGCTCTGAAAATGCGGGTAAATTTGGCACGTTAAGTTAAACGATGCGAAGTGACCGAGGTTTCTCTCCCATTGATGAGTTAGAGCCAGTTCATCTGGAAGAGTGTGTCCAACTTCGATATGATATTCAACACAACTAGCGAGTCAGTGCAATCCATGATACCGAGGGGATACAATGGAGCACAACAACAACACGTAGCAGTTCATAAGCTGAGTTAAAACTTCTTACAAATCCCGTAGCAGCCCACAGGCTTTTAGCTAGTATTAATACAATTGTGGAACATTCAATCCCGATAGATTGGTGAAAGGGTAAAACAGTAAAAGATGCAATGGGCGACGGAAAACTTATTGGTTTTACTATTATTATTATTAGTATTATTATAATATAAATATATTTTCAAGGATATGCCCTGGGAGGCATATCGGAGACATAGAAGAAAAGGCCAAGAGGCCAGAGTTACATTGCGGGCTGGCACAGACGCCAAGCGCGCACCACGCTGCCTAGCAGCTAGAACACACAACTACTACTCGCGAAATCTCCACCGCTCCGCCTCAGAGAGGCAACCCTTAAACATCCCAGCCGGCCGCCAAGTTTCGGCCTCCGCGTTGATGGCACACAGCACCGCAGTCGGCGAGGGGGTGGCGTTGTTGACAACGACGTCATTCTAGTGGCACCAGAGGATCCAACAAACAAGCGTTACAGCTGACCAAAAATCCCGTCTGTCCTGGCGGACCCCTGCCTCGAGTCTATCCACTCGACTAGCGTCATCGCAACCTCAGGTATCCACCCCTCCTTGCCCCAGCCTCGTAGGAAGACCACCCACACCGTCTGTGCAAACACACAGCCCAACAGAAGGTGGCCGATGGACTCATCATGTTGGTCAAAGAAGGGGCAGGAGACATGGTGCGGCAACCCTTGCCTAGCCAACCGGTCGGCAGTCCAACAACAGTCCCGGAGAGCAAGCCATAGGAACATTCGGCACCTCAGCGGAGCCCTAGACTCCCAGATCTGTCGAGCGCCCGGCATCCGCCCCAGTCCTGCAAACAAGGCCGTATAGCAGGACTGCGAGGAGTAGGTACCACTAGAGTCCCAGCACCATCGGAAAGCATCCTCCACTACTAGAGAAAAGCCTATAGGAGGAAATGAGGGCTCGAGGCGCATATTTTCAGAATGCGTCTCCTATATATTATGCGAGGCACATTTCCAAGATGTGCCTCCTATAATGCATATATATGAGGCGCATTCCAAAAATATGCGCCTCACAGACTTCATGTAGGGACTACAGCCTCCTGGCCCCAGGTTATGCGAGGCGCATTTGTCCATATGCGCCTCCTATAATGTAAGTATAGGAGGCGCACTTCTATAATATGCGCCTCCTATATTTTGTGTGGGCCCGGGTGGCTTCTGAGGCAGCGAAGGCGAGAGAATGCGTCTCCTATAGTTGGAGATATAGGAGGCGCATAATGAGCTAAATGCGCCTCCTATAATATGCAATAAAAAGTAAAGTGTGCCTTCAAAAGTTTGTGAGAGTCCTATGCCAAGTTCAACCCATGACAATTAATAAAGTGAATATCTTAATTTAGAACATAAATAACACAATAACATGGTGAACATACTCGGAATAGCAATGAAGCTAATGGGAAGATATGGTGGACTCACTGGAAATACTTGGCTAAGGAGTGTTGGAAACAAGTTTTTACTTGTTGGAATTTATAAATTTTTGGGCTAGCAAGAGGGAGATAGTTGACCAGCTACTATGCATGCATATGTCCATAGAACTACTCATTTCATGACCAACTAAATAAACCAGCAATTAACATCAAGGACATGAATAAGAGATAGCTCAAGACAACATTATTGCAAATTTCTACACATAAAAAGCCTATAAATCATGTAAACATATGTAGCTCTTCAAATCAACCATGGCATCCCTATTCCAAGTCATAATACTAGCATCCAATACATTCCAACCCCGAACTCCAGTAGCTCAATCTCATATAAAATAATGGTGGTGGTCTTATCAAAACAAAAATAAAAACAAAAACTAGACGCTTCAAGTCTCTACGATAAATGCTTTGCTTAGAAAAACAGAAAGTAGACGTGTGCTAACCAAAAGAGTGTAGCTCCAGTGGGGTGTTCATCACATCCCCAAGCTTATGGCTTTCACCATGCTTGGATGTCTTGAGGCACAACTCCTCTATTCCCTGTGAAAAAACTTCACAAAATATGTTTCTCCCATTCTTTTTCTGTGGGGTGAGATTAGCAAGGACAAACAAATCACATGCTTGCTGTGCAAAATTCCAAATCAAATGCTCCAGTAGATAGACAATAAGGTTCATTATGTTGTATGTTCACTCTCTTGCTTGAAAGAATCATGGAAATTCGATTATCAAGCCCAAAGAGTGCACAAAACAAAAGAAGGCAGAATCTGTCCAGAAAAGCAGCTGCAGCAAAACGAACGTTTTTCCCTAAGCTAGACTCGTCAAAAAATTAAGCCAATTTTTGTGCTTACAGAGGACAAAAAGTTGCAGAATATAGTAAAAAATTAGCTCAATCATACATACCAATAAAAAACGTAAAATCATACGGTGAGCAGACTCGTGCTGAAACAGAAATTTCATGCACTAGGATATCAACTTGTAAGTCCAAATGAGTTTGACTTGACTCTTTATTGAAAACTCCAGAATTAAAACAAAAAAAAACTAATCTCTTGAGACAGCAAGAGGACACTAGGAAAATCCAAACAAAAACAACCGGGTTGCCTCCCGTAAAGCGCTTTCTTTATAGCCATATAGCTAGGCTTTACTTACATGATAATCAAGAGGGATAAAGCTCATGAGGGAGCTTGTTCTTCAGCGTGCCCCTCTTCCTTGGGAAGTGCTCCATGATTTTCTTGTGAGGGAACTGAAACTCGACATTCCCTTCCTTGGAGTCTATGATTGCACCTGTAGTACGAAGAAAAGGTCTACCCAAAGTAATAGGACTAGTGGATTTATCCCCCATATCCATAATAATGAAATCAACGGGTACGAAAGTCATGTGCAATTCAATCATAACATCTTTTACTTGTCCTATAGCATGTTTAGTAGAGGTATAAGCAAGGAAAAATTTACTTGAGCACATTTCTAAATTTTCTACTTCTAGCAATTCATATAATTCTTTAGAGAGTACCGATACACTAGAACCTAGATCTAACATAGCATGGTGAATTTCTTTTCCAATTGAAACTAGCACCTTGGGGATCCATGCATCCCCAAGATTAGGAGGTATCATGGCCTCATTCTTGTACCTAGCAATTTTTTCTTGCAAGATATGGTTAGCAATATAAGATTCAAAGCCAGGTTGATTAACATTTATAGTGGGATCACTAGCAAATTTTTGTAGAGTAGCAATAAGTTCTTGCAAGCTACTTTTTTCTAAATCAAGCAATGGATCCTTAATTTCAGTAAGCATCATAATTTCCTCTACTTTTCCTTTTCTATTATGCATATTAAAAATCTCATAGCGATCATCAAAAATATCCTCGGGTACTTCAGCCTTTTTTAAGCTCTCTTTAATTTTAACCTCTAAGAGCAAACTTTCAAGCAAAACATGGGTATTTGCAGCATTAGTACTAGTAAAAGATCCCCCACATTCATTATCTAAAAAGGCTCTAGAAGTTTCAGAAAGTCCCTTATAAAACATATGCATAAGTATCCAATCTCTAAAGCCATGCCCTATTCCATATGCTCTACTTCTAAATCTCTCCCATGCTTGTATCATTGATTCATCTTTTTCTTGTTTAAAGGTAATGAGCAATTGTTTAACATTGTAATTATTTTCAGCATGACAAAACCTTTCAATAAATGCAGCCCTTAAGTTAAACCAAGTAGTAAAATTGCTAGGAGGCCATCTTAATATCCAATCTAATGCTTTGCCTCCTAGTGAGTAGGGAAAGAGTTTAACTTTAGTAGTGTTGATGTTTGCATGATTCAAGTTCAAAGTTTTACATCTTTCATCAAATTTCTTAAGATGGAACAAAGGGTCTTCTTTAGGCTTTCCATAGAAACGAGATTCATAAATCATTTTAATAACACTAGGATCTACCTCTAATTTTTCAACGGGAATATTTAGCTCTTGAGGGAAATTCCTAACACTGAATGGCCAATAAGTTCTCTGCTCCATTTTCCATGTTTTTATGTAGTTTTTAATTTTTGTATGCAAAAAAAAAGTAAAGTAACTAAGAAAATTTGAAATACTAAAATAATCTAGATAACTAAATGCAAAACTAAAATAAAATATGCAAGACAAAACAAAAACAAGAACAAAAACAAAACAAAAAAAAAAGACAGGAAACAAAACAATCTACTTGAAAGAAGGTGGAGATAGAAAGGACGGTACTCACGTAGGTGCAACCTCCCCAAGCTTAGGTGTTTGCACACCTTGTTGGTGATGAAGACTTCTTGTGAGCTCCCTTGGACAACTCCTTCACCTATGGCTCCCCGGCAACGGCGCCAGAAAAACGCTTGATGGCTAGGTTGAGACTCCAAGTGCAGAGTGTGTAGCTAGTGGCAAGCCTTCTTCCCCACGAGGGTGACTCGAGAGTTTATATCGAACTCTTGGGGAGCCAGTATTTCAGCAGTTGTCTTCCAAGCTTCCTCCAGGATCCTGCAAACAAGTAGAGAATTTTGTGCCCTCAACCTCACCAAGTGGTTGTCAAGCACAAGGTGTGAGACTTCTAAATTGCAATACAAAACTGAAAGTAAATGTGCAATAATTAAATCTACTACTAAATGCAAATGAGAAAATAAATATGCAATGGATTGTTTTTGTATTTTTGTGATGCAAGTGGTGATGGAGATAATGTAAATTCGAATTGGAGATGCAAGTAAAGTAAAGTGCAAGTAAAGTAAATTGCAGCAAAGTAACTAGAGTGTTTTCTTATATTTAAAATAGGACCGGGGTTCATGGTTTCACACTTGCATTCTCTCAAATAAAGTGGTAGACGGTGGACATAAAGAATTACATGTGAGATTACAATAACATGTTTAACATTGAGTACTTTCATATGGGCATCACGTCCTAGCATAGAGATCTCTACGGTCATATTGATCCCTCTTATACTCCACCAAGATGCGAAATAAATCATAACACCTCGATAATTAAGGAAAAACCAGAGTATAGCTTTAAGCAATGTGACATGAAGTTGAAGTAAGAACTTGCTAGATCTAGTCATGGAGATTGATTAGTGTCACTTCAAATCCCCGGTAACAAGGTACTCCTTTTTATCCCTAGTGAGGTAACTAAGAAAGGTTTAACAAAACCTAAGTGGATCGTTGAACTTCTGTCACTTTCACAGCACTAGCCACCCCCGTTACTCCAACTAATGCACCCATCACCCCACACACGCACTCAAGAACTAGATTGATCAAAGCTAGAAAATAAGAACGGGGTACATAAAATAAATCTACTCAAATAACTCAAGAGAAACAATTGCAATCTCAGATTCAATAACTCATAGAAAAGATCCACCACATAGGAATTACAACGGTGCCCATAATCATGTGAGGCAGCTCATACGGATCTAATTAGTGAAGCACATAGAGAGAGAGATACAAGTGCTACTTCCACAAACCCATAGCCCTAGGGTGGACTACTCCCTCTTCATGGAGATGTCGATGGAGATGACGTTGGAGGGGTAGGAGATCACACCGGGGGCGCCCCGCCGGAGTTTTCCCCCTCCAATCTGGAACTCCAGGTCTCTGTTTCGGTGTTTCGGCAGCGCTCTCCTCCGTAAGAGTACGGGGGACCCTTTTTATAGTCGGTTTTAGGTCAAGACGGAGTCGGTAAGTCGAAGATGGAAGGAATTGGGGCCACAGGGGCCAAAAGGGGGCCTCTCACGCGGCCAAGGAATCTGGCCGCGTGGAGGGTCCTCTTTTGGGCCTCCTTGTCCAATTCTTGTGGATCCTTCGCCCGCAAGTCTTCTCCTTCCAAAAAATGACACCCGCAGATTTTCAGGTGATTTCGCGGAAGTTTGCCCCCTGAAACGTCAAAAATATAGAAAACGGGGTTTCTGACAGGCAGGGTTAATTCCATTAAAGTTGGGGGACTTTGTAATTTAACCCCAAAATACTATAAAACATTGAATTATACCCTTATATGATGCAATATGTAATACAAAACCATGTGAAAATATGCAAAATTCATCTCTGCATTTTACATGCATCAGAGGCCCACCTCGGAAGCCTTCTCAATCAGTAGGTAAAGCACTTCCATAACGAGGATAAAAAGGAGGAGGGAAAGAGGGCCCCCCCCTGACGAAGCCCTCGCATGTTGGTAATCCAGCAGCCCGGAATGCCGTTGGTCAGCACCCTCGTGGAGGCGGTGGAGAGGAGCGCACACACCCACGCGAGCTACCGCTCGCCAAACCCCATCTTGCGGAGAACCTCGAAAAGGAAAGCCCAATCCACAGTATCGAAGGCCTTCCTGATGTCCAGCTTGAGAAGAGCGGCTGGAGTGGAGGTGCTATTGAGCCTCCTAGCCAAACCGTGCACTAGCATGAAATTATCATGCAGGCAGCAACCTCGGACGAATGCGCTCTGATGAGGCCCCACTAGTTGGGGAATAAAAGGTGCCACTCGCAGAGCGAGGACCTTAGCCACGAGCTTAGCTAATGCATGGATCAGGCTAATGGGACGAAAGTCCCCCACCTCCACCGCATTAGGTTTCTTAGGTAGAAGTGTGATGAAAGCCTGGTTCACCGCCCCAAAGCCCCGGTAGTCAAGGCGCGATAGGGCTCTAAACGCATCAAGGACGTCATGCTTGATCACCTCCCAGCATGCCACGTAGAATCGAGTCGTGAAGCCATCAGGCCCTGGGCATTTGTCCAAAGGCATATCCCTGATGACCTTCCACACCTCCTATTCCGCAAACTCCTCCACAAGGGAGCGGAGGTCCACCGAAAGAATGCTGAGAAAATCTAAGTCCAATGAGAACGGCCTGTCAGGCGCCGAACCCAAGAGCTCCGAGAAGAACCCATCCACGACCGCGGCCTTCCCTTCATGGTCCGAGGCACGGGTACCATCCACCATGAGGTGGCCCACAAAGTTCTTACGCATGCGGTGGCTGACCGCGGCGCTAAAGAAACGAGTGCAGGCCTGATCCTCCCTCAACCACATCAGACGGGAGCGCTGCCTCGGCATGGATCTCTCAAGCGAAGCTAGGACAAGAAGCTTTCTCTTGAGCAGCTTTCACAGTGCGTGCTCCTCCACCGAGAGGCTGCGCTCGTCCATAGCCGAGTCGAGCCGAAGAATAACTTCATTGGCAATCAAGATCTGGTGCTTTATGTTGCCAATGAAGCGGCTACTCCACCGGGAGAGGCGACGGGAAGTTTCCTGGAGCCTCGCGCTCAACCGCTTAAAGGGGTTCCGCACATCCGGCGAACAAGCCCAAGCCTGCTTGACCATCTCCTGAAATCCGTCGACCTTGGGCCAGAAGGCTTGAAATCGGAACCTCCTACCCCGAAGGTGATCCGGGTCTAGGTCCAACAGCAACGGGAAATAGTCGGATCCTGCGACCATCGTCCTTGCGATCGGCGGCGAGCATGTCCTCCGCGCGCGAGACGTGAGCAGTGAGCCTGTACCGGAGCATATGCTTCTCCAATGGTATGAGTGCGTCACCGGGCAGGACCAAGCCTTCATCAGCCTCCATGGCGTCCACCCCGGCCGGCTCCTCAATGAGCAGTGCTTTCTCCGCCAGAATCATCCCCAGGTCCTCCGTCTAGACCACCACTTGGAAACACCCTAGGTCTTCACGGCTCGCAGTGGTTGTACAAAGCCGTTCCACCCATGCACCGGAGCCGAGGAGGGCCGCGATGACAGCTCTGTTCTAGGCGTGTGTCGGCACCCCGATCAGCTCGACGTGGGCGCAAAACCGCAGCATCCTCCTCACCGCGTGCAACTGGCGGTTCCACGGCGAGAACCGGAGCCCAAAACCACGGCCGTCGACCACGCCCGCCCCCATGATTTCATCCCGCACGCGCCGGCTGGAGCAGACAAAAAGAAAATCCGCCGGCCAGGCGTGATGCGCGGTGAAGTTGCCGGTGGCGCGCGGCAGCCTCCTCGAGATGGCGCCGAAGGCCTCCGCGATGGGAATCCTCGCCCTAGCACCGAACACGAATGCAACCAGCCCCCACTTGAGCGCGTCCTCCGCCGCGTCAATTTCTGGCGTCCGGGCGATGATGACCGACTCAACCTCCGGAGTCCCGGCGCCGGCCCCGAAGGGAGCATCCACGCCTTGCCTCGAACCCGCTGGAGATGGCGGTGGCGAAGGTGAAGGTGAGGGCGACGAGTCCCCAACCTCTTCTAGCCTCCATCGCACAGCACCAGGTCCAGGGCCGCGACGGACAAGGCCACGGTCCCCTCCCTCCACACCAGGATGCGCATCATAGCGCGGCGCGGGCACCTCAGCAGGGCCCACATCACGGTACAGCGCGGCCACCACACGCCCACGTTCCTCGCGGCGCAGGGGCAAGCCCACCCCCGGCGCGCACCAGCGCAGCGCGCTCACCACGCGGGTTCACGGCCGCGGCCACCCGCGCATCAGGACGCGCACCACCAGGACCGCCATCGCCAGCCGCCACCGCGGGCGCACCAACTGGAGCGCCTTCGCTAGCCGCCATCGCGGGATCCACGCGAACACCCTGGCGCAGATGGGCGGAGACCCGATTCGCCGCCATCGAGGGGGGGGGGGGGACGCCGCGCCAGAACGCCAGCCTGCGAAGGCCGCGGCGCAGTGCACTCACGCGCGCGCTGCCCCACGTCCCGACAGCGGAGACACACCGTGTCATTCTCGCACATGCCGGCGACGTGGCCCGGCTCGGTGCAGTTGAAGCACACCCCAGCCAAGTTCGGTGGCAAATCCGGCAGGATGACCAAGGCCTGCAGGGGGGCGCGGCGCACCCGACGAGCTCTCCGGGCCTCCTGGCGACGATGCTTGCGGCCACCTACCTAGAGCCACGGACCAGGGCCCTGAACCACCGCCGCGGAAGGGCGCGAGGGCGGGGGAGGCGGGCGCCTGGGCGGGAGGGGGCAGAGCGGCGGAGAGGTGGGGAGGGAGGGGACGGGGGGCGCGTACCACCAGCCACCGCCAGGGAGGGAGAAGGAGCCTGGGCCGGCGAGGGGGAACCACTCCGCAACACCTCGCAGTAGGAGTGCATGGAGCCCGAGCTCACCTCGTCTTCGCCCTCGGCGTCAGAGAGGTCAGCCCAGCTAGGGCGCTGGGAGGAAGCCATCGAGCGAAACCGGCGAGCAGCGGCCGGCGCACGGGAGGGTGGACGCCGCCGCCGGAGTGGCGTGCGGCCGGGGCAGCTCACGCAGGGCTCACGCCGGAGAGGAGAGGAGAGTAGGGAAAGAGGGCTTTCAGAGAGAGGAGCTCCAGTGGGCATGTGAAGGTGGAGCTAAAATGGTCGTAGGTGTAGTTGCACGCCATCGAGGAAACGAGCCACCTGCGAGTAGCTGGTTGGCTCCTCTTCATCTCCATCTATATAAATATATTAGGTATAGATATAGATTATTATTATTGTACATATATATATTAGGTATAGATATAGATAGAATGCATGCGAAAGTATTTAGCTAACAATCATGACTGGGCCGTTGGCCCGTTATGATCTGCGTCCAGCTAGCTTGGGCTGAAATTTTGACCCATTATCGAATATGTACAATGCCTTAGTCCGTGACAAATAGTAAGGCTCATGTACGCATGCACGAGTATGCCCGCTCAGTTCGCTCATAAAAAAAAACGAGTATGCCTGCTCGGAGGGGAAAAAAAAGTGAGCACCACGATAACCCCCACACACTCTGTATCTGTAAAAAGGAAAATAGAAATAGAATAGAGAAATAGTCGTAATGAAACGAATAATGCGCAGGGCCAAGTTGGTGTACTAAAAGAAAACACGATATATGTGCTCTATCATTATCCCGCTTTTCATTGCACACGTGACCATGTTTATATATGTGTTGACGCATGCATGATTTGGCCGGTCAATGTTACTTTAGTCTAGGATTAGTCTAGTTTCCTATCAAATTCTATTTCACTTCATCACTTGCGTTCCCCGCAGAATAAATTCTCTACTTATCTAGGAAACAGACGTGCTGTCATACGGTCAAAAAGTAGCACCACGCATGCACATTCCACTAGTGGAAACATGGACTTTTGTCCCGGGTCGTAAGGGTCAGTTGTCCCGGTTGTGCAATCGGGATGGGCTGGCCGGGACAAATGGCCCTCCCCCATTGGTCCCGGTTGTGCCAGGACACGGGATGGTAAGAATATGCCATGTGGCGAACCTGAGCCAGGGAGTTCGTCCCGGTTCGTTCAAGTGACCGGGATGGATACTTTTTTGAAAAAAATATATATAATCGTCAATTTTCGCGTCCAAACCCACGTCTTTTGGGCTCCTGTCTCCCAATCCCGAGCCGGCCTCCCCTTCCCCAACCGCGTCCAGGCCCACGTCTTTTATTAAGCCCACTGGCCACATTTTTTTGTCAAAAGGGCCCACTGGCCCGCGTCTTTATTATGGTCAGTCAACGGTTCGAAGGGCCCACTGGCCCGCGTCTTTTATTATGGTCAGTCAACGGTTCGAAGGGGCCACTGGCCAGCGGCCTGGTGGCTGGCTCGCGTGGTCCCTTAAATTAAGACCACAGGACGGTCAAAGGGCCACTGTCGCCTCGTCTTCCCGCCCCGCCTCGGCTTCCCGCGCCCCCAGTTCCCCACGTGCGCGTGTCACAGCTGCAACCGCCGCCACGCCTCGGCTCCCGCCCGCATTCATGGCCGCCTGCAACCGCCGCCACGTTCAAGCCGCCGATTGGCATGCCAGCCCCCTCCGGGTCCTTTTTAAAGGGCCCCCGCCGCCCGTACAACCGATCCACCCCGGCCGCGCCCAAGGCAGAGCAACCATAGCCACCATGTCCCGCTGGTTCGGCAGCGGCTCCGGCAAGCGCCCCAGGAACGACCACGAAGGCTCCTCGAGCGGCGCCGGCCGCGTCCCACCCCCGCCGGCGGAGGCCTTCGGCTACGGCCCTAGAGGTGTCCGCCTCGGCGGGACGCCGCGCGTCCCCGCGCCACCTCCGGCGGCACGCCCGCCGCCCCGCGCCGCGCCCAAGGGCAAGCGGTTCCGCCGGTACGTTCGGGCGGTGGAGGCCGAGTGGCACTGGAACAACGCCACGCCGGTGTTCTATGCTGACGTCCACCTCCCGCACGGCTGGCACCTGAACCCCAGCGGATCCCTGTGCCGTCGGCCCCGACCGGCGAGGCGCTGCTCGAGGAGATCGACCGCCGGCGCGCGCTCCTGCCGGCCCCCGTCCGCAAGGAGCGCGCGTACGCGCGCAGCTCCCCCTACTGGGCCGCCTGGCTCGAGCAGGAGCACGAGCAGCGCCGGCGCTCCTTCATCCCCGCCCCCCACGAGGCGGGCGTGGCGGACTACCCCGAGGCACCGCCCGGCCGGGAGAGGGAGCTGTGGCTCCTCGAGGACATCCCGGAGGACTTCTCCGGGGAGGAGGACACCGAGCTCCGGGCCGCCATGGAGGAGGCCTGCGAGGCCTCCCGCCGCTCCCTCCGGGTAGACGAGATCAAGCGGTGGGAGCGGGTCGTGGTCGCCGCCGCCGCCGACGTCACCGCCATGCCGCCGCCGCCGCCCCCTACCGAGCCTACCCCCTGGTGGCAGCAGATGTACGCCGACTGGGAGGCGTCCGAGGACCAGCCGCCGCCGCAGCCGCTCCCCCCCGGCCTGGAGTACGGCATGTCCTGGGTCTGGACCGGCGGCGCTTAGGCGCTGGAGCAGGAGGAGCTGCCCCCACCACCGCCGCCGCAGGAGGTGCTGCCCCCGCCACCGCCGTACGCGCATCTGATGCCCCCGATGCCTCCACCCCCGGCCCAGCCGCCTGCCCACCTGTGGCAGCGACCCCCCTACCAGTGCATCTCCTCCGACGAGGAGGACGAGTAGATCGGCGCCGGTGCGCCCCCCCCCCCTAGACTAAGCTACCCCCCTAGACTAAGCAACCCCCCAAGAAAACGGCTGGCCGCCTGTGGCCGCGCCGCCGCCCCCTTTATGCAAGTACGGCCGGCCGCCTGTGGCGGCGCCGCCCCCTATCTATGTAAGCAAGGCCACTGGCCTTTTTTAATATAAGTTGTGTGCCCTAGTCTACCGTGTCCCTAGCCCATCCCCGCCGGCGGGATCTGTCTACTCGTTCCCGCCGCCGGGGCAGGGCTTCGCCAAGCAAGTTCCACTGTCCTGGGGTGTTCGTTCGGCCTGGAGAGAGGGCCGCGATATTTATACACCCGGGCCTCTAGTCCCGGCCCGTGCCACCAACCGGGACTAGAGCCCCTTTGGTCCCGGTTGGTACCACGGGCCGGGACCAAAAACATATTTCGAATTTTGGGGGTGGCACCCTGCGCGCCCAAAAGTTTTTAGCGCCAAAGTTTGAAAATTATTAAGTTTGCACATTAACAACTTCTATATACTTTCGAATTTGACAAAAATTTCAACGTGAAAAACACTGGAATTTGCATAACTAATTTAAATCCATTTTTCGTTTAACTAAATAATTTTTCTAACTATTGAAACTATTAATTATTTTACCATTTGTACATAATTTGAATATAAAAATGTTACAATTTTTGTTTTCTCTCGTGATCTTCCGAGTTAGTCCAGAGCATACAAGGCATCCCGGGTGATTTATATAAAGTTCGACAAAGCGAGATGTACCTTATTGACACGGTGAATTTGAGATCTTCGTCTCCCTTTATCCCGACCCCCGCTTGAAAACATAGTAACTTCCGTGTACGCGGCAAGCCTCAGCGGGAGCATCAGACTTAAAGCAGAGACGGGCGGTCGGGCGGGGGAGACCGCGCCGTTGCTGTCGCGCTTTCCTCTCCTCTGCTCGTCCGCCGTCTCCGTCGTGCTCCCCTCCGCCTTCAACATTTGGGATCTTCGTTGTCCAGTTAGACGTTTCTCCTCCAAAAAATTATCATATCTGTTAAAGAAGTACCGAAGCTCTATTTCTATTTTAAGGATATCTGTCAGGATGGTATCTCTGCTATCACTTCGAAGTGTGACTGCAATATTTGCGCAGAATATATGACACCCATAAGGCAAAACCCATTTTTCTCTATCCTCATACAATCAACTTAGCCACTCGTTATCCTTCAGATTGTACTTCGCCAAGACCTACTAAAATCATGAGCGAAAGTTTCCGAACAGTGCAATATATCGCTTAATACTTTCGTTGCATTTTGATATATATCCGAGCGGTGGACAGTCCCTGGCCAAGCAGAAGCAACTGCATCCCCTATCGCTGTAAAGCAGTCAGTCAAAACAGTTTTCGGCTGTTTATGCTGGTTAACTCCAATGAATAACAATAGAGGCCTGCCATAATCACTTGTTCTATACCGTGTGTCAACACATACTACATCTCCAAAGTAGTTATAATCCTGCAATATCTGTCAGGATTGTATCTGTACTATCACTTCGAAGTGTTCCTGCAATATCTGTCTACAGTTATCTCATACTCGGATATGGGTCATAGTTGTCAGCTTTTTACCGGTCAATACAAAATACTGATCAAACAGAACTATATGATCATGTATTCCACGCTTACTATTACACATCACCAACAGACGGAGGAGAGAGAAACAGAAAAGTGGGTGGGTGTGCTGCTGGTTGGAATAATAATGAAGTCAGGCTGGTCATAGTTGTCAAGCACTCAATGCTTGCCAGCTTTTGACCGATCAATACAAATTATTGGTCAAACTTGCACCTACTCCATTCATAATCACAGAATATGTATAAATATCATTTTGGCTAACAAAATCTCGTTCATACTGCGTTATAAGAACTATGATCATGTATTCCACGTTTATTATTACACATCACCAACAACATCCCTATCTAGTCTTCTGAATTTTCTTCGTGTCCCTTGCTTATGATCGCTTCGGCCGTAACCATGGAGCATCTTCATTATTTAACGGGATGGTGGGGTCAGCTTTCACTGTGAAGGGTGGAATTTCAACAAACTTATTATAATCTTCTGACATGTCTGTCGTGTCCTCAATTCCCACGATGTTTCTTTTCCCTGTGAGAACTATGTGACGCTTCGTCTCATCGTATGATGAATTTGTTTCCTTATTTTTTCTTTTCTTCGGTCTGGAAGACATGTCCTTCACATAGAAGACCTGAGCCACATCATTGGCTAGGACGAATGGTTCGTCATTGTAACCAATATTGTTGAGATCCACTGTTGTCATTCCATAAAGCGGGTCTACCTTTACCCCTTCTCCATTCAGGTTGACCCATTTGCACTTGAACAAAGGGACCTTAAAAGAAGGTCCATAGTCAAGTTCCCATATCTCCTCTATGTAACCATAGTATGTGTCATTTTTCCATTCTCGTTTGTTGTATCAAAGCGGACACCACTGTTTTGGTTGGTGCTCTTCTTATCTTGGGAGCTCGTGTAAAATGTATTCCCATTTATCTCGTACCCTTGAAAACTCCCAATAGTCGAAGATGGTGACCCTGCCAACATGTATAGCTGATCTTCAACAGTGGTGTCATTTATAAGACGTGTTTGCAACCAACTTCCGAAAGTCTCCATGTGTTCGCGTTTAATCCATGAGTCATCCTTCCCCGGGTTTGCAGACCGTACAATATTCTTGTGTTCCTCGAGATACGTAGCCATGAACATAGAATTTTGTAGAACTGTGTAGTGTGCTTTGGTCAAAGAATGCCCGTCCCTAGGTATCATTGTTTTCTTTCCCAGCGTTCCTTTTCCCCTCAGTCTCCCCTCATGCCGCGATTCAGGAACACCAATTGTCTTAAGGTCAGGAATAAAGTCAACACAGAACCCAATGACCTCCTCTGTTCCATAGCCCTTCGAGATGCTTCCTTCTGGCCTAGCACGGTTATGAACATATTTCTTTAAGACTCCCATGAACCTCTCAAAGGGGAACATATTGTGTAGAAATACCGGACCAAGAATATGAATCTCTTCACATAGGTGAACCAGGAGATGAGTCATAATGTTGAAGAAGGATGGTGGGAACACCAACTCAAAACTAACAAGACACTGGACCACATCCCTCTGTAATCTTGTCAGACTTTCTGGATCGATTACCTTCTGAGATATTGCGTTCATGAATGCACATAGCTTCACAATGGGTACTCGAACATTTTCCGGTAGAAGCCCCCTCAATGCAATCCGAAGCAACTGCGTCATAATCACGTGGCAGTCATGAGACTTCAGGTTTTGGAATTTTTTCTCTGCCATGTTTATTATCCCCTTTATATTCGACGAGAAGCCAGACGGAACCTTGATACTGTAAAGGACTTCAAAGAATATTTCCTTCTCTGCTTTAGTAAGAGCGTAGCTGCTTAAGTAATGACGCCTATCTGTGTGCTTGTTGCTTGGGTCTTTCATACGTTGCTGGTCCTCCCGTGCTTCTGGCGTATCTTTGGACTTCCCATACACGCCCAGGAAGCATAGCAGATTGACACAAAGATTCTTTGTCACGTGCATCACGTCGATCGAAGACCGGACCTCTAAAACTTTCCAATAGGGTAGCTCCCAAAATATAGATTTCTTCTTCCACATGGGTGCGCGCTTATCAGGGCCGTACGGAACTGGTTGGCTGCCAGCAGCCTTACCAAAGATTACTTCTAGGTCCTTGACCATAACGAATATATCATTACCACTACGCAGCTCAGGCTTCTTCCGGTTATCTGCCTCACCTCTGAAATGCTTCCCTCCTTTCTTTCTTACGGGATGCTTGATCGGAAGAAATCTACGATGCCCCAGGTATACAACCTTTTTACATTTATCCAAGAAAACACTGTCAGTATTATCTAAACAGTGTGTGCATGCATTGTATCCCTTGTTTGTATGTCCGGAAATGTTACTAGGAGCAGGCCAATCATTGATGGTTACGAAAAGCAACGCCCGTAGGTCAAATGGCTTTTGTTCGTTCTCATCCCACACACGTACACCTGGTTTGCCCCACAATTGTAAGAGTTCTTCCACTAATGGCCTTAGATACACATCAATGTCGTTGCCAGGTTGCCTCGGGCCTTGGATGAGAACTGGCATCATAATGAACTTGCACTTCATGCACAACCAAGGAGGAAGGTTGTACATACATAGAGTTATAGGCCAAGTGCTATGACTGGAGCTCTGCTCCCCAAAAGGATTAAAGCCATCTGTACTTAGGCCAAACCATAAGTTTCTCGCCTCTCCTGCAAAGTCTGGAAAGTCTCTCTCGATCTTTCTCCACTGCGATCCATCGGCGGGGTGCCTCAACTTTCCGTCTTTCTTACGGTCTTCTTTGTGCCATCGCAACAACCTAGCATGCTCTTTGTTTCTAAACAGACGTTTCAGCCGTGGTATTATAGGATCATACCACATCACCTTAGCAGGAACCCTCTTACGGGGGGGCTCGCCGTCAACATCACCAGGGTCATCTGCTCTGATCTTATACCGCAGTGCAGTGCATATCGGACATTCATCCAAATTCTCGTACTTCTCACCGCGGAAGAGGATGCAGTCATTAATGCATGCATGTATCTTCTGCACATCTAATCCTAGAGGGCAGAGAGCTTTCTTTGCTTCGTACGTACTCTCAGGCAATTCGTTATCCTTTGGAAGTTTTGGCTTCATTAGTTGAAGTAAACTCTCAAATGCCTTGTCAGTCACACCGTTCTGTGCCTTCCATTTCAGCAACTCCAGTGTGGTACCGAGCTTTGTGCTACCATCTTCGCAATTTGGGTACAACAATTTTTTGTGATCCTGTAACATGTTGTCCAGCTTCAACCTCTCCAATTTATTTTCACAGTCTTCCCTTGCATCAGCAATAACTCGGCCAAGATCATCATCAGGCTCTTCTGATGCTTGTTCTTGATCACCTCCTTCTTCTGCATTCTCTTCCATTGCAGTATCGTCGTATTCAGGGAACAAAGGATCTTCTTCTTCTTCTTCATCGTCTTCCATCACAACCCCTCTTTCTCCATGCTTGGTCCAGCAATTATAGCTGGGCATGAAACCTCTCCGAAGTAGATGGCCGTGAAGGATTCTTTCGGAAGAATGTTCTCTGACGTTCCGACAATCAACACATGGGCAACACCTGAAGCCATTATATTTGTTTGCCTGAGCTACAGCAAGAAATGCATTCAGGCCTGCCATATACTCGGAAGTGCGTCGTTCACCGTACATCCATCGCTGTCGTGCATCCATCTGCATCATATAATTAAGTTTATCAAAACACATTACAATAACATATTAATACAGAGATGACCATAGTACATCGACAAATAATATTTTTTTATGTATCAGTTACAGATGAAAAAGATAATTTGTTAACCTCGGTCGAAGATACCATTTTCAGTGAGCTTGTGTGCGTCTCGGGAATTTCGTCGAACACCTCGTGTGCATAGTAAAAAAAACACACTAACACCACACTCTCTCACACCTCCAAGCAAAAAAAAAAGATGGAAGGAGGGGGGCTGGGGCAGTATATATAGGGGAAGGGGGCATTGGTCCCGGTTCGTGGACTGAACCGGGACAATAGGTCATGCGCGTGCCACGTGGCCTGTGGCTAGGCATTGGTCCCGGTCCGTGGCAAGAGCCGGGACCGATATGCCCCCCACGAACCGGGACCAATGCGCCCAGGCGATTCCTGTTGCGCCGGGCGCACGAACCGGGACCAATGCAGGGCATTTGTCCCGGATTTGGTTGCAACCGGGACAGCTGCCCCCCGGCCCCCTGGACGAGAGGGGTTGTTTCCACTAGTGTTCATGGACGAATCGCTGTAAAATAGTCCGGAATGATCGAGGAACAATATATATAGCTTTCATGCATGCGTATGCAAATTAAATTCATGCATGAGAATTACTATTTTTTCATGGAAGTAATTCTGCCAATTAATTCAGAACTTGAGTTTTTAAAACCATTTTAATATGAATCATTTTGGTAATTGTCTTAAATTTAATCATATGTCCATAGAAACTAAGTTACAAACTTATTGAATCTTTTTACAACAGAAACCGTTAAAAACAGGGTAGAGCTTTAACGTCATTAAAATTCATAAACAATATGAATTAAAATAAATCACATATTTGCATCACGCATGCATTGTATACTAGAGAACTAATATGCTAGGTTTAACCAACCCAACGTGACTGATTTCCTGCATACATCCATTGTAACACCATATGCTTGTTCTGTTGTTATTCTTGTTTGCTTATCGGTTGCAATATTACTTGTTAGATTGTGCAGAGTGCTATTATGCATTAGTATTTTTGGTCATTCACCACCTATTATGTTACTATTATGCATTAGTATTTTTGGCGGTACGCATGGTATGTTTACTATGGTATTATTATGCTAGTTTATGAATCCTAGTTAGTTTATCTATCATATTTTGCCTTGAATTCATGATGACTATTAAACTTAGTTGGATCCTTGGTATTGTAAAGAAAAATAAATTTATTAGTTGATTTAGGACATAACAATTAAGTTTAATTTAACACCTAGGTGGAAATGGGCACTGTAGGGAGTATGTTGAGTTCTCTAATGGTGGTATTCACCTGAGAAAGTACACTTGCGGACGTCCACTCAGGACTAAATAGATCGTAAACACCTCTCTATTCGGTAGCTTCTTGTGCAGCCATGTGTCCTATGGGTGCTTCACTGAGTAGGTTGTATGAACCTGACTCCACCGCGACCAGAAAATGTAGGGGATTTTAGGTTGGCATGGAAGTATGAATGACACTTGGGTGTGTCATGGACGTATGAATGACAGATTCTTGTGGGAAAGTAATATCTTAGCCATGTCCGTCGGTGACGAAAAATTCTGAGGGACTGGACAAGAAACATGCATGACTTGACAAGGAACGAACGAACATGAAAATTTGTCTCACAATTCTAAGGGAAAATTTTAATGTTCCTGTCAAATTCTAAGGCAAATTTTCATGTTCCCAGGAAAATTCATCAGATTGTTAATTATGATGCAAATTTTCATGTCCCAGTCACTTCAGACTATGTCTATGCCTGTTAGAAAGAGGCATGACTTGATGCCTCCGCGTTACCACCGTTGGTGGCACCTGCCAACTAGGGATGACTTGACGGCTCTCCAAAATATACCATGCCTAGCACCTACCGAGACAGATTAAACTCAACCTTGGATTGGAAGGGGCGTCCCATACCACTTTGGCCTCAAAACCCTGCAGACGAATAAGAAGGCATCCCATATTGCCACAGACCTGAAGACAATCAGGATATGAAAGATCCATCCACCGCACCATGCATACGAGAATGATGCCCATCATTGTCGAAGAACCATGACGATTGTACGAATTCCAAAACACTTGTATGGCAAACAAATTTGGCATCTGATGCCACACCGTGTCCCGGCGGCGTCTTCGCAAGGGCGAGGGTTTGATCGCGACAAGGGGCAGCCATGGTTCTCGGATGTCCTTCGCGGCGGATCTTTGGAGGATCTGGTGGCCGGCGGGCGAAACCCGAGCTCTGAGTAGGAGCCGCCGACGACGACACTCAAGGGCATCGTTACCTTCCTGAAGGCGTTGTCGTTGCGACTTTGAGCCTCCCCCCCCCCCCCGATACTCCGGGGGAAACCCTAGATCTGGATCTTCCTGGTCGAACGATGATGACGCTATCTGTGTCGGTCTCCCTCTTTGGGGCATCATTTTGGAGTACACTCTTGTGGAAGAGTCTGGAGGTGGAACGGTGTTTTGTCTACTACATCGACCACGGCGAGTCTTGGTGGCGTGGAGCCACAGGGCCTTGGCGATGGACGAGGGATGTTGGACATGCGCAGGAAGGTGGAGTTGTTTGATAGCAAACCTGGCATAGGGGCTGCAATGATTTCTCCAAAAGATGGTTTTGCGGATATAGGCGGCAGCGTCTTTCGAGTGTGCATATCGGTGTATAATGCGGGTTAGCTGAACATGTGCTCCTAGTTCTCTATCGGGCGACTTGGTGGAAGCAACCGGATTAGATGATGCATGTTGGTGTGTTAGTTCGGGGTATCGCCCCCGATTATGACTACCCACTTCAACAAGAGTTTGTAGGTGTGACGATATTCGTCAGACAGGTGGCTTTTGGTTGATCCTTGTAAATCCATGTAAAGCTTCGTGGTACGTTTTCATTATCAATAAAAAAACTAGTTGTGTGCATCATTTTGATACAAAGCCTGGGAGCAGAACCTATATTCTAAAAAAAAAATCGGATGCCACACCGCGCCGTCCATACAACATCAACTAGAAATTGCAGAAAAAACGCCGCGAAATACTCTGATAGATCTAGATGCCACCAAGGATCATCAGGCCCAGGCTACTTCCTCGTCTGCGCATCCCATGGTCGCGATGGGAGAGCCGCCACCCTGGATGCCGCGTGGATACAGCAGAAGCACGGCCATATCCGCACCCCGTTATCCTGCATCACCAACCCTATCTCACAACCATGCCTCCCATTGCAATTGAACAGCAGGAGATTAGAACCGCCTGCCTAGACTTGCCGCTCTACAAATGTATATCTATATCTAAAAATTATAGGTTCTCTAGACTTGTCGAAAACGCCCAAAAATTCTTGATTCTACTGGAAACTGAATTGATATTTTTTAGTTCTTTTGTTGGATCCTTGTGTATGTGATTATTTAATATATGAGCCAATAGATGAAGAACACCTTCAATAAAAACAGAGAACAACACCACGGTTATGGATTTTCCTATCACTGCCTACTGTGCTGAGGATTATTTATTCTGTAGTGGGTTCAAATACCAAGTAGGCACCAGTTTGGTTCTTTCGAAAGGGCAACAGGGCCCTTAGGCAAGAATTATTCTTCGAAAGGGCACTTGTGCCAAGTAGGCACATGACCAGGAAGAAACAAAAATGTCCTATACAATCCTACATGCGAGGTTCCTTGCATGCATAAATACACACACTAGGCATGCATGTGCTTGCTGCAACCATAAGATCGCCCAACGTATTTGGTCCCTTGTCCTATTCTTTCACCACTTTCAATTATTAGTAGGGGAAGATCCAACATAGTCCAGTAGAACATGAGATGGAGCTCTATATGTCTACATATGTGGAAGTACATGTAGACCTCATATGCTACCAGATCGATCCTTCAAGCCTGCCTTGTCTTCTTGCTTGTTGTTTTCCCCCGATCAGATTTGTGATGTACATGATAGGAAGGGCAGAGTAATATAATTAATTCTCAATCATTTGATCATTGTTGGAGTGTATGTCCTAACAATGGAAGCCAGTATGCTACTAGCTAATAGATGTGTATTCCCTGATCAATTGCTCTGCAGGTCCAGATCATGGACAACCTGTTATTAAGTTAGAGAGTATTTGCTAGATAATAGGCTAATCACAATAGTAGTTGATTGATAAAGGATATAGTTTATGGATGACCAATTAATATATGTGGTCCTGTAATATTCTAGAGTGGTAAGCTGGACCACGGAATCTCTCCTTTTTTAAACCTGCCATGGCTTTACCATATTTAGCAAGCAGGAAGCTTAGTTATGCAGCTTGATTAGTTATTCTAGCTAGGATTCCAACCTTCAACTGGGTCTTAAACAAAAATTTGAGAGCTTCGTTTGTTGGTTTGCTTGTGATTGTGCACTAATCATCTATGCTCGATCCACAAACGATTGTTGCAGTACAACCCCAAGTACTACCTAGAGCTTGTCCTTCCAAAGGAACGGGAAGCCAGAGAAACAAGAAAAAAAATCAGAAAATATCAGATGGACTGGATTGCATGCCTTTTGTTCTCAAAGTATTTATCACTATTTATGTACATTGTTTTTAAGATTGGAAACTAGCATGTCTACCAAATTCATATTTTTTTTGTAACTTAATTAAACCAAAAAAATCAAGTATACAATTTTTTATGTTTTGCAGGAAATAAATAGATAAATTCCTATAGTCGCTTTGTATAGTCGTTCGACGTGCCGACAGGGATCATTAGCTAGGCAGAGAGATGAACAACTTGTAGTAATACTGATCCGTACGTGTTGATCTCTCGTACATAGTGTACTGATCACTCCTTGTCGTCATCTAGCTGATAATCAACCATTAACTATTCATGAGGACATCTACAGAGATGCACATTAGGCAGCGCTTACAAAATAATCAAGAGCACACTCAGCATATTAATTAAATAAATTTCTCAGCCCCTGGAGTCTCATCACGGCTTGCTGGGGATGAAAGGACAAATTGATCATGTGTCCATGGATTTTTTTTTGTAACAGAAACGAGACTTGTCTCATTGGACAGCAAATGCTTTGGAGCTTACCGGAAGCTAGGTTAACTCGGCAAATCTGTTGAAAATGGAGGATATATTGTTGTAATTTTGGCCTAAATGGCTCAGCCCATTTTAGCCTTTTAATAATTTCTGAAAATCCAAAAGACCCATGTGACCCATTCGTGCATGGCTAGAGGTGGACAAAAGGTTAGTCCCACATTTCTAGTAGAGTGCGAGTTTGACCTCGTTAGAGCAACTCTAACAACAGCTGAAAATCGCCGAACTCTAAACGCGGTTTTCAGTCCGCAGAAAATGCATTTTACGGGTTCAATTAGGCCGCGGAGGAACTGAACCCGCCGAACTCTAAACGCGGTTTTCAGTCCGCAGAAAATGCATTTTACGGGTTCAATTAGGCCGCGGAGGAACTGAACCCGCAAAGCCGAGCAGAAAATGTTTTACCCCTCGGGTATGCGGGTACGGGTCCACCGCGGGCGAATTGAAATTGTAAACCGAAAAACACAAAGTTTAACAATTTCAACACAATTATGCAAAATTCATCATAATTACGGCATAAGTTCACTAATTAAATTAGTTTAGAAAAAAGTAGATGGCAACTAACATAGTTTTGGACCATGTCCGAGTAAGTATCATCGAAATTCTCACTACATCATCGCCAAATTAATTTTCGTCGTCACCACCATGCTCTAAGTTATCACCACCACCAACACCACCACCATGGGCAAACCTAGGCACAACATATCATGTACCCATCATAGCTAGCCTCCTCCTTACTGCACTCTCATTCAAAATGTTAACGTACGTAGAAGTGGGTACTTCATACAAGTTCGAGCTACAAATGCAAGACACAATTTTACAACAATTCTCATATTTTAAACAAATAGGAGAGAGAAATGAGAATCATGCCTCGGTGCATGAATTTCTTCGAACACTTGTGAAGCAGCGGCGGGATTATCGTGCACGGTTGGCAGCATAGTCCGCAGCTTCTTCCGTTTCACCACCAACTTCCGCGCCTTTGGCGGTGTCACTATCCCGGCCGCGGCGAGAATAGAAGAAGCGGCAACGACGATTGCCCAGCCGCTTCCGCTTCGTGGGGGCAACACTAGAGGCAACCACTAGCCCAGGAGCGTGATAGCGTGAAATCACGCACCCATTGGGAGACCCGTAGAGGAAGGTATGACGTAGTCCAGCAGCAAATTTCCCCCAATTAAGAAACCAGGGTGATTAATACAGTAGGATTTTGAAGTTTCTCAGTAGGTTTCTTGTTGTCTGGCGCTTCAAAAAGCGTGAACCTAAACACAAAACAAAAACTCTCTCGTGCTCCAAACATTCCGAGAAGGTTGTCAATCTTCCCGTCTTGCTGTGAACTAGAGAATTAAACGTATCGATTGTACTGAAGATGATTAAAAGTAAACAGATAAACGAGCAAGTGATGATTAAAAGAAGGTAAACAAGGTTGAATTCAATGAGGAAAAATGGACCGGGGGCCATAATTTCACTAGTGGTGTCTCTCCATAAAACAATAAACATGCTGGGTTTTGCAACAACGTGGCTTTCCGCATCGTTTCGTCTCTTCGGTCCACCTTCTCCTAACGTCTGGGGTGAAGGCCGTCCTTGTAAATGGAGTCTTAGGGCCGTGGATCAACTATAAGACACGACTAAAGCAGGGTGACCCTCTCTCCCTGTACTTGTTTATCACTGTGGCAGATGTCCTTCAGCAGATGATTATCCACAACTGCTCCCAGGGACTCCTCGCCCACCCTCTTTGTAACGACATTCTCTACGATGTTCTCAATTACGTTGATGACACGCTTATTATGCTTAAAGCCTCCCCTAACGCATCCCACAATCTGAAAATGATTCTTGATGACTTTGCCTCCGCCACGGGGCTTCAAATTAGTTTCCAAAAAACAAGTTTCATCCCTATCCATATCCCGATTGATGAAATAATGTGCATTTATGACACGCTTGGCACATTGACCTCCACCTTCCCTCAGACTTACCTTGTGTTAGCTTTATCCAACAATAAGATTCATCCGTCCGCCTTCTAACCAATCATCGACAATATCGACATGTATCTTGCGGGCTGGAGAGCCTCCCTCATGTCAAAAGGTGGGAAACTTGTACTCCTCTCCTACGTGCTAGATAGTCTTCCAATGCATTTCATGTCCTCCATTCCTCTTCTAGTCGACGTCATACATTCTATCGATAGTAAGCGCATATCTTTCTTTTCGACTACCGATGACACGTGATCGGGTGCTCAATGCCTAGTAGCTTGGGTCAAAGCTTGTACGCCTAGGTGTGGGGTGGCCTTGGGATAAAAAATTAAATGCACATAATGTTTGTTTACTCCTGAAAATTTGTGATAAATTTCGTCATAGCCCTCAGACACCTTGAAAAGAGTGGATCTCCCTGCAGTCCCCCTTCGCTCGCAACTCTACCAAACACTCCTATTTAGGTAAAATGATTGCTAAATAACCAATTGCACCGTTAAGAATGGATCTTCCACCTTTTTTTGGCACGGTTGATGGCTGCTCTGTGAGCCTCTCGCCGACGCCTTTCCCGCTCTTTTCACCCACCAAACTCACCAAAATGACTTGGTTGTCGATGTTTTGCAAATGGGGTCAAGATGGACCTTTGAAATCGGCTAACCATTGCGGCTACAGGACAACTTGCATCTCTTCGTTGTTGTAGGGCTTCTCGTTATCGAGGAGACGGACAAAAGACTGTTGTCAGACGGGTTGCCCTTCTCCACTAAAGGGGCCTACGCTACTATGCACAACTTCCTTCATAACTCGGACGCAGAACACATTTGGGTCTCTGGAGTTCTGGAAATGGTGAAGGTTTTCGGCTGGCTGCTAACCCTAGAGATGCTAAACACCAGATCGAACCTGCACCACAAGCATATTTTGGACCACTCAAACTGCCCTACATGCACCGCTGACAATGAATACATGACTCACATGTTCTTCTCTTACCCTCCGGCTGCACTCATTTGGCAAAAAATTGGGATCCAAGCTCCAAGCATGCCCTTCTTCGAGATTTGGGATGCGCCTTTGCCTCATGGTCTTACGCAGACCATTTGGAGCTCCCTGGTTCTCATCATTCTATGGAAAATTTGGAACGCAAGAAATGCCATGGATTTTAGGAAAGTGGATCAACCTTGTAATGTTACCATGTCTAATAACACCCTGGACTTGACCTTATGGTCTCACCTTTTTAGATCAACAGAACATAGAGAGGCATCCGACCTGTGGCATGCTAATCTCTCCCTCTGTAATGTGTAATCTGTTTTTTAGTAATATTCAGGTGGGGATCCTCTCCCCTCCTGACAGCCTAAAACAACATGCTGGGTAAAAAAATTACAATCGGGAAATTGATAAATCATGAACGCATAATAATGCTATTACGTCGAGGTATAGTTCACGGGTTCGAATCATGTAGGCTTTACGTGAAAGATATATTGACCGCCATCCGACATCATCTATAACAAATAGTCCATTTCACGAAAGCTATCCATCCAATCCTTTGGTATTAAGTTGCAGCAAAGATGTGATTGCTTGTATGCAACAGATAATTGAATTAAGCTCAATACATAATGTAAGAAATAAATTCTCATCCGTAAACAAGACACTACAACGTTTTCGATTTTAAGCCACGAAAAAATTACGTCAAAGGTTGTCCATATATGTCACATATTAGTGGTTGTTGACGGAATTATGGCGTCATAGTCGCCGTTATGGAATCTCCGACATAGATTCAAAACTAACGACGGTTTGCACAATCGTCGTGGATTAGCAGTAATGCTTGACGACAATTATTTTTTCATGTTTCGTGGGATATGCTTGACGGGAAATATTTTTCATGCAATGATTATAAATCTTTCAATAAGCGCAGAATGCATGAAAAAAATCTGGTAATGGGTGGGTTCGTTGATTGTTTTGCTTCGGTCAAACCTGCTGTCATGTCGGTCAAGGATGCTGAGTTGTTGTTTACCTGGTTGTTGATGTGGCAGTTGACACATGGTTGCTTACGTGGCTATAGACGTGGTTGTTAACATGGATTCTGTCATGTGGGTCCAGTATGTGTTGACGTGGCACATGAGGAGACGTGGGTCCACAAAATTATGACATGTTGGGCCCACACGATCCTAACATGCTGACTCAACATGATCCTGGCGGGTGGGACCCACAAATTGTTGACGTGTAGGACCCACAAAATTCTGACATTTGGGACCCATTGCTGGTGACGGCGTGTTAATTTATGTCACGTTTGTAAGATAAAAGAAGTTTGAATATTTCAGCAAATTTCATGGAAAATTGAAATTACATAGCACCATTTAAAACCGAAGGAGCAGACGAATTGCGTGGATTCATTTTTATAGCACTTGCCCAATTAGGGCTCTTCACATCTCTCACGTAGAAAACCTATGCAGCTTCGATGCCTAGAATGTAAGGGGTCTTCAGTGAATCGGTGTACACTAGTGTCAAGGTTAATAATTCCATACTTGTCCTTCTTATACCCCCTTACTCTGATTTCTATTGGCAGGATGCACGTCGAACTAGTCGCACTGCAATAGAACAACCTCCTTATCAGGAGGAAAGTCAACACATATGATTTTCTTTATCACCCAATAATAATTAGTATTGCCGGTGCTTTCTTGCGCATTGACTACGTCGCCACTATTTTGGGTACTCAAGTCATGCTCTATATAGGCATTACAAAATTAATATCCATTCAGTATTGTACGGTTGAACACACGAGCAATTTGATCAGCCCTTTAGCTAGTGTATACAACAGACTGCTGACCTTCCCATCTTTATGGAGTTGTGTGATCTGTTTCATGGAATGGAATATGTGTGAGTGTACTGTACACCATTGTTTTTCTATTAGAAACATTTCTGAAAATGCTAAATTAACTTACCCATCTTTCGAACCAGCCAACAAAATCTTCCTTGTGTTTCTTTTTAGGATTAGGACAATTGTTCTTTTTGAGCTCGTCAATATGTTCCCTTCAAAAAGATATGATATACGGTTACTTCATCACCAAATTATTAATGCATATCATGATATGAAACAAATACATAAGTATCCTTACTGAATCCATGGCTCGGTTTCCTCGCAGTTTGTTATCATGTAGTGCCTCATTTGATTAAGAGATTCCAAAGACAGTAATTCACGGGCAAAACCTTTCTTGGAGTAATCAACTGTACTCATTATGCTAATCCCTGTTGATGCTTGTAGCTCCATCTGCATGGCGTTCGGACTGACTTATTTTTGTAGGCATTCCTTGAACGAATCGGCTGCAGAACGTCATCCACTCTTCAAGTATGTACCCCTCTGCAATCGAACCTTCTCGATGAGCCTTGTTACGTACATATCCCTTCAACGTACGCATGTATCTCTCAACCGGATGCATCCATATGTACTATACAGGCCCTGCGAACCTTGCTTCTTGAGCTAGATGAATTGGGAGATGCATAATAATATCAAAGAAAGCTGGTGGATAGATCATCTCTAGCTGACATAGAATTTATGGAATTTGGTTGGCCAAAGTCTGCAGATCGTCATCCCTTAACTCCTTGGAGCATAAATCAGAAAATAATTTACTCAGCTGAAGCAATGGGGTAAGGACATTCTTTGGCAGAAGCTTGCGCAACGCAATAGGAAGAAGTTTCTATAATATAACATGGCAGTCATGAGTTTTGAGTCCACTAAACTTGCACTTCTCGAGGACCACACATCGCTTAATGTGTGAAGCATAGCCATCAGGCATCCGTATGCTCTGCAAAAAACTGAGGAGCATTATCTTCTCTTCCTTTTTAAAAGCATACACGCCTTTCTTCATTGTGTACATATCCTTACCGGCGGGCTTTGCATGCTGATCCTCCCTAATTTTCAAGAACTCCAAATCAAGGCGAGCCTTCGTACCATCCTTTGTTTTCCCATCCATCTCAAGCAAAGTACCCAGAATGTTGTCACAAATGTTCTTCTCGATATGCATTACATCCAAATTGTGCCTCACGAGCAAGTGCTTCCAATACGGGAGCTGGAAGAACACACTTTTCTTCCGCCAATTTTGTCAGGGATTAGTTTCCGGTCGCTTTCTCTTATTTGACCGCCCAAATGGTTCATGCTGAATGCTATCAAGCTCCTGTAGAACTTCATTGCCTGTAAGTGGCACCGGGGCTTCTCTATTTTCTGTCTTGTTGTTGAACATAACCTTGTTTCGACGCCATTTGTGGTTTTTCCGCAGAAAACGTCGGTGTCCCATGTAGCAATGCTTTCTACCAAACTGGAGCCATAAAACTCTGTATGCTTGTGGCAGTAAGGGCATGCTAGCTTACCTTTTGTGCTCCAACCACTCAGGATTGCGTAAGCCGGGTAGTCATTGATGGTCCACAACACGCATGCATACAACGTGAAATTTTCTTTAGTTGCAGCATCATATGCTTCAACACCATCCTCCCATAGAACTAACAGTTCATCAATCAAAGGCTGCAAGTACACATCAATGTTATTTCCTGCTGACTTTGGCCCTGGAATAATCATTGACATTATCCAATTCTCTTGTTTCATACACATCCATGGTGGCAAGTTATATGGGATCAGAAGGACAGGCCATATAGTGTGTGATATACTCATGAGCGCAAAGGGGTTGAATCCATCCAAAGCAAGGCCAAGCCGAACACTGCGAGCATCTTTTATGAATTCTTTCTGACTATATTTATCATCAAGGTGTTTCTAGGCCTTCGAATCTACAGGATGCCTCATTATGCCATCATCTGCATGTTTCTCCTTATGCCATTTCGTAACAGTTGACATATCTTCTGTCATGTACAACCTTTGCAGTCTTTGAATGAGTGGGAAATACCATAGAGCTTTCCGTGGCACTTGCTTCTTTGATTTACGGATCGATGAATCGGCTTTGTCTACAGTTGGACTAGATTTCCATTGAGACGTATGACAGACAGGGAATTCTTGGGCATCAACATACTCATTACGGAATAGCACACAATCATTATCGCACGCGTGTATCTTCTTGTAATCCAGTCCAAACTCTCGAATGACCTTCCTTACTTGTGCGAGATTAGTAGGAATGCAGTGACCCTTTGGCAGCACCTCCGTGAACATCCGCAACATTAAGTCACCTACTCTGTTGGTCATCCCAGACACGCACTTGATTTGGTAAAGCTTCACAATGAAAGATATCTTTGTGACCTTCTCACAACCTGGGTACAACAATGTTTTTCCCTCTTCCAATAGTTTCTAGAACGCCTTTGCAGATGCATTTGGCTCCTATTTCATTCCATTACCGCTCGTGTCTCCTGCATTACTTCCCACTTTTGTGGCCCTTATGAGAGTTTGGAGCATGTCACATACCCCATCACCACCATCTTCAGCGTCTTCATCATCCGAATCTTCAGCCATGTTGAACTCCTCGGGTTCACCATGGTATACCCAATTTTTGTAGGACGGATCCATCCCATTCTTAAGCAAGTGCATATGGACATCCGTTTTAGTTCTATGAGCATTATTCAGACAATTCGTACATGGGCAAAAGATTCTTGCGTCTTGGTGAGCACCATCAAAACTAAATTCCAAGAAACTCTAGATGCCACTTTGCCACTCAATAGAATCTCTATCCTTCTCCATCCAGCGCTCTTGTCTTGTGACATTTTGCGTTATCTCCATATAGCCGGACTTGTAAAAAAAAGGAGCAGCATTAGTTCACACGTAAGTATTTCGAAACAACACATACATCAGAGAGACAGACATAATGGTCTTTCAAGCCAGTAAGAATCGCAAGGGATTACATTAGACATTACTTCACAACACAACGTACGATTTAAACTAACACTTACACCTGAAACTGACATGGCTATGAAAATATAAAACCTAGTTCGTACCTGAAATCCTGACTTTGCTATGAATATTAAACTAACACTTACACCTGAAACTGAAATTGATAAAACAAACACTCATATATGAACCCTAGCAGCTAGTCTATCTGACAACAATTGCAATCGCCATTAACTTCATCGAACCGGCAGGATGGAAACCAAGGATTTCATCAGTATTGGTACAAACCTTGTAATTACGTCTGACGAGCGGCGGAAGCAGCGGTTGAGTACAAGTCGGCGGGGCAGCGTTGGCGGCAGTTCAATAGTTAACGCTAATCGAATTCGGATGGCGGCGAGGTAATAGTGGCGAATTGGTCGGTCGCGCAGGGCCGATACGGCGGCGTTGTCATGTGGGGGCAGGACAGTTTGGAGGAGACTTGGCGGACATACGAAGCCCTTTCGCTTGCCCAATGGACCAACCGGACTATGGGACTAAAAATTGTATAATTTGTCTTCATAGCCCATTTGGCTTGTGAATAATATGTTTTTCCCTTGGCAATAACGTTCAAGTATTATAAATGATATATTAAGTTTTACTAGTTTCCTTTTATGATTAAATTTATTCATTTCTTTATTTTTAAATGCATTTTTGTGTTGATATTCAACACTAGTAGGAAAAGCCCTGTTAGTGGTGTGGCATTTTCTTTAATTCTCGCGTGAAACTCGTACACCACTGCTATCTAGGTGATAAATGGAAGTAGTGCCGTCGAACAACACACCAGTAATATCTAGGTGTCCACTGGCGTGTTTCTGGACTCGCCACAGGTTACTACATGATCAGTGGCGTTGGTGTCATAGGCCACATCACTATCCTATAGAAATCGGTAAATAAATAGGGTATGTAATATTGACTAGAAACACACAAACGGTATTCAATTATGAGATAACATAACAACCATTAAAAAGTTCACATAAACATTCATAGATTCAACCAGATAGTACTCAGCATTAACATATATAACATATAATCTAAAAGTTCACCTAAAGATAGAACTCTCAGCTACAACCACGATACCTACTCATCATCTGACTGAATAATGACAACATGTGTATCCTTAGTAGGCACCTATGGGAACATCATCTTCGGTGTCTTCAGCATCGTCAGGTCGATCGTAGAGGAAGTAGGTGGACACATCACCTTCATCGAGATAGAATGTCAATCTCCCTGTTGGGTCAATTTCGTAGCGTTCCGCAAGCTGGCCCCATTGCTGGCCACTGAAGTATGTTTTTCCATCCTCATTTATGACAAGAACTGTGTGCTGGTGGTCTGGCACTCTGAAGCTCACCAAGTTCACCTCGATAGTTCTAGGGTGGTCCCAAATTGCAATGTGAATATGCTCCAAAAAGTCATGCCTATATCTGCAAGGTATGATCTGTAAAAAAACAAGAAGTACACATTTTTAGTACATATTTTTGGCCAGTTTTCAAAAAGTAGATTGACCGAAAGTATACCAATCTGTTTTCAAACCCCTCTGGTAGAACAATGGTAAATTTCTTGTTCATGCGCTCCTTGTAGTCACACTGTTCACATACATCCATTTCCTGCGGTGGTTCGTTGCATACACTGAATTCAGATACACATCTAACCATTTAACAATAAAAAATCAATTTAAATCTAACAATGTACATCCAATTTTGCTGGCAGAATAAACTTAAATCTAACAATGAACATCTAATTTCTAAGTCAATATACATCTATGTTTTTTAAATCACAAAAACCTAACAATGAAAATCTAATTTGTAAGTTGATCTACATCTAAAACTAACAATAATCATCTAACATATAACTCAATCTACATCTAAACCTATCAATGATAGGTACGGCGTCCGGGGAAACGTACCTGCAGCGCGACGACGAGACGGAGCGACGACGGCGGCGACGTTTGTCGCAGCGTCGTTCCGTCGGTGTCGGTGGAGGCGGCCCCGTGGTCGCGGTCGTCCGTCGGTGCCGTGGAGAGGGCTAGGCGTGGCCGCGGTGGGGGATCGGGGGGCGGAGAGGGCTAGCCGTAGCGGCGGTGGGGGATCGGGGGTGCAGAGGGAGAGGACTCGACTTCGTGTGTGTAGCAGTTGGTGTGCGTGTAGCAATCGATTAAATTAGAGTATAAATGGTTTTCCTCAAAATTTCATTATGTGAACCGTGCCTCCACATTTGATCTTTCATAAATAGGTACTTAATGATGAAGCCAACGATAAACCGTGCCACCACATTTGATTCCCTCATCGTGGTTGCATGTTGTTGCACCGTGGTGGCGCATGCTGGTGGTCGGTTCGTCTGGTGGTTGCGAGGCTCGCGTTTGCGGGGCTCCTAGGCGACGGATCGCCAGGGATGGTGGTGAGGGTTTGTTTGGGAGAAATCCTTGTCGGAGTACCGACAATAGCGCGGTGTCGCCATCGGGTGACATCCTCCCTTCATGAAGGGCATCGTGTCTACCCTGCACCTGCCGCCCCGATGTGCCGGGGAAAACCCTAGAAGCGCGACTATCCTTGTTGAAGGTGATGATTGGTACTTGACGTCCCGATGCTAGAAGCGTGGTGGTAGTTTGTAGGTGGGCGCAACGGTTGAGGGTCCTTATCGTTTCATCGATCCGCTTCTGTCTCCTTTTCTTTTCTTCTTTGGAGTTTGTTGGCTGTCGCCTCAGCCGGTGTTGTATCAAAACTGTTGTACTGGGTGGTTGCTATACTAATATAGCGGTGATTCGGCCAATTTCGCCAGAGCATGGGGAGAATATCCTGTGATACTAGCCTCTTGCATGATCCCATGGTACCGTTTCGAATAAATGAAGTTTGGGTGATTCAAAAGAATCTAGGAAAAATTATGAATGTTCACATGAAAAGTTTCTACAATGTGTAATAATTTTATGTCCTGATACGAAAGTAATATTGAGTAACCAAAAAGACAAATCCAAATGTGAATATATAGTGCACTTTTGCTGATTTGTACTTTTTGTTTCTCAATGTGTAGGTCGAATTTTGACCTCAATTTTTGTAAGATGATGTAGACAGATTCTTTGGGAACATTAAGATTCTTTTCCGGAATTTTTTGAAACATCTATAGTTGATTTTTTGAAATGGTAGCATGGGAGAACAAGGGGCTAGTATCACTGGATATTTTTCCCATTGAGCATGCGTGGTTTGCACCCTTGTTTACATAAAAAACAAAATGACATCATGCAAGTAGTAAAACAAAAAAACATAACTTTTAAATTGTGTGATAATTCGGCAATCTAATATAAAGTCTTAGCACGGTTTTTTTATTGTAGCAATGGGGTTGCATGCATATAGTTGCACACAGAAACCATCATCACTGTATTCCTATTACAGACCAATTTCAGGGACATGGGTAGCAACAAGTAAAACCCTTCAGTGCCCTGATATAGGAAGAACAACATCTTGTCACCCTGCTTGAGATGACTTTCCTTCGCCATGAACTCTTTCCACCCGCTGACGCACAAGCGACCATCAAGCTCAGAAATTGAATATGTCGATGTCAACTGAGTTTTCGGGTAGCAAACAGTAGTGATGGTACCATTTCTTTCCATATGTGCAGGAATCAGACGGCTTGGGATTTCTGTTGCATGCAAAGACTTAAAGTCAAGAGAACAGCTAGCAGAAAATAATCATGTTAAAGGAAAGGAAAATACAACGAGTGTACACGTATTACTTTGCGGATAAGAGAAGATGAATATTGAGAAACTCTTGGTGTATCTATGTTGAAATAGGTAGTTGTATACCTAAAAATGATTTTTGCCAAAAATCATGAGCAAACTATGAGGTACCTGTAGTTCAAATTTGACCAGTTTCCAGCGGAATCGGCAGAAACTTCTATTCTTCAAAAGAGGTGGATGGAAACCTTTTCATATTAAAAAAATTGGTTATTTGTGCATATAACATGGTCTAGTATTTTCAAAAATTATAGCTCTCAAGTTTTGCAACATATTTATGGTAGGTCCTTCACAAAAAAACCCTTTTTTTACACTCGGAACATAGAAAATGCTTTTTTGCTTCAATGAAAAGGAAAACTTCCTCCGTCAACATTGTCCGTGCTTCCAAGATGCATGTTTGTGTGTAATATGGGAACATTTTAACAAACTATGCCATGGATATGACCCTAACACTCGTCATTTGGTCTGAAACCCTAGAATGTTCGTAGGAGATAGCTAATTTTTGTGAACACATTTTCAATACAACTGTCGTATTCCAAGTTTATTATTTTTGGTGTATACTAGGACCTATATAATGACACCACGCGAAGGTCTCGCATCATTTTGATTTTTTTTAAATTTTTTGGAATTTTCTAACCCCGTTTGAGGAAAAAGTCAAGGCGGCGGGCATGACAGTTCGTACCTAGGGGTTGAATATTGAGAAACTCTTGGTGTATCTATGTTGAAATAGGTACTTTTGTACCTAAAAATGATTTTTTCCAAAAATCATGAGCAAACTATGAGGTACCTGTAGTTCAAATTTGACCAGCTTCCAACGGAATCGGCAGAAACTTCTGTTCTTCAAAAGAGGTGGATGGAAACCTTTTCATATGAAACAAATTGGTTATTTGTGCATATAACATGGTCTCGTATTTTCAAAAATTATAGCTCTCAAGTTTTGCAACATATTTATGGTAGGTCCTTCACAAAAAAACCCTTTTTTTACACTCGGAACATAGAAAATGCTTTTTTGCTTCAATGAAAAGGAAAACTTCCTCCGTCAACATTGTCCGTGCTTCCAAGATGCATGTTTGTGTGTAATATGAGAACATTTTCACAAACTATGCCATGGATATGACCATAACACTCGTCATTTGGCCCGAAACCCTAGAATGTTCGTAAGAGATAGCTAATTTTTGTGAACACATTTTCAACACAGGTGTCATATTCCATGTTTATTATTTTTTGTGTATACTAGGACCTATATAATGACACCACGCGAAGGTCTCGCATCATTTTGGTTTTTTTTGAATTTTTTTGGAATTTTCTAACCCCGTTTGAGGAAAAAGTCAAGGCGGCGGGCATGACTGTTCGTAGCTAGGGGTTGAATATTGAGAAACTCTTGGTGTATCTACGTTGAAATAGGTACTTGTGTACCTAAAAATGATTTTTGCCAAAAATCATGAGCAAACTATGAGGTACCTGTAGTTCAAATTTAACCAGTTTCCAGCGGAATCGGCAGAAACTTCTGTTCTTCAAAAGAGGTGGATGGAAACCATTTCATATGAAACAAATTGGTTATTTGTGCATATAACATGGTCTAGTATTTTAAAAAAGTATAGCTCTCAAGTTTTGCAACATATTTATGGTAGGTCCTTCACAAAAGAACCCTTTTTTTTACACTCGAAACATAGAAAATGCTTTTTTGCTTCAATGAAAAGGAAAACTTCCTCCGTAAACATTGTCCGTGCTTCCAAGATGCATGTTTGTGTGTAATATGGGAACATTTTAACAAACTATGCCATGGATATGACCATAACACTCGTCATTTGGCCCGAAACCCTAGAATGTTCGTAGGAGATAGCTAATTTTTGTGAACACATTTTCAACACAACTGCCGTATTCCAAGTTTATTATTTTTTGTGTATGCTAGGACCTATATAATGACACCACGCGAAGGTCTCGCATCATTTTGGTTTTTTTTTGAATTTTTAGGAATTTTCTAACCCCGTTTGAGGAAAAAGTCAAGGCGGCGGGCATGACTGTTCATAGCTAGGGGTTGAATATTGAGAAAATCTTGGTGTATCTATGTTTAAATAGGTACTTGTGTACCTAAAAATGATTTTTGCCAAAAATCATGAGCAAACTATGAGGTACGTGTAGTTCAAATTTGACCAGTTTCCAGCGGAATCGGCAGAAACTTCTGTTCTTCAAAAGAGGTGGATGGAAACCTTTTCATATGACAAAAATTGGTTATTTGTGCATATAACATGGTCTAGTATTTTCAAAAATTATAGCTCTCAATTTTTGCAACATATTTATGGTAGGTCCTTTAAAAAAACCCTTTTTTTACACTCGGAACATAGAAAATGCTTTTTTGCTTCAATGAAAAGGAAAACTTCCTCCGTCAACATTGTCCGTGCTTCCAAGATGCATGTTTGTGTGTAATATGGGAACATTTTCACAAACTATGCCATGGATATGACCATAACACTCGTCATTTGGCCCGAAACCCTAGAATGTTCGTAAGAGATAGCTAATTTTTGTGAACACATTTTCAACACAGGTGTCATATTCCATGTTTATTATTTTTTGTGTATACTAGGACCTATATAATGACACCACGCGAAGGTCTCGCATCATTTTGGTTTTTTTTGAATTTTTTGGAATTTTCTAACCCCGTTTGAGGAAAAAGTCAAGGCGGCGGGCATGACTGTTCGTAGCTAGGGGTTGAATATTGAGAAACTCTTGGTGTATCTACGTTGAAATAGGTACTTGTGTACCTAAAAATGATTTTTGCCAAAAATCATGAGCAAACTATGAGGTACCTGTAGTTCAAATTTAACCAGTTTCCAACGGAATCGGCAGAAACTTCTGTTCTTCAAAAGAGGTGGATGGAAACCTTTTCATATGAAACAAATTGTTTATTTTTGCATATAACATGATCTAGTATTTTCAAAAATTATAGCTCTCAAGTTTTGCAACATATTTATGGTAGGTCCTTCACAAAAAAACCCTTTTTTTACACTCGGAACATAGAAAATGCTTTTTTGCTTCAATGAAAAGGAAAACTTCCTCCGTCAACATTGTCCGTGCTTCCAAGATGCATGTTTGTGTGTAATATGGGAACATTTTAACAAACTATGCCATGGATATGACCATAACACTCGTCATTTGGCCCGAAACCCTAGAATGTTCGTAGGAGATAGCTAATTTTTGTGAACACATTTTCAACACAGCTGTCATATTCCAAGTTTATTATTTTTTGTGTATACTAGGACCTATATAATGAGACCACGCGAAGGTCTGGCATCATTTTGGTTTTTTTTGAATTTTTTGGAATTTTCTAACCACGTTTGAGGAAAAAGTCAAGGCGGCGGGCATGACTGTTTCTAGCTAGGGGTTGAATATTGAGAAACTCTTGGTGTATCTATGTTGAAATAGGTACTTGTGTACCTAAAAATGACTTTTGCCAAAAATCATGAGCAAACTATGAGGTACATGTAGTTCAAATTTGACCAGTTTCCAGCGGAATCGGCAGAAACTTCTGTTCTTCAAAAGAGGTGGATGGAAACCTTTTCATATTAAAAAAATTGGTTATTTGTGCATATAACATGGCTAGTATTTTCAAAAATTATAGCTCTCAAGTTTTGCAACATACTTATGGTAGGTCCTTCACAAAAAAACCCTTTTTTTACACTCGGGACATAGAAAATGCTTTTTTGCTTCAGTGAAAAGGAAAACTTCCTCCGTCAACATTGTTCGTGCTTCCAAGATGCATGTTTGTGTGTAATATGGGAACATTTTAACAAACTATGCCATGGATATGACCATAACACTCGTCATTTGGCCTGAAACCCTAGAATGTTCGTAGGAGATAGCTAATTTTTGTGAACACATTTTCAACACAACTGTCGTATTCCAAGTTTATTATTTTTGTTGTATACTAGGACCTATATAATGACACCAAGTGAAGGTCTCGCATCATTTTGGTTTTTTTTTGAATTTTTTGGAATTTTCTAACCCCGTTTGAGGAAAAAGTCAAGGCGGCGGGCATGACTGTTCGTAGCTAGGGGTTGAATATTGAGAAACTCTTGGTGTATCTATGTTGAAATAGGTACTTTTGTACCTAAAAATGATTTTTGCCAAAAATCATGAGCAAACTATGAGGTACCTGTAGTTCAAATTTGACCAGCTTCCAGCGGAATCGGCAGAAACTTCTGTTCTTCAAAAGAGGTGGATGGAAACCATTTCATATGAAACAAATTGGTTATTTGTGCATATAACATGGTCTAGTATTTTAAAAAAGTATAGCTCTCAAGTTTTGCAACATATTTATGGTAGGTCCTTCACAAAAGAACCCTTTTTTTACACTCGGAACATAGAAAATGCTTTTTTGCTTCAATGAAAAGGAAACTTCCTCCGTAAACATTGTCCGTGCTTCCAAGATGCATGTTTTTGTGTAATATGGGAACATTTTAACAAACTATGCCATGGATATGACCATAACACTAGTAGAGAAATGCCATTCTATGGAATGGCATCTGTGGCGCACCAAGATGGCGTGCGCCATAGAAATAAAATTTTGTGGCGCATGGCCACAGGTGCGCCAAAGAAATTTCTAATTCTGTGGCGCATGTCTTGCTAGTGCGCCATAGAAATCCAGTGGGGCCCACCCCAATCATTGCTCTGGCTGTCACTACACCTATTTTTATGGCGCAGGCTCCTTGGTGCGCCACAGAATATGGTATTTCTGTGGCGCACGACTGTGATGCGCCACAGAAAACCCATATTCTGTGGCGCATGTGTGTTGGTGCGCCACAGAAGGTGGCTTTTCTGTGGCGCAGCACGACAGTGCGCCACAGAACGTTGTCCCGGTGCGCCACAGAAATTTGCGCACTGTGCACATAAAGGTGGCAGCCCCCTCTCTCCCCCCCACTCACTTCATTGCAAGTGGATGTTGCTCACTCGCCCCCCCCCCTTCTCTCCACTCTATTTTTACACATTTAGTTCTCCTTTTTAGGTAGGTGAACCTATTTATTCAATGTATAATTGTTGGTGAAGTTTGTTGTTGTTGGGGGGGGCCTAATTACCTTGCATCTATACTCCGGTCCCTCCCTCTCCCTCGCTCTTTTCGCGTGTCGGTATCGAATCTACTCGGTGAGTATAGTTGGAGGTGCATATGTCTTGTGTGGCCATCGATCGATGTGTATGGGTGTTTGTCATGCATGTGCAGGTGGACCGATCGATTGTCGCGCGTGCGGGCGCGGTGGTGCATGGATGTTTGCCGAAATGTTGATTCACTTCCATTTCGGCAAAATTTTGCACTCCATATGTCCTACTTATAGGAGAGGTCATGCCGAATTTTTCCGGCGACTATGCATGCACGTTGTGGTTCTAATTTTATGCTCTCTATGTGTCTGTGCAGGCAACCATGGTACTAGAAATGAGCTCTGCTCGAATCGCTAGATACAAAAAAGACGCGAAGGCGGACATGATTCGGTGCAACAGGCGGCAGATAAGATGCCCGTGTCGATCATGCAAACTCGTGCGCTGGATTGACCCTGATTCCGGACAATTGGAGGAGCACCTTCTCAGACGCGGTTTCTTTGACGACCGCAACCACGTGGCACCGCCGCCGGCAGCAAAAGTTGTGCACGAAGAGGAGGGCGAGCGAGGATATGACGGCGAACAAGATCATCATGAAGAAGGATATGTCGGCGGAGAAGATCGACATGACAATGAAGGCGAGAACACGGAGACCCCGCTAATTTCGGCCTTGCGGGACTCTCATGTTCAGGATCTGCTGCTTAAGGAGACGAGCAACGACATAGCTGCAGCTAGGGAGAAAGCCAAACTGGCGCAAATGGAGATAGACGGGGTGACTCCGTTGTTTCCTGGGTGCCGCCCCGAGGATACGCGGTTGCATATAACGCTTGCTGCTCTGAAGATGAAGACGCAAAACAAATGGACCGACTCGAGCTTCAACAAGAACTTGAAATTCTGGCACGATCGCCTTCCCGAGGGGAACACATTGCCAAGCAGTATCAACGAGGCTAAGAAAGTCGTGTGCCCTCTTGACCTACCTCACGAAAAATTTCACGCCTGCATCAATGATTGTGTAATTTATCGGGGGGAGTACAAGGACACAATCACATGTCCGAAGTGCGTTCACGGACGATACAAGTGTGGAACCAACAACAAGAAAATTCCTCGAAAAGTGGTATGGTACTTTCCTATCACTCCCCGTCTTCAACGGTACTACGTGGACCCTAAGGAAGCAAAGCTCATGCAATGGCACGCAAAAAGGGAGAAGCCGGAAGAAGATCCGGAGAAGGGCTATATCATGACACATCCTGCAGACGCTGCCCAGTGGGAAGCATTGGACATAGCTTTCCCGAGTTTTGGGGGCGACGCGAGGAACGTCAGGCTGGGTATGAGCACCGATGGACTCAATCCGTTCGGCAACCAGAGTAGCACACATAGCAGCTGGCCCGTGTTTGTATGGCGTTACAACCTACCCCCGTGGCTGTGCACCAAGCAAAAGTACATACACTTGAGTATTCTCATCCAGGGGCCAAAACAACCAGGTGTCGACATGCATTTGTATCTCGGGCTGCTGAAAGACGAGTTAGACACGTTGTGGAAGACGCCACCCCGTACGTGGGACGCGTACACTAGAGATTATTTCCATATGAGAGCCGCGTTGCTGACGACGGTCACAGACTATCCTGGTTACGCGTATGTATCTGCCCAGGTCGGCCACGGATTCTGCGGCTGCGTGAAGTGCATGGACGGGACCCCGCATCTCCAGCTACCAAGGGATCCTGGGTCTTCGAAAACCGTGTACCCAGGGGCTCGAAGGTGGCTTCGCCTGGATCACCCGTGGAGAAAACGCGGTGAGTTGTTCAATGCTAAAGACGAGCCCGATGGAGCCCCGCGCACTAGGAGCGGCGAAGAAATCGACGAGCTTCTGAAAAATTGGGACGAGTGCCCTTCGCCGGGAAAGAAACGACCCAAGCCAGAGCCGCTGCTGGGTGTATGGAAAGCGAGGTCTGTTTTCCACGACTTGGAGTACTGGCCGGTCCTCCACGCGCCTCATAGCCTTGATGTGATGCACATTACGAAGAACGTTACGGAGAGTCTGCTTGGCACTATTTGCAATTCGGAGAAGTCCAAGGATGGGCCGAAAGCAAGATACGATCTAAAACATTTTGGCATTAGGAAAAATCTACAGGTCCCCGCCGATAGTGATGATGATGATGACGATGAGGATAAGACGGAAGGGACTCAACGTCCTCCCCGCAAAAAGGCTAAGAAGAACACCGCCGTGGTGCTTCCCGCTGCCTGCTTCACATTGAGTCCGCCGGAGCTTGAGCAGTTTTTCAGGTGCCTCGTAGAAGTCAAAGTTCCTCACGGATACTCAGGGAGTATAAGCAGATATCTGGACTTAGCGAAGAAGAGGTTCACCGGGATGAAGTCTCACGATTGTCATGTGCTCATGACGCAGATACTTCCTGTTGCGATCCGAGGGATAATGGACGAGCATGTCCGTGATACGTTGTTTGGCCTTTGCAACTTTTTCGACGTTATCACCCGGAAATCGATCGGCGTGAGGCAGCGCAAGATGCTACAGGATGAGATCGTGGTGATACTATGCGAGCTCGAGATTTACTTCCCGCCGGCATTCTGTGATATATGTGTACATCTCCTTCTCCATGTCGTTGATGACATCAGGCATCTCGGCCCGACGTTTCTGCACTACATGATGCCGATGGAAAGGCAGAATGGTGTCCTGAAAGGATACGTTCGCAATAGGGCCCGTCCAGACGCAAGCATGGCCAAAGGATTTCTAACCAACGAGTGCATCTCTTTCTGCGACAATTACCTAAGCACCGAAGACGATCAGGATGTCGGTTTGTCCACCAGGACGCACCGTGGCAGACTCAACGGAGTCGGTCACCGCGAGGGCTGCCGCGACGTCCATGTCGGCATTCAAAAACGACGCGACGACTTTGATAGGGCTCACCGGGTCGCACTACAACACTTAAAGTTGATCGATCCTTTCGTGGAAGAGCACAAAAGCTTAATCAATCAGAATTATATTGAAATGGGCGGGCCGAGGAAGATGGGAGACGTAACCAAAGAGCACAACTCCGGCTTCACGCGTTGGTTCAAGCAAAGTCAACTGATTGAAGCACGGAGAAAAATGCCTTCTACGGAAGATGAAAAACTCATATACATCTTATCACAGGGCCCCGGGCACAACGTAAGGACCTATCAGGGGTACGACATCTCCGGTTACAGATTCTCCACCGAGGACAAGGACATGAGTAGCGAAAATCAAAACTCAGGAGTAACTATGCTATCATATGGCGATGCCGAGACTAATGTGGAAGAAAGATACTTTGGAAAGATCGAGGAGATATGGGAGCTCAACTACTGCGGAGAGACGGTGGTGCCAATGTTCCGTGTGAGATGGGCCAAGAATGTCAAGAAAGAAGGACGGTATTTCACCACAATGGTTGTACCCGATGCCAAATCGAAGAACGCATCCGCGAAAAATGAGCCATGGGTACTCGCTAGCCAAGTTGACCAATGCTTCTTCATCACCGACCCGTCAAGGCCTAGCCGTGTTGTCGTGAGGAGGGGCAAGAGGAGCATCATCAGAATGGAAGGAGACGCCAACGAGGAAGACTTGGACAAGAACGGTGATCCGAAGATCGAGGAGGAGTTCGACAAGCACTTCGACATGCCTACTACTGGTAAAGTAAGAAGGAAGACATCCCTACCTACACACGGTTGTCCGTTCACGCGAAGAAATCTCAAGGTGGCCGGTATAAAGTATCCAGTCGCCAACAAAAAGGGAAAGAGACGCTAATTAAGCTAGATCGGAACAGATCGAGACAAATTAAGAAGATTTTTGTGTGTATATACGTGCATGTGTATGTGTATGTGTATGTGTATGTGAGACAAGCACTTTTTTCTATATATATGTATGTGAGACAAGCACTTTTTTCTATATATATGTATGTGAGACAAGCACTTTTTTCTATATATATGTATGTGAGACAAGCACTTCTTTATATATGTGCATGTATGTATGTTATTCTTTATATATGTGCATGTATGTATGTATGTGTATGTGATTCTTTCTTTCTTTATAATTAAATAAAATATTAAAAAATATGGGGCAACCAGGATTCGAACCCAGGCCATTAGGCTTAAGTACCTCACAGCTAAACCAACTGGGCTAGTAATAGATAGTTGTCACATATACAGCGTTTCGTTTTTTATTTATTTACCGACCCAATTCTGTGGCGCACCACTGGAAAGATGCGCCATAGAAATCTTGTTGACTCAATGACATGTGGCCCCGCACATCGTGGCCACAGAATAGGCCCAGGAAATTCTGTGGCGCACTCCTTAGAGGATGCGCCATAGAATTCTTACAATTCTGTGGCGCACGGGGTCTTGGTGCGCCACAAAATCGTCCTCTCAGCCAATGACATGTGGCCCCCATCTCCATCTTCCACACTTAGCCAATTCGCAGTTCATCCATCTCTCTCAAGCGCGCGACGACGAACCTCGATCTGGATCCCCTTCTCTTCTCCCTCGCGCTCGCCACCATGGAGAATTCGTGTGGAGGTGAAGGAGCATCGAGGAGGTGCAGGACCTAGCTAGGAGGAGGAGCGCGCACCGTGACCTAGCCTAGGGTCGAGAGGAGCCGTGCCGTTGCCGTCTCATCGACCGCGGCCGCTCCACACCGCCGTCTTCCTCGACACCGCCGTTCGCCCCACCGAGGTTCCTCGCCCCGCGCCCACCCAGGTCAGTTCGCTGCTCGCCCCGCCCCGTTGCCCTATAAGGAGTACGATTTCTTGTCAGTTCTTGGTTTCTTTTTGCGAAATTCAGATCGATTGTCCAGGACTTGGCACTGGATCATGTTAGGTGTTCTTTTGTTTTGAATTGGATCCGCTTAATAATGCACATTGCCATGTGATAGTCATGAATTGGATCCGCTTAATAATGCACATTGCCATGTGATTGCCATGTGATAGCCATGTGATAGTCATTGGATCATATTATATCGGTTTTATTCAATGCAAACATCTGATGCTCAGCAAAGCCAGGGCAAGCTTGCTCCATAATGTGGCCCATATGATGTGTGTTCCCTAATATTTTTTCCTGGTCGGAGTCGTGAGTCATGAGGTCCACATTAACTGAAGCTAATCACATATTTTATCTGGACATTTTTTACTTTTGAGCATGGCTTGGACCGTAGCTTCGAGCTTGTTTAACAGAAATCGATACGCACTTGCAGCAGCTTGCCAGTCCTTTTGTTTTCTGTAGTCAGGACTACAGCTTAGATTATGCAGGTGATTGCGACAAGTTTTCTACATGTGGCTGTTATCTTACTCAAGCCTGTTACAGCAGCAGCCGTAGAGGCCACAGTTGAGAATGTACATGTTTTTGTGCAGGTTTTTCTTTTTGAGATGCCAATGTTTTGCGAGGAAGTTGATTCATTTCCTTCCGAGCAAATTTCTGGCACTCTTAGACATAGGAAAATTAGCAAAGGTCATGCCAAATTTTTCTATGAATTTTTTTATACTTAGTAGTTTCACTTCTAGTTTCCTGGTGGTCAATAGCTCAGTTCAACTGTAACTGCTAGATGCAAAACCAATTTACATCTTTGGTTTTTGAATTATCCATGAGCTAGTTGTGTTAGACTTGACAACAACCAATAATGCTTGCTTCAGTCAAAAATGCACACACACATACAGAGAAAAGAAGACAAAAATGCTAGCTCATTTGTTTCAGTCAAACCACACCATTGTGTTGTTGGCAGTAGCTAACTAGATTGTACCGTCTTCCCAGCGCACCAACCATCCTCGATAGTGCCCCTGTAGCATTTTGGATGTAATAAGATATCAAGTAGTTCATTGCTTTATTATATTTGGAGTACCGGGTGTTGTACTTTGCTTTGTGACTCGTGATGCAAGTAACTTATTTTAAATGGATTCGATCACAATGGTTTGGTTATTTGTAATTTTGTACCAGAGTTTTGTTGACACGTAGCTAGGGCTGTGTTTTTTATTATATACACCGCGGCCGTTTTTTACTTCTGCAAATATTGTTTTTTATGAATATAAGTCATCATTGAGGGATTTCAGATGGCACAACCAATTATTTCTTAGGGCAATCGAATTTCCTTGGTCTAGATTTCAGGTGTTAATCAGTTCTCCTTGTCCAGGTTTTGGAGCCCAACCAAAAAGTACAAAAGAAAGCCTCTTAGTTATTCTCAATATTTTTTCCTTGAATGTTGGCAGGAGAGCTGCCAAATTCGTTGATTAGTAGAATACGAAGTTTACAAGGTTTCCGACACTGGCTCTGGCAGATGCAAATCAACAAATCCAAACTAATTATCACAAAGCATGCATAGGAATATTGGCTCGTTAAAGCATGATTTCCGAATTAGTAGCTAGATGTGCCGTAAGTTTTGATGGGTACGATGTATGTACTCCTAGTGTTATGGCATATTTTCCATTAACGTACAATCGACATTCGTTGAATGAAAATACGGAAGAGTATAAAGATATGAGGTTGGCATGCTATCGTTTCTCATCCACCCCTCTCAGCCTTTCCATTTTATGCAAATGAGCAAGATTCAGTGCTTATATCTTGTTGCCATCTTTTTACACCCTGATTGCCATTGTTCTCCACCTTTATATTATCCTTTTTTGTGTATGGAAACAAAAGCCATTTTGCCTTGCTTATTGAGTTTAGTTATGATGATGGCTATCCCAATTTGTCACTTTGTTGTGCAACCTTCAGGTTGGCCTAACCAAGCTGAACACTTCGTTATCATTCTCTGTGCTGTAGTGTCTCATGCTGTAATATATTCAGTGGCCTTCACAACAACTGGGACAACAAAAACGTAGTGTGCTAAGATGCTGTTTGCCAACTAAATCTTCAATCTGTTGTTTCCAGAGATGTATCCGTAGGTCTATTTTCCCCTTTTAGGCTCTAGATTCTATTTGCAAGTTGGAAGAATGTACAAATATATTTCTGTTATCCTAGCCAATTAAAATTGACCTCTAGTAAGTCAGGTTGTGTCAGTGTAGGATATATGCTATCTTATGGTTTGTAGACCATATGATGTTTGATGTTATCTGTTTGAGTACTAGTATATATTCAATCACATATAAGGCTGAAGGTTATTGTTTAAGCAAGTTTTGGCTTCTAAAAGGAAAAATGTTTCGCGGTTAAAATAAAGATGACAGCACCAGGTAATCAGCTATCCTTGCATTTGTGCGCCCTCTACATGCTTTAACAAATCCAAACTGTAAACCATTACTACCAGTTTTAACGAGCTTTGGTGGTTTCATACAAATTTTGCAACTATAGTTACAGAAAAAAGGTAATGTGGAAATTGGCTAGCAATAAGCCTTATGCCACTGGTTAACTACACAACAGATGTTAGTATCAAGTTTATACATTTATACAATTGTGTTGAGCTGGTAGCTTCTATAAAATACTAATAACCAAATACCAAAGCTTTCCAAAGAGATCCTCGTCCAAGTAGGTCCTAGCAGTCTTTCAGTCAAGATCTAAAGTTCAGACCTCTAAATACGAAAAGTTGAGTTTTCAGACAGGGCTTTTTGTGGAGATATTCAAGATTTGTATCTTAGCCCTGCACACAACTGTTTACTGTATATTGTGAGTGGCCAGCTTAAGAAAAAAAATGCTCGTGCATTTAAATGCATATATTTCTTCAATATTGAACTGAATATTTGTCTCGTAATTCTTACTAAATACTTGTCACACAATTCTTCAACCTTTCCCATTGATCCAATCCACCAGGATGAAGATTCACATATTGATTCACAAACGTGACATCTGAACGTGCCATGATGGTGCTCAAGGCAACCATGGACTTGTTTACCTTGTTCTTGCTCGTTGGTTGGATCTTGACACCATTTTCGGTGAGCCATTTGTACATGGTGAATCTCAGCTTCATCTTCTCCAAACTGTACGCGAGAATCATTGGAAAAGCAACAAAATATTAGCTGAAAGTGTATAACAGTCATCTTGGCTGTTAGAGACAACAGAAAAGATTAATTGTAGGTCACCTAGTAGCAATTGACATCTCAGCTGATAGCTAAGGCCGAGAAACAAGCTCTCTCAAGTTGCTAGATAGAGAGAGAGAGAGAGAGAGAGAGAGAGAGAGAGAGAGAGAAACAAAAGTTTTGCAAGAACTATATTGTATCGCTTACTGTTTTGCAAGAACTATCTTTTCTTAGCTGCAACTTGCACTATATCCTCTATGGCCTATGGGTGTGTATGCGTTAACCTTAGGGATGTGCTACAGAGAGAATGTGCCTTGTAACAATTAACCACCTCCATCGACATACACCTCTCCTCCTCTCGACGGCCTGCAAAGGGTGCAGTGTTCAATTCAAGTTCAGTTTAAATTCCCAGACAGTGTGCTTACTAAGGAATTTCATCATGAATCTACATTTTTTTTACTGTATTAGACGAGTAGAATTTCATCATGCAGTAAAAACAAGCAGGAATAATTTGAAATCCAAGCACGTCTATATTGAATAATTTGAAATCCAACTCAAAAACTCAAATTTGAATGTTATTACAGAAACATGTCTGGCTCTTCCAAGCACGTGTCCGTGCCCGAAGCCGGTGCCGAGGAAGAGGGCTGGGAGGCCCACGCTGCAACCAGAAGTGAGGAAGAGGACGTTGATTGGGGGTCCTTGGAGGAAGAGGACCAGGATAAGAGCACCGATGGTGGTGGCACTGACCGCACGGCAGCTGGTGGTAGCGGCGACGCCGCCCCGACGACCGATAAGAAGAATAAGAAGCCCCGGGCCCCAAGGAAGGATCGTAGGCCGCAAGTGCTCGCGAACGTCACCGATACAATCACCGAGGTCTCGCCGAGTGGCCTACCATTGGCGCCTCGATCTGTTACCTCAGGGTACGGCATGCAGCTAGGGTGCATCGTGCGGGAAAGCATGTCGATCAACACGACTGACCTTAGACACGACGACAACAAGGCTTTGGTCGAAATCCTTCTGAAGAAGCTTCACCAGCGATACACGTTCCCGGAGCCGTTCAACAAAAGGGTGGACTCTTTAGCCATCACGAAGATGAGCACCGCGTTGAGCAGCTGGAAATCCCGGGTGAAGAAGAAGATTGAAAAAGGTAAAAGCTGGGAGGAGATCAGTCGAAAAGACCCGACGCTTCAGAAAGAAGATTTCGAGATATTTAAGGAGTACTTGAACACCGAGGAGTGTAAAAAATGGACAAAATGGGGGCAGGATATGCGGGACCAAAACATAGGGCACCAACATCTCGGAAGCGGTGGTTACCAAGGAAAACAGCCTATTTGGGAGAAGGAGGACCGCGAGATGGAACGTCTCGGAAAAGATAACCCCTGGCACAAAATCACGGATATACAAGTTAGGAACTTTGTCCGATCCCGGTACTTCTTAGACTGGAAGACGGGGGAATTCGTGACGAAAGACGAGGACGTGAAGGAATTTGAGAAACATTTGGTAAGGACACATATATCTCAAGTACATGTATATTGCATTGATCTAATAATTAGATAATGGGCTCACCTTAATTTCCTTTTGTCCGAAGGAGAGGGAGTTGCGGAAATCTGACTCGTCCGAAGGGTCGACGAGTCGGTGGGACACGCCTTTCAACAGAGCGACGAACACATACAAGAAAAGGCCGTTGGATGCCCCGCCGACGTCAGCTGGCCGTATCTCCGGCTTTGGGCTAAACATGAAGGTAGCCGAGTACTACTCATCAGATGCCAAGTCAAAAAAGAAGAGGAAGACGACATCGACTAAGGATGATCCTGAGGTCGCGGAGCTGAAGAAGCAGATGGCGGCTCTAGAGAAGAAACTTGAGAGCAGAGAGGTGGACCCCGACAGGCTAAACCGATTAGTGGATGAGAGGCTCAAGGAAGTCATCCCCGCTGGGCTGATGGAGGGGCTAGCTTCCTGGAATGCGGGGGGTCAAATTGGATCGATCCATCTGCCCAGCTTCATCGGCAGCAACTCAAGAATGAACCAGCAAGTGCCGCCGCAACAGCTGACCCCCCAGACGCCGGCGCCACTCCTTCTGGTCACATCGCCGCCCCCTTCGGCAGCAATGCCGAAGAATGATGGGCCGGCCGCCGGCACCGTCGCCCTTGTCTCGACACCCGCCGAGCTAGACGCCATCACCAAGGTAACTAATTAGTTAATCGTGATCTAACTACGCATTCTCAAGATGACTGTCATCTCATGATGCCTGGTATGTTGCACAACCGGACGAACCTTGCGTACTCCTGCATCGTGTGGTGCCCGGCAGAGAGTTGGTGGATGTTGCTACCGGCACTATTATACAACCCATGCAACGCACTATGCACCACTCTTGAATGGACGAGAACGTGATGAAGGTGAAGTTGGCCAATGTAGTGCCGGAGTATCGCGACGTCCTCCCCCCCTTTAAACCTCCAGGCTGCGACGAGGAGGACAACTTGGTACTTGGAGAGTGCACGACTTGGGTGATGCAATGGCCGAAGAGCCAGATTCGTCTTGGGGGGGGTCTTGTGATCAAGCGCAACACCGGCGCCACATCCCCTATGGCCCCGCAGAATAAGATCGTCCGGCCCACGAAGCAAAGAGCCCTCCAGACTGCACCCAAGGCCGCCGCCCCTCAGAAGGAAACAGTACTCGTCGCCACCACCACCCAGAAGGAACCGGCGGTTGTTGCCACCACCACCCAGAAGGAACCGGAGGTTGTTGCCACCACAACAAGGCACAAAGTGTTGTTGGGAAATATGACGCAACGACCGCCCAAAAGATCATCAAAAGCAGTTGTTCCTCAACCGCCGGCATCACAGCCGCCGGCATCACAGCCGCCGGCACCACCAAAGGACGTGGACAACCAGTTTGCTGGAGCCGCCGGTGTCGAAGACTATCATTACGATGACAATGTCGACATCAATGCCTACCTCAACACGGGCTACAGCCAAGATAGGTACATGCCTGATATGAATCGTGACGACGAAGCCTTCCGCAGTCACGACGATCAACCTAGACGTACTGAAGTCACGCAGCGTCTGACCTACCCGGAGGGTACAGTATTCAGCCCTGGCACACTGCATAAGACAATCGAAGGGTCGTCCCGAGCACCCGCACCCCCAGCTCCCTCACCCCCAGCTCCCGCAGCAGATCAAGCCACCGCCAGCAAGAAGATTAGGAAGAGACCTGCTAAAAAGGTCCAGCATACTAAGATCTTGGCCGACGCCGTGATACGACCCCCTAAGGATGGCTTGACCCGCTTGCATGAAGCTGGGAAACCGATACTGGGTCCGGACGAGATACATGGGGCAACTGGACCAATGCTCACATTGCAGAACATTATCGTGATGCTAGAGGGTCTCCTTCTTCAAGACAAGTGTCCAAATTACCCTGTGTTCACGGTCAAGGTGCCAGAGGGCCCGGACTTCGTCAACGAAGACTCCGCGGGACTGTTCTTCATAGCGTATGAGGATATCTTCAGTCTGTTTCACTCGAGACGGCTGGACTATAACTTGGTCCGCCTATACGCGCTAAATGCTCAGCTGCAGATCCAGCGAGAGTTACCCCCTCACGTTATGGTAGCGGATCCCTACTACATGCGTGATAGCCAGCTGGAGGAAGGATCAAGTACACGGACCAAGGCAGTGAAGTACCTCGAGAGCTTCATGTTGAGAAACGGTCAGAACAAGACGGACATTCTTTTGCCTGTCTTCCCCGAGTAAGTCTCGCGATCGTCTTAGCTAATGTTTTTTTTCTAGGTTTCATCCATTGCTTATCCTCGATTCAATTGCATGTGTTGAGCAGGGACACATACTGCACACTCATCGTGCTTTGCCCACAATATTCACTTGCCCAATACTTCGACTCGTCGAATGTGACGAAGAGGAAAGACTACACCAGAATAAGGGGTGTTCTCGATGAGGCTATCAATGGCTACGCCCAAAATGGAGGCACATTCGAAAAGAAACAAGAATGTATCAGGCCGGCTACTGGCAAATACGGGTTCAGGCACGTGACCGATTTCCCCTGCATCAAGCAGCCGGCTTGGAGCACGAAAGAGGCCTTCTATGCCCTCCATCACCTCAAAGGGATTGTCCGCGATGCAAACAATTTGAATCATCCTTCTAGACTCCGAGACTGGTCCAACAAAATGGCGGGGGAAATCTCACAGGAAGATCTTATACAAGATTTTCATCGCATCAAAGTCAAGTTGTCGGAGATAATCATTGAAGATGTCAACAAAAAGGGAGGGCCCTTGCACCAACCCATAGGGTTATGCCAGAGGGATATCCAGGAACGCCTAGAGCGGCAGGCTGATCGTAGGTCGTGGATGACGAAGGAGCTATATAAGCCGTTTCCGGCGCCGCTCCAGTTGAGGTATCGTTGATCGAGGTGTGCGTAGCTAGCTACTATTAGTTTGTTTAACAAAATTTGCTTAACTTATATAAGCCTAGCAACTATATTAGTTTAGCTCTAAACTTAGGCATAGCTAGCTACTATTAGTTTGCTCTAAACTTAGGCCTAGCTAGCTACTATTAGTTAGCTCTAAACTCCTAGGTAGCTACTATTAGTTTGCTCTAAATTAACTTAGGCCTAGCTAGCTTTATGTTTGTATATCTTTGATGTTTATTTTTTGTTTCCTTAGTTGTTTTTTGTGAACATATATGACTTAGTTGTTTTTTGCATTATACTTACTAATATGCTTTGTGTCTATCTATATAGATGACGTACTACGTGGTGTTCGAGGGTCGGGTTCCAGGAGTCTATGACGAGTGGAAGGACTGCAAAGCACAGGTCGACAAGTTCAGCGGCAACTGCTATAAAGGATACAAGACTAGACACGAGGCGGTTGCGAAGTGGAGGGACCACCAGTCGAAACAGATGAACAAGATGAACAAGATGGAGGCCTCCTACAAGCTACCGTTCTTGCTCACCATCGTCGCCGTGCTTGTAGTCTATTTCATCTTAGCTTAGGCATTTGTAACTTGACAACTCGAGTAACTATGTGGTGACAATTATTGTTCGATGATGTGTTTGACAACTCGAGTAACTATGTGATCACTTTGAGACAAATTCGATACTTTGCACTATGTATCACTATTGTGATTAAGTAACTTTGTAAAATATCAGTAATATGTTATATGTTGTCAAATATCACTGCTGTGAATAATTCCTGTATAATTCCTGTATAATTCCTGTATATTCAAACTGTATACAGCAGAAACAATTTAAATTTTGAAATATTGCAGATGTTTCTGTGGCGCACCTTTGGAGAATTCTGTGGCGCACCCAATTCTGTGGCGCACCATTAAGGGATGCGCCACAGAATCGACCATTTCTGTGGCGCACGGGCTAGGTGCGCCACAGAATCCACTATTTCTGTGGCGCACGGGCTGGGTGTGCCACAGAATCCACTATTTCTGTGGCGCACGGGCTTGGTGCGCCACAGAAATTATTTTTGTGGCGTGTGTTCTGTGGCGCACCCCTGTGGCCCCAGGGTGCGCCACAGAATTGATTTTTGGTGCGCCACAGATGAGGCAATCTGTACTAGTGTAACACTCGTCATTTGGCCCGAAACCCTAGAATGTTCGTAGTAGATAGCTAATTTTTGTGAACACATTTTCAACACAACTGCCGTATTCCAAGTTTATTATTTTTTGTGTATGCTAGGACCTATATAATGACACCACGCGAAGGTCTCGCATCATTTTGGTTTTTTTTTTAATTTTTAGGAATTTTCTAACCCCGTTTGAGGAAAAAGTCAAGGCGGCGGGCATGACTGTTCATAGCTAGGGGTTGAATATTGAGAAAATCTTAGTGTATCTATGTTGAAATAGGTACTTGTGTACCTAAAAATGATTTTTGCCAAAAATCATGAGCAAACTATGAGGTACGTGTAGTTCAAATTTGACCAGTTTCCAACGGAATCGGCAGAAACTTCTGTTCTTCAAAAGAGGTGGATGGAAACCTTTTCATATGACAAAAATTGGTTATTTGTGCATATAACATGGTCTAGTATTTTCAAAAATTATAGCTCTCAATTTTTGCAACATATTTATGGTAGGTCCTTTAAAAAAACCCTTTTTTTACACTCGGAACATAGAAAATACTTTTTTGCTTCAATGAAAAGGAAAACTTCCTCCGTCAACATTGTCCGTGCTTCCAAGATGCATGTTTGTGTGTAATATGGGAACATTTTCACAAACTATGCCATGGATATGACCATAACACTCGTCATTTGGCCCGAAACCCTAGAATGTTCGTAAGAGATAGCTAATTTTTGTGAACACATTTTCAACACAGGTGTCATATTCCATGTTTATTATTTTTTGTGTATACTAGGACCTATATAATGACACCACGCGAAGGTCTCGCATCATTTTGGTTTTTTTTGAATTTTTTGGAATTTTCTAACCCCGTTTTGAGGAAAAAGTCAAGGCGGCGGGCATGACTGTTCGTAGCTAGGGGTTGAATATTGAGAAACTCTTGGTGTATCTACGTTGAAATAGGTACTTGTGTACCTAAAAATGATTTTTGCCAAAAATCATGAGCAAACTATGAGGTACCTGTAGTTCAAATTTAACCAGTTTCCAACGGAATCGGCAGAAACTTATGTTCTTCAAAAGAGGTGGATGGAAACCTTTTCATATGAAACAAATTGTTTATTTTTGCATATAACATGATCTAGTATTTTCAAAAATTATAGCTCTCAAGTTTTGCAACATATTTATGGTAGGTCCTTCACAAAAAAACCCTTTTTTTACACTCGGAACATAGAAAATGCTTTTTTGCTTCAATGAAAAGGAAAACTTCCTCCGTCAACATTGTCCGTGCTTCCAAGATGCATGTTTGTGTGTAATATGGGAACATTTTAACAAACTATGCCATGGATATGACCATAACACTCGTCATTTGGCCTGAAACCCTAGAATGTTCGTAGGAGATAGCTAATTTTTGTGAACACATTTTCAACACAGCTGTCATATTCCAAGTTTATTACTTTTTGTGTATACTAGGACCTATATAATGAGATCACGCGAAGGTCTGGCATCATTTTGGTTTTTTTTTGAATTTTTTGGAATTTTCTAACCACGTTTGAGGAAAAAGTCAAGGCGGCGGACATGACTGTTTCTAGCTAGGGGTTGAATATTGAGAAACTCTTGGTGTATCTATGTTGAAATAGGTACTTGTGTACCTAAAAATGACTTTTGCCAAAAATCATGAGCAAACTATGAGGTACATGTAGTTCAAATTTGACCAGTTTCTAGCGGAATCGGCAGAAACTTCTGTTCTTCAAAAGAGGTGGATGGAAACCTTTTCATATTAAACAAATTGGTTATTTGTGCATATAACATGGCTAGTATTTTCAAAAATTATAGCTCTCAAGTTTTGCAACATACTTATGGTAGGTCCTTCACAAAAAAACCCTTTTTTTACACTCGGGACATAGAAAATGCTTTTTTGCTTCAGTGAAAAGGAAAACTTCCTCCGTCAACATTGTTCGTGCTTCCAAGATGCATGTTTGTGTGTAATATGGGAACATTTTAACAAACTATGCCATGGATATGACCATAACACTCGTCATTTGGCCTGAAACCCTAGAATGTTCGTAGGAGATAACTAATTTTTGTGAACACATTTTCAACACAACTGTCGTATTCCAAGTTTATTATTTTTGTTGTATACTAGAACCTATATAATGACACCAAGTGAAGGTCTCGCATCATTTTGGTTTTTTTTTGAATTTTTTGGAATTTTCTAACCCCGTTTGAGGAAAAAGTCAAGGCGGCGGGCATGACTGTTCGTAGCTAGGGGTTGAATATTGAGAAACTCTTGGTGTATCTATGTTGAAATAGGTACTTTTGTACCTAAAAATGATTTTTGACAAAAATCATGAGCAAACTATGAGGTACCTGTAGTTCAAATTTGACCAGCTTCCAGCGGAATCGGCAGAAACTTCTGTTCTTCAAAAGAGGTGGATGGAAACCATTTCATATGAAACAAATTGGTTATTTGTGCATATAACATGGTCTAGTATTTTAAAAAAGTATAGCTCTCAAGTTTTGCAACATATTTATGGTAGGTCCTTCACAAAAGAACCCTTTTTTTTACACTCGGAACATAGAAAATGCTTTTTTGCTTCAATGAAAAGGAAACTTCCTCCGTAAATATTGTCCGTGCTTCCAAGATGCATGTTTGTGTGTAATATGGGAACATTTTAACAAACTATGCCATGGATATGACCATAACACTCGTCATTTGGCCCGAAACCCTAGAATGTTCGTAGTAGATAGCTAATTTTTGTGAACACATTTTCAACACAACTGCCGTATTCCAAGTTTATTATTTTTTGTGTATGCTAGGACCTATATAATGACACCACGCGAAGGTCTCGCATCATTTTGTTTTTTTTTTTTTGAATTTTTAGGAATTTTCTAACCCCGTTTGAGGAAAAAGTCAAGGCGGCGGGCATGACTGTTCATAGCTAGGGGTTGAATATTGAGAAAATCTTGGTGTATCTATGTTGAAATAGGTACTTGTGTACCTAAAAATGATTTTTGCCAAAAATCATGAGCAAACTATGAGGTACCTGTAGTTCAAATTTGACCAGTTTCCAGCGGAATCGGCAGAAACTTCTGTTCTTCAAAAGAGGTGGATGGAAACCTTTTCATATGACAAAAATTGGTTATTTGTGCATATAACATGGTCTAGTATTTTCAAAAATTATAGCTCTCAATTTTTGCAACATATTTATGGTAGGTCCTTAAAAAAACCCTTTTTTTACACTCGGAACATAGAAAATGCTTTTTTGCTTCAATGAAAAGGAAAACTTCCTCCGTCAACATTGTCCGTGCTTCCAAGATGCATGTTTGTATGTAATATGGGAACATTTTAACAAACTATACCATGGATATGACCATAACACTCGTCATTTGGCCCGAAACCCTAGAATGTTCGTAGGAGATAGCTAATTTTTGTGAACACATTTTCAACACAACTGTCGTATTCCAAGTTTATTATTTTTTGTGTATACTAGGACCTATATAATGACACCACGCAAAGGTCTCGCATCATTTTGGTTTTTTTTTGAATTTTTTGGAATTTTCTAACCCCGTTTGAGGAAAAAGTCAAGGCGGCAGGCATGACTGTTCGTATCTATGGGTTGAATATTGAGAAACTCTTGGTGTATCTATGTTGAAATATGTACTTGTGTAACTAAAAATGATTTTTTCCAAAAATCGTGAGCAAACTATGAGGTACCTGTAGTTCAAATTTGACCAGTTTCCACTAGAATCGCAGAAACTTCTGTTCTTCAAAAGAGGTGGATGGAAACCTTTTCATATGAAACAAATTGGTTATTTTTTCATATAACATGGTCTAGTATTTTAAAAAATTATAGCTCTGAAGTTTTGCAACATATTTATGGTAGGTCCTTCACAAAAAAACCCTTTTTTTACACTCGGAACATAGAAAATGCTTTTTTGCTTCTATGAAAAGAAAAAAGTCTTATATATGATGAAAAATATTATATGGATGTCATATTTTAATTTCTCTCATTTTTCTAATCGATATAGAAATATTATTTGTCAAATTTTGCTTTACGGATTTATAGATATGAATTATTCAATATTAAATAGAAAAAGCAAACATGTTAATTATTATTTAAATTCAAGATTATTTGAATTCAAATTTATTATTAGTTATTATATTTTATTTAAATAGTTGTTTGAATTCACAAAATAAAAGAGTGTGACATGATAGTACAAGGGTTAAGGTTAACAGGATTGATTGGATAATATTATCAACAACACATCAGTTGTTTCTAGGTAGATCACAGTGAAGGAACTACGAAGTTAAGCGTGCTGGGCCTGGAGCAATCTCATGATGGGTGACCGACCGGGAAGTGTTAGTAGAAACGAGTAATTTAGATTAGAATTAAAAATTGTTAAAGATAAAAAATATGACTATAGTGTGATTAAGTGGTTAAACAAGTGAAATAAAAAATATGTAGAAAAAAATTCGAAAAAAAAAATTTAAAAAAAAAATTCTATACGCCGACGGTAACGTATCCATTATACGCCGACAGTGACGTATACGCCGACGGGGACGCGTTTTCGCCGACGAGGCAAGAGGCCGACGGGGTGTCGCCGACGGCCACCATCGGGCACTCCAGACGCCGACGGGGAAGGGGGTTTCGCCGACCGTGGCCCCCCGTCGGCGTATACGTCGCGTCCTGTAGTGATATGCCTTGCTAATTCACTTTTATGACATCAACCTAGCGTCGTGATCGACGTCAAATTGCACGTAACGTGTCGTACGTGGGGCTCGATGCTTTGGCATTGTTCGGCTGGTGCGTGCCGATCCATCACATGTTGTTTCCCTTCATCAGGCCATCGATATATACGAAGCTTGTGAGGGCAAAATGGCGCGTAGAAAACATGCACACGAATGCGCATGCAAGGATTAGCTAGCTGAGAAAGGTACCATGCATATTGCTTTGTTGAGCTACGTACAAATTTAGCATGCATGTCTATATCAGTGAATAGTTATTGCATATGCATATACAATGCTGCTCGTGCTTCGCGTGTAATCCCTAGAATTTAGGAGTACTACATACTGTGCATACGATATGTTGGTCGATCTTGATTTGGACACATCCCTAGCTAGAGTACCTAGCTACCTACCTATAATTAACACATACACTTATCAATCGATTAGGTTAGACATGGGCCGATTCAGCCAGATCATATCATGTTGTTTCATAATAAGTCACAAATCCTCGATAAAGGATCGTGTTGTTGGGCCTATATATATCTACCTGCCACTGCATGTATATAGCTGGATGCCTAATTAGTTAGCTTGACTTGTCTCATACTGGCAAAGCAAGTATCATGCAAACAGCTGCTTGCTAGCTTGCAGCAACATGATTTCATCGTGTATATATACATCTAGAGAATTCTTGACATAACATGACTTGTTTAGCACCACATATTCTATGGGAATATATATGGATATTTATTGAAACACATGGTAGATTACCAGAATAACAGAAGTAATTCAGGAAATCGCACATAGAAAAAAAAACCTGGTCGTCAGTGTTTGATAAACTAGCTGATTTTCTTGTGGGGATGTAGCTGCACCCGTACGTGCTCTTATTTGCGACGTCATTCGGGTTAGTGGTTTCAAGATATATTTTCTTACGTTAAACATCTAAAGATGCAATTATTTGCATGCATAAGAGAAACGGCGTGGGATGGCAGCAATGTAACCCTAGCATGCCGCCGCAGCTAGCATGTCATCAGTATGCGTCCTGCAGGTTGAATATTGATCCATATGCGTCCTTTTTTCCTTCTTGTAAGCAGAAGGCTGATACTCTTCTGTAGAATGCACCTTCTAATGCATAATATACAGATTAAAATTTTTTTGCAAGATCAAGTGCTCAGACCGGTGGTTTACAGGTCAGCCGGCATCGACAGGAAAGTTGCACCAGATGAACCCCCGATCGAATCTCCTGTGCCCTAATAAGGTAGCTAGCTGGCAGCTGTTGCCCATTTTCTCCTGGCAGACTCGTGCACGTACGGTCGAACTCGTATCCCCAGCGAGTGGTCGATATCCAAAGCTCAATATATCATCTACTGTCCTACTTGATCTGGAAAAATCAGATCAGGCATACAAAGGTGCTTTCTCCGTTACTAGTTCAAGCTCGACCTGGCCTACTTGCTAGCTGGCTTTATGTTTGCGTGGATGACATAGAAAGATCCACAAATTTTCTAAAGTGTTGGCAAAACGGAAAAAAAAAAAGATGAATCTTCACGCTGATGCTAGCTTGCCATATATACCAGGTGCCAGCTGTCTCCCGCCTAATATGCATGTCCATCTCCTGGCGACAACACAACCGCCCCGTCGCAGTAGAGACATCCCAACCCGAAATGAAGAATATCCGGCGGCCTACCCGTCAGGAGAATCGATGGGTTTAACCTTTTCTTTTGAAACATCATTTGCAAACTTTACATGATCGATTGCTTTACAAAAAATTATGCCTCAACAGTATACATATCCTTTAAAGGAAGGTGAAGATTCCCCTGCTGATTTCCAAGCCTATTCTCCTGCATGTCGTATTTTCTAGTTTGTTTACAATAAAAAAAAATCATGGACACAAGTTATGGTTTATCTTGTGTATCTCAAAAATTGCATCCCAAAATACGACAGAATGTCCCTTCTACAAAAAAAAAATTAAAAATAGAAGACATAAGTGTATAGAATCCTATGTTATTCACAAATCACTTCTTATATTTCTGCAGGACAAGCATTCTCGTATTTTTGGAAAACAATTGTAGGTCTGTAAGATACAAGATAACCCATGTCCACGATCTTTCCACATTATTTACATACTTAGAAGGATGACATGCGACATGGGGTGTTGAGGCAAATGGTTGCGAATTCTAGTTTATCTCAATCTTGATCGGTCCATTCAATAAAACCTCTCCAATTTGACTACTTTTTCTTTTTCGTCACCCCCCCCCCCCACCCCGAGCATCATCTCGACTTGTTGGATCGAGTGAGGAGCTACCCTCACCATTCTTCTGCACAATCGATCGCTCTATCTTTCAGATTTGTCATAATGAAGTCTTGAACTCACCCTTCCATTGAGTGAAGATTTCTAGCTATCGAGCAGCAATGATCCTTTTTTTTTTGAAAATAACAAATTATATTTGTAGTTTTAAAAAAAAAACTGAAAACAAATCTTGCATGTTGTCCATAATGTATCCCACAAACTTGTAAAATGGCAACATGTAATACTTTATATTTTGAGCTACATAAAGCTGAAAAATGTGTGGATCTGGTTATGCAAAATTTCAAATATCCAAATGTACAAGATTTATTAATTTTTGTGTAACTCATAATGCAAAGAGTCTTGAATAGTGATTTTCCATGCTTGTATGATCCTTCATTAACTACTTCGACGATTTTTCTCCTTTTGTTTCTCCTATATATACCTACCACCCCGAGCGCCTAACTTGAGAATGAATCTCGATTGAAGTGTGATTTGTGTAACTATGGAAAATTAGAAAATTATTAAAGACATCTCACTGAGGTCTGTGATAGGACTTAGTTCAGATATCATGCAAGGTGATTTTTCACTCATTTTCCAAAGAAATGTGTTTTCTAGTGGTTAGCTACTCCCTCCTTCTTAAAATAAGTGCTGTTAAAATTGGTTAAAACGGATGTATCTAGTACTAAAATACATGTAGATATATCCATTCCTACGACATCTATTTTGAGACGGGTGGAGTATCTTTTTTTTTAATGAATAGGCAACATACCTGCTAGCAATTTGTTCAAAAAGGGTTTATGATAAAAGGTACGAAGTTCGCTTTCCGGCGGTACTAGATCAACATATTTCCTTTCTTTCACACTACATATAGTACTAAGCATATATATGTACAAGTTGCCATGTATATTTGTCTTCCCCTATGTACCAATGCCACAGTGTGCTAAGTATACGTTATTTGTTTGTCTTGTTCGGTGGTGCTGTTCTTCCATCCAACGCTGCTCCTATATAATCCTCCAGTGGTTCATATGTGTCAAGATATATTGTGCTGCAAAATATCTATCCATAATTATGTGCATACTGAGATTGGTCGATTTGCAGCTGGCGCATGGTAAGTCTAGATAGATAGACTTGTCTTCATCTTATTGCATAAATAATGAAGATGTGCCAATCAATATGATTACATAGTTAATCAGCAGATCAAGATAAGGTTCCTCTATTAATTTAGTTATAACCACAAACATCCAAGCACGTATATATACACTTGCAAGCTTGTCATTGGATGAGACGAGATCGACACATATGATTCTACTGGCTAATTAAGTGTGCGGATGAAAAAAAAATGAAATGTAGCTAGCAGCCTAGCACAGATCGAAAATATGCAGGTAGATCATCCTAATTAACCCGACAAGAACATCATCCTCATCCTCATCACTAGGTAATTAAGAATAGTAAACAAACGTCCATAATGCAGGGCCCAAGCTTGTGCCGTCAGTGGTGACATCGCCCTAGCCCACAAAACAACAAGGCATGCAGTTAGCTAGGGCTCTAAGCGCTGTACTTCCTTTGTATGTATATATGTACCCATCTGCATGCATTATTCACTGACACCAAAGTTTTAATTTTCTTTGAAATATCTTTATTATTTTGTTTAGGTATGTATGGGCAGGAAGCAAAGCACAGCAGCACAATGCGATCTTTGCATATGAGAGAAGAAGCTATGGATCGATTAGTTTGGCGTCTAGCTAGCTTTGTGCTGTTGTGATTTTGATTAGCACCCAAGTGATAATCTAATCGCCACATGCATGTCCTGACAGGAACAGGAAGGGGGAATTAAGCAGGAGAGATTGATTATACACGATCGTACCAGCTAGCTATGGAGTGGTGTCGTCTTCTCCATCGATCAGAGCTGTGTTAATCAATTAACTAATTAATTAAGCTAAGCAGGAGTAGACGTTGCGTGGTGTTAGACGTAGGTCACGCCAAAACCGTTCGAGCGGTGGCGACATTTCTTAGTTGTAATCTTCTGATTTCAAGATCTATACTGCCCATATATTTTAAGCTCTAAAAGCCTATCTGACATTTTTGTCTCGGAGCTAGCTAGCCAACAGCACACATGAAAGACAAATTAGTTCAGGGCTTACTGATGTAATCATGACAGTAGCTCCTTCTTAGTTTACGTTTCACTAGCCAATTGATACAGCACAGAGAGAAACAGAACATTCATAGCTACATATATAACACCTCACACTGTCACACAATAAAGAAGAACCAAGGTCGAGTTGGAGCTTTTGGGATATACTCTACGTACGAAGGGAGAAAAATATTCCATTTTGATTGCGCACTCAATTGCCTTTTTAAGTTAATTAGCCCTTTTGGGTGAAAGGGATCATACCCTGATTTAATTAACAAACTCGTAATGTCACGCATAATCTTGCTTCATCGTGCTACTAATATTTGAACCTTGAACCAAAGAGGTGAACTAATAATTTGGATGTATGCGCCACCGAATGCAGTGGTACAATGGCATGGAAAGGAAAAACAAGCCCGCATGGTGGAAGCAACTATTACATAGTGATGACTGATGAGTGAGAGGCAAAATGAAGAACATATGAGCTTAATGTACACAAAATTTTATGAGTTATGTGTCAATCCGAAGTTTCAATACTCTAGTTGTGGTTCGAATTATTTTATCTCATATTCGTCCTTCGTTTCATACATACTAAAAGTCATGTGTAAACTGCATATATGTCTGAATCGCAAAAAAACTGCATATATGTCTAGATTATCGCTTAAAATATATATGGCTAATATTAGTTGATGTCTCTATCGTATATATGTATATAAAAATGAAGCTATAAAATAGTAATCATGAGTTCAAGGTCAAACTGAAAAGAAACTAGAGCTAGCTTCAAAACTAAACTACTCTAACATATATTTACAAAAATAAGATAGAAAAAGGTGGTAAGCTCAATGTCAAAGAAAAAAAAAGTATGAGTACTGGCCTAGAAGATCGACGAAGTGTAGTTATCGAGTTAAAATGATACAACTCGATTTTCTCTGCCATATTTATATATAGGATTAACTGAGTCTCCATTGGCTACCTACCCAGCTACCTGGCCACCGTCCGATGCAAGGTTTCATATATGGACGGCCAAGAGCTAATCTCCCTAATGCATTACTTAATGCGTACATTAGATGCAGCTTCTCTGAACCACCCCCACAATTCGTACATGTGCATACATTAGATGCAGCCTGAAACCACGATGCGTGCTAACCACACCTATTTCCGGTGCTGGTGTAGTGATGGGGATCTGGTTTTGCAATCTCGACGCGAACGCGGGACCGCTGGATGTACCACGCCCCGTGGAGGCCAAAATCATCTCCCATTTATGTATGCAAACTTTGACATGCATATAAAAAAGGGTGACCTCAAAGTCAAAGAGAAAACTAGGCAGCGCCAGCTTACAAGACTAAACTGTCAAGTTAAGAAATAGTTAGTACGGGACTTGCTCTGCCACGATGTATGTATAAAATAGGAAAGTTAATGAGCACGAAGTCAAGCAGAAAACAAAACACATCGAGTTTAAGATATCCAAAAAGTGTTGTCCAAATGACCAACGACGACAGCTGCTAGCTATACAAATATCAATTTATCTCCACTTTGTTTAGTCATATACGTACGTGCACCTATTAGTCAACTTCTTCCTTCTGGTGTATAGGTACATGGATCCTAAAGTTTTTTTTTGTTGTTGTTTCAGATCAATAAGACATAATCACGTTTAGAACAAAAAAAATTGCAAAGCTGAGATGAGGCTCCATGGAGCCCCTTTTATCAAAAATCTGAAAACAGTACTTCAAAGTTATAAAAAAAATCTGAAAATGTCTTCATGTACAGAAATATGTATTGTCATAGAGTGTAAATTTTCTTTATAAATGTTCACACTTGGTCTTTTATAGAAGGTCACATGGTAAAGTATTTCACATTCAAAATTTACGCGCTTGTACATCCATATGTACACGTACATTTATTTTCAGAATTATTTGTAACTTCAATATACCAGTTTCATTTTTTTTTAATATCCGGTTCTATGGAGCTAGAGCTCCAAACACCGCACTCCATATAAACAGTTATTATAACCTTCTCTGGTGAATGCTTGTAGCCACTAGAGACGATTGATATGCACTTGAGATTCAAGTTGAAAGTTTGGAGACATTTGTGTCGATGTAAGTTACCAGGGGCATCAATATATCTCGAGGTCGACATTGTCGATGAAAAAGAGGAATCATATTTTCGTAGACACTACTACAAAACGAATCTATGGACATGGGTCGAAACCCTCATCGAAAACGGAAAAAGGGTCTGTGTGCACAACACAACACGGTCACAGATATGAAATATCACATTGCCAACAGAGGCTTCAACAGTTACCGATGAGGCCTTTTTCGGCAATTGTATTCTTCCATTCTTCGTTCACTTAATGAGGGGCTCATTACATACTATGTTCCTATGTCTGCTCGTTTGCACTGAGCTTTATTGTTGTGTACACCAGGAGTATACATGTGTGATGAACCAGCACACCGCTGCATGTGTAGTGCGCAAGTCGGTGACATAATACTCACAGAAGGACTTATCCGTGAATATTACATCTCTCAGAGTGGTACAACAGAAACACAGCGGGTCCAAGCAAAGCTATAGGATACAAACTTCATTACAAAATCTGGAGAATATCCTTGATGAATCAAGAAGGTCTCCTGCAAATGAAACATCAGAAGAAGCAATTCGAACCTCCAAGCCGGAGAAGAACTCTAGCCCAAAACTAATCCACTACGGCTGATGTCAGCCCTAAAATATGGCTTGAAAATGCTAAGTCCAAGAATGGTCTCTACCTACATCTTGATAGCTTCTCCTCCACCAGCGTTGTTGATGACGATACATTACCGACTAAGTAGTATAAGACTCCACCTAGCTTCATGAGGTAAAGATGGCTTCATGATGACGACTTCCATAGGCTTCAACTCTAAGCAAGGGGTCAAACGGGATAGAATGAGTAACGAGCGTTACTCAACAAGTTCATGATATATATAGTGGGTGGTTTGATGCACTAACTACAGCTTTAGACTCGAAAGAGTCATAAGCTAATGCAAGGTTTTTGTAAATCTTTCTTCAAAAGGTTGCTTTTAATATTGAAAACTATGCCCGCCATTCTTCACAGGATTAGAACTTTCATGGAGTTGCCTTTCCTGCGGCGTTCGCAGCTCCTTCCCGGAACAAGGGGTAACATGCCACATCCTTTTACACTCTGCAGAGGTGCGTTACTTTACCCATGGACGACCAAGACCATGTTGCACAACCAGGTGTACATTCCTGTCCACTCCCACTCAGGTGTGGGGCCCGGTTGTTGGTCCAAGCCAAACCGTGCTTCTCTGCACAACGCATGCCCACCCATTTCTGCCAGCAGGTTGAATGCCTGATTCCACCCCTCACGATGGAGATCTACGCGCCCCTGGCAGACACTCATAGACCCCAGAGCCCGTGGGACGTAAGGGCTCCCACCCATGTGCATGTAGTCTCGCAAGACCTACAGCGTACGTCTCTGGCAGTCCGTTGACATGCGAACGAGAAAAGTATCACGGCTGACTTACTCCCCCCACAAAAGATCCATGGTCAACGCGAATTTACGGCGCAAGAATCCTGACGGCAGTTGTTGTTAATTCCTAGGTAATACGTTCCCATGCAGATGGAACATTCCTTTGACCTATTCATCTTACCATGGTTCCATCCGCCCACCAAACAGAACACTACCACTCGGGTAGTCATTCAATTAGTCATATTATTATAAAAATAGGATCATGCATTCTTTTGAGAATAGGTGATAATACGATAGGGTTTTTACCAATAGTTTGTTATGAGATACTGCAAAGGATATGAGCAAGTGATGAACTTGCCTGAGATTGAAATAGCAATAATAATCCAGGTCTTCGGGGTTCGAGGGTCGCGTAGAGAAATCCAAACATCTGAAAGATTGCAAAGTAGTCCCGGTAAGGACTACAGAAAATACTGGCAAGATGATATATGCATAGTAATGAGATGCATCGTAAATTACCCTGGAAAATACCCCAGCTTACAAGTGTAAGCCATGTTTGATACGGTATCGTAATCACACAGGTTTTAGGTGAATGGTTTCATTATTTGTGGTGATGTGGTTATTAGTTCTTTTAGTCTTACATGTGTTTCACTTTTATTTAGCAAACCATTGTTATCATGTTTAGGTAGAAGTGTTTATTACTTGATTAGATAACAAAACAATAACACATAGAAAACAATTATTAAAAAGATAACACATATTTTATTTCATATTTTAGAGTGTAGAGCTTATGTCAAAGGTTGAATGAAAAATGATTACTAATACAACCAATTCTATCATCACATAACTTGCTATTTCCATGTGATGATAGGTTTAATAGATGTGAAAACATAAGGGTTTTATTAGTTAGAAAAATAATATTTATGGTAATTGTTTATGGTTTTAATGGTATATTATAGAATTTCCATTATGCCCTTTAAAACAATTTTATAAGTTGAACAAATGTTTTATGTTTAACATATTTGAATTGGAAATGCTTTTCTCTTTAATTTGATATCTCATTTGAATTATTCTGAAAATATTTGAATAAGATTTCAATTTATTGATTTTAAATGAATTAAATGATAAGGCAAAATATTGCACACATGAAAACATGGTCAAATTACTTTGTAAACATCATAGATGAGTTTCATTTGTTATTTGGAGCATTTTGATATATAACTTGTATTTTTCTGATTTTATGAATTATTTATTATTTTTCTTTATTTTAAATGATTTAATTAATTAAAGAAAATGTTTAATTTTAAATTCATCAAACATTTATGAAAAGTTTATAAACATTTAGATTATAATTTTCTAATCAATTTGGTATATTGGTTTTATTTTTCTGATTAACAGAATTAAAGTTATTGAATTATCAATATTAATCACTTTTCTCCCTATTTTAAATTGACAGGTGGGACCCACCTGTCAGTTTCGTTTTAATTAAAATTAAATCAAAAGAAAAAGAAAAATACGCCTGACGTCATGCTGATGTCAGAAGTGACATCAGTTGAACTCGATTCTCTCTGTTGATTCCAAATCGAAGAATTGGATGATTAATTCCTTGAATTGGGACCGTGAGATGCTAGAGCAGCTCACAGCAATTGCGAGGAGCGGCGCGCGGGACCATTTGGTGACCACGGCTGCCGGCGACGAGCAACGGCGCGGCGGTGAGGCATGGCCTCCGGCGATCCCACGATTTAATAGCTGAAAATCAAAAGAAATAGCTCACCAGGAAGGTGCTGGTGCCGGTGGTTGGTCACGGCGAGCTCCACATCGACGGCACGCTTCCGCGGCGGCCGGAGACAGTGAGCAAAGGAAACGGCCGATTCCGGCTGCTCCCGGCCCTCCCATCTATTGTGCGTGCTCGAGGGAGATTAGGACTCCAAGGCGCATCTTAGGGTACCACCAATTGCACCGGGGATGACCGGAGTTGACGACGGCGTGCGGCGGCCGCTGAACTAGGTTTAGGGTTTCGGTTTTCTGCTCGTTACAGAGAGAGAGAGCAAGTGAGGGAGAGTGAGAGAGATGCAGACGGCACCGCGACCTCGGCCTTCTTATCCGCGAGAGGAGGCAGGAAAGCAGGAGGTGGCAGTGGCCGCGTCACGGCGTCCCTTCTCCTCTGCCTTCTGGCAGAGGAAGAAGAAGAAGAAAAAGAAATGCCAAATTTCGATAACCCCCTATAGTTTCTACTTTTAACAACTAGGTCCTTCTGTCTTTAAAACTGAGAAAGAAACAATGTTTTCAGGGCTTTCTTGTAAAGATAAAAATTATTAAAATTCATATTTGAATTCCTTCTCAAATTTTACACCCCACCATGTTTTGTTTTGGTGGATTTGAAGAATACTTGTATTTTCTCTTAGGTGCTCAATTTTAAGTGATATTTGTTATTTTCTCTCTATTTAAATGTCGTATGAAATAAAATATACTTGGTGTACACTATGTCATGAAAACAGCACCACTAACATGTTATGGGTATCATGGTATGTTTTCCATTGATAATTTTTAGGTATAAGTCATTTAGGAAACAATTGGTAAAACTACTTTATGGTGTTTGATTTATTTTTATGCATAGTAGCAAAATCAACAAATAGGAAATGTTATTCCATGACATACCAAATGTTGTTGGATATCAAATGGACTTGCTTTCCTTTGTGTGACTTTGTTATGTTCATATTTGAAACTCTTAGAAAGTTTGGTTGATATTTCACTGAGGTATGTATATTCTATGTTTGCTATTTTTTTAACACTTGATCAAGTGTAAAACATGTATGGTTTTGGGATCTTATTTTCTTGTTTTCCACATAGGTTCCAATAGGGATTTCATCCTATATTTTATTTAGAACATGTAATCATTTACATGTGGGTGTATGGTTTAATTCTTGTTATTAACCATTTGTTTTATGGATGAGAAGGATATGAAAAACAAGATATTAAGCTTGTTACCATTAAACTCCACATATCAAGACATGTGGATGAAATGGTTGGTTATTATTTCCTACTTGATAATTGTTTCTGTTAAAGATATTATTATGAGTTCCTCATCTGTGATGAGCTTGATATAGGTTATTGGTTCTCCAATAAAACCTAGTGATTCACTGGATAAATTCTTATGATCCCTTACTAAGGCAGTGTTGCTCCTTGTGGTCTTCTGTTGATTGATGTTCTTCTCTCTAGTTGCCACTAGTCTTCTGGTACTGCCTTTGTCACTTGCAAGGAATATCATCTTTGTGATTCCAACTTCAATTATCTCACCCTTGTGGTGAAAACAAACAGTTATTCCAAGCAAAGATTTTACTTAGATAATTATATTGTGATTTCTTGTTTCCTTACCCCCTGTTTGGATGTCGGAAAAACAGCTCGGAATTGGCTATTTGGAATTGCTGGGCCAAATTCCACCGTTTGGGATGGCATATGAATTGGGCTCGGAAAAATCGATGCAATTCCGTCCGACTGACCCGCGCCTGTGAGCGCAACGCGAAACAATTCCGAGCTCGCTCGCTCGGAAACGCACGGAAATTTTTCGCCCGCATCCTGCCCCCGTGTATCTCTTCGTTCAGCGAGAAGTCCATCGAGCGCCCCTCTCAGTCCATCCCGTTCGAGCCAGTCGAGCGCCCTCCCCGTCCGTTTGGCCGCTGGCGGTTAGTCCTCCGCCTCCTCTACTCTCTCTCTCTCCCGTCTCCTCTCTCCTCCCTGTCCGATACACCCCCTCTGTTCTCTCCCTCCGATTCCCATTCATGGCAGCACCTGCTTCGCCAGGCACACAAACCCTAGATGCGTGTGGATTGAGCCTGAAAATTGGCCGGCGGCAGGGGAACGACGCGGGAATGGAGCTCTGCCGCCGCCGCATCCGACCACCTCCGCCTCCGCATCCGCTCCGCCCCCAAGTGCCCATCGCCACTGCCCCTCTTCCCCAAGTCCGCTCTGACGAGCAGTGCACTGGGCTTCGGAGGCGGCCACTCTCACCCTGCATCTTGTTGAAGCTGCTCGTCCTGGTCGCCTCATCGTCCCTGATACCCTACAGAGGCTGCTTGTCCTGCTCGCCAAGTGATGCAACGGCAGAGGCCACTCGCACCCTGCAGATTCAAGAACATCTTAAGAATATTTGTTGTGTGTTGTGTGTGATTGCAGCGATTTCTTGTCGTCACTTGAAAACAATATACACATCTTATTTTCATACTTGAGACAATTTAAAAAAACATTGAATTCCATGGTTTGGAACATCCAAACAGGATTTGGAATTGGGTGCTACCTTTAATTCGGACAACAAATACCAAGCACGGCCAAACAACAGAAATCGAATTGGAGGCCATTTCTTTTCCATCTTGGATTTGGAATTGCAGTCCAATTCATTTCCGAGCCAGTTTTTCCGACATCCAAACAGGGGGTTAGGGTTATTCTTTCTATTGGTTGATGATAAAAGGAGTGTAGGTGTAGTTTATAACATCAGTTAGCCTTAAGCATATAAGAAGAATCTGTTGACAAGTTTGCAAGGCTTGTCCCCAAATTTACTTTTCATATACATGAGACTGAGAGGTACTAGGTTATTCAACCCTCTGTTTATTGGTGTATTTTATAACATCAATTTTCCCCATGCATATAAGAAGAATTTGTTGACAAGTTTGCAAGACTTGCCCTCAAATTACTTTTCATATACAAATGGTTGATAGATACAAGGTTATCAAACCTTATGTTTATTTGTATATGACACTCAATTGTTAGAGCCTACAAAAGTGATTTGTTAACAAGGTTGCAAACTTGTTACCAAACTACTTGTATATAACACCAACATTAGTATACCACATTGTTTCTAGATATTTAATAATGATTGATCTTGGTGTATGATTTTCCAATTTCTCTAGGATAGATTGAGTTAGCACTTCTAAGACAACCTAAAGAATCCTTCTGTAGATCTTCTTGTGGTAGTTCCTCCTTTCTTGTGGGTTGCTTCTCTTGCAGAATGATTCAGAGAAGATTGTGAAAACAAGATAATCTAGACAAAGTAGAAAGATCTTGATTTAAGGGTTAGTTCATGATTTTATTATCCTTCCATATACTTCTTATCTTATTTCCCAAAGGATATGTTCTTGTTTCATACATGATTGGTTTTACGTAGCTATCAATTAAATTCCTCTAATAGAGGTTATACTTGTTGTTATGCTTACTTGTATCCAGAGATCCTTGGTGTACACTATGTCATGAAAACATCACCACTAACATGTTATGGGTATCATGGTATGTTTTCCATTGATAATTTTTAGGTATAAGTCATTTAGGAAACAATTGGTAAAACTACTTTATGGTGTTTGATTTATTTTTATGCATAGTAGCAAAATCAACAAATAGGAAATGTTATTCCATGACATACCAAATGTTGTTGGATATCAAATGGACTTGCTTTCCGTTGTGTGACTTTGTTATGTTCATATTTGAAACTCTTAGAAAGTTTGGTTGATATTTCACTGAGGTATGTATATTCTATGTTTGCTATTTTTTTAACACTTGATCAAGTGTAAAACATGTATGGTTTTGGGATCTTATTTTCTTGTTTTCCACATAGGTTCCAATAGGGATTTCATCCTATATTTTATTTAGAACATGTAATCATTTACATGTGGGTGTATGGTTTAATTCTTGTTATTAACCATTTGTTTTATGGATGAGAAGGATATGAAAAACAAGATATTAAGCTTGTTACCATTAAACTCCACATATCAAGACATGTGGATGAAATGGTTGGTTATTATTTCCTACTTGATAATTGTTTCTGTTAAAGATATTATTATGAGTTCCTCATCTGTGATGAGCTTGATATAGGTTATTGGTTCTCCAATAAAACCTAGTGATTCACTGGATAAATTCTTATGATCCCTTACTGAGGCAGTGTTGCTCCTTGTGGTCTTCTATTGATTGATGTTCTTCTCTCTAGTTGCCACTAGTCTTCTGGTACTGCCTTTGTCACTTGCAAGGAATATCATCTCTGGGATTCCAACTTCAATTCTCTCACCCTTGTGGTGAAAACAAACAGTTATTCCAAGCAAAGATTTTACTTAGATAATTATATTGTGATTTCTTGTTTCCGTAGGGTTATTCTTTCTATTGGTTGATGATAAAAGGAGTGTGTAGGTGTAGTTTATAACATCAGTTAGCCTTAAGCATATAAGAAGAATCTGTTGACAAGTTTGCAAGGCTTGTCCCCAAATTTACTTTTCATATACATGAGACTGAGAGGTACTAGGTTATTCAACCTTCTGTTTATTGGTGTATTTTATAACATCAATTTTCCCTATGCATATAAGAAGAATTTGTTGACAAGTTTGCAAGACTTGCCCTCAAATTACTTTTCATATACAAATGGTTGATAGATACAAGGTTATCAAACCTTATGTTTATTTGAATATGACACTCAATTGTTAGAGCCTACAAAAGTGATTTGTTAACAAGGTTGCAAACTTGTTACCAAACTACTTGTATATAACACCAACATTAGTATACCACATTGTTTCTAGATAGTTTAATAATGATTGATCTTGGTGTATGATTTTCCAAATTCTCTAGGATAGATTGAGTTAGCACTTCTAAGACAACCTAAAGAATCCTTCTGTAGATCTTCTTGTGGTAGTTCCTCCTTTCTTGTGGGTTGCTTCTCTTGCAGAATGATTCAGAGAAGATTGTGAAAACAAGATAATCTAGACAAAGTAGAAAGATCTTGATTTAAGGGTTAGTTCATGATTTTATTATCCTTCCATATACTTCTTATCTTATTTCCCAAAGGATATGTTCTTGTTTCATACATGATTGGTTTTACTTAGCTATCAATTAAATTCCTCTAATAGAGGTTATACTTGTTGTTATGCTTACTTGTATCCAGAGATCCTTCAGTTGTAGAATTGTTGGATTTGGATAGAGGTGTGAAATACTTATGGAATGATGACTTAATAGTGATTGATCAAATGGTTCATTGATGTGTTGAGATTTCATTTGCTCACTTGTATAAGATGATTGAGACAATGATCATAAGAGGATGATTGGGGTTTAATGATTTATGTCATAGTTGTTAGTTGGTTACTCATAGTGTCCTGTTGTTATTTTTATATTATTCATTTGTATTCAGGATACAATAGAGGTTTGGAAAGATCATAAGTGATGATCAAGGTTTTAACAGTGGTTGAAGAATATTATTTCTTCTTTTAGATATTTCTTTTATGGTTGAGGAGATATGTACATATTCGATAAATATGTTAATACAATTATTATGTCATTTCCCACTTGTGGGTTTTAAGTTAATACTTGTTTGTATCACTTGTGTTCTACTGAAACTTTTTTATTTACTTGTGATGGTTCACTTAGTAGTTACTAAATAATTTAGAAAGATGTTGTGTGGATGGATTATAACTTAAGATTTATTGTTCAAGAGAACATAACACCTCTGTTGATGAGATGGTTCAATTGTGTATTACTTATTGGTGGAAGTATGATCATCAGATATTTGATTTGGATACTCACCCCTCTTTGAGTTCTAGATACCTAGTGAATTATCCCAAGTCACTTAAAGACTTGTGGTTTAGGTTGTTAAGAGTTTGTGTTGGTCACAACCAATTATGGTTTGTGTAATCAAATGATTTGGTTTGTAAAGATACTATGTTATAAAGATCATTCCAACTGCACTCTTGACTAGATGAACTAGACCTATTTCATCATGTCAAGTGAAACTTTGGTCACTTTGATTCGTTTAAACTTTCGCGCCAAAATTTCCATACTTTTAGATGCATGCTTTGCAAATGCACATATTAAATTTAGATCCTTATAACCTCCCAAACACTGGGATGTTACAGTATCTCCCCCTTAACAAGAACTTCGTCCCGAAGTTCAAACTCTATCACGTAAAGATAGGTAGAAAGAACTTCTGCAGACCGTTGATTCTTCATAATTGTTTCCTTGTGTTGACCTTGGCATGTGGAGCCTCTTGTCTAGATTGTTCACCTTCCACTGTCTTGTACTATGATCTAATACTTTGCCTGTTATTATACCAACTCTGTTCTGTTACTAGGCCTTCCTAATGGTCTCACGAAGAACACGTGGTATTTCCACCACATAGTGGATACCAGGTTTCATTCTCCGATGAATAGGTATGATTCCTATCCCTCACAACTTTCCGAAGAACATTTGGTATATCCATCGGGTGCTGAATAACCAATAAGATTCTTCTGGTATAATGGATACCGTCTATGGTTAGATTTCCATTTGGTTTAATCCAATGGTCTCAATAGGAATACTTCTCAAAGAAGCTTGTACAACCTAGTGTACACTGATTTAGACTCAATTATTAGTGACAATATCTTCGAGTTTCCTCGAGTTTTAACTTTTTACTACAGGTGACTATAACCTATTCCATTGGTTACTTCCTATGGTCCTTCTATACCTTTGGGTTTTGACTTCTATGGGACAATTCTATAAGTTTATTTATCAACTTCTACATGTTTCCTTCTGAGATATAACTACTCATGTTATTTTCTTGGCATCAATTGTGGTAGCTCACCATGTGTTGATGTAGTAGCTCACCAACTCCAAACAAGATGTGGAATGTGGTCCATTCCCATCAGTGTCTTCATTTTCATCTTCCTTCTTGACTTTCTAGTCTTCCAGAGCGTTGGTGGTTGCTTCACTCAGCTGAGATTTCAGACCGCACTCAAACTAATCCTATACCCTCTAGACCAGTAACATCAAGATAGAACTCAATGTTTGCACATGCATTTGCACATAAAGTTCCAACTTCATGGACAGATCTAGTCAATCAAAGATCCAAATAAGATCCAGTAAATCCCAAATGCAGTTATCACTCATGCATCAAAAGCCCGTGGAATAAAAGTACTTAGAGTAAAACATCTCAAGTACCAAGGCTCTTAAATGCTATACACTACAAATAGGTATATATTACCTTGTTATCCTAGTCTACACAACCACTCCTTGCCCAGGTAGTTACTCCAATTGCATGCCTTGCTGCAATGGAATAAACCAAGACAAAATGATTCCTAGAGTAGTTGTTGTCTAAATGGGTTCCATATAGGACTAAGTACCATACTGTTTGAAGTACTTCCTCTTGGTTATGATAAGCTTCTCATAACATCTGTTGGTCCTTCATGGTATTGATCACATTGTAGGGGTAGTAACGTAGCTTCCATCAATGCTTATGCCTTCTCCTAGTTCTATGCTATACTATAATGATTCACACATAGACTCGGTAACTAAGGATATAGTATATACCCCGTAGTTATCATAGTCTAATGTCTCTTTATGATTCTCAAACATCCCTTCTTGACAAGTCTTATACGTGCTCTATACCATATTCTACTCCATCCTATGCATTCATAGAATGGGGTAATCATCACTTTTACTTAAGCATCTCTGACTATGTCAGAACTCCCCTTTTCACAATAACACTGATACATGCTAGACTTCTAACAATTCATACCTAGGTATTAAGAAAATAGATAAGTATCTTTACTCAGGTTGAGCAAGAATATTCTATACAAGTATGATTATATCATTCTCAAGTGAATGATCATCATAGTTGTAGGAAATATGGTTTAGATAAGATGGCTTCCTATAGTCTTTACCAACCTACAGATCTCCTAAAAGGTTTTAATCGTAAGGTCGCTTCGCTCTGATACCACCTGTGATGAACCAGCACACCACTGCATGTGTAGTGCGCAAGTCGGTGACATAATACTCACAGAAGGACTTATCCGTGAATATTACATCTCTCAGAGTGGTACAACAGAAACACAGCGGGTCCAAGCAAAGCAATAGGATACAAACTTCATTACAAAATCTGGAGAATATCCTTGATGAATCAAGAAGGTCTCCTGCAAATGAAACATCAGAAGAAGCAATTCGAAGCTCCAAGCCGGAGAAGAACTCTAGCTCAAAACTAATCCACTACGGCTGATGTCAGCCCTAAAATATGGCTTGAAAATGCTAAGTCCAAGAATGGTCTCTACCTACATCTTGATAGCCTGTCCTCCACCAGCGTTGTTGATGACGATACATTACCGAGTAAGTAGTATAAGACTCCACCTAGCTTCATGAGGTAAAGATGGCTTCATGATGACGACTTCCATAGGCTTCAACTCTAAGCAAGGGGTCAAACGGGATAGAATGAGTAACGAGCGTTACTCAACAAGTTCATGATATATAGTGGGTGGTTTGATGCACTAACTACAGCTTTAGACTCGAAAGAGTCATAAGCTAATGCAAGGTTTTTGTAAATCTTTCTTCAAAAGGTTGCTTTTAATATTGAAAACTATGCCCGCCATTCTTCACAGGATTAGAACTTTCATGGAGTTGCCTTTCCTGCGGCGTTCGCAGCTCCCTCCCGGAACAAGGGGTAACATGACACATCCTTTTACACTCTGCAGAGGTGCGTTACTTTACCCATGGACGACCAAGACCATGTTGCACAACCAGGTGTACATTCCTGTCAACTCCCACTCAGGTGTGGGGCCCGGTTGTTGGTCCAAGCCAAACCGTGCTTCTCCGCACAACGCATGCCCACCCATTTCTGCCAGCAGGTTGAACGCCTGATTCCACCCCTCACGATGGAGATCTACGCGCCCCTGGCAGACACTCATAGACCCCAGAGCCCGTGGGACGTAAGGGCTCCCACCCATGTGCATGTAGTCTCGCAAGACCTACAGCGTACGTCTCTGGCAGTCCGTTGACATGCGAACGAGAAAAGTATCACGGCTGACTTACTCCCTCCACAAAAGATCCATGGTCAACGCGAATTTACGGCGCAAGAATCCTGACGGCAGTGGTTGTTAATTCCTAGGTAATACGTTCCCATGCAGATGGAACCTTCCTTTGACCTATTCATCTTACCATGGTTCCATCCGCCCACCAAACAGAACACTACCACTCGGGTAGTCATTCAATTAGTCATATTATTATAAAAATAGGATCATGCATTCTTTTGAGAATAGGTGATAATACGATAGGGTTTTTACCAATAGTTTGTTATGAGATACTGCAAAGGATATGAGCAAGTGATGAACTTGCCTGAGATTGAAATAGCAATAATAATCCAGGTCTTCGGGGTTCGAGGGTCGCGTAGAGAAATCCAAACATCTGAAAGATTGCAAAGTAGTCCCGGTAAGGACTACAGAAAATACTGGCAAGATGATATATGCATAGTAATGAGATGCATCGTAAATTACCCTGGAAAATACCCCAGCTTACAAGTGTAAGCCATGTTTGATACGGTATCGTAATCACACAGGTTTTAGGTGAATGGTTTCATTATTTGTGGTGATGTGGTTATTAGTTCTTTTAGACTTACATGTGTTTCACTTTTATTTAGCAAACCATTGTTATCATGTTTAGGTAGAAGTGTTTATTACTTGATTAGATAACAAAACAATAACACATAGAAAACAATTATTAAAAAGATAACACATATTTTATTTCATATTTTAGAGTGTAGAGCTTATGTCAAAGGTTGAATGAAAAATGAGTAACTAATACAACCAATTCTATCATCACATAACTTGCTATTTCCATGTGATGATAGGTTTAATAGATGTGAAAACATAAGGGTTTTATTAGTTAGAAAAATAATATTTATGGTAATTGTTTATGGTTATAATGGTATATTATAGAATTTCCATTATGCCCTTTAAAACAATTTTATAAGTTGAACAAATGTTTTATGTTTAACATATTTGAATTGGAAATGCTTTTCTCTTTAATTTGATATCTCATTTGAATTATTCTGAAAATATTTGAATAAGATTTCAATTTATTGATTTTAAATGAATTAAATGATAAGGCAAAATATTGCACACATGAAAACATGGTCAAATTACTTTGTAAACATCATAGATGTGTTGCATTTGTTATTTGGAGCATTTTGATATATAACTTGTATTTTTCTGATTTTATGAATTATTTATTATTTTTCTTTATTTTAAATGATTTAATTAATTAAAGAAAATGTTTAATTTTAAATTCATCAAACATTTATGAAAAGTTGATAAACATTTAGATTATAATTTTCTAATCAATTTGGTATATTGGTTTTATTTTTCTGATTAACAGAATTAAAGTTATTGAATTATCAATATTAATCACTTTTCTGCCTATTTTAAATTGACAGGTGGGACCCACCTGTCAGTTTTGTTTTAATTAAAATTAAATCAAAAGAAAAAGAAAAGTACGCCTGACGTCATGCTGATGTCAGAAGTGACATCAGTTGAACTCGATTCTCTCTGTTGATTCCAAATCGAAGAATTGGATGATTAATTCCTTGAATTGGCACCGTGAGATGCTAGAGCAGCTCACAGCAATTGCGAGGAGCGGCGCGCGGGACCATTTGGTGACCACGGCTGCCGGCGACGAGCAACGGCGCGGCGGTGAGGCACGGCCTCCGGCGATCCCACGATTTAATAGCTGAAAATCAAAAGAAATAGCACCAGGAGGTGCGGTGGCTCACCAGGAAGGTGCTGGTGCCGGTGGTTGGTCACGGCGAGCTCCACATCGACGGCACGCTTCCGCGGCGGCCGGAGACAGTGAGCAAAGGAAACGGCCGATTCCGGCTGCTCCCGGCCCTCCCATCTATTGTGCGTGCTCGAGGGAGATTAGGAGTCCAAGGCGCATCTTAGGGTACCACCAATTGCACCGGGGATGACCGGAGTTGACGACGGCGTGCGGCGGCCGCTGAACTAGGTTTAGGGTTTCGGTTTTCTGCTCGTTACAGAGAGAGAGAGCAAGCGAGGGAGAGTGAGAGAGATGCAGACGGCACGGCGACCTCGGCCTTCTTATCCGCGAGAGGAGGCAGGCAAGCAGGAGGTGGCAGTGGCCGCGTCACGGCGTCCCTTCTCCTCTGCCTTCTGGCAGAGGAAGAACAAGAAGAAAAAGAAATGCCAAATTTCGATAACCCCCTATAGTTTCTACTTTTAACAACTAGGTCCTTCTGTCTTTAAAACTGAGAAAGAAACAATGTTTTCAGGGCTTTCTTGTAAAGATAAAAATTATTAAAATTCATATTTGAATTCCTTCTCAAATTTTACACCCCACCATGTTTTGTTTTGGTGGATTTGAAGAATACTTGTATTTTCTCTTAGGTGCTCAATTTTAAGTGATATTTGTTATTTTCTCTCTATTTAAATGTCGTATGAAATAAAATATACTTGGTGTACACTATGTCATGAAAACAGCACCACTAACATGTTATGGGTATCATGGTATGTTTTCCATTGATAATTTTTAGGTATAAGTCATTTAGGAAACAATTGGTAAAACTACTTTATGGTGTTTGATTTATTTTTATGCATAGTAGCAAAATCAACAAATAGGAAATGTTATTCCATGACATACCAAATGTTGCTGGATATCAAATGGACTTGCTTTCCTTTGTGTGACTTTGTTATGTTCATATTTGAAACTCTTAGAAAGTTTGGTTGATATTTCACTGAGGTATGTATATTCTATGTTTGCTATTTTTTTAACACTTGATCAAGTGTAAAACATGTATGGTTTTGAGATCTTATTTTCTTGTTTTCCACATAGGTTCCAATAGGGATTTCATCCTATATTTTATTTAGAACATGTAATCATTTACATGTGGGTGTATGGTTTAATTCTTGTTATTAACCATTTGTTTTATGGATGAGAAGGATATGAAAAACAAGATATTAAGCTTGTTACCATTAAACTCCACATATCAAGACATGTGGATGAAATGGTTGGTTATTATTTCCTACTTGATAATTGTTTCTGTTAAAGATATTATTATGAGTTCCTCATCTGTGATGAGCTTGATATAGGTTATTGGTTCTCCAATAAAACCTAGTGATTCACTGGATAAATTCTTATGATCCCTTACTGAGGCAGTGTTGCTCCTTGTGGTCTTCTGTTGATTGATGTTCTTCTCTCTAGTTGCCACTAGTCTTCTGGTACTGCCTTTGTCACTTGCAAGGAATATCATCTCTGGGATTCCAACTTCAATTCTCTCACCCTTGTGGTGAAAACAAACAGTTATTCCAAGCAAAGATTTTACTTAGATAATTATATTGTGATTTCTTGTTTCCGTAGGGTTATTCTTTCTATTGGTTGATGATAAAAGGAGTGTAGGTGTAGTTTATAACATCAGTTAGCCTTAAGCATATAAGAAGAATCTGTTGACAAGTTTGCAAGGCTTGTCCCCAAATTTACTTTTCATATACATGAGACTGAGAGGTACTAGGTTATTCAACCTTCTGTTTATTGGTGTATTTTATAACATCAATTTTCCCTATGCATATAAGAAGAATTTGTTGACAAGTTTGCAAGACTTGCCCTCAAATTACTTTTCATATACAAATGGTTGATAGATACAAGGTTATCAAACCTTATGTTTATTTGTATATGACACTCAATTGTTAGAGCCTACAAAAGTGATTTGTTAACAAGGTTGCAAACTTGTTACCAAACTACTTGTATATAACACCAACATTAGTATACCACATTGTTTCTAGATAGTTTAATAATGATTGATCTTGGTGTATGATTTTCCAAATTCTCTAGGATAGATTGAGTTAGCACTTCTAAGACAACCTAAAGAATCCTTCTGTAGATCTTCTTGTGGTAGTTCCTCCTTTCTTGTGGGTTGCTTCTCTTGCAGAATGATTCAGAGAAGATTGTGAAAACAAGATAATCTAGACAAAGTAGAAAGATCTTGATTTAAGGGTTAGTTCATGATTTTATTATCCTTCCATATACTTCTTATCTTATTTCCCAAAGGATATGTTCTTGTTTCATACATGATTGGTTTTACTTAGCTATGAATTAAATTCCTCTAATAGAGGTTATACTTGTTGTTATGCTTACTTGTATCCAGAGATCCTTCAGTTGTAGAATTGTTGGATTTGGATAGAGGTGTGAAATACTTATGGAATGATGACTTAATAGTGATTGATCAAATGGTTCATTGATGTGTTGAGATTTCATTTTCTCACTTGTATAAGATGATTGAGACAATGATCATAAGAGGATGATTGGGGTTTAATGATTTATGTCATAGTTCTTAGTTGGTTACTCATAGTGTCCTGTTGTTATTTTTATATTATTCATTTGTATTCAGGATACAGACATAGAGGTTTGGAAAGATCATAAGTGATGATCAAGGTTTTAACAGTGGTTGAAGAATATTATTTCTTCTTTTAGATATTTCTTTTATGGTTGAGGAGATATGTACATATTCGATAAATATGTTAATACAATTATTATGTCATTTCCCACTTGTGGGTTTTAAGTTAATACTTGTTTGTATCACTTGTGTTCTACTGAAACTTTGTTATTTACTTGTGATGGTTCACTTAGTAGTTACTAAATAATTTAGAAAGATGTTGTGTGGATGGATTATAACTTAAGATTTATTGTTCAAGAGAACATAACACCTCTGTTGATGAGATGGTTCAATTGTGTATTACTTATTGGTGGAAGTATGATCATCAGATATTTGATTTGGATACTCACCCCTCTTTGAGTTCTAGATACCTAGTGAATTATCCCAAGTCACTTAAAGACTTGGGGTTTAGGTTGTTGAGAGTTTGTGTTGGTCACAACCAATTATGGTTTGTGTAATCAAATGATTTGGTTTGTAAAGATACTATGTTATAAAGATCATTCCAACTACACTCTTGACTAGATGAACTAGACCTATTTCATCATGTCAAGTGAAACTTTGGTCACTTTGATTCGTTTAAACTTTCGTGCCAAAATTTCCCGTACTTTTAGATGCATGCTTTGCAAATGCACATATTAAATTTAGATCCTTATAACCTCCCAAACACTGGGATGTTACAACATGCCACCGCTGGCAAATGTCATAATCCCATTTCTATCATTTTTTTATCAATAACCTATACCATTACATTGTTCATTAGTAACATAAAACCAAATGTAAAAATTATATTTATATCACAATATGATGAATAACAAATTGTATCACTAAAATGCGATGACACAAGAATAGAAACCATAATTGCTATGAGATTTTTTATGCATTGTCACATAAATATTATTTCGTTTTTCAAACGAGTTCACACATTTAGCTAGAATACGAAAAGAAACAATAACAATTACCTAAAAAAACATCATAATAACCTAAACAAAATATGATAATAACCTAAACAAAACATAGAAGATAAGTTTAACAGAACATTCACACTACCATAGATTAATATAAACACAGATTTCTAAACAACACATGGGTTGCCAAATTCTAAACTACAACCCTAGTCAGCTGCGAATTTCCAGCAAGTGCTCTAAACAGTTGCGAATTTATGGTTGCGAATTTCCAGCAATTGCACTATCCGACCACAATCTATGATTTTCTTTGCGACAGAAACAAGAGATCGAATTCATTCTGTCTTATTCCCTCGTTCCGCCCTAGCCCCCACTAGCCTTCGACGACAACAAACTAACAACAGAGTCGAACAACATCCTTGCTCGTGGCACCACCATTATGCAGGCGGTGTACACCAATGAGGAATATAACGTAGAGTGAATCCTTGACATGTACGGTCAATGGCTTGGGGAGACGAAGCACTAGGTAATCAATGGATTGGGGAGAAAAAGCACCAGTTCGTGGGCCTTGATCTCGAGTACACACGTGATCAAAAGGAGATCGCCATCGTGCAACTGGGCATACCGAAGAATGTCCTCGTTTTCCACTATTGCATGTCGTTGAAGCGTTGTGAGGCGCTGCAAAATTTCTTTCAAAACAAGAAGATCTCTTTCACATGCGTGGACAAGACGAAAGACGACCGCTTGGTTGGTTTGTCGTGTGGGACTTGGCATTCGATCAGAACACCACTTGGACATACAACCAGTATACGAAAACAAAGTTGGAGACGACATGGACATAATGGGTTCTCTAGTGGTGGAACTCGTCAATAGTAGTTACACCAACATGAAGACGAAATTCCCATCAAAGCATCACCGTTAACGTGAGAAGAAGCCAATTGACAAAATAAACCTCAAGTACATTGTAATAGATGGGTACTTTAGCTATGCGTTGTACCAAATGATCCTAACCTTGAAAGAGATTCTACGTCCAACATGGCCGAAATTGCTCTCCCCTGATATGTCCCAAACATATATATACCTAGAAGGATACCCCGCGCGTTGCAGCGGGGATCCCTTATAGTAAATGGCATGCAATTTTTTTATGTAGAGGCCAAGGGTCTTAACCTCATTTTTGAAATGAAAAAACAGCATGATACATAATATGGTCTAAAGAAATATGAAAAAATCGGCTGATCATACTCAAGATACTAAATTTTATAGACATGTTATGCGTATTATAAACCATTAGTTTGAAAAATGGATGGTTTAAGGAATGTATGATATGTATCTTGCATAAATCGTTAAATTGACAAATGGATGATTAAAAAAATGTATGATATGTAGCTTTTAATAATATTAGAGGAGATGACATGAACAACATTGATTGGCTAAGAGGATGGATGATGTGGATAGATTGCATGTTGAGAAGAAAAATAATTAATGCATGTTAGTGGGGTTTTGCATTATAAGAAGTACAGATTTTTTATGCTCCATGCTTGTTTTCTACTAATTGACTTATGTTTTCTATATTTTTTCCTTTGTTCTCTGGGAGTTTTCATGACCTAACCTAGTAACCCAGTGCCCAAAGCCGGTTTCTTCTTTTTTCCCTTTTTTCATTTAGAAAAGTCACAGAGGAAATATTCTCGGATTGAGCTGATAATTTACGACGAATTTTTTATTCACCGAGACGAAGACTGAGTCCAAAGGAAACTCGGAGGAGGGGCCGACAGCCACCAGATGACCTCATGGCGTGGCTCAGGGCCCACTTGCTCCTCATGGTTATGCGGAGAGTAATGATCCTTTTATGCATGTGGATCATGATAAGAATGTTTTATGTGATAGTTATATTTTGGAGGTTATTCATGATGCTACTGAAAGTTATCATGATAAAGGGAAACATGTTATATGTATCTCAATAATATACAGTTTCCCCTCTTTATGTTGAAAGTTTTGAAGTTGCATTTGTTTTGATTTCCTATGCTAGTTTCTTTGTGCTTCAATGAGCTATTTTTTTACAAGGTTCTTTTATATAGAAAGTGGGTTAATCTTAAATGTGCTTTATATATTTCTTGATGCTAGTTTTTGCTTAAATTCTCATTCTTATGTGAACAGATTTTAAAATCATTATGCCTAGCTAAAAGGTGTTAAAGAAAAGCGTTTGCGGGAGGCAACCCACTTTATGTTTTCTTTCAGTTTTCTGTTTTTTTTTTGAGTTTTGAAAGTTGCCACTTCTGTAGCAACCTCTACTTATCCTTTTTATTTTGTTTTTCTGTCAAGATTTACCTCTATTTGAAAGGAAATGCAAGTTGTGATTTTTGCTGTACCGAAACAGATTTCAATGCTTCACAAAAAAACTCATATCTATCAGCCAGGGTGCGATAAAATTATGAAAACTAATGTGTTCATGAAACGGGTTGTTATCTAAATTTCTTTAGTTGAATATGTTTTGATTTGATCCATGGAAGTGCCTCGAAAAATTCAGCTCTAAAGTCAATTATGTTTTTCCAAATTTATGTCTTTGTTTGTATTTGCCTTTTTATCTCTTTCTTTTGGTGTCCTCTATGGATGGAGAGCTTTAAAATAAAGTAGTGAAAGAAACAACTGTTTAGATTGAGTGTTTTCATTGTGTCCAAATGAAACCAAATGGATACATTTATTTGATGCACTAACCCCGCTAATGAAGATTATGAGAAGCTTTGTGTGAATGAAGTTCTTAAGTGAAAGGAGAGGAGGATGATATGAGAAGATCAAGAATGGAAAAAAAAGCTCAAGATTGGGGAAGCACTTGTCACTCCAAGACATATCCAAGAAGTAAAAGCGCCAAATCTTGGGGATTCCCAAGGAATCCCCTTTCTTCATCAACAATATTATCATGTCACCTTTCAAGACACTATTTTTATTGCTTCACATATTATGTGCAATTCTTGGAGGATCATTTTGTTTTGATTTCATTTTTGTTTTGTTTTTTGTAGCATCCTACCTTTTAACAAAGGTAGAATACCTATGTATCTGCTATTCTCGGGATCACTGATAGCATACACATGACAAAATGAAATATTCATAACAATAGCATCATTCTACAACGTAGATCCATTGGATGCGAATTAAAATAGTCTTACAACTGGCATAGTCATTATGGACTAGCCCTAAATAGCAAAGTTCAAAGTAAACAGAACGGAAAGCAAATCTTCAATGAACCTCCTTCTCTTCATGTGCCACAGGCAGACATGTTGGGATGTAAGCTCGAGATCCTAAACCATTACTCATGATCAGAATGACCTGCACGTTGGAATATGTAGCCCACAAGGGGAAGTCAGTACAAACAATGTACGGAAAAGTGACACTTATATGGTGGTTGTTTTGAGGAATAAACTAATTACATGATATTTGGCTGGTGGACTCTGGGCTATTTGCATAAAGCCAGTTTTGTCCTATTATTGTGAACCATTTTCATAAAACTGAAAACAATGGCACAACCATCATGGCTAAATCCACCATGAAGGTTGTTAAATCATCATGGCTAATTCCACCATGAAGTTTGATAAATCCTCATGGCTAATTCCACCATGAGGTTTGATTGTGGCATCATGGCTAAATCCACCATGTGCTGTAGAAGGGTTTTCTACCATGTTTTATTTCATTCATAAAAGATGAGGAGATCCTTCGGCACCAATTCTGTCTAGCTGCTCAATTGGCCCATAAACGGGGACATGACTAAGGTCTTAGTTTTTAACTCTGCAGAGGTTGTGCACTTTCACCATAAGACTCATCCTCCCCGAGGGAAGAATGAGACAAGATCTTTGGGAGGAGGGATTCAACCATACCAGCATGACTTGACGCTCCTAAAATTCTACCACCCCATGTCATACAACAGGATGAACCCCCATAACTTACTTAATCTTGGCAGAGCCCATATTACCTCAAGTCTGCACTGGAAGCTAACTATACAGTGAAGACCAACAAATATCTTTATTCCTGGCTGGCAATTGATGCGTGTAGACACACGTTCGTTGGGAGACCCCAAGAGGAAGGTACGAAGAGTGCAGCAGCAAGTTTCCCTCAGAAAAGAAACCAAGGTTGAATCGGCCAGTAGGAGGAAGGAGTAACTTCAGAAGGTGAAGCAGCTGAGATGGCAGGGCGCACTACCAGTTCAGAAGCAACGTGGAACCTGCACAACACAATCAAATCACTTTGCCCCAACGAAGCAGTGAGGTTGTCAATCTCACCGGTTTTGCTGATCACAAAGAGGTTAAACGTATGGTGTGGAAATCAGTTGTAAAACAGTAGGAATAGTATGAAAGCAGTATGAAAGCAGTAGGTGTTTATCATTATGAGGAAAAAGGACCGGGGTCCACAGTTCACTAGTGGTGTCTCTCCGTGAAAGATAAATAACATGTGTGGTGAACAAACTACGGCTGGGCAATTGACAGAAATGAAGGTTGCACGGTAGTGCATATGCAAGATATAAAGATTACTATGTGATTCATGCGGGCATTACAACAAGATACATAGACCGTTATCCAAGTGCATCTATGACTAAAAATCCACCTTTCGAATATCATCCGAACAAACGTTGGGTATTAAGTTGCAAGCAACAGATAATCGCAGTAAGAAAAGTGTGTATGTTAAATAATAACATTATCCTTAGAGAAAGCATTGTTGTTTTCTCCCTAATGGCAATGGCACATCCTCCATCCGTCATGTTTCTGTCACTCGAGCATGGATGAAAACGAGGCATGAACCCACTATCGAGCATAAATACTCCCTCTTGGAGTTACTAGAATCTACCTGGCCATAGCATCTACTAACAACAGAGAGCATGCAATATGATAAATAACATATGCATGAAGATAACATGATAGATTGATAATCAGAGGACATATCATTCAACATCCATCAGATCCCAGCAAACACAATATGTAGCATTACATAAAGATGAACTTGATCATGTTAGGCAGCTCACAAGATCTAAACATGAGGCACAAAGTGGAGAAAACGACCAACTAGCTACTGCTATGGACCCGTAGTCCAGGAATGAACTAGCCACGCATCACTTTGGAGGAGGGCATGGTGGTGTAGATCCCTCCGGTGATGATTTCCCCCTCCGGCAGGGTGCCGGGGAGAGCTCCAGAACCCTCCCGATCTCGGGATGACGGTGACGGCCGCCTCGGGTATTTCTCGTTTAAAAGTGGGATCTGTACGCCACGGGGGAATAAATAGGTGAAAGGGCAGTGGCGGTGGAGGCTCAGGGGCCCCACACCAGCCCCTGGCGCGGCCAAGGGGGGTGCACCACCCTATGGTGAGGGCCCCCTGACCTCCCCCCCATCCGGGTCTCTTCGGGAGTCCTTGGAACCTCTGGGATTTCTAAGACTTTCGGGCTTCGAATTTTCCAATTCCGAGAATATTTCCAGAACAACTTTTTCTGAAACTAAAAACAGCGGAAAACAGGGAACTCGCTTTGTGGCATCTTGTCAATAGTTTAGTCCGTAAAATCGATAAAAATGACATAAAGTGTATAATAAACATGTGGGAAACAATAAGAAAACAACATGGAACATCAGAAATTAAGGATATGGTTATGACGTATCAATATCCCCAAGCTTAGTTCCTACTCGTCCTCAAGTAGGTAAACAAAAAAAACAAATCATTTCTGAGGTGACATGCTACCAACATAAACTTGATCATTAATAATGTAAATGCATAAGTAAGCTGAGATCATAGAACTTCAACAGAAACATGATAAATAAAACTTTAATAATAAAGCATAGCAATCACTTTGCATCATGAGAAGTAACTCAAATAAAATGTCATGAATAACAATGAAAAGAAAGATATACGTTTGTTTCAATTATAGAGAAAGCATGTCAAAGTGATTTTTCGCTAGTCCTTAAGAGTGGCGAAAAACATAAATGCCAGGACACCTTCAAAGTTCATGAGGAAGACTAGAACAAATAATTAGAGAACAAGCAATAACACATCATGAATGAATTAATAATCTTTCTAGGACAAATGCACATAAAACTCAGAATGGCAAAAATGCTCTTTCAACTGTGCATAAAGTTAGAAGATGGAGACTCAACATAAAAGTAAAAGAAAGGCCCTTCCCAGAGGGAAGCATGGATCACTCATGTGCTAGAGCTTTTATTTTATTAAACAGAGGTATAAAAACTTGACACTCCTCCCAACCATCTTTCACAAACCATGGCTAACCGAATCCTCAGGTGCCTGCCAAAAATCACATACCGTGGAGGAGTGTCTATATTTTAAGAGAGGTGTATACTTATGTCAACGAATGGTAAGCAGAAAATACAGTACGTCACAAGCCAACTATACTTCACAAGAGCAGCTCCCATAAAAGGACGCATCTGGGTAGAAGGTCATCCCCCTTTCTCTTTTGTTTACACAATTATGCGTTGACTGATAAATCAGGGACAAAAAAATTGAAGAGAATTTGTGTTATTAATTTGGGGCTGGGCACCCCGCTGCCAGCTCTTTTATCATTGGATAAGCGGATGAAGCCACTAGTCTTGGTTGTGAAAGTCCAATCAACAAGTGAGATAAACATTCTCTACTTACGTCCTCATAAGCTAAAACAGGAGCACAAAACAAGAGTAACTTTGAAAGTTTTAAAGGTAACACATGAGAAATTTACTTTGGACTGGCGGTTAAATACCACATGTAGGTAGGTATGGTGGACACAATGGGAAAACTTTGGTTTTTGGGAGTTGGATGCACGAGTAGAGCTCATACTCAGTACAGGTGGAGGCTAGCAAAAGACTGGGAGCGACAAATCAAGAGAGCATAAGAGCCATAATCATGCATAGCAACATAAACATCATTAATCAAAGCATAAGTGGTACTACAAGTTCAAAAATTAAATGATCATGGAGGCTATTCGTTACTGGTTCATAGTCATAAACATGGTGTGAGCATGCGCCAAGTCAACCAAATAAAACATCCAAAGGAAATACCACAAATTTATGCTTCAATATGACAAGAACAACTCATGATTCTTTCAATGTCACATTAAACACTCTCAGCTATTTGAGGCTAATCATGCTACTCAATAACCACAAGTATTTAAAACTAAAACATCTAGCATGATATGAAAAAGATCTAGCCACAGTCTATACAAGCTTCTACTCGCACCGTTAAAAATTCTACCTCAAGCAGCAGTTTCTTTTCCCAACAAGCAGCATACAAATCATGCTTTAACGAAAATTCTCTACATGCTACAGAAAGAAAACATGAGAGAACTCACATAACACTACTAAAACTAACAGCTCTGAATAAGAGATGAAATGGAAGCAAGAGCTAAACATGAATTTTTGCAGCAGCTAGAAGAAAACTAATAATACTAGCATAGCAAGTATTCAAATGAAAAAGTGGAGCGTGTCTCTCTCCCAAATAAAGAATGCTAGGAACAAACTATATTATTGAAGAAAGGAAAAAAAATAAAAGAAAATAAAATGAAATAAAACAATGAAAAACAAAGAAACGCTCCAAGTAAACTTCATATGATGTGACCGAATAAAAATATAGTTTCGCGAGAAGTGGCCTGATAGATAGTTGATGAAGAAGGGGATGCCTTGGGAACCCCAAGATTAGATGCTTGAGTATTCTAAAAATATACTTGCATGAACAACAGGGGCATCCCCAAACTTTTACTTTGCACTCTTCTTGATCACATATATCACCTCTTCTCTTGACACTTGAAAACTTCCTTCACACCACACTCAAACTGTAATTCGCATTAGAGGGTTAGTGCAACAAATAAAAACCCATTGGTTCTGTATGGCACAAGTGCTATTGATACTTCTAAAAATTATCTACAGCCACTGATGTTTCGTGAAGCAAAGAAACCCACTTGACATTGCAAAAGAGCAAATGCAAGAAAAATGGCAGAATCTGTCAAAACCAGAACTATGTATAAAGACGAATTTTTTTCAGGGAACTTACGTTCTCAGATCGAAAAACTTAGAGAACAAAAAAGTTTTCGGAATTAGTTGAGGAATAAGCACAAAAAATTTCAGATCATTCTGAGCTTCCAGGATTTTATACGATTTCTTACAGTGGACAGCAGAAATCTGTTTCCTGCGCAGAAATCCGAAAACCAACTCCAACTCTCGTCAGAAACCTTACTTGGCACTACTAAAACATGAAAATAAAGATACAAAGGAGTTTCTACAGAAGTATAAAACCCCTTGAATCAAGGAAAACATAGAAAACAAAGCAAAAATTAAACCATGGATTATCTCCCAAGAAGTGCTTTTCTTTAACGCCTTTTAGCTAGGCCCAGAAAAGTGGAATCAAATATTTTCAAGTGAAGAAGATACTCACATAAGAAATATGAATTAAGTAAAATAGAGCATCAATAAGAAAGTATAAAACAAATTAAGTCTAACCCACTTCCTATGCATAGGAATCTTGTAAATAAATAAATTAAAGAAGCTCAAACTAGAAATCATGGGAAGGTAGAACAAGAGCAACTTCAAAACTTTCAACAAAAGGAGAGGTCTTTTAGTAACCTGAAAATTCCTACAACCAAATTTTCCTCTCTCACAATAATTTTCAGTAGCATCATGAACAAACTCAACAACATAATTATCACATAAAGCATGTTTGGCATGGTTTAAATGCACACAATTGATATCATGCTAAAAAATAGTGGGATCAAAATTCAAAATAAAGACCTCTTCTTTCCCACTTTTAGCAATAGCAAAACAAGATTATTGATCACTCATAAAAGTTATAAGACACATTATAGCAATCCTATTTTAGTAGCATTATAATTTATAACATCAAGTAACATAGGACCATCATCAAGAGTATTATCATAAGATTTATCCAAGTAGCATGGATTATCATACATAACAGTAGCAATATCATTCTCACAAGGTTCATTCATAGTAGTATCAAGGTCACAAGTATAGCAAGTATCAATTTCATCAAATAATGTATGAGTTAAAGAGTTACTATCATTGGGAGGTAGACATGGGTAGCTCCATTCTTCCTCCCTTTGATCATTACTCTCCTCCTCATTTTCATCCAATGAGTTTCCAGATTCAGCAGTTTCTTCTTCCATAGGTTCCTACAAGGCATTAGTCTCTCCCTTTGAGGGATAGCATTTATTAAGATATTCTATTACGTAGTAATTATAAACCTTGTAATTATCAAAGCAATATTCAAGTATAGCATAAATCTCGTACTTAAAAGGTGCACCATCAATACTTTCAAGTAAATAGGCAATTTCGAATGCACCCTTCCAAGCAATAAATTCTTCAATTTGTTCCACATCATATAATTCATAATTTCCCTTAACATAAGAAGATATGGTAACATCATCATTATACTCACATTGAAAAGGGAGGTGTTTATACCTCCTACAGCAGCAATATTTATCAAAGCAATAAGTAACATTATAAGTAGAGCACAAGTTTTTAGTATATTCATGCAATATATTAATTTGCTGCCATAAGTGTATTCCTTTCATGACAAGCGGTGTTCCTTATAGTATTTTTGTTGTTCCTCCGTGAACCCATATTGCGAATAAGATCTAGTTTCAAAGACATCAACCATTGATAGCAAGCATGATACAGCAAAAATAACAACTAGAATAAGAACTAATAAAATAAAAGTAAAGAGAAGCAAACAAGACAAAATAAAATAAACTAAGCAAAACTAAAACAAAGTAAAGAGATTGGAAGTGAGAGACTCCCCTTGCAGAAATTCTCTTCCTTCCCGGCAACGGCGCCAGAAAGGTGCTTGATGCGTGTAGACACACGTTCATTGGGAGACCCCAAGAGGAAGGTATGAAGAGTGCAGCAGCAAGTTTCCCTCAGAAAAGAAACCAAGGTTGAATCGACCAGTAGGAGGAAGGAGTAACTTCAGAAGGTGAAGTAGCTGAGATGGCAGGGCGCACTAACGGTTCAGAAGCAACGTGGAACTTGTACAAAACAATCAAATCACTTTGCCCAACGAAGCAGTGAGGTTGTCAATCTAACCGCTTTTGCTGATCATAAAGAGGTTAAATGTATGGTGTGGAAAACAGTAGGAAAAGTATGAAAGCACTATAAAAGCAGTAGGTGTTTATCAGTATGAGTAAAAAGGACCGGGGTCCACAGTTCACTAGTGGTGTCTCTCCGTGAAAGATAAATAACATGTGTGGTGAACAAATTACAGCTGGGCAATTGACAGAAATGAAGGTTGCACGGTAGTGCATATGCAAGACATAAAGATTACTATGTGATTCATGCGAGCATTACAACAAGATACATAGACCGTTGTCCAACTGCATCTATGACTAAAAATCCACCCTTCGAATATCATCCGAACAAACGTTGGGTATTAAGTTGCAAGCAACAGATAATCGCAGTAAGCAAAGTGTGTAATGTAAACAATAACATCATCCTTAGACAAAGCATTGTTTTTTTCTCCCTAATGGAAACAACACATCCTCCATCCGTCACGTTTCTGTTACTCCAGCATGGATGAAAAGGAGGCATGATCCCACTATCGAGCATAATACTCCCTCTTGGAGTTACTAGCATCTACTTGGCCAGAGCATCTACTAACAACAGAGAGCATGCAAAATCATAAATAACATATGCATGAACATAACATGTTAGATTGATAATCAGAAGGCATAGCATTCAACATTCATCAGATCCCAGCAAACACAACATGTAGCATTACATAAAGATGATCTTGATCATGTTAGGCAGCTCACAAGATCTAAACATGAGGCACAAAGTGGAGAGAACGACCATATAGCTATTACTATGGACCCATAGTCTAGGGGTGAACTACTCACCATCACTTCGGAGGATGGCATGTTGGTGTAGACCCCTCCGGTGATGATTTCCCCCTCCGGCAGGGTGCCGAGGAGAGCTCCATAACCCTCCCGATCTCGAGATGACGGTGACGGCGGCCTCGGGTGTTTCTCGGGTAAAAGTGGGATCTTTTTAGGGTTTATGCCTCGGGGTAAATAAATAGGCGAAAGGGCAGAGGCGATTGAGGCTCAGGGGGGCACACCACCCCTGGCATGGCCATGGGGGGGACGCGCCACACTATGGTGTGGGCCCCTTGAGGCCCCCCTCCGGGTCTCTTCGGGACTCCGTGGAACCTCCGGGATTTTTAAGACTTCCGGGCTTCGAATTTTTCCAATTTCGATAATATTTCCAGAACAACTTTTCTGAAACTAAAAACAACATAAAATGGGGAAGTGGCACTATGGCATCTTGTCAATAGGTTAGTTCGGAAAATCGATAAAAATTGACATAAAGTGTCTAGCAAACACGTGGGAAAAATAAGAAAATAACATGGAACATCACAAATTAATGATACGTTTATGACTTATCAGCAATCCACAAGTGTACCTTCGGATGACAACCACCACATCCATGGCTAAATCCACCATGAACATGGCCCTGAGTAGCCACTCAACATAAACCAAGCAATTACCAATCCACCCAGGTGTTTCATTGGGTTGTTAATTTTCAAGGTTTCATAAATACCACAACTAAAGTGAAGCAGTAGCAGTTGTGATAGTAGTCTGTTATAGCTAAGCTAGTATCTGGTAGGGTTTCAGGATGGCTACTAGGTGTTCTGAGCATAGCATATACTTGGAAAATAATAAAATCACCTATGATGAATACTACTGAAAACACTACTACAATTGGTAAAACAAAAGTGAGACATGAGTATCACTTGCCTTGATAATAGCAACCCACACAAGCACAACAGTCACAAGTATTGTAGTGGTCCTCTCCAAAGTCTAAACAAACAATAATAACACAAACATCAACATACCACTCAAAATGATCAATCATAGACAGGTATGCATGCATGAATGCACCAATTTGATTTACAAATGGTAAATGCAGTTATGAGGTGTATTTGATATCATATGATGTTTATTTAGTTGGTGTATGGCTCTGGTTACATTTTATTCCAATAAGATATATAATTATTCCTTTTCTGTAGCCCAATAAGAGATGTTTACTCTAATTAAATCTTAAAATCACTTTCATTTTTCTGTACAAATTGGGCCTTGTTGTCTCTGGACAGAGGACAAAAATATCAAGGCAACCCAATTGATTTCACTCAAAAATACTTTTTGGAATTTGAATTATAGACAGATTACTGATTTGACCAAATTTGAAATAGCAAGTGTGTGCACGATAGAATTTTGATTTTCTCTGGTTTCAGGGTGTTATATATGTTCTAAGGAATCCAGAGACTACAACTTTATCAAATTTGGAATTGTATAACTCAATCTATGAATTATTTGGTGTTTTTGAGCTGTTTTGGATATTTAAATAATGTTCCAAAATTTCCTACAGAACGTACATTATATATTTTTATACATGGGTAGAGAATTTTCTTAGCTTTCCACAGGTTAAAACCTCATAATTTTTGGATCAAGATTTGATTTTATATGGAATTTACAACTGGACAGATGGTTCTGGTTTTAAAATTGGATTTAAAAAATTTGAATAGGGTGGAGGGGGCTGACTGGCGCGCTGACTGGGCACTGCCACACGGTGAGTTCCTATTAGCCCGTACCGATTTAGTACGGGAATCTAATCTAAGCCGTTGAGATCGAATCGGACGGCAGGGGACGGGAGTTCACTTCGGGTCGCCGGAATTGGCCAGGAAATGGTGGCGCAGTGGTGATGGGCGTCGGAGTTTCACCGAAGATGGAGTATGGGGATCGTCGGGCTCAACGGAGGTGACGATGAGGTGTAGAACGTTGTGGGGAACCCGGGGGTGACCACGAGGAGCTCTCTCTCTTCCTGGAACGACAGGGGGGAGGGGGGTCGAAGGGAATCGACGGAGACGGCGCGGCTCCGGTGAGGCGCGGACGTTCTCGGGCGGTTGTTTCCTACGCGGGAAAAATGCGTGTGAGTGGACGGTTAGGTGCGCCACGGCGTGATGAAGGAGATGGGGGCAATCCCGTTCCCGAGGCGGTGCTCACCTGTCCGGAGACGAGCATACGTGGCGGCGGAAGCGGCGTACTGTGGCGAGACATTTCTCGGGCCTCGAGGCACGAGAATGAGAGGAGGGGAGGGGGAAGAGAGAGGGGAGCGTGGGGTTTCCTCGGGGTGGTTTATCGGGGGGTAGAGGCTGTAGGGGTGGCGATCGTGGGGGAGGAACGTGCGGGTGCGCGTGCGGAAGGAGCGAGGGGAGGTTGAAGCTGCGCGTCAGCGTTGACGTCAGCAGGGTCCACCGGTCAGAGAGAGAATGGGGCGCGCGGTTGTTTGTTGTTTTGCGCGAGCGCGGGGTCGCGATAGGGTCGTGGCCTAGTGGGCAGCTGCGCGAGAAGGAGAGGGAGAGGAGGGAATCGGGTTGGGCTGCCTGGTTGGCTTTCTCTTTCCTTTTTTTTTGTTCTGTTTAATTTTTCTTTTCTTTTTTCTTTCGTTTATTGAAAGTAACCCGAAACAAATATTAAAAAGAGTCAAACTTATTTAGAAGGATTTGTAAAAACAAAAATTGCAAATTTTAAACTATTTAAAATGTTTTGGTACTTTAGTAAAATTAAAATAATTTTTATTATAGGGAAAATGAATGGGGGTCCTAAAAGGTATTATTTTTGGTGAAAATCCATTTAGGGTTTTTGGCTTGTGATATTAAGTTTTTAAATGCTTCTTTTATGCAATAATGCTCTGTGAGATGTATGGATGCAGGTTTTATTATTTTGAAAAAAAATCTAGGATGTTACATTGTTGCTTGCTGGTCATAACTATGATTGATCCTATGATTATTGTGTGGGAGAATACTCTAGTTTTTCACTCTTATTGCTTTTCGAGTATTCAGTTTTTGCTATAGCTTTCATTAGCTCTTGTTTTTCTTTAATATCTTGTTCAGAGCTTGTTAATTTTCTTTATTTAGATATGAATAGCTCTCTGGTCTTTAATGAGTATTTGTTAAGAGAGTTGTTTCGAATAAGTTGGTTGGTGTTGGTTGAGAGTAAATGGTTTCGCTAGTAGGAGAATGCTTGTAGACACCAACCTACTGTTGGCGAACACAGGTATGCGCCCGCCAGCGCTATGACCATTGGCGAACGGGAAATTGTGTTCGCCAGTGGTAAGATGAGTACCGCTGGCGAACAGGAAAAAGTGTTCGTCACCTGTAGGTGTGCCGGGGTGTAACAACTTACTGTTGGTGAACACTTTTTCCTCTTCGCTAGCGCTAATCATATTACCGCAAGTGAACGTCATTTTCTTGCTCGCGAGCTCTATACCAAAGGCGGACTGGATTTCTTACTCGTCGGCGCTATTTTACCACTGGCGAACGGGATTTCACTCCACACACACCCCTTTGAGATGTAGTTAGGGTTTAGGGTCTAGTTGGTGTAGAAATTTTGAAATATAAATTTTGACCTTTTTAGCAAAAACAAAAAAAAGTAAAACGGCCATAACTTTTGAATACGACGTCGAAAAAGGCGTTTAATATATAACAAAATACGTTTCCTCACATTCTCAAAATTCAAAAAGGGAAAAAATTATTTTAAAAAGAAGAAATTTTCGTCCAAAATCAAAAAAATAATAAAAATCATTTGACCAAATTTATTTTAAAGAAAGTTACTTGAAAAATATGGTATAGATGTCATATTTCGATTCCTCTCATTTTCTAATCAATTTAGACATATTATTTGTTGAATTCCGAGTTACAGATATGTAGATATGAATTATACAATATTAAATGAAAAAGCCAAAAAAAATATTTTATTGTTATTTGAATTCAAGATTATTATTACTTATTTATTTTTGTTTACTTAAATAATTGTTTGGATTCAAAGAGTAATGGCGTGTGAAATCATGATACAAGGGCTGAAAGGATTGATAGGACAATATTTTCAACAAAGTATAATTGTTTCTAGGAAGCTCATAGGGAAGTACTAAGAAGTTAATTGTACTCATGCTAGAGTAATCTTAGGATGGTTGACCGATCGGGAATTTTCACTATAAGTGCGAGATTTAAATTAAAATTAATCATGCTCAAAGTTAATATAAATATGTCTCTACTTTGATTAACCGGTTAAACAATTCAATTATTTTGAAAATTTCAAAAATAAGAATTGATTATTTTGAATTTTTTTAATTTTTCAAAAAAGAAAGTAGGAAAAAAATTACCGCTGCGAACGAAAGAGGTGTTCGCCAGCGGTATCTCGATATACCTCCGGCGAAGCGTCGCGCTTCACCATCGGTAGCGGTTACCACTTGCGTGCTACCGTTGGCGAACCGCCGTTCGCCAGCGGTAAGCAAATTGTGTTGGTGACGACTCCATGTGGTGCAAATGAAGCTTGTTTATACTATGACTTGTGTTTGAAATATCATGTTAGATATTATTTTAATTGTGTGCTTACTGGTTTATGATGTACCATGACTAGACTCAAATAGCTGAGAGTTATTAATGTGATATTGAAATTAAATCATGTGTTGCTTTGATCATAATGCAGCATGATATTGTGGTATTCTCCTTTGAAGATTTATTTAGATTGACTAGACGCATGCTCACACCATTTTATGTTTATAAACAAATTCACCTTTAACCTTGATGATCTTTATTTTAAGGATAGTAATATCAAATCATGCTTTGTTCAATAATGTTTTGTCGCTATGCATGATTATGGTCGTTATTACTCTCTTAGTTGGTCGCTCATAGTCTTTTGATAGCCTTCAGCTGTACTGAGTATAAGATCTACTGATGCATCGAACTCCCGTAAACCAAAGTTATTCCAATTTGTACGACATAGCTACCTATGCATGGTATTTAATAGCCATTCCAAATAAATTGCTCATGTACTACCTTTAAAATATTCAAAACTACTATAACATGTTTTGTGTCATGAGGAAGTATTAAATGTTTTCTTATTTCTAGATGTCAGATGGCTTTACCGCTTGACTTGCTTGCATAATGTGAGTTTCCCTAATATTGCAAAAATAGCACACAAATGGGTTCCCATTCCACAAAAGATAAATTATAACATTCACAATTAAACTCCTCACACTTTGTATCTAAGAAATCCGTTGAACATAGCTTGTGTAAACAAAGGAGAAGAGGAACCTACACGTTTCTCTATGGGCACCGCTCTTCAAAGCCATTTCACATGGAAAGATATTAAATCATTATTAGCATTCATAGACATGAACGTACACCTCTTTCAAAATTCTATTTTTAAATACCTCTATTTTACAAAATGAAAAGCTCTAGCGCATGAGTAATACCTGCTTCCCTTTGCGAAGAGGCCATTTTTTAGACATAGGAAGAGTCTTCACCTTCTCACTTTATGCACAAATTAGGAGCGCATAGTTTCCATTCTGAGTATAATGTGCATGGTCCCAAAATTTATTATCAAGTGGAATATGATTATTGTATTCCTTGTTCTAAAATTATTTGCATCTAGTCACCATTTGAATTTTGGAGGTGTCCTACCATTTATGTTTTTCTATTCCATGAAGGACAAGCGAGATACCATTCTACCATGCTTTTATTATGATCAAAACAACATATCTCTTTCAATGCATCTTTACTTGTTTTCACTTATTTGTGTTCTTTTCATGTTGCAACATAGTTGATATATAGTTTATATTGTTCAAATAACCTTTATCATGCCTTTGTTAAAGTGTTTTGATCTCTGCTTACAATGCTCTACATATTGTTTGATCAAGTTTATGTTTGCATAATGTCACCTCAAAAATTATCTTTCTTATCACTTACCTACTCTAGGACGAGTAGGAGTTAACCTTGGGAATGCTGATATGTCCCAAATGTATCTGTAATTTTGATGCTCCACGCTTTTTTCGACCAATTGCCTTATGTTTTATACCCGTTTTCCTTCATTTTTAGGTGTTTTCTTGGATTAACCTATTGACCGAGTTCCTAGAGCCAGTTTCCAGTTTCTACCAATTTGTTTTCAGAAAATTTGCACAGGAACTATCCTTGGATTGAGCTGATAATTTGTGAAGAATTTTTATTCAGCGAGACGAAGAGTGAGTCCAAACGAGACATGGAGGTGGGCCCCACAGCCCCCACGCGACCTCATGACGTAGCCTAGGGCCCACCCGCGTCTAATGGTCGCCTGGGAGCCTCGACACTTCCTCATGCCGCCTCTTTACCCATAAATACCCCTTGACCTAAACCTGATGCAACATGGAGAATTTTCCAAAAACGCATCTGAGCTCCGCCGCAATCAAAAACCCTAATTCGGGGGATAGAAGTCTCTGTTCGGGCACTCTGCTGGGACGGGGAAGTGCCCTTGAAGCCATCTTCATCTACATTGCTGCCTCCTATGATGATGCAGGAGTAGTCCCTCTGTGGGGCTCCTGGCTCGCGCTAGTAGCTATGTAGTTATCTCTCTCTGTCATGATGTGATCTTTATTTTTATAATGATCTATGTTCATATAGTTGAATCTATGATGTTTCTTCTTCAATAGGTAATGGATATGATGTGCTCAATTGGTTTTATCTAGTATAATCTTCTAGGGTCACCTTTGTCTGACGGTGCCATGGTGATAGTGTTGGTGTCGTGTGTGACTCTATGGATCATGGATTAGAGAGATACTTATCATGTACTTGTTCTTATTTTGTTGGATTGGAATCATGGGGTTTCTCCATTCTTGTGTTGAGTATAATCTACACGGTGCCAAGGTGACAGTGCGGGTGTTGTGTTTGTCTTACTAATAGACTATTCAAGAGATAGGTTGTGGTGTTTGTTAGTACAATCTTTTGATGCTCAAAGTGAAAGGGATGGGGTGTCCATTGATGGGAACGTGAACTTTAAGGTATGCTTTCTTAGCCCTATGCGATTCACATCCTATTTGGTCTATTAGGAACGATTTCTGAGTAACGTCTACCATGCATATTGTTAGAGGAAATATTATGTGATTAAATCTGTTAACATTGTTGAGAATTGCCACTAGTGAAAGTATGATCCCTAGGCTTTGTTTCCAACCATTGCTACATCGTTTGGTCTCATTTTGCTAATTGTGACCTTGCTGTTGTTTTTATTACAGATTTACAATACATTTATTTACCACACATATTAGCTGTATTTTATCATCTCTTCGCCAAACTAGTGCACATATACAAATGACAATTGTATTAGGTGTGTTGGGAACACAAGAGACTTCTTGTATCTTAATTGCAGAGTTGCTTCAGAGGCATACCCTCAAGCTACACCTCCTCGAGTTCGATAAACTTTGGGTTACTCACTTGAGAGAAATTTGTTATTGTCGTATAAACATGTGCGTTTGGAGGCCCAACATATTCTACAAGAATAGAAGTGCGTAGTAGACATCATGCTCCTTCGATCCTGGGCACGAGTGACGGAAACGTCTAACGACGAGGATGTATTGTTGCAACTAAAGATAAAACAACGATGTTTATGTCTACTTATTGATTATAAATATTGATTACATTATGTATTAAGATTAATGTAAGTATTTGTTGCTTTTGCAACTTAATACCAGCGAGATGCATGCTGGATAGTGGTCTAAAAGTGGATTGTTAGTTATAGATGCAGCTGTATAGCGGTCTGTTTATGTTTTACGTAATGACTACGTGATTAGTGAACTGAACTTTATCTTGTCATAATATTATTGTTATGCCATCATGATTTGTCAATTGCCCAGCTGTAATTTGTTTATCCATCTTGTTTAATGTTTTATGGATACACACCACTTATGAAACTATAGCCCCTGGTCCACTCTTTCACATTGTTTACAACCTCGTTTATTTGATTTTATTATCACTTTCTCCATATTTTGTTCTACTTTTATAGTTCTAGTCACACCATATGTTTAATTCTCTCGTTAACAACATGACGGGAAGCTTGACAATCTTCTTGGAAAATTGGGAGCGAAAGAGAGTTCGTGCTTTGTGTGCTGATCCACGTTTGTTGAAGTGCCACACAACAAGCAACCTAAATGATAGTGTTGAATTCCTACTAGATTTAGAACCTTGGTATATTCAGCGACGGACTTTTACTATTGTATCGCATCATGCCTTCCAGTTGGTATTTCCCAATGGGTGTGTTGTCAACAACACCATCATTATGCAGCAACAAATTTTTCTATTGCAGAGTGCAGAACAAAGAGGAACACATTACCTTGTACGTGTTTAATTGAGGAGTGTGATATTCTTCATTATGCTTTTAGTTGTGTTGAACAGGTGGAGAACAATCATGAGCCATCCACGTACAATTAAGACACTGGTTCCCTTGACCACGAGAAATGGATCTCCTCTATGGAAGAAAAGATGCGGTCACTTGAGGAAAACGATAAGTGGGATGTTATTCGCTTGCGTAAACAAAAAAAAATCGTCCGCAGTAAATGTACCTTCAAGAGAAAGGAGGGTTTATCTCCTAGTGAGCTTTCAAGGTTTAAGGCAAGTGTAGTAGCAAAAGGCTTCAGTCAAATTCCAGGTGTTGATTACAATGATGTTTTCTCTCCGGTTGTCAAGAATAGTTCTATTTGTACATTATTTCATATTGTTACTATGCGCTATATTGAGCTTGAAAAGCTAGATGTAAATACTTCGTATTTGCATAGAGAGTTGGAGGAGGAGATATACTTTCACCAGCCAAAAGGGTTCATAGTACCCATCAAAGAGGACTTTCTTTGCAAGTTAAAGAGGTCCTTATATGGTTTGAAACTGTCTCCTCGTCAATGGTATAAAAGGTTTGATTCATTTAAGTTGTTGCATGGCTTTAAGATGTATGAATTTAATAGTTTTGTGTACATTTAGTTTGTTGATGGATAACCTATATACTTATTATTATATATTGATGACATGTTGATTGCAACCAAGAGTAAGAAAGAAATCACTACGTTTATGGCACATTTGAGTAGTGAGTTTGAGATGACAGATCTTGGTGTTGCTAAGAAAATTCTCGGTATGGAGATTACCATGTCCTAGCAATGATGATGATTTTGAGTACATGTCTAGAGTTCCGTATTCTAATGTTGTTGGTTCTGTCATACATGCGAAGGTTTCTTCTCGCCCTTCTTTATCCTATGTTATGATCTTGGTTAGTATATATTTGTCTAACCCTGGTAAAGATCATTGGAAGGTTGCTTCGTGAATTTTTAGCTACCTTCGTAGCACATCCAATGCTTGCTTAGATTTTGGCAAGGCTGATGAGAGACTCATAGGCTATATGGATTCAGATTTTTCTGTCGATTTGGACAAGAGGAAATCCCTCACATCCAATTTATTAACACTTGGTGGTCGTGCCGTGAGTTGGAGGCCAATATTGCAGCAAGCTGTTGCCGAGTCTACCACTTAAGCAGAGTACATGGCAATTGCTGAAGCCTGTAAACAATCAGTTTGGCTGAAAGAATTGTTTGGTAAGCTTTATGGAGATGATACTTGCATTAACCTATTATGTGACAGTGTGAGTGCTATTTACCTTACTAAGGATCTGATATTTATTAGAGAACAAAACATATTGAAGTTAAATATATGTGTGTGATGTTGTTGCACAAAGTAAGCAGAAGGCATGCGAGATAAGAACTCATGATAATCCTGCTAATATGATGACAAAGCCGGTTCCTTTACTCAAACTTAGTTGGTATAAATGATTACCCAAGAAGATATTTGGCGCCGAAGGTTTCTTCCTTTATAGTTTCAAGGTGTAGGTTCGTTTCCAAAAAAAGGAATTTGTCTCAAGATGTAGTGTTAATTTGGTGTGATCCAAATTCAGTTATAAAGATAAAACAAAATTCTGACGAGTGGAGGGAGACCCGTCGTCGGAGGATTAGGGCCGATGCGGTACTGTATATGTTGTTATCGACTTGGATCAGGTTTCCACCTCGTTTAGAGTTTTATCCCTATATATACCTCTTGCAAGCCGTCGGTTTGGGATAAGTCGCAAGTTCTAAATTTTCATCATTTGTAATCGCACTGGCGCCCATGATTTTTCCTCTTTGAAAGGGTTTTCCACATTAAAATCTCATGTTCCATGTCGTGTTTGATCTCTTTTGTTCATCATTTTTGTTGCTAACGTTTATAATAGTTGAACATGCCTGATTTTGATGATTGAGTCGGTAAGTTTTCTTTATGGAATGAATTATAAAAAACAAGTCGAAAAGTTTGCTAAACTGTTTGCTCTTGTGCAAAAAATACAAATGAGGCCTCTACACCAAGAAATAGGAATATTGTTTTTCGTGGAATATGTGCACAGGGAAGCCGGAAAAGTTTGTAAATTAGGGCACGTGTGATTATGCAAGTTGAAAAAGACCCCAAATATGGAGAAACAGCCTAAATAGTTTCCATGACCCACACGCTCACTATGCAGAAATAGCACTCTAATTACCTCGTGCGTGCGTGGCTAAAAACGTGGAGTTTGGTGACAAATATTCCGGCGGCCACACGGCGGCTTTTGTTCTGCGTGGCGCCAAACATCCCTTGCACAATTTCTCTCTCAAGAAAAATATGTGGAGAGAGATACCGATAGAGAGTTAATACAGCTGAGTTAGAGAGAGAGAGAGAAAGCAGAGTAGAGAGAGAAGCAGGGCGCCAAACATCCCACGCTCAATTTCGCTTTCAAGACAAAAAAGAAAATATGTAGAGAGAGAAGAAGAGTTAGAGAGAGGGAGACAGAGTAGAGAGAGAAAGAGGCAGTGGGGAGCGAGAAGGAAAAAACAGAGCGCGCTCCGGGTATAAAAAGGGAAGGGAGAGAGCGGGGTCAGGCAGAGCTAAGCCACCACCCTCCTCTGCTCCTCCACTTCAGGACAGCTTCACTCCCGAGATCACTCGCCCGCTTGTCGGCCAGTCATCTCGTCTGCTCCGGCGTCGCTGAGCTCGAGCAATCCACACTCTGCTTCTTGCAGCATAGCATACTCTGCTTTCTTGCGCCATCCACCATGGTGCAGCCGGTTTTCGACGCGGCGCTGCTGAGCGGGCAGGCGGACATCCCGTCGCAGTTCATCTGGCCGGCAGACGAGAGCCCCACTCCAGACGCCACGGAGGAGCTCCACGTGCCGCTCATCGACATCGGCGGCCTCCTCTCAGGCGACCGTGCTGCGGCCGCTGAGGTGAGGCGTCTCGTCGGCGAGGCTTGCGAGCAGCATGGATTCTTCCAGGTGGTGAACCACGGCATCGACGCGGAGCTTCTGGAGGCTGCGCACCGGTGCGTGGACGCCTTCTTCACGATGCCGCTTGGCGACAAGCAGCGCGCGCTCCGGCGGCCCGGCGAGTCCTGCGGCTACGCCAGCAGCTTCACCGGCCGCTTCGCCTCCAAGCTGCCCTGGAAGGAGACGCTCTCGTTCCGGTCGTGCCCGTCCGAGCCAGACCTCGTCGTCGACTACATCGTCGCCACCCTCGGCGAGGACCACCGCCGCCTCGGGTAAGCAACCGAACCAGCAGAAAAGATCAAACCTTTTTTTCTTTGACAGAAAAAACAGAGCATACTGGCGACCGGAGTAGTAGCTGATGAAAAAAGCTGGGATTTTTACAGGGAGGTGTACGCTCGGTACTGCTCGGAGATGAGCCGACTGTCGCTGGAGATCATGGAGGTGCTCGGGGAGAGCCTGGGCGTGGGGCGGGCCCACTACCGGCGCTTCTTCGAGGGCAACGAGTCCATAATGCGGCTCAACTACTACCCGCCCTGCCAGCGGCCCAACGAGACCCTGGGCACGGGCCCGCACTGCGACCCGACGTCGCTCACCATCCTGCACCAGGACGACGTGGGAGGCCTGCAGGTGCACGCCGACGGACGGTGGCACTCCATCGCGCCCAGGGCCAACGCCTTCGTCGTCAACATCGGCGACACCTTCATGGCGCTCTCCAACGGCCGGTACCGGAGCTGCCTGCACAGGGCCGTGGTGAACTCCCGGGTGCCGAGGAAGTCGCTGGCCTTCTTCCTCTGCCCGCAGATGGACAAGGTGGTGACGCCGCCGGGGACGCTGGTGGACGAGGCCAACCCGCGGGCATACCCGGACTTCACGTGGCGGGCGCTGCTGGACTTCACGCAGAAGCACTACCGGGCCGACATGCGGACGCTCGAGGTCTTCTCCGACTGGGTCCAGCAGAAGGCCCTCCAGCCCGCCTCCGCCACGACGACGACGGCAACGACGGCGGCATGAGAGATCAGAAGAGCTGGTAGCTAGGGGGACGTACACTCTGCTTCTGCTAGCTTGTCGTTAGCTTCACCATTGATTCAGCTGACACATCAGCGTAATTGATCTAGACGATTCGGATCATCGGCGGAACACCTCGGTAGCAATGGCAAGTTTTCCAAGTTGATGGTAATTAAATTTCCAGGATCGCTTGTCATGGGGCTCAAAGGGTTGTTTGTCGTGGCGTGGTGGGCATGCAGGTCTGTTTCTGTTTTGGCGTTTCCTCTGACTTTTCTATTGGCCGTCCACGTAGGAGGAGTAGGTAGGTCACGCTGGACAACGTAGCCTGCCAACTGCCATGCATGCTACTACTACCGCGTTACACCGTTAATTTCACTCTGCATCAACCCATCACCAAACACACCCACCCACGGATTAGGCCCGTAAGTGGTCAAACTCATTTAACCCACTTCTGTCCACCTAACTATAGTATAGGCAAATTAGATGAATTGATGTTACAACCTGAACTACCTATAATTATTTGGACAGAAGTGGGCTAAGTGGCTCTGCCCACTTACACCCCTTGGCAGGATTCTAGCTTCATGGAGAACAAACAATGCAAATTTTACTTAGACCCACCAAATACCTGATTTCGTCTAAAAATAATGTTAGCTTAAATACAAATTTATTCATGTTTTACCACCTATTTGGGGTTGGGGGGAGGGCTCCTGCTGGTCCCCCTAGTTCCCCCAATCCGACCTAGAGCCGGAGGGGGGGGGGGAGGGGGGATTTATACTCCACAACCTACGTGGGGACATATAGCAAATTTGAGGGCCAAACCATAATTTTAATAGGGGTTTTCAGGAAAATGCCACCATGAGGGGGGGGGTGGCCCTAGCGTGCCCCTGGCTCCATCGCTGGTCTGATCCAAATTTGAACTTTCAAAAAAAATAACCTTTTTTTATTTTACAACCCAACTCTTTTGCACAACGCCCGCCTAAGAACGGCATGTTTACATTGCGTGGCGTTATGGGGTAGGCCGTCATAGTCCGTGGCGACATAAGACGCCATAAGTAAATATGGCGTCTGAACCCACGAAGCCTTGCAATGTAACCACGGCATTGTAGAATAGGGCCGAGTTTGGGTCTAATTGGTGTATTTTTCACCCAAGAGGATAACAAACATGATGCAGACAGAGACATACAGATAGACAGACAGAGACATGGTAGTATTACTTCCAAGCCACGAAAAAGAAAGCGGAAAACACATATATAGATGGATGGATGCAAAGAATGTGAAGCTGATAGATATATAGCAAGGTGGAATGAACGAGCTAGCAAATGAATGAATAAAAGGAAAACTGAGGTGGACAGGGGAGGCATGAGCATGGGCAGGGGCGCAAGCGACCAAACGCCCATCCAGTTCTATCCGGCTGCTATCTAGCAGCAGCACAATCAACACACTGCTGGCTAGGAGAGAGTGAGGACGAACTGGAATTGAGGGTGGGGAGTCAGCAGGCATCGTAGAGGCCAAATCACATTTACGAGTTCGTTCAGTTCCTCCAGGCTGCCTGGCTGCACTCGGCAGCAGAATCCCCCCACCGTATCGCGGCGAATGCGCCCCCTCTGCCCCGCCAAACTTGAATTATTCGTGGCCGCCATGTTCTTGTTGGGTTGTCCTACACAGCCAGATCTATGTGGTTGGGCTTTGGAGAGCAGCAGAGGAGCACCAGCATATCAATATCATATCCGGGGGCCAGCTTGTTTGGTTGCCGGAGAGCCGGGGGTTAGACGCGGAGGTTCGTTCCATCGAACCAGGATTTTCCTAGAGCTCAACCAGCCAATTATTATTTTTAATTAGAAGTAAGTATACTCTCATTCGAGTGGGTGCGGACCGACAGGAAACAAGCAGAGGACGTGTTGAGTTCTAACAAACCAGGCAGCCGTACAAATCCATTTCAGAGTAGTTCTGAACAACATATTGCCGGTGAAAGCCATGGCCATGAAAAGTTGATTGCTTATTTACGAGAAATGATAGTACTATATGCGATAAAGATCTTGCGATAGATCCAACCACAGATCGGAGGAGGTAGTAGAACGTGACTGGCAACGATCAATTAATATTGCATAAGAAAAGTACTCTTGTTCAAACCTATATTGTCGACTCTTCTCCTCATAACGGAGTTTCGCTCTCGCTTCGCTTCTCCTGCACTGACTCTTAAGAAAAAATTGGTTGTGAAGGACAAGTGTTTCATTTCACGCTCTAAACATTGAAATTCGAACTGTCAGCAGGCTACTCCTATGTTTGGTTAATTCTGTCCATTCTCTGGAAAAAAGTAGACAACGAATACTAGGCAGAAAGAGGAAAATGCGGATATTTGTGTTTCTTTGCGGCCAGGCCAACGATGCATTAAGAAGAGGAAAGTGTTGAAATATTTGTAACTTGTCACGTATGTACATATAAATACGTGACATACCTTCTAGATGTTTCTGTCTGTTTGGTACTTGGTTAGGATGTTAACCGTACAGAGTTTAGCTTGTACTCCAAGACCATTTGGTTTTAATCTTACCTGTAAAACCCTAGGTCGGTTTGGCCTCTATATTAACACGCAAGCGCCCGATCTCCAAGGGTACACTTCAACCAGTTTTATCATATGGTATCAGAGCCTTTCTCTTCCAATCGCATCTGAGAAACCATGTCGCAAGCATCTTCGTCCATGTCGCCCACCTCTGCACTCGGCCACCCGGTGAATGAGAAGCTCACCCGGGACAACTTCTTGATGTGGAAGGCCAGGTGCTACCGGCCATACGCGGGGCACAACTCACCGACTTCCTCGACAATTCAATCCCCGCGCCAGCACAGGAGGTGGACGTGACTTCGGACGGCAAGACCGAGAAGGTGGCAAACCCAGCCTATGCGCTCTGGAACGCCCAGGATCAGCAGGTCCTCGGGTACCTGCTGGCCTCGCTCTTCCGCAAGGTTCTGGCTCAGGTCGTGGATCTGACCACGTCGGCAAGCTTGTGGGCGGCAATTGGGCAGATGTACTCATCGCAGTCTCGCGCCCGCGTCATCCAACTGCGTGCCCAGCTCACCAACCTCAAGAAAGGAGAACTCACGGCGACTGCCTACTTCACGCGCATGAAGGGGCTGGCTGATGAGATGGCGGCCGCAGGCAAGAAGATCGACGATGATGATCTGATCTCACAGATCCTTGCAGGATTGGACGCGGATTACAATCCGTTCGTGTTCGCGATCTCTGCATCGGCACGCTCGGGCACCCCCCCTTACCCTCAGTGACCTCTTCGCCGAGCTCTTGGTCGTGGAGGGCAGGCTCGAAGCTCAGAACCCAGGCGCTCAACTTGGGGGCTCCATCAACCTCGCCTCCAAAGGTGGACGCGGCTTCTCCAACCACCGTGGAGGGGGCAGCGGCTTTGGCAACTTCAATGGTGGAGGTCGTGGTGGCGGCGATGGCCGTCCAAACTTCACCAACAACCAGCAGCCTCGACAGCCATACACTGGTGGCGGCATCAACCCGAGGCAAGGACCTAGGCCCATGTGCCAGATTTGTGGCAAGACAGGGCACACGGCGCTCCGTTGCTGGAAGAGGTTCGACAAGAACTTCAAGTCCCCGCTCCTGAACGAGGAGAAATCGGTGAACTCGGCGGCGGCCCCTTCCTACGGCATCGACACCAACTGGTACTCCGATACGGGAGCCACCGACCACATCACAAGCGAGTTGAACAAACTCTCTGTTCGCGACCGCTACAACGGCACTGATCAAGTGCACACGGCGAGTGGGTCAGGTATGGAAATAATGCACATTGGTCGTACGCAATTTCATACCCATGATCGTCCTCTCCATCTCAATAATATTCTTCATGTCCCTCAAGAATCAAAAAATCTTATTTCTATTCACAAACTTACTCGTGACAACAATGCTTATGTTGAATTTTGGCCTGAATTCTTTTCTATCAAGGATCAGGAAACGGGGAAGGTGCTTCTTCGCGCCAGGAGTAGGGGTGGTCTCTATCCATTACCATGCAAGCCGCCTACCCATGGAAGACATGTCCTCGGTGTTAGCCGACCATCCTCGTCCCGCTAGCATAGGCGTTTAGGTCATCCCTCATTTACAGTTGTTAGTCAAATTCTCAAGGAGAACAATTTATCTTTCTCAAATAAAAGTCATGAGTCAGTTTGTGATGCATGTCAAAAGGCCAAGAGCCACCAACTTCCATATCCTAGATCATCTAGTGTTTCCAAAGCTCCTTTAGAGCTTGTTTTTTCAGATGTACACTACTAGGAAAAAGCTTACCCGTGACGCACCATTTGGCTTATCTGTGACGCACCATGGCGCGTCACGGCTATCACGCCGCGCCTATTGAAAATAGCCGTGACACACCTGTTTTTGGTGCGTCACGGCTATCTTTCGTTACCCGTGGCGCACCTGTTTTTGGTGCGTCACGGCTATCTTTCGTTACCCGTGGCGCACCTGTTTTTGGTGCGTCACGGTTATTGATTTCGAAATTTTAAAAAAAAAAGCGGGACAGATCCAGATCTAGATCTAGATCCAGATCTGGCCGCCCAAAATTTTGAAATTTTGAAAAACGAAAACAGAGTGGTCGCCGGAGTGGAGGGTGGTCGCCGGAGTGGAGGGTGGTCACCGGAGAGGATGGTGGGTGGAGGGTGGTCGCCGGAGTGGAGGGTGGTCGCCGGAGAGGAGGTGGCCGTGGTAGTGGAGGAGGTCGCCGGAGAGGAGATGGCCGCCGGAGAGGAGGTGGCCGCCGGAGTCGAGGTGGTCGCCATAGAGGAGGTGGTCGCCGGAGTAGAGAGGTCGCCGCCGGAGTAGTCGCCTGAGTAGACGTGAGGTGGTGGTGGTGGTGGTGGTGGTGGTGGTGGTGGTGGTGATGGTGGTGGTGGTGGTGGTGGTAGGAGGAGGAAAGGGAAGAGAGAAAGAAGAGAGAATGGAGAGTGGAGGAAGGAGAAAGGAATGGAGAAGAGTGGAGGAAGTAGGAGGAAGGGGAGTATATATAGGTGGGTGGCCCTCCCGGATTCGAAATTTGAAAATTTCTGCCCAGACTTAGCCGTGACGCACCATACATGTGGTGCGTCACGCCTATCTTTTTTTATTTTTTTTTTATTTTTTTTTTATTTCTAGTCAAAAATCTTCAAACGGCTATAACTTTTTTTCCTTTCGGAATTTGGAGAATCTAAAAAAGGCTCACAGGCCGAAGGCAGTGAGGTTGGATTCCTTTTTTTCTCTAGTTTCCGTTGGTATATTGAACTTTAAATTCCGACATCGTATGCAAAAGTTATGCCCATTTTACTTTTTTTAAAGAACTTTTGCTCAGAAAGTCGAAATATGTATTTCAAAATTTGTTAAAAAAGTATACATTAAACTCTCCGTGCATCTATAAGGAATTTATTTTTTGATGATTTTTAGACATGGAAATCTTCCGTGACAAAACTAGAAAGGCGGTCCCGGGGGGGGGGGGTGTGGAGGGAACATTTTGGTGGATAGCATAGCCGTGACGCACCGTATGTTTGGTGCGTCACGGCTATTGCAATACCCGTGACGCACCAAACAAACGGTGCGTCACGGCTATCTTTCCCCACGGCTATGGTATCCACCGAACACCCACATATAGCCGTGACGCACCGTTTGTTTGGTGCGTCACGGGTATGCCCATAGGCGTGAAGCACCAAACCGTGGTGCGCCACGGCTATTAGGCGTGACGCGCCGTTTTGCTGGTACGTCACGGGTATCATCACTCCTATAGCCATTTTCCTAGTAGTGGTATGGGGGCCAGCCTCCGTTTCTGTTGGAAGGAATAAATACTATGTTAGCTTCATTGACGATTATAGCAAATTTACATGGATATACTTGCTTCGTAACAAGTCTAATGTTATTCAGAAGTTTCATGACTTTCAACAAAAGGTTGAACGCTTATTCGATAAAAAAAATCCTTGCCATGCAAACCGATTGGGGTGGCGAGTACCAAAAGTTAAGTTCCTTTTTTTAGCGTATTGGGATCTCACACCATGTTTCCTGCCCTTATGCTCATCAACAGAATGGTTCCGCGGAACGGAAACATAGGCACATTGTGGAAGTAGGACTTTCTCTTTTATCCCATGCCTCCATGCCCCTAAAGTTTTGGGATGAGGCGTTTTTGACAGCTGTATATCTCATTAATCGGATACGTAGCAAATTCATTCAATTCCAAACTCCCATGGAAAAACTCCTTCACACAAAGCCAGATTATTCCTTCCTAAGAATTTTTGGTTGTGCCGTATGGCCAAATCTTAGTCCTTTCAATAAACACAAGCTTGAATTCCGGTCAAAAAGATGTGTTTTCTTAGGTTACAGTGGGCTTCATAAGGGATACAAGTGCCTAGATGTTTCAACCGATAGAGTGTATATCTCTAGAGATGTTGTATTCGACGAATCAATATTTCCTTTTTCGGAATTACACTCTAATGCCGGTGCCCAATTGTGTGCGGAGATAAATCTTCTACCTCCCACACTTCTTAATCCTCCTCCTTTTGATCATGGGGGTGATTTGCATAATGATCATGTGTCTATTTCTAATGCTAATGATCAAAATTATGAGTCTAGTGTGCAGGAAAATTCAGATTTTATGCAGACACAGGATGCCACAGAAGATCCGAGTGCAGGATCCAATGCAGATTCGCCTGCACGGTCTCGAAGCACGGACTCTCGCGCGTCAGGAGGATCTGTCTGGGGATCCAGGCGGTCTGGCGCTGGTCGGCCTGCGTCCGCCAGCAGGAGCACGGCGCGTGGCGATGGTGGGTTGAGCGTAGGTGATGGCTGGCCTGCGTCTGCCGGTACAAGCGCGGCGTGTGACGATGGTGGGCCACTGTTGGGCTCGCCCTCTGCTTCGACAAACCGACAGAGCAGCGCATGTGGGCCGGTGTCGGGAGCACGCGCATCCTCGGACGGAGATTCGTCTCCGCCACGTGTTGGTTCATCAGAGGAGCGGACAACATCCGTGCGATCCGATGCGGATTCTGGGTCCTCTGGCGACGCGGCTTCAGGATCCTCTACGGCTGGGAATGCTGTGGTTCCGCGCCGAGCACTGATTCCACCTCCACAACCTGCACACACACGTTCAAAAAGTGGCATTACAAAACGTTTTGAATTTACTGATGGTTGCATACGTTGGGGGAATTTTTGCAGCACAGGTGAACCGGAAAATTTGCAAGAAGCATTAGGTGATAACAAATGGCGTGGAGCTATGGATGAGGAATACTCCGCACTTATGAGGAATAAAACATGACATTTGGTTCCTATGAAGAGGGGAAGCAATGTCATCGATTGTAAGTGGGTTTACAAAGTGAAAAGAAAATCAGATGGTGCTATTGATAGGTACAAGGCAAGACTTATGGCTAAATGTTTCAAGCAAAGGTATGGGATAGACTATGAGGACACATTTAGTCCTGTAGTCAAGGCAGCTACTATTAGATTAATTTTATCTATTGCTGTATCAAGAAATTGGAGTATGCGTCAGTTAGATGTGCAGAATGCGTTTCTTCATGGCGTTCTGGAAGAGGAGGTCTATATGAGACAACCACCTGGATATGAGGATCCAGAAAAACCAAGTTTTGTTTGCAGATTAGACAAAGCTTTATATGGACTAAAGCAGGCTCCACGAGCATGGTACTCTCGGTTATCCACTAAAGTGCAATCTCTTGGATTTATTCCTTCTAAACTAGATACATCTTTATTCTTTTATAATAAAGGTGGGATAATTATGTTCATGCTCATCTATGTTGATGATATTATTGTCACAAGTTCCTGTTCTCAAGCTGTTGATGCACTACTTCATGATTTGAGGACTGATTTTGCGTTAAAGGATCTTGGAAACCTTCAGTATTTTCTGGGAATTGAGGTAAAGAAGGTAAACAATGGTATTATATTGTCACAAGAGAAATATATTAGAGACGTGCTTGGTCGAGTTGGTATGAAAGGATGCAAACCTGTTACTACTCCTTTATCAACTTCAGAAAAATTATCTATAGCTTTGGGTAAGCCTCTTAGTGGTGAAGATTCCACTAAGTATAGGAGCATCGTAGGTATATTACAATACTTGACTCTCACTAGGCCAGATATATCATTTTCGGTCAATAAAGTGTGCCAGTTTTTGCATGCTCCTACCTCTTTGCATTGGTCAGCTGTGCAGAGGATTTTGAGATATTTGCAGTACACTTCATCATATGGGTTAAAATTTATTATATCAGATTCTACACTTGTGAGTGCATTTTCTGATGTAGACTCGGCTGGTTGCCTGATGATAGGAGGTCAACGGGTGGCTTTGCAGTTTTTCTTGGTTCTAATTTGGTATCTTGGAGTGCACGTAAACAGGCAACAGTATCAAGATCTAGTACTGAGGCTGAATACAAGTCTTTTGCAAATGCAACAGCTGAAGTAATTTGGGTACAAACACTGTTGAAGGAAATTGGTGTTGAACACCCCTGAGGCAGTATCATTATGGTGTGACAATCTTGGTGCTACTTATTTATGAGCTAATCATGTTTTCCATGCTAGGACTAAGCATATTGAAGTGGATTATCACTTTGTTCGAGAGAGGGTTGCAAACAAACTGTTGAATATCAGGTTCATTCCTACTGGAGATCAGGTAGCGGATGGATTCACTAAACCTCTTTCAGTTAGACAGTTGGAAGTATTTAGATGCAATCTCAACTTAGATAAGTTGTGATTGAGAGGGGATGTTGAAATATTTGTAACTTGTCACGTATGTACATATAAATACGTGACATAACTTCTAGATGTTTCTGTCTGTTTGGTACTTGGTTAGGATGTTAACCGTACAGAGTTTAGCTTGTACTCCAAGACCATTCGGTTGTAATCTTACATGTAAAACCCTAGGCCGGTTTGGCCTCTATATTAACACGCAAGCGCCCGATCTCCATGGGTACGCTTCAACCAGTTTTATCATAGAAAGTGCAAGAAACCACCCACAATTGTTGTCATCGTTGCAGTAATTGGTCTCTTTTTTTTGCATAGACTGCCAACTATTTGTATAATAGACTGCAAACAAGTCCAAATCTCTAATTAAGCTCATTAAGACTAGATCGGGCAACAGGGACCCACAAGTCAGTCTTTAAGTGGTAATTCTTGCGTGAACTTGGAAACGTTAAGAATTGTTATCAATTTCTTTTGCCGAATCACACGAAATGCGACCATCGGCATCTTCAAATTGCCACATTGAGACGCAAGGTAATGACACGTGTACATAAACTGCCACGTCACCACATTCTTGTGGGTCCCGGAGATCTTTCACTAATGGTCTTAATTAGATAACTGGACCTATATGCAACTTATTGCATGAATGGGTGATGGTCTATTTAAAAAACATGTAAAGTGAATACTTTGTGCAAATGTGACGACAGTGAGAGTAGGTGGTTCCGTGCTATCTTACCCATGCAAACTAATAACCCCTCCGTTGCATATTGTGGACACACACAAGCAAACCAAAAGTGTATTGCATACCATCTAGTACACGGTACAACACGGATGGTTTTCCAAGGCACAACAAAATGCCTTAAAAATGTCTAAAATGCCTCAAATAATCATAAAAGGCATTTCAAAAAAATGCCACATAAAATAGGGTAAGAAAGATCATTTAAGGCATTACTAAATAGTGCCTCCGAAAATTTATTTTTAGAGGCATATTTTATTATGCCTCTCAAGATACATCTTTTGAGGCACTATATAATATGCCTTATATTGTTTTTAGGTACTTTGAACAAATGTCTCAAAAGATGTTTCGAGGCATTAGGAAAAAATGCCTCAAAATATCAATCTAGGTATTAGGGAAAAATGCCTCAAAAGATCTTTTGAGGCATTAGGGAAAAATGCATCAAAAGATCAATCTAGACATTAGGCAAAAAAGCCTCAAAAGATCAATCAATGCATTAGGTAATAATGCCTCAAAAGATCAATCAATGCATTAGGCAATGATTCCTCAAAAAATTAATCTTGGCATTATGAAGTATTCCCTCAAAAAAAACATTCTAGGCATGTTTCAATTGTGCCTTAAAAAAATTCTAGGTATTACAAAATTTCAAATCAAGGTAATTTCGGGAGAAATATCAATTATAATCAGAGAAATCATTCAAAGTGAGAATCATATCACATTACAATCGGGTGAACAAATTGTAACATATTACAATTAGAGAATCATATTCATCCAAAACAGTTTATAGCATCATCCAACATGGCAAAGGATGCCACGGAACCAATCCATCCAAAACTAACTAGCTTGTTATATCTTCATAGAACTCTCTAGCATGGTAATGTCTCTCATCCATCGTAATGAGCCATTTTTCCTTCTGCGACTATAAAAACAAAGTATTCGATCTCTTGGTCAAAGAAAATAAGCTACTGTCTAATTTTGAGTGCATAAAGTTAGAGACTAACAATAGCAAAAACTGGGAGCAACTATATGCTAGCAAAAACAGGAAGCAACCATTTGTAGATACATGTATGTGGCTTTACTAGGAGCGACCATAGAGCTATATAAGTACATGCAGCTTCTGAAAGTGCACTATGGTCAACTACAGGGGGTGTGAATAGGTTGACTACCAATTTTTCTTCTTTTCCTTTTAATTATGGCTAAGCAAGATAAAGTAAGGTTTTCTAGATGTGCAACTAGGTGAGAAACCTAAGTGATACAAGATAAGATACGCAACGGAAGTAAAAGGAAAGGAAACAAGATAAACCACAAGTGTAAACAAGGAGACAAGGATATGTTTCCCGTAGTTCCTTCTCAAGAGAAGTACGTCTACGTTGAAGGGTGGGGATCCACCTAGGCACTTCTCAATAGCATGGTTGTGCACACCTTATTCTCCTTGAGCTTCTCCGGTGAGGGATTCTCGTTTCCACTATAAGGTCGACTTGAAGGCGTTTACCAAACCCTTACATGAGCTCGAGGTCACTCCACAAGATGGATGGAGGGTATCAAGCAATCCGAAGCTTCTTGCAACAAGGTGGAAGCTACAAGCACAAGATCTACTAAGGTTTCTAGGCCTCAAGTAGGATTCTAGATATACTACGATGTGGTGGATGGATTTGAAATTCCTTTGGTGGAAGTGTGGATCTAGGTCTCCTCTATCTCTCCATAAAGTATGGGAGCGTTTGGGTGGTTGGAGAGGGAGATCTAGAAGGTTGAAGCTTTCATTAATGGCTAGGAGCGAGAGTGGGAAAAGCTTAGCATTATGAGGTAGGGGAAGGGTATTTATAGCCCTTCCCAAAAGTGGCCGTTTGAGCAGTCCCCGCAGCACCGGAGGCTCTGGTGGTTTCACCAGAGGCTCCGGTGGTCTTCGTATGCGCGCAGCCGCGCAGCCCAAATCCCTTTGCGCTGTGACCTGAGGGGCAGAGGGTCTGGTGGCTTTGGCGGAGGCTCCTCCCACCGGAGGTTCCGTTGGAGCCTCCGCTCTTATCCAACATAGCCCCATTTTGGCGGAGCCACCACCGGAGGCGCCACCGGAGGCCAACCCCCCAGTACTCTAGTGAAAAGGGCGGAGGCTCCGGTGGTTTCACCAGAGGTTCCGCCCACCGGACACGCACCGGAGGTTCCACTGGAGAATCCGCTCTTATCCAACAGAGCACCATTTTGGCGGACCCTCCACCGGAGATGCTACCGGAGGCCAGCCCCCAGTGTGCTAGTGGAGAGGGCGGAGGCTCCGGTGGTTTTACTGGAGGCGCCGCCCACCGGATGTTCACCGGAGTCTCCGCCCTGGCCTCCACTCGTATGCACCCGAGCGCAGTTTTGGCGGACCCCACACCGGAGCCCGCACCGGAGGCCCGCGCCTGGGCAGTGCTGGAAAAGGCTGGGGCGGAGGTTCAGGTGGTTTCACCGGAGCCTCCGCTGCATGCAAAAACCACTTCCCATCTTTGTCATTTTGAGCCCTTTTCAATCCCAATAAAATTGTAACCGACATAGATTGTATCTTTGATGAACCTGGGCATTTTCATGTATAACAAGTAAACGTTAGACCAATAGGTATGTTGTCATTAAATTACCAAAACAGAAGATGATCTTTCATTCTCCCCCTTTTTGGTAATTGATGACAACATCCCTATTTGCATAAATAAACAACATGGACGGAGCTCCCCCTAAAGATATGCTCCCTTCATGTTGAGAGAAATTAAGCACAATGGAAATCTAAACATATATGTAGTAGTGAGCTCACAACAAGTGATAGAATTAAGATAATAAGTTCACAAGATCACCATGCATAATACGAGGTTCACAACACATAATCATTTAAACAACCGAAGTTTCCAAATGAAAGACCAACTCTCTCAAGCAAGAGAAAGATGCAAATCGGAAAACGTGCTTGAGAGATACCCATGCAAATACCCGCTCCTAATAGATAGATATTTATCCCCCTTTGCCATGAAGATACCAAAAGAGGGAGAAACCGATGCTAACGCCCTGAAGATCACTCGGAGGAGATATCCAGGCTCGGAGGGCGGGCACGGCGGCGAGAGCTGGTGACTTCTTCTCCTTCTTCCTCGTCAGACCACTCAATGAGTTTCCCGGCGGAGTCCTTGGCCTGCCACTTGTCCCAGTCAGTGATGCTAGGAAGCACTAGGGACTCCACTGAATCGCCACCATCACGACGAAGCTGACGCTCTGCCTTGGCTGCCTTGCGGTGCTTGAGCTCCTTATCATAGTGAACTTCCCATTGATGCTTCTCAATCTTCTTGTTCACTTTGAACACCTTCTTGAGTGCCCTTTCCATCCACTTGAAAGCAATGTCAGAAGGAGGAGGGCGAGAGGGACCAGCTGCCTCTTCTTCTTCTTCTTCCTCATCAACGATAACACGTGGTTTGGCCTTGCCTTTGCGGGGAGCAGGAGTGGGATTCAAGATAGGCTCGGTGTGGTCCTTGACGAGAAGTTTCTTCTCCATGTCAGGGATCCAATTAGCATCATCATTAGGTTCTTCCGGGAACTTGTCCTCCCACACATGCAAGATAATCTTCATAATAAAGGGCCCAAAGCAAGCATTCTTTTGGTTGACAACCACGTGCCATAGCTCATTGGCTTAATCATTTCTTGTGGTTTTATTCTTCTCACTAATAAGCCGAGCCTTATTTGCTTTCCAATATTTTACTAACCATTCCCACTGTTTGGGAGGGATCCTATCATTGCACCCTTTTGGAATATTCTCACTTATGGACTTATCCCCTTCAAAGTGATTGCTCTTGATAAATGATTTGAAATCTTTCCATTTTTTCCTAGCAGATTTCAACACCCAACTCTTATGAGATTCATTAATATTGAAGAATCCCTACATTTCCACATGCGAGAATAAAATCTTCATCAGAAATTTTAGTTTAGTAAGCAACAACAAATAAATTTAGAGAGCAAACACCATGAAAAAATAAAACCGCATCACATAAGTTAAGTTAACAAAGGACATATTTTACCTTGACCGTATTGCATAGCTTCTCCTTTTCAGATGTAGGAAGTTTATTCCAGTTGCTGGCTGCAAGAGATATTTCCTTGCCTTTGACCAAGTTTCCACCAAGTTTGGACAACCTGGTTGTCTTGGTGCCATAGGGATGTCTAAGGTGGTTGAACATTACATTGATCTTACTATTTGGTTCATATTCATGCCAAAATATCTTCAGTTTAGTAGGCCCTCTTTGACCTCTCATTTTCTTTCCTGCAACAAATACAACAGATATTTATTGTACAACTCCTGTCGAGGTGGTTAAACAAGTTTAATTCAGCAGATTTTGGTGTGTAACTCACCTTGTGCACTTTGTATTTCTTGAGGTTGGTGTGTTTCTTCACTTTCAGGCTGAACTTCGCCATCTTGGTATCCATTATATTGTGTTTCTTCTTGATGTCCTCCCATCATATCACCATAGTACTCTTTCTCCTCATCTTCTTGCTCTTCGTATATTGTGTAGTTCTTAAATAGGAAAAACATAAACATATTAAGTGGAATGTTTGACATGAAAAGTGACGTTGGACAAAGAGTAAAGTGTTGCATTTTACTTGCTTGGATATGACGGCCATAAATTCCTGTTTTTGAAGCGAAACTTTGAAAACCAGAAAAAAAAGTCTGATTTGGAATTTCTTTAGGTTGGAGACCAATCTGCTTCAGTTTACAATTCAACTCGTCTCTCCTTCTCTCCTGACTTCCTAACATGCTTGTACCTGCAAGTAAAAACTGCACATTATTTAACTGATTTCGAGATACCAGGTACAAGTAAAAAGAGCACATTAGTTGATTGATTTCGAGATACCCCATAACCTAGTTACCCTGTACCGACTCACCTAGTTTTCATCATCACTATCATTAATAGACTTCATATCAAAGAAATCCTAATGGGAGGAGAGACAACAGCATGCCAATCTGGTTCTACGGGATCTTGCACACAATACACTTGCTTGACTTGTCTTGCAAGTACAAATGGTTTTGAAGATATACACTCCTATCCTGCAAGTGATGGAAGTTCACCCGAGTTATTCCAAATTTTTGGTCCATCCATACTCCCTCTAGGTTTAACCCAGGCACACTTTAATAAGACAACTTGCGCTTTGTTTAAATAGTTTAGTTCAACTATTTCCGTGATTCTACCATAATGTTGACCATCTCCTAGGGTTGGTTTATTAACTTTAGCACATATCGATACCCCATCACATTGGGTGGATTTGTCTTGTCCATAATCTCTCGTATGGAAATATCATCCATTTATTGAGTAACTATTATACCTCTTCACCGTCATATATGGCTTTTGAGATAAAAGGAATACTTCTTCATGAACTACAACCTCTTTCTCAATCTATGAATTCACATTGTCTACAAACCTATGTGTGGAAGTTGCTATGGTGGCCTGAATCCACACATCTTTTTCTCTTATTTTTTTCCATTAGATAATATGGCCAGGTGCTTCAGCGTGTAGCTGCTGATTTCAGGATAGTTGAAGAGCACACATTTATGTGCCTATGTCCATGACACATGATGAAGTTCATCAACAGCAAAAGCAGACAAAGGGCGTCCAACTATCTTCATGTATTGATATTTGGAAGTGAAAGAGCATGAAGACTTGCAACCACTTGGACTTGCAGGTTGATTCATGTTTGTACTAGAAGCATGTAGATATCTGTAACGGAATGTCAGGCCTTCATCAAAGATGTAGCCTTCTGCTATTAAACCTTCAAGGTGACTCCTTGTATGGACCTTACTCTTGAGATTTCCCATGAACATCTCAGGTGACCACATGTCTCTACATTGTGCCGGTCCAGCAATCATAACTTCAGTTGCTAGGTGGATAACGAGATTCTATGCTCCATTATGTCAAAGAGGGTTGGAGGGAATATCTTCTCTAATTGACATAGTATTTCGGGTATGATCGCTTCCATGTTTTGAATCTCAACAACATTTATAACCTTCGCACACACTACCTTGAAATAGTTGCTTAGCTGTATCAAGGAAAGAGAAACACTTTCATGCATACTCCTACTAATGGACAAGGGAAACCGATCTTCCATTATAATATGGATGTCATGGGTTTTAAGACCAACAAGTTTCTTGTCGTCCATCCTAACCTTGTCATACAAGTTCGAGGCATGCCCATCAGGGAACCTAGCATAGAATATCTTGTTTGCATATGAAATCATATGGTACTGAGCTTTGGGAAGTTCTGGTTTAGGTTGAGTCTCATCTACATGCAATTCTTCTCTTATTTTCATACGTTTAAGATCACGTCTGGTATTTATATTATCCTTGGTCCTCTTGTCAACATTGAGAATCGTGTTCACTATGTTGTCTAAAATATTCTCCTAAATGTGCATAGGATGCAAGTTATGTCAGAATTGCAATGTTTTCCAGTACTTCAACTGAAAGAATATGCTTATTTTCTTGAATGTTGTTTGAACCGTGTGCTTGTCTCTTGTTCACTCAAATCCTCGTCCTCCTCAACCCTTGGGCTATTCCTCTTCCTCAACCTCATACTTTTCTGACTCGGCTTCTTAAATTTCCCATAAACAACCTGCATGCCCTTTGTCATTTCTGAATTCTGAAGGTTTGATGGTTGGACAGGAACTTCTCAAAATTTAGTGGTCCCATAAAAGGAAGCAGCATCACTTCTAAATGGGTCATCCGCATCTAATAACCTTCTGTGTCCAAGGTAGAACCTCTTGTGTCCATGTTTCAACCTTCTAGAGCATGTGTTTGCCAAGCAGTGAGAGCAAGTAGCATTGCTTTCCCCCTTAAGAGGCCACGGCCAAGACAGTCACTAATCGTCCACAACAATGCCGCATATACTCGGAACTTCTTTCCAAAAGTAGCATCATGTGTGAACACACCTGTTTCCCATAGCCTGCGAGCTCATCAACAACTAGCTGCAAGTACACATCAATATCTTTGCCCGACGACTTCTTACCAGGGATGGTCAATGAGAGCATGAAATTGGACTACTTCATGCTGACCCAAGGCAGGACACTATACGGAATCAATATTATGGGCCCTATACTATAAGAAAGATTCATATTCCTATAGGGATTTAATCCATCCACTGCCAAACCGAATCTAATATTTCTAGGTTCAGCACTAAACCACTCATGTGTCATATCAAAGTACTTCCAAGGAGGAGAGTCGGCAGTGTGCCTTATCAATCCATCATTTGTGCGGCTATTGCTATGCCATCTCATAAGTGTTAAGGTTTTAAAAGACATGAACAACCTCCTAATTCTTCTCTTTAGTGGAAAATGGCTAACCACCTTTTGTGGCACCTTGTTGACCCTTTTGCAATTGACACAGGTCTTGATAGTTTTCCATCAACTTTGTTTGCAAACTGGACATGAGTTGGCATTGGCATGTTGTCCTCTAAAAATAATGCCGTCATTAAAGCATGCATGATGACTGTCATAGGCCAACAGCTCTAACAAATTTCTCCAGCTCGTGAAAATTTTAAGGAAGTGTTTGACCTTCAGGCAATGCATCACTGAATAATTCGAACATATTTTCAAAGATAACATTGGAAACTCTCCTCTTATTCTTGATGTTCATCAATCTACTAGAAACTGCAACATGGAAAACTTCTTGTAGCCCGCATACAACTCCTGACTTCCTTCCATGGATAGTGAGCTGAAGGTTTTAGCGGCCTCATCACAATCATCCTCAGTCTCTTCTTTGGAATCTGAATGTGCATCCAAACAAGTCCTATCATATATTCCAAAACTATCCACCAATAGTTAGTGTCTCTCATCACCGTCTCCACCGCCATCTCCATCAACATCTCCATTTAATTCTTGGCTAGTACTAGGCGGAAATGTAGGTTTAGTAGCACCTAAACACTTTCCATGAAATATCCAGGAGGTGTAGCCAGACATGAAACCATCACATATTAAATGTTCATAAAAATCTTCTACACCTAGCCAATATTTGATGCCACATTTTTTACATGGGCATAGGATCTGTCCATTTCTCCCGGAGTTCTTAACACCAAACTAACACCATCTGAATATCGTGCCGAAGACCTAGCTGAACCCATCCACTCTTTATCCATATGCCAAGTACAAATTAATCCAAACTGAATAAACTTTCATATAGGAAGGTAAAAATTACTATACTACAAATTACTAGATAGGATTGCATGTGGAGTCTGTCAGAAGCCATGGGTGGAAAGTTGCAATCCTACCTAAGATTATGTCCTATGTCAAATAACTAGACTACAAATTACTAATAGAACTATATTATTTCACCTAGTTACTTCCCATTTGCATGGTCTAAACATCATCTTCTGCTGTGTTGGCCCGATGTCCAAAAATCATACAAAAGTTACATGATATTTACAATTTTACATTATTTCAGGTGTAAATTTAGTTTGCATTCAGGTGCACATGTTTCAGTTAAAAACAGATTACCATCAGTAGGCAACAAAGCAAAAGATTTAGGTTTAAATAATAGCAGTGACTTCCAATTCGAGCAAACAGAGACAGAGAAGATTTCAGCGGAGACTTCCAATTCGAGCAGGTCGCATCAATATGAAGTTACTAGAATTCCATTCACATGATTCGATTGAGGCTAGGGATATCTCACTAGTTTCCCGGTTGTTTTCAGCTCGATGTAGGAAGGACTGACGAGGATCAACAATGGGGGCAGCGAAGCAAAACGAGTCGACGGCGGGGGTGGCGGAGCACCGCGATTCGAATTCGGTGGAGTTCACCGGATCCACGGCGGTGGAGCACCCTGGATACATGGTGTTCGTAGTGGCGGTGGAGAGCAGCGGATCCGTGGCGATTTCCCCATCGTGTTCCCCTCTCCTCTACCGTCGATCTCCTTGATTTTTCTCTTCCGCACTTGATCGGTCAATCCCCACTCGGTAGAAAAGTTATTTTTGCAAAAAAAAACCTCCCCGAAATTCCCACTCATTCCACAATGGCAATGGGACAACATAGAAGTGAGAGATTTTTAGTCGAGGACACAGAAGTGCCCCCTCCGCAAAGTTCCCACTCAATCCACAATGGCAGTGGGACGACACAGAAGTGAGAGGTTTTTAGTCGAGGACACAGAAGTCCCCCCTCAGCAAAGTTCCCACTTGTTCCACATATTCCAGCGTCCCCACTCGATCACCAATCTTCTAATCCTAGGAAGGCCGCCACCACTGGATCTGCCGTCGCGACGACTGGATCCGCCGGGAAGGCCCCTCCTTCTATCGCCACCATTCCCCTCTCCCTCGGTTAGCACTTCTCACCCCTTTCCCCTCTCCCTCGGTTAGCACTTCTCACACCTTTCCCCTCTCCCCCCCGCTACAAGAGATTTTATGCAAGAAACATGAGATCTACAAGAAACCTGTGTCTAGTAGTATCACTGAATGCAAATCTCTTAAGTGTTTGTCACTGAATGCCTAATGACATGTACTATTTTTTTTTGTCTGATGCCAATTTCAACTTCATTCACTCAAATATCCCTTCTCGATCGTGCAAGGCACACTAGTTCTTGATGCCGACCAACATATATAATTAGTCCACTTACATGAAGATAGTGATTCGAGCAGACTATTTTTTGGTCTGAATGTTTTAGTTCTTGTCAAGATTTAGTCCTTGAAGAAGGATTGTGTTTTGTTTTAGTTCTTGGCGTATAAACATTAATAATTTTCAGTTCACTATCTAGTAACAACAACTAAACCTAAGTTTCTTGTGTTTCTTTTATGAGTTACTTGCCCCTTATATGAACAATGATATGTTTGTTTTCTGTGTACCAACCAGTGCAAGTTCCACCAATCAAGTACACGGTTAGAGGTATGCATAATCCTAATTATAGTTATTTGCATTATTTAGTCTACTTGCATGTTCCTAATTATAGTTATTTGCATTATTTAGTCTACTTGCATGTTCCTAATAGTAGGTACTTAGCACCGTTATGACAAACAATTTGGTATGTAGGACTGAACATTGAAACATGTCGCTCATTTGATCGGGTATGCATCTTTGCAAACCATGTAGAGATGACTCCTGCTGAAGTGAAAGTACTGAGAAAGAAAGCAAAGGACTACCCACTCCCATAAATTAAACATTATGTTTTCAACGTGACGAAATCCTTGGTGATACGGGGTAAAAGAAAAATGGTGTGCTTTCTTTGGTTTTTGGGTTATCATTCTTGCTTCATATATTTCTGCCCCTGAAATCAATTCTTCTTTTAAATTGTCCTGCCCTTTTATTTCCTTTTCATCTAACAGGATTTTGCAAAAGGTTCACTATTCGCAACCTCGACAAGTACCTACGACAGGGATTTGAATCAATTCCCATTGAGCTTGTTGTAAACTACAACGGGAGCAATAAACCAATTTATGTTGAGATGGTGAAGTGGAAGAAGGGAGGTGCAATGATTACAATAGGATGGAAAGATGTCGTCGATGAGTTTGACTTGAAGAAGGAAGAGACTTGTATCTTCAGCTTTAGAGATCAAATTAACACAAGCTTCCAAGATTCTAATGCTAGGCTTAGGCTTGACATTGTTCCACTTTTTGTTTTCCAACCGGGCCACACACCCCTTTCCATTTTATTAAAACGAAAATACAATGTTCGACATCCAGAAAATATGGGGGGGGGGGAAGCGAGTTGGAGCAGCTGTAGGAAACCCACTGAGATCCCTTCGACTCGAAGAAGACCTCTATGGGACGAAAACCTACAGCCACCAATGTTCAACCAAACAGCTATAGGGAACAGACCCAAAGTACCAGAACAGACCAGGCAACCAATGCCAAAACAACCGCTGCAACATTCAGCAGCCCAGCACAACCAGCGACACAAAGCAGAAAACTAAGACAATCACGCGCCAGAAATCATCAAGGTGGTCCTCGCCGCCACACCCGCCCGTGCTCCAGAAGTAGCGTAGAGCTCGGCCGTGACCTGTATCATCTTCGTCGCCTGCGTAGTCAAGACCTCCTTGCCATCGTCTTTCTGCAAACCTGCCCAATGTAACAACAAAGCAGCCACTGTGTAAACCGCCTCAAAAGGAGTCAAGATCTTGTGATTGTCTAAAGTCACACTGTTGCAAGTTTTCCAAATGCTCCAGCAAACTGCAGCAATGCCAACCATAAGTACTGCTCTCCCCCAGGAAGAAAAGCATGAAACCAAGCAAACGACTGCCAGAGAGAATTAGGACAAGTATTAGTGCCAAACACACTGCCCACAATACGCCAAACGCAACGAGCCAGGTGACACGAAAAGAACAGATGCTCAGCTATCTCCTCCAGTCCACAAAAGGAACACATAGTATTACCAGGCCAGTTTCTTTTTTTTTTATATTATCACGAGTAACCAAAGCATTGCAAAAAAGTTGCCAAAGAAAGATTTTTATTTTCAAAGGAATTTTGGCTTCCCAAATAAACTTATTATTAGCCCCAGCCAAACCAACTTCCAGGTGTTTGTAAACAGATTTAGTTGAGAAAATCCCATTAACATTCAAACTCCAGGAAATCATATCAGGAGAGGAGGACAACTCCAGGTTTCTAACAAAGTTTAAACACTCATTCCACTGATCCAGCAAGGTACCATGAAGAGTTCTCCTAAAAGGAAGATTCAAATCAGAACTAAAAGCCTCTTGGACAGTCCAGTTCTGACAATGACTGATAGCGAACAACTCAGGGAACCTATCACACAGGGGAAGGGAATTACCAAAGCTGTCAAGCCAAAATCTCGTAATATTTCCACACCCAAGGGATATTTTCCTCCCTTCCAGATATACATCTTTTACCATAAGCAACGCCTTCCAACAGGGAGAATCCGAGAATTTGGCCTTGACATTAGCCACAGAAGTGTTACTGAGATACCTTTTTCTCACAATTTTCTGCCAAATACCATCATATTTTTCAAGCTTCCACCACCATTTGGTGAGAAGGCTGATGTTCTGCCTCCGAAGATTCTTAATGCCCAACCCCCCTTTCGCTTTAGAACGACACACTTTAGACCATTTAACCATGAAATAGCCTTTCTTCTTCCTTTTACCATGCCAAAAAAAGTCTCCGGTGTTTATCAAGCGTTTCAATGAAAGTTTTGTTAAGGAGGAACATCGACATAACATAGGAAGGGAGATTAGACAAGCTAGAATCGACTAAAATAAGCCTTCCACCCGAGGAAGCTGTTTCACAAACCCAAGCATCAAGCTTCTTCACAAATTTAGAGTTCACAAACTCCAGGTCAGCACAACGAAGGGTATTAAAACTGACAGGAACCCCAAGATACAACATAGGTAAAGTGCCCACTTTGCAACCAAATAAGTCAGAATAGAACTAAGACACATTATTATCCCCTCCAACTAAAAAAAGCTCACTCTTCTGATATAGAAGCAGTTTAAGATTGATAGCCTTCTCTTCATCATGAGAGATGCAAAGAACCGTGTCATCGGCATATTGCAAAATGGCTAAACCACCAACCACAAGATCAGGAGCCAAACCATCCAATAAACCATTAGATTGAGCAGTTGTAACCATTTTAGTGAGAAAATCAGTTGCACAGTTGAACAAAAAGGGAGAGAGGGGATCACCCTGCCGCACCCCTTTGGCACTCTGAAAATAAGGTCCCATGCAATTGTTAATCTTTACTGAAACTGTTCCATTATGCAGAATTTGTCTCACTTTACTACACCAAGTTTCCGAGAAACCTTTGGCTCTAAGGCAATTTATAAGAAAATCCCAATTAACCTTGTCGTAGGTTTTCTCGAAATCCAACTTAAGGAAAATACCCACCCTCTTTTTCACATGAGTATAATGCATGATCTCATGCAAGGATAAAATACCATCCATAATATTTCTCTTCTTAATGAATGCATTTTGATGAATACTAATCAATTTATCCATAAAAGGATCCAACCTGATCGTTAAAACCTTGGTCAGGAGTTTGTAAATACACCTCAACAAACAAATTGGTCTGAACTGAGAAATCACATCTGCCCCCGACAGTTTAGGCAAAAGAGTAATGACACCATAATTAAGTCTCTGCACATCCAAAGACCCCTCATGAAAGGCTCTAAATTTTTTCAAAATATCCCACTTGACCACCTCCCAAAAATGTTGATAGAACTCAGCTGGAATATTATCATGTCCAGGAGCTCTATTCCCCTCCATAGAAAAAAGAGCAAGTTTGATCTCCTCCAAAGAAAAAGGTCTATTTAACATTTCATTTTCAACACTATTTAACTTCTCCTCATTGCACTACATATTATGATCAAACCCCACAAGGTTGCCAGGAGCAGGCCCAAAAAGACTTTTATAATAATCCGTAGCATGTTTCAGGATATTTCCGGTACCGTCAATGTTAATATCCCCATTTTTCAAACATAACATGGTATTTTTCCTTTTACGACCATTAGCCACCCTATGAAAAAAGCTAGTATTACGGTGCCCCTCCAGGAGCCATCTAGCATGAGACTTTTTAAACCATTGAAGTTCCTCCTCCTCCAATTTTTTTTTAAGATTGACCACAATCTCCACCTTTCTACTAAAACTAACAGGAGACAACTCCTCAATTTCTTCCAAACACTCCAGACCAGCCAACGCATTCCTGAGGTCTTTTTTTAATTTTCTAGTGTGCCCAAATAAATTGGAACCCCACCCTATGAAGAAAACTTTAAATCTTTTCAGCTTGATATTTAAAATATCAATAGAATCCGAGCTATTCACTCTCCTATCCCAAATTTTCTTAACAAAAGGAAGGAACTCATCATTTTCAACCAAGATAAATCAAACCTAAACTCCCTTTTAACTTTATCACAAGGAGTATTCATATCCGAATCAAGCAATAAATCATTATGATCCGATAAATCCCTCACCAACTTCTTGATCGAAACCAAAGGAAAAAGAATCTCCCAGTCAGGAGACATAAGGATACGATCTAATTTTTCCATGGTAGGTTGAGCATGTTGATTGGACCAGGTATACATACCCCCATGCATGAAAATTTCCCTCAGCCCCAGGAAGTGAATGACAGTATTGAATAAATCAGAAGCATGAGAATGATGAAAAGCAGTATTTTTGTCTCCAGCATGCCTCAAAATATTAAAATCACCTCCAACAATATAAGGCATCATGATACCATTGCAAAAGGAGGCTAGCTCAGCAAGGAATTCACATTTGAACTCATCTTGGGCTGGACTATAAACCACCACCAAAGCCCAGTTACATATTTTAACTTTGTCCCACAAAATAAACTGCAACATGTATTTCCCAGCTTTAAAAGCACTCACATCCAAGGTCTCACACTTAATGCCACCCAAAATACCACCTGATCTTCCAACAGAAGGGTTCCATTTCCAAAAATATTTATTACTAGGATCCAATTTCCTAAAAAAACTATCCTTGTAATTTGTTTTCATAGTTTCCTGAATGCCTATGAAATCCAGAGAAAACTCATCCATAAGATCCACCAAACAGAGAACCATGCCTCTCTTACCCACCCCTCTCCCATTCCATATGACTCCTTTCATTTAAAACAAGTAGGTTTTTTTCTGTCCCTGATTACCCTCCCAGGATCCAGGGGAGTGATATCAGCATCCACAGATTTTTTCTTTTGACTTCTAGTTAGGGGCCTAGAACATTGAACAGCAGCCTTCTTCCGAGCCAATTTACTTTTTTTACTTTCTACGAGGACAAAGGTTACCCCCTCGTGTTCATGATCAGTATGCCAATCCATGCAGAGAGGAGTGGATTCACCAACATTATTCTCAATGAATAATTGACCAGTATTAGGAATAGGTGACTCATTTTTTAGATTTAACTCATTCCTAGCCATATCCAATTCCCTAACCATATCGATAATCGAGAAATTACCATCAGGAATCACTACACCCATGTTAGCAGCGCGCAACATAATCTCACTGTTCGACAAAATATCAAATGAATTGGAAACACATGGGGTACTGCAGGATGAAAAATTACCTTCCAGGTTACGCTTCCTTGAGAGGCGAGCAGCTTTCTCCACTGTATCCTCTTTCACCACAGATTGAAGCCTGGAGCTGAAACGCACAGTCGGTGGGGCATCACCAGCTAGAACAGACAGAGAAGGGGCCCCACTGTCAGATTCCGGTGACTGCACCAAGTAACCTTGACCATTAGCTTCAGAAGGGGACGCGGCCTCATCAGACACATCAGTAACCACTGGAAGCTTGGGCCACTCATCAGATTGAGTACCAAGAGTTTGCTCCTCTGTAACCGAGCCAGCACCACCCACATGACCATCCCCCATGACAGAACCATCACCAGCATCCACGCCAGTAAAAGGGACCAGCCAGGTACTGACATTCATGGGATCATTGCGTGTCAGCATCTCAGCGTGCTCCCTCCTCAGAGTCCTGTTCGCAAGCAATATTTTCCATGCCACCCAAGGAAGAAGAAACATTCCTGACAGAATCAGATTGGCTCCCGCCACCTTGACTGACAATCACCTGGTCCTCTGATCCCCCTTCCGACAACACAGCACCCCCAGTTACACGTGGCCTTTTCGGGGAAGGAGCACCCGGATTCTGATCAACCGACACAACAGAAGGGGATTTAGGATTACCAGCCACCACCACCTTATCAATTTCGAAGAAAAAGTCGTAGAAGTTGTCACCAAGGCAAGCTTCAGCCACAACAGGGATCTTTTCCACATCTCTGCACCCAACAAGGACCCTTACAAACTCTGGTTTATGTAAAGTGGAACCATCAAGCTCCAAAGACACTCCAATCAAGGAACCCACAAAGAAGACATTAGCCTCATTTCTCTTATCCAAAGGGATATTGCTAATACGGACCCAAGCTTTCTGTAAAACCGCCTTGGCACCAACAGAAGCAGTCCAAACCGACAGCCTAACAGTAGCTTCAACAGACTTCAGCTTCATTCGTTCTCCATAGTACACAGCGATCTGCACCTCCCTCGCTGTCGGAAATCCCATGATGTATTGATTAGGTCCAATTGGCCTTGCCGTACATCTCCAACTGTCACCAAAAAATGTGTTGAATTCCCTCTCTAGGTCCCGGGAAGAGGCAGAGCCCTCAATGATAGTAATGACAACACTACTGGACCTCTCCTTGCTTTGCTTAGCTGAACTAGCATCTGGCAGAAAAAAGAAGCCCAACCCCGGAGTCTGGAAACCACACATGGAGGGGATGCACTCCCAAGGAAGAACAACCTGACACACTTGAGCCATATGTCCCAAAACCTTGCATCTTTCACATCTAATCGACGGGCAACTAGCAGGAAGATGACCAGATAGATTGCAATTGGCACAAAAAAATTTCTCACCAGCATCCATCGAGGAATCCGCACGAGGATCCCTTCCTGCAGACCCAGATCCAGGATTCTCAACACTTTTCTGACCCATGGAAGCCTCCTTCGCTGCTTGTTCCCACCTATCACTGGAGTTGAGCGAACCCGAGCCCTTCCCGGAGTTTGAGGAGACCGCAGGGAGATCACGGTCGTTCCGGTGCCACACGTGGTTGCGCCGCGGTCACGACCCGCGCCACCACCACGGCCACCAAACCTGCCAGCCGCGCCTCCACCGCGACCTCCCCCTCCGCCACCAAAACGCGGCGCCGGGCCGAAATCACCACCACGCCCACCACCAGCCCCCCCTCCCACCATGGATCTGGACGGGGAAGCTAGCACTTGAGCGAAGGAGCGTGGATCTCCAGCCACTTTGCCGCGCCACCAACCGAAGGAATCGCTCACGGAGGGTCTAGGTGAGGAAACCCTAGATCCCTTCCAGAAATGCTCGAGGAGAGAGTCTAGGTCAAAACCGGCGGCGGGGGCAGGTATATAAGCAGACGAGATACCTGGACCTACCTGTCGGCCTCCGCCATTGATTCCCCTCGAGACCTCCCCTGCGAAAGCTCCACTCACCTCGGCCCAAACTGTAGCAGTTGGGCCCAACCTGCCCGAGACGCTCGCAAAAGACGGACCGGAAACGGTACGCGTCGAGCCAGGCCACGCGCCAAGGATCCCCTCCACCGCGGGGATGGGCCGCCGGCGTCCTAGATCGATAGGGTGGCCGCCCCGTGGTCGCGCCGCCTCCGCTCCGAAAAGCTCCGCGAGAGAAGCAGGGCACGTCATTCCGCCTCTCAAAGTCATGTTGTTAGAGGGAAGAAACTGAAAGTCGAGAAGCTGACATTGTTCCACTTGACGAGTAATTGGACTTTAAAGTGCTATCAAGTCTCTTTTGGTTAGCTAGAACTATCAATCTAGTACGGATGCCTTATTGCCTCTTTTGGTTACCGAATGTCAATCTGGTATGGATGCCTCATTGTCTCTTTTGGTTAGGGACTGTCAAGCTAGTATGGACTGCTAAGTATCACTAGTGGAAACATGGCCTTTTTTTCCCGGGTCGTAAGGGCCATTTGTCCCGGTTGCGCAACCGGGATGGGCTAGCCGGGACAAATGGCCCTCCCCATTGGTCCCGGTTGTGCCAGCACCCGGGATGGTAAGGCTGGCCCACGTGGCGACTCTGGGCCAGGGACCGCGAGGGAGTTCGTCCCGGTTCGTTTTAGGGACCGGGATGGATGCCTTCTTAAAAAAAGAATAAAGTCCGCCCATTTTCCCTGCCGCGGCAGGTTTTTTTTGTTCGTTTTTTTTTTCTCCTGCCTCGCAATCGCCAACCGGCCTCCCCTTCCCCAACCGCTCCAGGCCCACGTCTTTAATTAAGCCCACTGACACATTTTTTAGTCAAAAAGGCCCACTGGCCCGCGTCTTTTATTTATGGACAGTCAACGGTTCGAAGGGCCCACTGGCCCGCGTCTGTTATTATGGCCAGTCAACAGGGGCCACTGGCCAGCGGCCTGGTGGCTGGTTCGCCTGGTCCATTAAACTAAGACCGAAGGACGGTCAAAGGGCCGCTGTCCGCCTCGTCTTCCCGCCCCGCCTCGGCTTCCCACGCCCCACTCCCCACGCGCCACGCCTCGGCTCCCCGCATTCATGGCCGCCTGCAACCGCCGCCACGTTCAGGCCGCCGGTTGGCATGCCAGCCCACCCCGGGTCCTTTTTAAAGGCCCCCCGCCGCCCGTACAACCCACCCACCCCGGACGCGTCCCTGGCAAAGCAACCCTAGCCGCCACCATGTCCCGCTGGTTCTCGAACTCCGGCAAGCGCCCAAGGAACGACGACGGAGGCTCGTCGAGCGGCGCAGGCCGCATCCCGCCCCCGCCGGCGGAGGCCTTCGGCTACGGCCCTGGAGGTGTCCGCCTCGGCGGGGTGCCACGCGTCCCCGCGCCACCACCGGCTGCACGCCCGCCGCCCCGCGCCGCGCCCCCGGGCAAGCGGTTCCGCCGGTACGTCCGGGTGGACGAGGCGGAGTGGCACTGGAACAATGCCACTCCGGTGTTCTACAACGACGTGCACCTCCCGGACGGCTGGCACCTGAATCCCCAGCGGATCCCAGTGCCGCCGGCCCCGACCGGCGCGGCGCTGCTCGAGGAGATCGAGCGCCGGCGCGAGCTCCTGCCGGCCCCCGTCCGCAGGGAGCGGATGTACGCGCGCGGCTCCCCCTACTGGGCCGCCTGGCTCGAGCAGGAGCACGAGCAGCGCCGCCGCTCCTTCATCCCCGCCCCCCTCGAGGCCAACGTGGACGACTACCCCCCGCCAGCGCCCGGCCGGGAGAGGGAGCTATGGCTCCTCGTGGACGAGCCGGAGGACTTCTCCGGGGAGCAGGACCCCGAGCTCCGGGCCGAACTGGAGGAGGCCTGCGAGCGCTCCCGCCGCTCCCTCATCGACGACGAGATCCTGCGGTGGAAGCGTGTCGTGGCCGCCGCCGCCGCCGACGCCGCTGCCATGCCACCGCCGCTGCCACCCCCTAACGAGCCTGCCATCCCCTGGTGGCAGGCCATGAACGCCGAGCTGGAGGCGTCCGAGGACATGCCGGAGCCGCAGCCGCTCCCACCAGGCCTGGAGTATGGCATGACCTGGGCCTGGACCGGCGGCGTTTGGGCGCCGGGGTCGCCGGAGCAGGAGGAGGAGCTGCCCCCGCCGCCGCCGCTGCCACAGGAGGTGCTGCCCCCGCCGCCGCCGTACGCGCCCCCGATGCCCCCCCGGCGAGCCCGGCCCAGCCGCCTGCCCACCTGTGGCAGCCACCCGCCTATGTACACCTCTCCGACGACGAGGACGACTAGGTCGCCGCCGCCCCCCTATTCTATATAGACAACGCCCCTAGCTACCCCCCCAAGAAACGGCCGGCCCGCCTGTGGCCGCGCCGCCGCCCCTTATGCAAGTACGGCCGGCCGCCTGTGGCCGCGCCGCCCCTATGTAAGCAAGGCCCCTGGCCCTATTTTAATATAAGTTGTGTTCCCCTAATCTACTGTGCCCCTAGTCCATCCCCGCCGGCGTTCCGCCGGCGAATCTGTCCACTCGTTCCCGCCGCCGGCAGGGCTTCGCCCAGCCATATCCACTCGTGCCCGCCCCTGGGGTGTCCGCTCGGCCTGGAGAGAGGGCCGCGCTTTTTTATACACTTGGGCCTTTAGTCCCGGCCCGTGCCACCAACCGGGACTAGAGCCCTTTGGTCCCGGTTGGTACCACGGCCCGGGACCAAAAACAAATTTCGAATTTCGGTGGCACCTCTGCGCGCCCAAAAATTTTTAGCGCCAAAATTTGAAAAGTGTTAAGTTTGCACATTAACAACTTTTATATACTTCCAAATTTGACAAAAATTCCAACATGAAAAATGCTAGAATTTGCAAAACTAATTTAAATCCATTTTTCGTTTAACTAAATAATTATTCTAACTATTGAAACTATTAATTATTTTTTCATTTGTATATAATTTGAATATAAATTATGGAAATTATGGATGTAGCCTATTTCTTGAGCAGCTGCACAGAAGTGCTTAGAATCCACAAACTCCGGCTCTGTGTCATACAAATTTCTGGAAATTTCCACCCATACACTTTTTGGAGCTAGGGCCTCATTTTCATAGTAGAAGTAGGGTGGCTTGTTCATCCTCTAGAGTCGATGTCAGTCCTGGCTGCTTGTCCATCCTCTACAGTCTGCTCTGCTCTGCTCTGCTCTACTGCTCCTTGCGGCTCAGGTTGGTAACGGTCCATGTTTGCGTATGCTTTGTGAACTTATGGTTTGATTTGAGAATTTCAAAACTTTGATTTGATAATCTTTTGGCCGGAAGCACCTAGCAATATCTTTTAAACCTTGTTTCTCTCCCTATGCTATTTGTACTTCTCATCAGCTCTAATGTTTCTCTACCTGATTCTACTTCTCCTCTGCCTAGTTTACAGATGTTTGCTCTTTTCTGTAGATGTTTCTACACTGTAAAATGGGCATGTCCCAGTAGTGGTGATCAGCGCCTTGTCTGCATGTTTCGCAGGACATGTCCATTTTACAGTGTAGAAACATCTACAGAAAAGAGCAAACATCTGTAAACTAGGCAGAGGAGAAGTAGAATCAGGTAGAGAAACATTACAGCCGATGAGAAGTACAAATAGCATATGGAGAGAAACAAGGTTTAAAAGATATTGCTAGGTGCTTCCGGCCAAAAGATTATCAAATCAAAGTTTTGAAATTCTCAAATCAAACCATAAGTTCACAAAGCATACGCAAACATGGACCGTTACCAACCTGAGCCGCAACGAGCAGTAGAGCAGAGCAGAGCAGACTCTAGAGGATGAACAAGCAGCCAGGACTGACGTTGACAGATATATATCCGAGCGGTGGACAGTCCCTGGCCAAGCAGAAGCAACTGCATCCCCTATCGATGTAAAGCAGTCAGTCAAAACTTTTTTGGGTTGTTTATGGTGATTAACTCCAATGAATAACAATAGAGGCCTGCCATAATCACTTGTTCTATACCGTGTGTCAACACATACTACATCTCGAAAGTAGTTATAATCCTGCAATATCTGTCTCGGCAATCTCAATTAAAGTGCCAGTTTGTGTCTGATCCCACCAACCCCTCAAAATCCTCCTATTAACTTCACCTATCTCAACTGAAATCACTGTCTTCATGTGGATGCCAAGCCTGTGCAAAGCTATCTCTCCTCCTCCAATACCGGAGAATAAGGACACCACATTAACACCATTGTGAAACATTTTTTTCAACACCGACAAGTGGCAACCCACAGTATCAATTTGGAATGAATTGCATTCCGTGTACGCTATCATTAGTGAGAGACTTCACGTCGGCAATCTCAATTAAAGTGCCAGTTTGTGTCTGATCCCACCAACTCCTCAAAATCCTCCTATTAACTTCACCTATCTCAACTGAAATCATTGTCTTCATGTGGATGCCAAGCCTGTGCAAAGCTATCTCTCCTCCTCCAATACCGGAGAATAAGGACACCACATTAACACCATTGGGAAACATGTTCTTCAACACCGGGGTGCCTCAACTTTCCATCTTTCTTACGGTCTTCTTTGTGCCATCGCAACAACCTAGCATGCTCTTTGTTTCTAAACAGACGTTTCAGCCGTGGTATTATAGGAGCATACCACATCACCTTAGCAGGAACCCTCTTACGGGGGGGCTCGCCGTCAACATCACCAGGATCATCTGCTCTGATCTTATACCGCAGTGCAGTGCATATCGGACATTCATCCAAATTCTCGTACTTCTCACCGCGGAAGAGAATGCAGTCATTAATGCATGCATGTATCTTCTGCACATCTAATCCTAGAGGGAAGAGAGCTTTCTTTGCTTCGTACGTACTCTCAGGCAATTCGTTATCCTTTGGAAGTTTTGGCTTCATTAGTTGAAGTAAAGTCTCAAATGCCTTGTCAGTCACACCGTTTTGTGCCTTCCATTTCAGCAACTCCAGTGTGGTACCGAGCTTTGTGCTACCATCTTCGCAATTTGGGTATAACAATTTTTTGTGATCCTGTAACATGTTGTCCAGTTTCAACATCTCCAATCTATTTTCACAGTCTTCCCTTGCATCAGCAATAACTCGGCCAAGATCATCATCGGGCTCTTCTGATGCCTGTTCTTGATCACCTCCTTCTTCTGCATTCTCTTCCATTGCAGTATCGTCGTATTCAGGGAACAAAGGATCTTCTTCTTCTTCTTCATCGTCTTCCATCACAACCCCTCTTTCTCCATGCTTGGTCCAGCAATTATAGCTGGGCATGAAACCTCTCCGAAGTAGATGGCCGTGAAGGATTCTTTCGGAAGAATGTTCTCTGACGTTCCGACAATCAACACATGGGCAACACATGAAGCCATTATCTTTGTTCGCCTGAGCTACAGCAAGAAATGCATTCAGGCCTGCCATATACTCGGAGGTGCGTCGGTCACCGTACATCCATCGCTGCCGTGCATCCATCTGCATCATATAATTAAGTTTATCAAAATACATATTAATACAGAGATAACCACAGTACATCGACAAATAATACTTTTTTATGTATCAGTTACAGATGAAAAAGATAATTTGTTAACCTCGGTCGAAGAAACCATTTTCAGTGAGCTTGTGTGCGTCTCGGGAATTTCGTCGAACACCTCGTGTGCATAGTAAAAAAAAAACAGCAACACCACACTCTCTCACACCTCCAAGCAAAAAAAAAGATGGAAGGAGGGGGGGAGGGGCTGGGGCAGTATATATAGGGGAAGGGGGCATTGGTCCCGGTTCGTGGACTGAACCGGGACAACAGGTCATGCGCGTGCCACGTGGCCTGTGGCTAGGCATTGGTCCCGGTCCGTGGCACGAGCCGGGACGGATATGCCCCCATGAACCGGGACCAATGCGCCCAGGCGATTCCTGTTGCCCCGGGCGCACGAACCGGGACCAATGCAGGGCATTTGTCCCGGATTTGGTTGCAACCGGGACAGCTGCCCCCCGGCCCCCTGGACGAGAGGGGTTGTTTCCACTAGTGTATATGTAGTTTGGATGTTATGGACTGTTAAGTATATGTAATATATAAATAGGACTGGTAAGTACTCCCAGGTAAGTATGCCTTAGATTATCAAGCACTTGTTGTGATCATCAAATGAACAAGTGTTTTAGATTATCTGGTTCTTTTGTTGCTGTGCACTTTCTGTTCTTTTCTTTCGAGGCACTTGCCGAATTGCCTAAAAAAAAAAAAAACTTTGCAGGCAAAGGTAAAATGCCTTAGGTTATCTGGTATTTGGAGACACTGCTGAAAGTGCCTCAAAAGATATGATATTTGTAGGCATTTCTTTAAGTGCCTCGAAAGAACCTTTCTTTCTTTTAAGGCAATAAATGTAAATGTCTCAAAAGACCAATTTTTAGAGACACTTCTCAAACAGTGCCACTGAAAATGATTTTTAGACGGCACTTTAGAAAACGCCTCTATCAAAGTGCCTGGAATAATATAACGTGACATAGTGACATCTGGGATCACGTAACCAGAGCTAGGTAGCTCACGGGGAGAGGGTTGTCGCCTTCCTCACATTCGTCTCCCCTTCTTTCAAACTTGAAGCTACAGTACTGTCTATTGAGGCCAAGTGAGGACACGTCGGGCAGCCGAGACCCCTCTCCCTAAAACTCTCTTGGCTTCTCCCCAACGTACCACTCCAAATTGATGTGCAGACGACAAACGGCGGAATTCCCTATGAAATCTCTTTCGCTGCGATGTATGGATGGACGGACCCGCCCTCTCTTTCGTTTCGCGACATCTCGTTTTGGATGTTTTCTCCCGTTCGCCGGTGGAGCAGCTGGCAGTGCAAGACTAGTAGAAGCGCACTGTGCCGGAGCTACTACACGTGTGGCACGCGCACGCGCACGCGTGGAAGCGCAGATCGATCCTGCGTCACGTACTGGTGCATGTCGTCAGCCTAGCTAGCTAAGCTAGAACCATGTTGGCAACTTGGCATGAATAAAGCTACCACGTGTTGCCATAAGAATGCATGTCATGTACAACAAAAAATTATAGTGGAAAGTAACTACTCCCTCCGTTGCTAAATATAAGATGTTGCAGCTATCACTAATGTTGTCTAGATACATACTGATATAAGTGAACATGTATACTAAAATTTGTTTAGATACATGTAGACATGTATGAATGTGGAAACGGGCTAAAACATCTTACATTTAGGAACAAAGGGAGTAATTAGTAGTGGACGGAAGTTAGGGAACGTGGATTTTGCAAATCTGTTAGCGCGCAACGGCAATACCTGACCGTTGGTTTCCGCGGTCCGACCGCCAAGATTTCCCGTTGACCGACGGTTTTCCAGCGGTGAGGGCTATGGTAACACACTATGGGCTCTTTTGATTCATAGGATATAAAAAGTATAGGAATAAGAAACTTGTAGGATTGGTATGGTATGGCTAAATGAATCCTATGACAATGGAAATTTCCTTTGATTGTGTGAAGAAATTTTTCCATGAGATTAGACCTCATGTTCGTTTCTTAAAGGATTTGTAATACAAAATTCCTATGGGAATATTTCCTATAGGATATATGAATTAAAGAAGCAATATAGAAATTTTTTCCTATAGCACCCAATCCTACAAAAATTCTATGCCATCTTATGTCATTCCTATGAATCAAAGTTACTTCACAACATCAAATATCCCAAAACAGTGTGAGTATAGAATACAACATAATAAACACCACACAATTGGTGTTTCGAGATTTGTTCCGTAATGGTTTTGCAAGGTTTAGAAGACTTGACGAATTCACACCGGAAGAAGCACAGTGAAACCTTTGACTCATTTACCATGCAAATTGCACAGTACACACTATAGTAATTCACCATGCAAACTGCATGCATGAACAGGCGACTAACTCTGTGATGGGTGGTCACGGGCAGGACCAGAATTGGAGGTAGCGTTCCATTGGGTGGAGTTGCATCGTGGTGCACGGAATCCGGTCGATCGAAGAGGCATATGAAGAGGAGGACCACGAGACCTAATATATGAAGAGGGTCAGCTGGCACAAATGCCCCGGCGCCCCCCGTTTCCATGCCCGGGCCGTATCCCAGCTGGTCCCCCGCAGCCAAAATGCAAATCTCATCCTCTTTCTATATGTGGGCGGCTTAGTTCCATCCTAGATATAGATCCATATTCTCTCCAACGGTGATTGCCTCAGGTTTTGTCACCTACTTTGCCCGGACAATATCTGCCTCTCAACATCAAATCCTTTAAATTCCTCAGAGTAAAGCTATATTTATCGTAAATCTATCATGTGACTTTTCCGCCAATAAAAAAAATGTATTTGAATCTAAATCTTACCCCCTCCGTTCCACAATATAAGATGTTTTAGCCATTTTCCACATTCACATATACATACATGTATCTAGACATGTTTTAGTATATATGTCCACTCATTTTAGTCCGAATCTAGACAAATATGTGAAACACCTAGAACATCTTATATGTCATAGATTTGTCAAATATTTTAAAAATATTTATAACTACATTTTTTCCTTGTTAAAAATATTTAATATTATTAAAATTCATATTTTCAATTGTAATTCAGAGACATTGGATCAGAGATGTTCATTCACACGGTTAATATGTTGGGTAAAAAGATAGAGATACATGCATGTTAGCCATATAGTAAAATAAAAGGTTTTGAGAGCTGAGGATACGTATCTCTATTGCCGGTTTTGGATTTTTTAGGAATTTCAAACTTGGTTCAGAGTACAAGGTGTCGTAATTGTGCACTTATCTCTAGTTTCAATTTTTCTGGGTCAACTAAGGACACATCAAGTTTCTTGCGAACATAGTGTGTGCTTAGAGTTTCTGGCATTACTATTTTTTTGTTTGTCAATATCATCTTTTTCGCAAATGGAAACCAGTGCAAGATCGCTCTCATGGCGAAGTTTCCGAGATGTCCTTCTTGAGTGGTTGGATCGGAATCCGATGGTAGAAAATATGAACTAATTAAATGTCAAAACAAAACTAATAAAGAGAAATGGTGTGCTCCATGAAGGCACATTGTTTGTTTCTGTTTTGGAAAGGTATATGGATCTCTTTTACAAACAGAGACGCCTCAACTGCTCATGATATGGGGCCAACAGTGGTACACTTAATTTATTACATGGAAAGAAAGTGGCCGGCCGGGATGCATGCAAAGGTTAACCAAAATAGCTAGGGAGGTCCAGGGAGTTGACCCAACCTAGTAACCTATAGCCAGCCAGCTAAGTATCCTCTCCGATCTGATCTGACGGTGGGCATGCATCGATCAGAAAGAGATGGGTGCATGGCTGCGTACGTGGGGTTAAAGGAGAAGAAGAAAGGTTCACACAACAGGGACAGGGCCACACGGTGGAGAGGAACCCTATGCTATGCTTGTGGATTGTATACGAATCGATGGACGCCATTGCGCCGATCACGACCGTCGATATTCGGCGACACAGGGACATGGTGGCTGTTGCGCTTTGGTGCGTAATCTTGTGCGCCCTGCCCGGCACCATGTCTTGTAACTGCCCAAAAGTTGCTTCAGGTACTGTTGCTTGATTGAGCCCAGCGCCCTAGCTCTCCTGTTCCATCTCTCATCTCTTCAGTGATTACCCACTTGCTTGGAGCATGACGTCCCAACTAGCCATATATGCGTCTCCATGGACGTTCCAATGACGTCTCAATAATTTCTTAGAAACTCCATAAACACCGCGATTTAAGCGTACCTGTCAAATAAACATTTGGGGGTAAACCCCATTTATAAAGGTAGGGTATCGTTTCTCTTATGTTTTGCATGCATTTTTGGCATATGGCCCATTGGAGCCTGCTTGGGCGTACGCGGTACGCATGGGCATGCCTCGGGCTGGGCCGGGTTCGTGCCGGGCCTAAAAACCCCGACCAGAAAAAGTTAGTCCTGAGACCGGCCTGGCCCAACCCCAAAAATTGAAAGTAGGCATATTTTTCCTATTTTGGGGATAAATAAGGAATAAATTTATCTAATTTTCTAAAAAATTATGAAAAAACACATTTTTGCGCCTAGTTCGGGCTTTTGGGTCGAGCTTTGGGCAAAAAAATAAGAGCCCGATCCCGGCCCAATCGGGCTAGGTTTGGGCTGGACCGCCGTGCTGGGATGCCCATGCCCAGGCGTGGTACGAGAGGGCTCTAGACCATCCAACCTGAACATACACACAATACTCAAAAAAAAAAAAAACCTGAACATACACACTGTCTGACTAAATATGTGGATTTGGGATGGGTTGGTACAAGTGCTGATGTTTGGTTGCACTCATGACTCTTAAGCCAAATTAGAAAAGTCATGGACATATCCATGTGATATTATTATCAAAATGGCCACAACATGTTTTTAACATTGTCAGCTAGATTGCCACAGTGAGATTCCAAGATGTTCTGATATATTTTGTTTTCAACTTTTTTGTCTAAGAAAAGGCGATTTTTTGTGTGAAGAAGGTACCACAACTATGTGTAGAAATTATACTTTTATATTTTTTCACACAAATTATATCATATTGGAGGCAAAATTACTTAATATCTTGATTTTCGAACTATTAAGCCAAATTAGAAAATTTATGGACATATCCATGTTAATGATATTATGCCAAAATTAGCACAAAACATGTTTTTTAACATTGTAAACAAGATAAAAAAAAGGTGAGATTCCAAGATGTTTTAAAATATTTTCTTTTCAAAGTTCTTGGCTAAGAAAAGGTGCTTTTTTTGTGAAGCGGGTACCACAACTACGAGTGAAAATTGGACTTTTATAATTTTCACACAAAGTATGTCATATTGGAGGCACACATTGCTAAATATATTGAATTTTTAAACTTTGTAGCTACATTCCATTGATTCAATAATTTTATGGCATTTACCGAAAGTAATTCAAAATTTAATTATAAGTGTTTTACTGTTTGGCCCTAAATTTAGATAAAAATCATTAAGAAAAGGTACTCTAGCATGATTCTATCTAATATTCCAAAGAAAAGTTGTAAATTTTCAACCCTATCCATGAATGATCATGCGCATAATGTTGGCCCTATTTTTTTTTAAATCATTTAAATAGACAAAAATTCAAAAAATATGAGAACTTCTCGAAAACATCATTTTTCTTATAATATTTTAATGTAAAAATGTTTAACTTGGAATACCACAAATAAAAAATCTTCACAACATGAACAATCATGTGCGAAATTCATGGCTTTCAAGCAAAATCATCAAAGTTCTGCCCATATAAATGGCTAACTTAAGGATATATTGACATGAATTGACATAAACATTGGTTTAATATTGTAAGGAGATTTGGAAAGTGAGATTCAAATAAATCCATAATGATATTCAAATTATTTTGAAAGGTTTTATTTTCAAACTTTAGTGCCATAGATGTGATTTTTTTGTGAAGTAGGCGCAAATAAGTTAGTAAATAAGAATGTTGCAATTTTCGCACAAATTTTATCCTATTGAAGGAACAATACATAAATGTCTTGATTTTTGTTTATCTATTTAGCTATATTACATTGATTAAATAAGTTTAATGGCATATTTCAAAATTAATTAAAATTTCGACTACATATGTGTTATAGTTTGTCCCTAAATTTAGATAAAAGACATATAAAGATACTCTAGCATTATGGTGTGCAATAGCACCACCACCCCACTCGCCAAAGTTGTAAAATTCAACTCCTAGCTATGAATGGTAATGCAGAAAATTTGGCCCGGTTTTTGTGGGCCCAGTGTGGGAATTTGTGCGATTAAAAACACAAAAAATCTCTCATATGCGGAAGCAACAGTCAGGATCAAATCTAGAAGATACAAGTAACAGTGAGAGTAGATCATTATAGCTGGCCCCACCCGCATCCTCAGGTTGCCTGGGAGCTGTATGTCTCACCTCTGGCTTTCCTTTGGACTCCTTTGTTCCGGGTAGAAAAAACGTGCCCTCGAATTTTTGTGAAATTTCCCGCTGACTTTCTTTACAAATTTTCTGAAATACAAAAATAGGAGAAAATAGGAACTTGCATTGGGCATCTTGTTAATAGGTTAGTCTGGTCAAATTACTTAAGATGAAATAAAACTATAGTAAAAACATAGGGCCTTGATATAAAACAAGTATGGAACAATAAAAAAATTAAAGATATATTTTGAACGTATCAACATCCCCAAGCTAAATTTTTGCTCGTCTTTGAGTAGGTAAATGATAATAAGAACAATTTTTGAGATGACGTGCCACCCAACACAGTCAATATCAAGGTAGTAATGTGCAAGCATTTGCAGAGATCAATTGATAACAATTTTTACAGTTCATATAAAACAAAAAAAATGAGTAACCAAGTTACATCATCTAAATAAAAACTTTGATGAATGAAACTTTAAAAGCATAAAATAACAAAATTTTAAAACAACTTGTTAGTTCGCAAGGTAGTATGTTATTTTTTCAAAATGTTTTGGAGCCAACAGAAAGGAAGATTTAAGTTTCAGCAATGCTTAAACTTTGAACTTACTTATCTCATGGATAATGTCAATACAAAGAATCATTATTAAAGATATAGATAGACTATAATAAACTATACCCTAGGTTAATGATACGTCATAAACGTATCTTTAATTTTGATGTTCCATGTTGTTTCCATGTTATTTCCTCCATGTTTGATATACACTTTATGCCATCTTTATCGATTTCCGGGACTAAACTATTGACAAGATGCCACCGAGCCAGTTCACTGTTTTCTGCTGTTTTTAGATTCAGAAAAGTTGTTCTGGAAATATTCTTGGAATTGGAAAATTCAAAGCCCAGAAGTCTTAGAATTCCCGAAGGTTCCACGGAGTCCCGAAGAGGCCCGGGGGAGGGGGCACACCATAGGGCGGCGCTCCCCCTTCCCATGCCTAGGGGTGGTGTGGGCCCCTAGGGCGCCCACCGCCATCGCCATTTTGCCTATTCATTCCCCCCGAAACGGCAAAACAAAAATATACCACTTCGTCTCGAGAAACACCCGAGGCCTCCATCATCGTTATATCGAGATCGCGAGGGTTCTGGAGCTCTCCCCGACACCCTGCCGGGAGGGGAATTCATCACCGGAGGGGTCTACACCACCATGCCCTCCTCCGAAGTGATGCGTAAGTAGTTCATCCCTTGACTATGGGTCCATAGCAGTAGCTAGATGGTTGTCTTGTCCACTTTATACCTCATGTTTAGATCTCGTGAGCTGCACAATATGATCGAGATCATCTTTATGTAATGCTACATGTTGTGTTTGCTGAGATTTGATGAATGTTGAATGCTATGTCTTCTGATTATCAATCTATCATGTTATCTTCATGCATATGTTATTTATGATCTTGCATGCTCTCCGTTATTAGTAGATGCTCTGGCCAAGTAGATGCTAGTAACTCCAAGAGGGAGTATTTATGCTCGATAGTGGGTTCATGCCTCCTTTGCATCTGTGCTCGAGTGACAGAAACGTGACGGATGGAGGATGTGATGTTGCCATTAGGGAGAATACAACGGTGTTTACTTAGTTTACATTATTTACATTACACACTTTGCTTACCGTGAGTATTTATTGCTTGCAACTTAATACCCAACGTTTGTTCGGATGATATTCGGAGGGTGGATTCTTAGTCATAGATGCAGTTGGATGACGGTCTATGTATCTTGTTGTAATGGTCGCATGAATCATATAGTAATCTTTATGGATTGCATATGCACTACGGTGCAGCCTTCATTTATGTCAATTGCCCAGCTGTAATTTGTTCACCACAGTTGTTATTTATCTTTCATGGAGAGACACCTCTGGTGAACTGTGGACCCCGGTCCATTTTCACACTGCTTCTACTACCTTCATTCTGTTCTCATACTGCTTTCCATACCATACATTTAACCTCTTTGTTATCAGCAAAACCGGTGAGATTGACAACCTCAATGCTTCGTTGGGGCAAAGTGAATTGTTTGTGTTCTGTAGGTTCCACGTTGCTGCTGAACTGGTAGTGCGCCCTGCCATTCAGCTGCATCAACCTTCTGAAGTTACTCCTTCCTCCTACTGGTTAATTCAACCTTGGTTTTTTTCTGAGGGAAAACTTCTGCTGTGCTCATCATACCTTCCTCTTGGGGTTTCCCAACGAGTGCAAGACCTGCACCATCAAGCTATTTTCTGGCGTCGTTGTCGGGGAGGAAGAGAATTTCAGCAAGGGGAGTCTCTCACTTCCATTCTCTTTACTTTGTTTTTTTTTTGCTTAGTTTATTTTATTTTATCTTGATTGCTTCTCTTTATCAAAAACACAAAAAAATTAGTTCTTATTCTAGTTGTTATTTTTGCTTTATTATGCTTGCTATCAATGTTTGATGCCTTTGAAACTAGATCTTATTGGCAAGGTGGGTTCACGAATGAACAACAAAAATATTATAAGGAGTACCGCTTGTAAAAAAGAGATACACTTATGGGAGGAAATTAATAAATTGCATGACTCTGCTAAAAACATGTGCTCTACTTATAATGTTATTGCTTTGATAAATGTTGTTGCTGTAGGAGGTATAAACACCTCCCTTTTCAATGTGAGTATAATGATGATGTTACCATATCTTTTTATGTTAAGGGAAATTATGACATTGATGAAGTGAAACAATTTGAGGAATTTATTGCTTGGAAAGGTGCATTTGAAATTGCCTATTTTCTTGAAAGTGTTGATGATGCACCTTATAAATATGAGATTTATGATATAATTGAACATTGCTTTGATAGTTACAAGGTATCTTAATCAATTCTGTCCCCCAAAGGGAGAGATTAATGCCTTGCAGGAACCTATGGAAGAAGAAACTGCTGAATCTAGAAGCTCATTAGATTTAAACGAGGAGGAGAGTGATGATAAAGAGGAGGAAGAAAGGAGCTACCCATGTGATGACCAACAAGTATAGGGGGTGTATCGTAGTACTTTAGATAAGTAAGAGTGTCGAACCCAACGAGGAGCAGAAGGTGTTGACAGGCAGTTTCGATGAAGGAATAACTGTAAATACTGAAAGATAGATTTGTAGGGGTTTTTGATATTGCAGATAAATAAAGTGCGAGTAAATAAAATGCAGTAATAATAATTGCAGCAAGTGGCCCAATCCTTTCTTCAGCAAAGGACAAGTAGGTGGGTTTACTTATGATTAACAAACGTTCTCGAGGTCACATGGGAGATTTCTGTCAAGTGCTTTTCTTCCATGCCGCTGAATAATCTCTACGTTTTGATAAGTGTTGTGTGGGTGAACCTATGCTAATGTCCCGTCCCATCCAAGACTAATAAAACTTGTGATTAAACCCCTTGCAAGGAGGCAACTAGCGGACTTTAGCAAAGCTCATGCATTTGTCTCTCACATTGAGCCAAAGAAGGTCTATGAAGCTCTTGAAGATCAAGATTGGCTTGAAGCTATGCACGATGAACTCAACAATTTCGAGCGCAACAAAGTGTGGAAATTGGTTCCAAGGCCCAAGGATTGCAAGAACGTCATCGGCACTAAGTGGATCTTCAAGAACAAACAAGACAAGGACGGCATCGTCATCCGCAACAAGGCTAGATTGGTTGCTCAAGGCTTCTCTCAAGTCGAAGGTGTCGATTTCGGTGAAACATTCGCTCCCGTTGCTCGTCTTGAATCCATTCGTATCTTACTTGCATATGCCTCTCATCATAACTTCAAATTGCAACAAATGGATGTTAAAAGTGCTTTTTTGAATGGTCCCATCCATGAGTTGGTTTATGTCAAGCAACCTCCGGGTTTCGAAGATCCCAACCACCCCGATCATGTCTACAAACTCGATAAGGCGCTATATGGGCTTAAACAAGCTCCACGTGCGTGGTACGAGCACCTTAAAGAGTTTTTGGTAGATCGTGGGTTCAATGTTGGTTTAATCGATCCCACCCTTTTCACCAAAAAGGTCGGAGGCGACTTGTTCATATGCCAACTCTATGTGGATGATATCATCTTTGGTTCCACTAACGTTGCATTCAATGATGAGTTTTGCAAGCTTATGACGGACAAGTTTGAGATGTCTATGATGGGAGAATTGGAGTATTTTCTTGGCTTTGAGATCAAGCAACATCCCGAAGGCACATTTATCAAGCAAGCCAAGTATACTCAAGATATGCTCAAGCGATTCAATATGCATGATGCTAAACCTATGAAGACCCCCATGTCCACGACTATTGATTTGAAACCCGATCCGAATGGTAAAGAGGTAGATCAAAAGGTATACCGCTCCATGATTGGCTCTTTGCTCTACCTTTGTGCATCTAGACCCGATATTATGTATAGCGTTGGTAAATGTGCAAGGTTTCAAGCCTCCCCAAGACAAAGTCACTTTGAAGCGGTTAAGCGTATCTTTCGATATTTAGTTCATACCCCAAACTTTGGTCTTTGGTATCCCAAGGGTTCAATCTTTCAGCTCATTGGGTATTCGGATGCGGACTATGCGGGAGAGAAGACGGATAGGAAATCTACATCCGGAAGTTGTCAATTTCTTGGCCGCTCATTGGTATGTTGGTCTTCCAAGAAGCAAAACTGCATTGCTCTCTCCACCACTGAGGCCGAATACATCTCCGCGGCGAGTTGTTGTGCTCAATTACTTTGGATGCGGCAAACATTGAGAGATTATGGCATCATCTTCGACAACGTTCCTCTCTTGTGCGACAATGAGAGTGCCATCAAGATCGCCTACAATCCCGTTCTTCACTCCAAGACGAAGCACATTGAGATACGGCATCACTTCATTCGGGATCATGTTGAGAAGGGTGATATTGACCTCTCCTATGTTGCGACCAAGGATCAACTCGTGGATATCTTCACGAAGGCCCTTTATGAACCAAGATTTCGGGGTTTGAGGAATGAACTAAATGTGATCGATGCGTCTAACTTCTCTTGAACCCTTGCATGAGTACCTTCACTATGTACTATCTAGTCTAGATGTAGGCATGGACATAGGGGGAGCGTAGTTCAACTCATGAGCAAACACTCCACCTATCATGCGTAAAACAATCAAAACGTCATGCATATCTAGTCAATTTGTGACTTATTGTGCTTAAAACGTGAGTGATACTCTTGAGTCCAAGATACATCTTCGCGACTCCTTGGTGTCACTCAAACACGGTGGCTCCGGCCACCAACTTTTTCCTTTTGAATTTGTTTCTTGATGTTTTCCTCGTGTTCGTTCGGTTGTTTGTGTTTTTCGTTTTTGGAGGCTCACGATTTGTTCCATCTTCCACCACATACTCGGATGGCGTGGGAACACCGGAAATTCCGGCCTAGGGCCCGGAATATTCCGGCCCTCAGACATTTGTTCGAGAAATTTCGCCCTTTCCGATGTGCCCTCTCGCAGAAGGCACCCCGGACAATTGGTGCGGAAATTTCCGGGGTGGCTGGCCTGGGGCTATATAAGGACGCCGGGAGGGAGCAGTTCCAGACTGTTTCCCTCCCCTCGCCTCCATTCGCCTCCAGCCGCCGCCGCCGCCTCCGAGACTTCCGGGAGGCTCCCCTCGCCTCCCCTTCTCATCCTCTACTCAATTCTTGCGGATTAAGAGACCGCACGCCCGTTCCTGCCATGGATCCCGGTATGTGCATGTTTTCTCCGCAAGTTTGGGTTTGATTTGATGCTTTGTTCTCCTATCTAGTGATAAACTTGACCTAGCATGCTTATTTGTTCCCACTCGTATCACGTATTCTCCAGGATTCATTCTTGTACTAGATTTCTCGTTCTAGATTCATTATAGGCCCAGATTCAGATCTGGATTCGAAAATCCCGCAGGCCGGAAATTTCCGCCACAGGACCGGCATTTCCGCACCCCGGAAATTTCCCCTGAGGCCGGAATTTCCGTCCCCCGGAATTTCCGCACCCATGACCGGAACTTCCGGCCTATACTGAATCTTGAACAGAGTTCACTGTTATTCAACTTCCACAACTCGTGAGCCCCCGTTTTTGATTCTTGTTTGGTTTTCTTTGCATTCTTTTTGGCTTTCCTCACAGATGGTTCAAGCTCTAGGCCCCCCAAGTTGACCAGCTCTCGGAAACGGCTCCGTCACCTGACAGAAAATGAGGAAGGGACTTTTGTTGAGGACAATGAAACTCGTCGGCGTGCGAGAGATGCTGAGAGGGAGTATGAGCGTCAGCGTGATGCTGACAGGGCTGCCCGCAGGGGTGGCAGACAGTCAGGCAAGACCACTCTCAACGTGGGCACCATGCCCATCACAGAGTTTAAGGCATGGCGGGCCAAGGCTTGGTACACGGAGGGTCCTCAGGACCCCACCATTGATTCATGCTTTTGGCATGTTGAGCAGGAGACCCTATTCAAGCAGGTGTACACCGTGATGAGCAAGCCAGTGTGCCCCATGAAAGTGATCAACTTTGCTCATCTGGCTGCCAACCCCGACTACTTCAACAACTCTGTTCAGCTAGCTGAGGTTCTTGGTCCGCGTCCGCTTATGGAGACTAGATGCTCCTACAACACCACCTTCATCCAGCAGTTCTATGCCACTCTAGTGATTGATGATTCTGAAGAGATTGGGATGTCATGGATGTCTGGCCCTCACCTGCTCACCGCCAACTTCCACGACTATGCCACTGTGCTTGACTATCCTTTTGCTGGCCTCAACACACCCCAGGGTCACCGCATGCATATCCATGGGGAAGAATATGAGAAGAATAGGCTAGCTGAGCTCTATGGTCCTCAGGGTACAACTGGATCGGCTAAAGGTCTCTTCGCCGTCTATGACATTCTTCTGCGCATGTTCAGGGAGTCCATTGCTCCAAGTGCGGGCAATAACGATGCTATTCGCGGTGGATTGGTCAACCTCATGTACCACGCCTACTTGACCTTCTCTGAGAGTGACATGACTGACATGGAGGCTCACAGGATTGATGGCATGGATTTCATTTTCAATGAGATCCACTTTGCCCTCTTTCACCGCAAAGTGCCCCCGTATGCTCCCTATATCATGAAGCTCATCAAGGCCCGCTATCCTGAAGCACTCCGTGAGGACCTGGAACTCGACTGTGAGGAGCACAAGGACGTCACCTTGTACAAGAAGGCCGCCCACACTCAGCAGTCTTCCCGTGATGTTGGCGCCACTGGTCAGGGGCATCGTGATCCTCGCATGCGTCCTCCTCCTCCTGGCAAGAAGAAACGCTCGTGGCTCGTTCGTGCAGTTGAGAAGGTGCTGTGCATGAATATCTGCATCCACAAGGAGAACTACTCTTCCTATGTGGAGCGCCGCACCATCCTCGAGAACCAGCACCACATCATGACTGCTATTGGTGCTCCCAATGTGCCACCACTTCCTCCTCCCAGGATTGCATACAAGAACTAGAACAACCGTGACATTGACTGGTATATCGGTGTTGATGCTGATGAGGACATGGAGGATGTCACCGATAGTGAAGCTGAAGAGGAAGAAGAGGACACCCAGGCCTAGAGTTTGCTCCATGGGACCTAGCTCTCTCTTTTCTCTTTTTGGTATCTTGATGCCAAAGGGGGAGAAGATCTAGATGATCGTGGGGATTTGCTTGGGAGGGTTTCTTTCGTTCTTTGTTGCCAGTTCCTATTTCGTGCGTCTTTTCGAACTTCGTTCTATCGTACTCGTTATTTGTGTTGAACTATTATTATTGGGAGGCATGTCTCCTATATATTCTATCTGTGTTGTTTTCATTTCCTGCATTGTTTGTTTACTCCTCCGCAAATACCCGTGTTGTCATCATTCACCAAAAAGGGGGAGATTGAAAGCTCATGATCCTTCTAATGATTTTGGTGATGATGATAACACGGATATCTCCTATCTAACAATGTGGTTTAGACTGTGCAGCTATTATCTCAGGTGATCATTGTTATATCCTCGACAATAGATCAAAGAGAAGAACTATATTGTGGAATTACTGCCACCGGATTTTTCAGTTTGCAGGGCGGAAATTCCGGACATTAAAGGCCGGATTATCCGGCATTCACACCGGAAATTTCCGGCCCCCTTCTTGGCATCCACGAAAACGACTAAGTATTTTTCTGCCCGCGCACAGAAGCCAGGGCGGAAATTTGCCCCAGAAATTTCCGGCACAAAAATCCGGCCCTCAAGGACTGAGCAGAAATTGGACTACTACATGTTGCCCGCGCACAGAGATGGGGGCGGAGATTCTGTCCGGAAAATTCCGGGCCCGGACATTTCAATTATCCGCCCCCCCGGATATTTCAATATTCCGGCCATCCAGTCCTTAGCAGTTTTTCCATCATTGCTCAATGCCCGCGCACAGAAGGTGGGACGGAAATTTGCCCCGGAAATTTCCGGAGCAAATATCCGGCCCCTGGTCCTTAGCAGTTTTTCGACAACTACTTGGTGCCTGCGCACAGAGATGGGCGCGGAGGATTGGGGCGGAAATTTCCGCCCCCAGATATTTCAAATATCCGCCCCCCGGAGAATTCAAATTTCCGGCCAAGTAATACCGGAAATTTCCGGCCTTTGCCCCGGAATATTCCGGTCCCGCTGGACTGCAACGGTCAGAATTTGGAGGAGCCTATAAATAGCTGTCTTCTTCCTCTAGATATGTAGCTCGTCCATTCCTCTCTCTCCTCCATTGTTGTAGAGCTCAAAACGCCCCGATCTCCCTCCTCCTCCAACCAAACTCGATGCCCTTCAAGGATCTCATGGAGGAGGACTAGATCTACCTTTCCACCAAGCCAAAACGTGTGTACCCACACCACAACTCTTGGGATCTTGTAATCTCTTGGTTGCTTTGTCATCCAAGGGAAACCCTAGTGCTTGTAGCTTCCACCTTGTAGTAAGAAGCTTCGATTGTTGAGAGCCTCCATCTCACTTGTGGAGTAGCCTCAACCCCTTGTAAAGGTTTGGTCAACGCCTTCAAGTCGACCTCATAGTGGAAACGAGAATCTCCCTCACCGGAGAAGCTCAAGGAGAACAAGGTGTGCACATCCGTGCTATTGAGGAGCGCCTAGGTGGCTCCCCTTCTCTCCAACGTAGACGTACTTCTTTTAAGAAGGAACTACGGGAAACATATCCTTGTCTCCGTGATTTCACTTGTTGTTATCTTGTATTGTTCCTTTATTTCCGCTGCTACTTGCTTCGTATCACCTAGGGTACTCACTTAGTTGCACATCTAGGTAATCAAGCATTTACTTTCTTAAAAGCCCCCATTAAAAGTGAAAAAGAAGTAAAATTTGTAGGTCACCTATTCACCCCCCCTCTAGTTGACCATATTGCACTTTCAAGAAGCCCCCTCAATGCAATCGGAAACAACTGCGTCATAATCACGTGGCAGTCATGAGACTTCAGGTTTTGGAATTTTTTCTCTGCCATGTTTATTATCCCCTTTATATTCGACGAGAAGTCAGACGGAACCTTGATACTATAAAGGACTTCAAAAAATATTTCCTTCTCTGCTTTAGTAAGAGCGTAGCTGCTTAAGTAATGGCGCCCTGTATCCGTGTGCTTGTTGCTTGGGTCTTTCATACGTTGATGGTCCTCCCATGCTTCTGGCGTATCTTTTGACTTCCCATACACGCCCAGGAAGCAGAGCAGATTGACGCAGAGATTCTTTGTCACGTGCATCATGTCGATCGAAGACCGGACCTCTAAAACTTTCCAATAGGGTAGCTCCCAAAATATAGATTTCTTCTTCCACATGGGTGCGCGCTTATCAGGGCCGTTCGGAACTGGTTGGCTGCCAGCACCCTTACCAAAGATTACTTATAGGTCCTTGACCATATCGAATATATCATTACCACTACGGAGCTCAGGCTTCTTCCAGTTATCTGCCTCACCTCTGAAATGCTTCCCTCCTTTCTTTGTTACGGGATGCTTGATGGGAAGAAATCTACGATGCCCCAGGTATACAACTTTTTACATTTATCCAAAAAAACACTATCAGTCTTATCTAAACAGTGTGTGCATGCATTGTATCACTTGTTTGTATGTCCAGAAATGTTACTAAGAGCAGGGCAATCATTGATGGTTACGAAAAGCAACGCCCGTAGGTCAAATGTCTTTTGTTCGTTCTCATCCCACACACGTACACCTGGTTTGCCCCACAATTGTAAGAGCTCTTCCACTAATGGCCTTAGATACACATCAATGTCGTTGCCAGGTTGCCTCGGGCCTTGGATGAGAACTGGCATCATAATGAACTTGCGCTTCATGCACAACCAAGGACGAAGGTTGTACATACATAGAGTTACGGGCCAGGTGCTATGACTGGAGCTCTGCTCCCCACAAGGATTAAAGCCATCTGTACTTAGACCAAACCATAAGTTTCTCGCCTCTCCTGTAAAGTCCGGGAAGTCTCTCTCGATCTTTCTCCACTGCAATCCATCGGCGGGGTGTCTCAACTTTCCGTCTTTCTTACGGTCTTCTTTGTGCCATCGCAATAACCTAGCATGCTCTTTGTTTCTAAACAGACGTTTCAACCGTGGTATTATAGGAGCATACCACATCACCTTAGCAGGAACCCTCTTACGGGGGGGGGGGGGGGCTCGCCGTCAACATCACCAGGGTCATCTGCTCTGATCTTATACCGTAGTGCAGTGCATACCGGACATTCATCCAAATTCTCGTACTTCTCACCGCGGTAGAGGATGTAGTCATTAATGCATGCATGTATCTTCTGCACATCTAATCCTAGAGGGCAGAGAGCTTTCTTTGCTTCGTACGTACTCTCAGACAATTCGTTATACTTTGAAAGTTTTGGCTTCATTAGTTGAAGTAAACTCTTCAATGCCTTGTCAGTCACACCGTTCTGTGCCTTCCATTTCAGCAACTCTAGTGTGGTACCGAGCTTTGTGCTTCCATCTTCACAATTTGGGTACAACAACTTTTTGTGATCCTGTAACATGTTGTCCAGGTTCAACCTCTCCAATTTACTTTCACAGTCTTCCCTTGCATCAGCAATAACTCGGCCAAGATCATCATCGGGCTCTTCTGATGCCTGTTCTTGATCACCTCCTTCTTCTGCATTCTCTTCCATTGCAGTATCGTCGTATTCAGGGAACAAAGGATCTTCTTCTTCTTCTTCATCGTCTTCTATCACAACCCCTCTTTCTGCATGCTTGGTCCAGCAATTATAGCGGGGCATGAAACCTCTTCGAAGTAGGTGGCCGTGAAAGATTCTTTCGGAAGAGTGCTCTCTGACGTTCCGACAATCAACATATGGGCAACACATAAAGTCATTATTTTTGTTCGCCTGAGCTACAGCAAGAAATGCATTTAGGCCTGCTATATACTCGGAAGTGCGTCGGTCACCGTACATCCATCGCTGCCGTGCATTCATCTGCATCGTATAATTAAATTTATCAAAATACATTATAATAACATATTAATACAAAAATGACCACAGTACATTGACAAATATTACTTTTTTATGTATCAGTTACAGATGAAAAAGATAAGTTTGTTAACCTCGGTCGAAGATACCATTTTCAGTGAGCTTATGTGTGGCTCGGGAATTTGGTCGAACACCTCGTGTGCATAGTAAAGTAAAACACACTAACACCCAACTCTCTCACACCTCCAAGCAAAAAAAAAGATGGAAGGGGGAAGGGCTGGGGCAGTATATATAGGGGAAGGGGGGACATTGGTCCCGGTTCGTGGCATGAACCGGGACCAATGCCCATGCGTGTGCCACGTGGCCTGTGGCTAGGCATTGGTCCCGGTTGATGCCACGAACCGGAACCAAATATCTCCCCACGAACCGGAACCAATGCCCCCAGGCGATTTCTGTTGCCCCGGGCGCACAAACCGGGACCAATGCATAGCATTTGTCCCGGATTTGATTGCAACTGGGACAGGTGTCTCCTGGCCATCTGGACGAATGGGGTTGTTTCCACTGGTGAACAACCCCCCAAAGCATAGTGTTATCTGCAAAAACATATCTCAAGACAAAATTGATCGGTATATTTGGGCTAGGTACACCTGATTAGTCGAAAATGTGTGATATGTTGGCAAAGAGGTTTTGTTTCGGCGTTCTGTGCAACAAACGGCAGAAAGTGTGTGGTGTATACTAGATCTACCACTGTTCATCACGGACAAAACTGAGTAGTTTGAAGAAAAGTGGGGTACGGGTTTTTATATAGGTAGAAAAAATAGGTCGGCCAGTTGAAAGAACATTTGGTATTTGTAATTTCCTTGTATTATGTGGCATGTAAAACCTTGTCCGGCTCAACCCTTGGATGGTGATCCAACGACGAGGGGTTGGACGGAGAGAAGGCCAAACAAAAAAAGTGGGAGTCGTCACGTAGCCAAGCGGTGGGAAGACGACAGGGTGGGAGGCAGGCATTGAAGGTGGCCACGTGAGCAACGGCGACACTCCGATAGGTAACAGATAGAGAGATAAAGATATGGTGGGGGATTCGATCCGTGTGTCGTCGACTCGCTGGGCAGGTCGCCATGGGAGCCGCTGGGCTGCTAGCCACAAAACAAACAGTTCTCCGTCGCTCTGCTCGCTAGAGACGAAGCACGGCGCACATCAGCCACCCCCTGCTTTTTCCGGCGATGGCGACGTACGCTCGCTCGCGTACGTACGTGCGTGCATGATCGATGAATGTACACCATATCCAGCTGGCTATCGCCTATTGCTGATATGATACGGGCATGGAGAGGGAGACGAGAGCTGCCCCATCCACACCAAATGCTAATTATATTGGCGTAACCGTTGACATAAACCACCATTCCGTCACTGACATGTGGGGTCACGGCCCGCCTGACAGTGCCACAAAGTACGGCTGTCATTGGTGTCAAAGTGTAACTCAAAGATATGTCTCGTTTTGTGAAATGTTTCTAAGATCCTCGTGTCGCCGTTAAGCGTACAGAGACCCGGCCGTACGAACCGCTTATTAAAATTGTAGCTAGAGGAGAAGGACGTGGTGTTGATGAATGTGCAGCTCGTGTAGTACATCACGGTCAGTGTACAGCGACCTATGTCCATCCGATGTATGGGCCGGCACTGTTGATCAATCGGTCGCTACTCGCTGGCTGGCTGCTGGAGTACCTCTCTCGTGCCCCACGCCCGGCCGCTCCTGTGTACATCCATGTCCATCTCACTTTGTCTCTCCATTCCTCAACGTCACGTCTCTAATGGCGATTGATTCGTCGGATCATCTCTTGGCCGGAGCTAGTAATTTTTGGCAGTATAATTCATATGGAAATGTGCAACTCGTCGGGTATTTAATTAGAACTTTGCTCTTATCTCAAACCGACGGCTTACAAGTGGTATATATAAAGTGAAAACCCTAAACGAGTTAGAATCCTGATCCAAGTCGGTAACAACTCGTACCACCAAACCTCTCGCCGGTGGAGACCGGCAGGGCCACGATTTCTCGATGCCACCACTGTCAGGACAATCACCATGCCTCCAAGGAGGAACATGCTGAGTGGCACTGGACACGGGTTAGCTATCTCTTTCACGCGTTCATTCCACGGCATGGCCATACCGCCCTACACCTGCATATTCATTTTGTTGAGATAAATTTATGTATGCATGCATGGGCAGGGCAGCAGCTCCATGATGCATATCGATGAGTAGCGTACGTACGTGGTATGTGCGTACGGACGAGGAGTAAAGTAGGTGCAGCTAGTTAGTCGTAGCGCGTGCTTGCTGCGAAGCTGTACATACGTGGTTGATGCATCTCGCGACAAACAGCAGATTTGCTCCTCCTTTCTGTCAGGAGGATATGGGCAGGCACGTGAAGAGGCGGGCCCGGCAAAACAGTTCTCCCTCTGTGGAAACTCGACAGGTGTGCTACGAAAAGACGTAAAAGCTGGCTGGCTACCTAGCCAACAAAACAAGACCTGCAGGATCATGGAACGACGGACGGTACCTACGTACTGTACGTGTGCGTCCTACTACTACGCACAGTAGATCGAGAGAGCCGAAATGCGATATCGGCGCGCATGCATGCAGCCCATTTAATTACGTGCTCGCGATGGTAAGGCGATGGCGTGCCTGGTCGACAGCAAGCCCCTGCCTCCAGACAAAATTGCTTCCGTCCACCCAGGAGGGTTATGTACCTTTGCTCTGCCGGCCTACCTAGCTTGCTCCACCCGTGGCCGTGTCGTCGTCTTCTTCCAGATCATGTCCAAGATTCTCCACCGCCCAGAGTTCGTGTGTAGTACTCCTTCAACATACACGCTTTTCGGACCGTGTACTAGCTAGTTTTTAACCTGCAGTCTCTCTTGCAGAATAACTATTCTGCACAACTTTGTGAACTTCCTATTTACTGAAACATGAACTACCCATATACATTTGAAATTGTGCATTTCTTCAGTTTTTTTCGCGAATAACAATGTATACGTCATTTCAAAGGTATAACAAGGCGGAGGGGGGGGGGGGGGGGGGGGCATTTTTTAGTTAGAGTTCAATAGGCCGGTTACGCCTCATGTCTGTCCGGACAGACGGGTCATTACTCGTGCCTCCATCCTGCGCCCCGTGGCTCACCTAGGCGGTCGTGGCCAGTTCTTTTTGCCATGGATCCTCATTCGTCTCCTGAGATTGAAGGTTGGTTTCCAGGTTGTATGAAATTAAAGGTTGCTATTATGTGTTTTTTACTCACTCATGCTTAATCACACATAGGTGATGCGTAACGATTCTGTCTGTTTTTTGATGTATAGTTCCCCTCGTGTGTCTACGATCTAGTGACTTAATAGTTTTTGAATCATGTATCTGCAAGAAGTTATAATTTGGGCATCACGGTATGAACTTCCTGTATTCATGTACATGAACCCATGTGAACTTCCTATATTTGAGTACCGTAGGCTCTCTAAGTGCTCTATACGAACTTCACATTTTGTCTGTAGTGAACTTCACATTTTTGTCTATAGTGAACTTCCTGTTTTTACTCTGTCCATCAATTCATGTATTTTACGTTTTTTGTGAACTCCCCATTTATTTATATGATATATAGTTTTGAGCTGTATCTTTCTGTGTCAGTTCAGAATTGTGTTTTCAGTTTTTTATGAGAACTTTTTTTTCTGTAATTTGTTGTGCAGCTGACGATAGCATCATGCAATCATTATATGAGACCAATTCCGAATATCCTGCAGTTCAATCTCCTCCGCGTACCGATGCTCCTGTTTTCGATGCTACGGCTGGTGGTGTAGATGCTAGCAGGGTACCACTTGGCCGTCGTAGTACTGGGCCACTGTTTGATTCAACCCCTTTGCAGGGTCCATACAAGGGAACATTCAATATACGTGATTTTTTTCATGCATGTTTTGAGCATTGTCTGTTTTGGACATGTTTTTTGTTGAATAAAATCACATGCTTTGTTTTGTTTTTTTGTGCAGGCAACTAATCCTGTTCCGGCAGGCCATGCCGTGTCCCCTGCTCCTGACTGCACTCCTGTGTGGTAGGATACGCCATCGCAAAGCGTTGATGGCACTGAGGTTGTTACACAGCCTCAGGACGCCCAAGAAAAACTTGATAGATACTATGCGGCTCGTGCGGAAAGGGAATCTAAGTTCCAAAAGGAGGTTAAATCTTATGAAAGGAGAAAATCATTGAGGATTAAGGGAAGTGAACCAAGCCCTCCAGTTGTGCCAGATGACGCTGCAGCTGCAGATGATGTGCCTGTACCGCCACCACGCCAATTGAGACCGAGAAAAGCTGTTGTGAAGAGAAAAGTTGCTCGATTGCCACGTGGGAGTGCTCGGATGGTCCATAATACTGTCGCCACCAGCAGCTCGGATGATGAACCTCTTATTGCCAGCCGGCGCAAAGGTGCAAAAAGTTTGAGGACTGATGATAAGACATTTTCTCCTGATGAAGAGACAGAGGACGATGCATCTCCTGCAGAAACTGTGAAAGAGGAGGTAGTGTTTTTTTTATGCGATGAACTCCTTATTTACTGTATGTTTGAAGTCCTTATTACAGTTTACTGAACTTCCTAAATTGTTTTTGTTTTTTCCCTTTTTATACGTGCACTGTTTTTTTCAAAAAAATCATTGCTATTCCTATTGTTTGCAGGTTATTAGAAAGAAGAGGAAGTTGTTTTTCGACAACCCCAGTGTCTCAGAGTTTAAGTTCTCTAAAAAGATGATAAAGAGGCCCCAAGGCCGAAAGAAGAAGAATGGAGAGGGTGGAGATGGACAGAAAAGGTTCCAACAAACTGTCTGATGTTCCATTCGTGTTGTCCGCGAGGCAGCTAAACTACTGAAAGTGTCACACCCCAGTTTTTGGATTCTTGTACTGTGGTTCAAGAAGTCAAAAATTAGGGCCAACAATTTTTTTTTCTAAAAACATGCTGGTTTGAACCAACATGTGTTTATGATCTTGACCCCATTTGTAATGCAAGTTTTATTCCATTTGGAAAACCATCACAAACTTTTACCAAAAACAATTCTATTATTTTTCCTGATGTTTTCCCTGATGTTATTTAAGTGGTTCTTATTCCAAGACTTCGATCATTCTTGTTTGCATCTTAAAATAAACTTTTAACATTTTTGGATCCAAGAAAACAAAATTTCAAAATTATTTATGGAAGTTTTCTTTTAAGTTTTCTATAGAAACTATTCCCTGAAAATATAGCCAAGTACCTGTTTTTCACCTTTGTTTTCACTGGCCTATAAAATGTTATTTTATGTTTTCTTGACTTTTATTTGTTCCTTGATATATGGACTACAAATAAATAAGCTTGGTTTGATTTTTGGAACATTAAAAATAATCTTTTTATTGTTGTCTTTGTGGAATAAAAATAAGGCAGAATAAGGCATTTTTGGAAAACAGAGAAAAACAGAAAATACACATTTTCCCACATTATTTTCATGGCCTTAAACTATTTCAAATTTGTTTTCAAAATATGTTTCTTAAAGTTGATGACATGTTAAACAAACTCCAACTTGGAAAAAAAATTGGAATCCATTTGGTCTCTGAAAACAATCCAAACCTTTTGCTCATTTCACTGTTTTCCAACACTTAAAAAAATTCCTAAGTGTTAATTGAATTTTCGGAATTTTTGCAACAGTGCTGGATACGATTTTGGGCAGATGTTTTCTTTAGCTTTTCTTGCAAGATTTGAAGTGTTACTTTGTCTAGTGTGTTGCCCTGGTTGTGGACACGACCTTGGATGATTTGTCCTTCTTCTAGAAGCCTTGTGTGTGAAGAAAACATGTGAGAGAAGAGAGTGGATACATGGTGAGGTGTATAGGTATGGGCCTCCATACCTTGCCCTTTTTCTTCTTGTCCTTGACCCCCATTGCTCCCAAAGGGCACCATTGACCTGTCCCTTGGCCATTGACCACAATTTTTCGCAATGCCAACCTTGGACATGCCCCTTGACACCCCAATGCCATTCAATGGCATGAGCCCGAGGGCACCCTTGCCATTTCACTCATCCCCATGGCTATAAGCCATGTCACCCAAGTAACTTTAGCCACTAATCTCCCACACATCCACACTCCCTCACCAAGCCAAAGATACCGAGGCGCTTGCCTCTTTGAGATCTCCCCGAGCTCAAACTCGCCGGCGGCCATTTTTGGAACCCCATGTGGGAAGGCTCACATCCGTGCCTTCCCATCCCCCGTGCTCAACTCCGTTGGGTTCCCCATAATCCCCTGACCCTCCCTGGCCTCTCCCCCGTGCGTGTGTGTCGTAGGAACATCGCCGCCACGGGCACCCGCCGTTCCCTGTCGACTGGCGCCACGCCCGCGCACGAACTCAGCGCCCCTCCACTGCCCCAAGCTCCTACGTCCTCCCCGAGCCCGCGCCTGCCCTCTGCAAGCACCCACAGTGAGCCACTGGCCACTTCCCGCGTCTCCGTTGTGCGTCCAGAGAGAGAGAGTGAGAGAGGAGGAAGAACAGCCGCGAGGCGTCGATCCCGCGATCGACGGTCCCCGTTGAACGGTAGTTTTCCCGCGTGTGACCGCGCGCGTGCCGTGCGCTGGTCCACTCCGGTCGCTAGTTGGTCCGTGCCCGTGGAAACCCCAGCCTGCCCCTATGTTTCTTTTTCGTTTTAAATCCGTTATAGAAATTGTTTGTTTTCTTTTGCCTTGTGTCCGTGCCCGTGTAAAATACATTTCGTGCAAAATAAAATCAACCAAAATTCATGCACCATTTTTTTGTTTTCCTAACCATGTCCCATTGGTAGATCCAAGTTTGCACTATTATGTTTGTCACAATATCTGTTTTGCCACAGAGTGTCTGTAAAAATGTTTTTGGCATAACTTTTTGGATATGTATCCATTTTGGTCAAATCTAATTGTTTTGGATAGATATTGAATAGATCTATCATTAGGACTTCGCCTCACATCAACGTCAGTTACCAAATCGAAATGCCATCCATTTTGGTAAATGACTAGTAGGCTTTTCTAGGATTTTTTAGAAGGAGTTTAAAATGATTTTTGAGGTGAATCCAATTGTATGAGGTGATATATGTCCAAATCTATCCAATCCTAGATTGGATGAATTTTTAGAGCTCTAGATTATTTTTGGTGAGCCTTTTTAGATACAACAGCTTTTCTGTTTCTATTGGTATGTGTGTATTTGTTTGAAATAAAATGTGTGATTGCTTGAGACTTGTTTTCTAGCATGTATAGATGTGTTGACACTTGTTATTAGGTTGTTGTCCTGCAGTAAATCTACCTTATAAAGTGTGTGCATGTTTGGAAAGTCAAATAGAAATAAAAGTAGCAATTGTTATTTTCCTAGTTTATTATTTGATTATTGTGTGACCCAATCTTTATAGATTTGTTTTACCTAAGTTTGTGCTATGATTGAGTTAGTCCAGTACCATTTTGGTACTGTTATTTTGATGTTATCATCTCTATTAGCTTGCACTTTATTTTATAGCAAAGCATGTGTAACATTTGTTGTTTATTTCACTAGTATTATTTTCACTAGTATGAATAGCCTTGTATGGATTGTTTGGTTAGATTAATTTTGTCATGTGTGACCAGAGGCTTTGTTACCTCTTCTTGTCTTGGTAATAGTGGGCCCATAACCCACTGGTCCCATTTCTTTTTGGTTAGGGATGAATATCCCCAACCATGCACTTGTGTGACAATAGCATGCATTACTATATGATTGTCTAATATTTTCAACCAAGGAAAATGTTGTTTGTTTTACTTGTTTGATTGAAGTGTTTAGTATTTCTTAGTGAATACTAGTATGTTTAGTTGTGGTTCATTTATTAACATAATATTCCCTTAGGGGTATCATGTTAAGGAGTGTTTCACTATTGTTTGACAAATTGAATATGGTTTGCTAATAGAATGCTTTCCTAGTGGTTGATAAATTATTTGTGAATGATTTTCTGAGTGTTTGGATTTTTGAAATTGTTTAGTTGATCTTGTATTGAGTGCATAGCTACTGGTTGTATAGCATGTACCTTGTCTGCTTGCTGTTTAATTAATTAGAAAAGCATGTATTGCTAGAATGGATTGATGTTTGCTTAGTAGATGTTCTCATATAATTATTTTGGTGTATTTGCTTACTAGCATGTGTAGGATTTGTGTGCTGTTAGTAGGCATTTATATTCATGGATTGCTTGTTTAGGATCATGCATACTTGTAGCATTGTTTGCTTCTCTAGTGATGAACTAGTGTCACCACTAGATTGTTTGAGTTGCCCTAGTATTGTGGTATATTTATTTTATGAATGTATGGTTATCCTAGCATGTTTAGGATGTTATTACTTCTGTTATTATAACATGACTTGTGGAGTTGCTTGATTCTATTAGTTGTAGAATACAATTATTTCTTATAGCATGCTTGTGTAGAATTCTCATACTAGTACGCTGTTAGTGGACTCCTGTTGTTATGTATGGTCTAGCCTTATTATCTTTTGTGGTGATTGTGTTTTAGATTATGTTTTATGACTTGTTACCATTGGTTTAGCTACTAGTTTGTTTTTTTATTTTCATGATAGATGGATTCCATAACTTTGAGTAGACATAAGCATAGTCTATAACCAGCCTATTCATCTGCGGTGTGTTTTGTTGTTTGGAAATTGTCTGAGTGATTGCCTTAGCATGAGTATTGTAATTATGTTATTTGTTTTGCTAGTGTTGTTGTTGTGCTTATTAGTATCTTGTTATCTAGGCATTAGTTTAGTAGTGATCTTGTTTGGTGATGATTGCTTGTGTGTTTCTAATACCCACTGCCATGGGTATTGCTTTGATTGATTGTTATTATCTTAGTAGTCTCACCTTTTGTGCCCACGAGCTATATTTTTTTAGCTTCTTGAATATCTTATTATGAGAGTGGTACACCCACTCCATATATGTTATGTAAGATGTGGGATATGGTTTCTCAACCATATGTTTGTTTGACGTTAGTCTTGTACCATGGGAGTTTGTGAGATAGCTTTCGCGATAACCTTTTGAGTGATTGCACTAGTATAAGTTTGCTTGATGTATGTGTTGTTTTTTTAGTTTTTTGGCCTTTAGTTCTGAGTGTGTGTCTTTTATTCTTTTACGACGTTAGAAAACAAAGGAGAAGAAGAAGAAGTTGTTGAGTTGTGCGTCAAGTTCAAACTACTTCAAGGCCAGGGACACTAAGAGTTTTAAGGCAAGCCATCCTGATGCTTGCTGTTACTACACTTATCATTATCTATCATGCATGTTTTACTTCTGAAAGTTTTACAAAAACTTTGATTACCAAAAACTATTTTTGAGGGACTACTACTACTATTATATTTACTATGCCAGTAGTTGATACTTTGTGTTACCAAGCCATAGCCACCATATGGTATTTATTACCATCAGAAGTATTAGTCCCTAAGTGGACATCCTAAAATTATGTTTTTTCAAAACAAAGGATTTTATGGAAAACCCGGAGAAAAGGTTGAGCCTTATTTACCAGAGGATTGTTGAAGTGGTCATTTTTGGGAAAAAGGTGTCTTTACAAAAATGACACATAACCTAGTCTTCTCTGGACAACCTTTACCGTACTGCCACCCTACCTCAACATGGGCATGGTGCTTAACTTGAAGTTTGTTTTTGTTAGTGTGTGTTCTATCTCAATTTTCTATAAGGGTCGGCGTGCCCTCGAACCGATTGCCGCCAAGTTATGAAACGTGCGACATAAAAAGTGAGGGATTAAGTTACCCCCCGGTCGCATCAGTTGGAGCTCCTGTCTAGGCAAAGTGGGACCTGATGCCGGGGAGCACAAACCCAACTGAAGAGATAGGCATATTCTAGGTTGAACATAGTGGATGGTTAGGATCGGTTATCTGATGTTTACATACTGTTGTTACAGTCCGTGGTTGTTCACGGCGGATGTACTAAATCTGGTGGATGTGTACACCTCTGCAGAGTAGAACTATTCGGAATAGCCGCGTCCTCGGATATGGACAGTTGAATGGCCATGCAGCTAGCATTGTGTCAATGTTTTCAAAAAGGTGTTTTCAAAACGAAGTTGGACTTGTGAAGTGTTGTAAAGGAGGAACTTTGTAACTTTGAGATACTGTTGATGAAAAGCCCGAAGTTGTTTTTTACAAGAAGTTTTGCAAAGAGAAAATTTTCTTTTAACAAAAGTTTTACAAAACCTCTTGTACATGTGATATCTACAAGAGAAAGAAAACTATATTATTTTCTTTTGAAGTATCTTCTTCAACAAAGATACTGAGGTTTTCAAAATCAACTATGATATGTCTTACATATATCATTTATAGTGAACCCTATGTATAGCCTACCTATTCAACTATATAAGCATACTTGCATTTTGGTAAGCTACATGATGGGTGTCTTGATGAGTACACTCATATTGGTTTCGTCCCTGGTATTTACTTGCGAGACTTCGAGAAGGAGTCTCAGGAGGAGATCCATGAGGAGGAGTATTGTGCTGATGGACTTGCGAACTAGGATCGTCTCCCGGTCAGCAGCCTGTAGGTTAAGGCGTGACTTGGGATCTCCTACGTTTGTGTGTGTTAGTCTTCTGCTATGTGTGTTGTGTCTCTGCCCTGCGTGGCAGTTGTGTTAGACCTGGTCGTGTGACCATGTCCCTTTAGTAAGTGTTTTATGCAATCGTGTAATGGATATTGTATATGTGTATCAACTTGATATGTTGTTCACGACTGGTGTGATCTAGGATCGTGAATGTTTTCATATCGGAGGTGTCCTTAAACAGTGGTTCTGGGGGACCTTACAGAGTTGGTATCAGAGCTATCCTGACCTTAGGAGACCTTAGTTAGCTAGGACGTTTGCTAGTATTCTAAATAATAAAAGTTAACGAAACCAGGTCACTAAGATGACTATTTACCAAAATATTCTATATATTCCATCCCCTCAGTGTTTTTGAAAACTTTACTTACACTAAGTTCAATTGAGCATCTTAAAATTTTGCTAACTTAAACTGCACCTAACCATTGGTGTAGATGGCAGTTGTGTTCACCGAGTCCTTCTAGCTTGGTATGCATGCACCTTGCTACCGCCGCTTTGAGGAGGATTTGATCAAGATGACTCGCCTTATCGGTCGCCCACTACCTAAGTTGAAGGGAGCCCAGATTCACCATGATGGACGAGATTTGTCCTGGTTAGTGGTATGTACCATCCGTGCGTTGTTGCTAGCACCGTCAACCCCAGAGATCACTTATGAAGTGGTGGAGAACAGTTGGGAAGATGGTATCCTTAGAGTGATGCAGCTGACCATTGCCAAGCTCGCGAACTTCTTTCGCCGCAAGTTTGAAGGAATCCCCTATAGATACTACCGGAGGCGCGACGAGGATGACAAGCCGTTAGAGGTCACTGCAGACTTTGTCTTTTCTCGTCATTTTGCAGCCCATGGAGGGACAGCTGTACAACACCAAGTTATCCCTTGATAAGCTTAGAGGAGATTACGACCTCCGAGGTAGGGAGATAGACCAGCTGGAGAAAGACCTGAGTGTTTCTTCTGCTACAGAGCGTCGTCTCAAAGTACTGAAGGAAACCATGAAGTACGTTGACTCCCAGCACCGTGCACAAGTGCGAGACCTTCAGCTTCAACTTGCAACCAGCAAGACCAGAGTTGAAGAGTTGGAGGAATAGCTATGCGCTTCCTCGAGCACTTAGGATTGCCGCAGGATATTAGGAGATTGTGTTGCTCCCACCCAGACGCTTGTTTGTGTTTGTGTTGTGTGAACTCTGCTAAAGAGCTTTGTGGGTGCTAGTTGTGTTGTAAGCCTTATGATATTGCCTTATGAACCTTAAGTTTGGTTATGCTTGTTAAGACTCTATTTCTTGTGTATTGTTAGTCTTTGTTTGTGATTGTGGTTGTTTCTCAGATGCTTGTTTGTTGTTGTGTTACGTACCGTTCTCATCTCCGTTATGAGCCGGTTTGTTTAACAAGTTTTTCAAACCAAAACCACCCCTTTTGTCTGCTGTTGTCTTACGCCACCCTTTTTCCAAAGCATGGCCAATGATTTACCTCCATCCCCGGAGGCGACAGTTTCCCAACTGTTTGCTCTGATAATGGAAAACCATGAAGCCGCTCATGCTGAACACATAGCCACCCAGGCTGCCCTGGAGCATTTGACTCAGCTTGTCACCACCAATGCTGAGAACAATATTATCCTTATGAGAGAATACCAACGCCTTGTTGCTGGAGAGAGCTGCAAAAGGAGGATAGTGATGCCAGAAGAACATAGTTCACATGTGACTCGCAGTACCTTACCTGTGATGCCACACTCTTCAAGGAAGCGTGTGAATGTCAGGCCTAAAACCACGGGTTGCTATACCTATGGACAGGAAGGACATTTTGCTCGCGAGTGTCCCAAGAAGAACCATGTTCTAGCTCATCCTGAAGAAAACCAAGAGATCCAGGGTCCAACCCAGAAGAAGCGCAAGAGTGTGATGAGTGGACCTCGAGACCCAGATGATGTTGCAGAAGCACCTGCAACTCATGCCATAGTGAATGGTACGTTTTCGAACCAAACCTGTGACCACTATAGTTGTGTTTGACTTTGTACCCTGAGAAATCCGACGTAAATGGAACAGTAGAAGTGTCACGTCGGACTAGAAATAAATATCTTTTAAAATTAACAATACTAACGTAACTTTATCTAGCTTTAGCTTAACACCTGACACCAGTTTTACAAACTTCTAACCAACTTTTCCAAAACCAAAGAAAAAGGTGCCTTAGGATGTTCTATAGCTCTTTGAAGGAAAGATGAAAGGTTGGAAAAAAAATATTGGATTGGTGAACTATGATTGTTACTAGACAATAAGATCTGTCGTATATATTCTGGAGGAAAGAGATTTTAGAATATGAGATTTGTGGAGACTCATTGAGGTTTAGCTTAGGAGTGAAAGATCGACGATCAATGATAATTTTTTTGATTTGAATTATGGTATATATTATCCGGGGATAACCAGTTGCAGACCCCAAAACTTTGGAAGTTATCGGTAACTAAGATTTATAGTCTAGAAGAAATGATTTGAGCTTTAGAAAGATTGGTGAAAATTATTGGATTTTTAGGAAGCCTTTGATATATAAGGCGATTGGATTGATTGGAAGTAGGAGGTTGATAATAATTTGTGATATTGGAATGATGATGAAATTTTTTCCTAGGTGATTCTTATCCTGGATTTTAGCAGAAAGGTTGATTGTAGTATAAAGAAATATTGGATTTGATATAGGAAGAAGTTGGTGAATATAAAAAAGATGGTTTCGGATTTTAGGAAAAATCAATATGACTTAGATTTAGTAGACGATCATTCTTGATGATATATTCTCGGAGCTTGTCATGCTCAATCGATCTTGTTTGGGGAAAATGATTTGGCATGGATCATGAGATAAGAGTTTGAAAGGATTTATAGAAGTAGTACATAGACTGGGATATGCTTGATGCATTTTATGGTTTAGTTTTAGCTATATGATCTTGATGAAATACCTTTGAGGGAGACAAATGATTTGAGACTTGATTATATTAGATTAAGAGGATATAGTGGATTTCCTGGATTTTAGGAAATGAGCAATGGAAGCTCATGCTTAATAAAGATTGATGGATGTCCGATTGATCGATATATAGTGAAGAGGGAGTTTATGCCCCTAAGAAGGAATTAGTGGTATGATAATCTTGGGGTATTGGAAAGTCCTTGGTAAATATTTAAAGGATAACCCCTGGATTAATATCATGGTTTTGAGGAACAATAAGTTCGAGGTTTAGAACGTGGCACCTAGACCTTTGGAAAAATAACCTGCCGGTGGATTTTGGTAAGATTAATCAAAGGGGGGAAGTACCTGTGTTTAATGTTACCAACCACTAATACTTGCTTTGTAAACAAATGATCTAACATTTTTGTTTTGACCATACGCTCTTTTCGCTTGCCTGCGAATATCGGGACGAGATTCTTTTAAGGGGGGAAGGTCTGTCACACCCCAGTTTTTGGATTCTTGTACTGTGGTTCAAGAGGTAAAAAATTAGGGCCAACAATTTTTTTTCTAAAAACATGCTGGTTTGAAACAACATGTGTTTATTATCTTGACCCCATTTGCAATGCAAGTTTTATTCCATTTGGAAAACCATCACAAACTTTTCCCAAAAACAATTCTATTATTTTTCCTGATGTTTTCCCTGATGTTATTTGAGTGGTTGTTATTCCAAGACTTGGATCATTCTTGTTTGCATCTTAAAATAAAATTTTAACATTTTTGGATCCAAGAAAACAAAATTTCAAAATGATTTATGGAAGTTTTCTTTTAAGTTTTCTATAGAAACTATTCCCTGAAAATATAGCCAAGTACCTGTTTTCCACCTTTGTTTTCACTAGGCTATAAAATGTTATTTTGTGTTTTCTTGACTTCTATTTGTTCCTTGATATATGCACTACAAATAAATAATCTTGGTTTGATTTTTGGAACATTAAAAATAATCTTTTGCTTGTTGTCTTTGTGGAATAAAAATAAGGCAGAATAAGGCATTTTTGGAAAACAGAGAAAAACAGAAAGTACACCTTTTCCCACATTGTTTTCATGGCCTTAAACTATTTCAAATTTGTTTTCAAAATATGTTTCTGAAAGTTTATGACATGTTTAACAAACTCCAACTTGGAAAACAAAAATTGGAATCAATTTGGTCTCTAAAAATAATCCAAACTTTTTGCCCATTTCACTATTTTCCAACACTTAGAAAAATTTCTAAGTGTTCACTGATTTTTTTGAATTTTTGCAACAGTGCCGGATATTTTTCCTTCTTCTATAAGCCTTGTGTGTGAATAAAACATGTGAGAGAAGAGAGTGGAGACATGGTGAGGTGGATAGGTATGGGCCTCCATACCTTGCCCTTTTTCTTCTTGGCCTTGACCCCCATTGCTCCCAAAGGGCACCATTTACATGTCCCTTGGCCCTTGACCAGTATTGTTGGCAATGCCAACCTTGGACATGCCCGTTGACACCCCAATGCCATTCAATGGCATGAGCCCGAGGGCACCCTTGCCATTTCACTCATCCCCATGGCTATAAGCCATTTCACCCATGTCCCTTTAGCCACTAAGCTCCCACACATTCACACTCCCTCACCAAGCAAAAGAAACCGAGGCGCTTGCCTCTGTGAGCTCTCCCGAGCTCAAACTCGCCGGGAGCCATTTTTGGAACCCGAGGTGGGGAGCCTCACATCCGTGCCTTCCCATCCCCCATGCTCAACTCCGTTGGGTTCCCCATGATCCCCTGACCATCCCTGACCTCTCCCCCATGCGTGTGTGTTGTAGGAACGTTGCCGCCGTCCACGGTCGCCGCCACGGGCACCCGCCGTTCCCCGTCGACTGGCGCCACGCCCACGCCTGAACTCATCTCGCCTCCACTGCCCCAAGCCCCTACGTCCTCCCCGAGCCTGCGCCTGCCTTCTGCGAGCACCCACGGTGAGCCACCGGCCACTTCCCGCCTCTCGGTCGTGCGTCCGGAGAGAGAGAGAGAGAGAGAGAGAGAGAGAGAGTGAGAGAGGAGGAAGAACAGCCGCGAGGCGTCGATCCCGCGATCCACGGCCCCCGTTGAACGGGAGTTTCTCGCGTGTGACCGTGCGCGTGCCATGCGCTGGGTCTTTCCGGTCGCTAGTTGGGCCGTGCCCGTGGAAACCCCAGCCCGCCCCCTCTGTTTCTTTTTCGTTTTAAATCCGTTACAGAAATTGCTTGTTTGCTTTTTTTATGTAATATACAATTCGTGCAAAATAAAATCAAACAAAATTCATGGCATTAGGTTTATGTTTTCCTAACCATGTCCCGTTGTTAGATCCAAGTTTGCGCTTTCATGTTTGTCACAATTCTGTTTTGCCACAGATTGTCTGTAAAAATGTTTTTGGCATAAATTTTTGGATCTGTATCCATTTTGGTCAAATAAAATTGTTTTGGATAGCTATTGAATAGATCTATCATTAGGACTTGGCCTCACATGAACTTCAGTTACCAAATGGAAATGCCATCCATTTTGGTAAATGACCAGTAGGATTTTCTAGGATTTTTAGAAGGAGTTTAAAAATGATTTTTGAGAATCCAATTGGATGAGTTTGTATATGGCTAGATCTATCTAATCGTAGACTGGATGAATTTTTCGAGCTCTAGATTATTTTTGGTGAGCCTTTTTAGATACATCAGCTTTTCTGTTTCTGTTGTTATGTGTGTGTTTGTTTGAAATAAAATGTGTGATTGCTTGAGACTTGTTTTCTAACATGTATAGATGTGTTGACACTTGTTATTAGGTTGTTTTCTTGCAGTAAATCTATCTTATAAAGTGTGTGCATGTTTGGAAAGTCAAATAGAAATAAAAGTAGCAATTGTTATTTTCCTAGTTTACTATTTGATTATTGTGTGAACCAATCTTTGTAGATTTGTTTTACCTATGTTTTGTTATGCTTGAGTTGAGTACAGTACCATTTTCGTATTGTCATTTTGATGTTATTATTTCTGTTAGCTTGAACTTTATTTTATAGCAAAGCATGTGTAACATTTGTTGTTTGTTTTCGCTAGTATTATTTTCGCTAGTATGAATAGCCTTGTATGGATTGTTTGGTTAGATTAATTTTGTCATGTGTGACCAGAGGCTTTTTTACCTCTTCTTGACTTGGTATTAGTGGGCCCATAACCCACTAGTCCCATTTCTTTTTGGTTAGGGATGCAAACCCCCAACCATGCATTTGTGTGAAAATAGCATGCATTACTATATGATTATCTAATATTTTCCACCAAGGAAAATGGTTGTTTGTTTTACTTTTTTGATTGAAGTGTTTAGTATTTGTTTGTGAATACTAGTATGTTTAGTTGTGGTTCATTTGTTAACATAATATTCCCTTTGGGGTATCATGTTAAGGAGTGTTTCACTATTGTTTGGTAAATTGAATATTGTTTGCTAATAGAATGCGTTCCTAGTGGTTGATAAATTATTTGTGAATGATTTTCATTGAGTGTTTGGATTTTGGAAAGTGTTTAGTTGATCTTGTATTGAGTGCATAGCTACTATAGCATGTACCTTGGTTGCTTGCTGTTTAATTAATTAGAAAAGCATGTATTGCTAGAATGGATTGATGTTTGCTTAATAGATGTTCTCATAGAATTATTTTGGTGTATTTCCTTACTAGCATGTGTAGGGTTTGTGCGCTATTAGTAGGCATTTATATTCATGGATTGCTTGTTTAGGATCATGCATCTTTGTAGCATTGTTTGCTTCTCTAGTGATGAACTAGTGTCACCACTAGATTGTTTGAGTTGCCCTAGTATTGTGGTCTTTTTATTTTATGAGTGTATGATTATCCTAGAATGTTTAGGATGTCATTACTTCTGTTATTATAACATGACTTGGGGAGTTTCTTCATTCTATTAGCTTTAGAATACAACTATTTTTTATAGCATGGTTGTGTATAATTATCATACTAGTATGTTATTTGTTGACTCATGTTGTTATGTATGTTCTAGCCTTATTATATTTTGTGGTGATTATGTTTTATGAATTGTTACCATTGGTTGAGCTACTGGTTTGTTTGTTTATTTTCATGATTGATGGATTCCATAACTTTGAGTAGACATAAGCATAGTCTATAACCATCCTATTCATCTGCGGTGTGTTTTGTTGTTTGGAAATTGTCTGACTGATTGCCTTAGCATGACTATTGTAGTTATGTTATTTGTTTTGCTAGTTTTGTTGTTGTTCTTAGTAGTATCTTGTTATCTAGGCATTAGTTTAGTAGTGATCTTGTTTGGTGATGATTGCTTGTGTGTTGCTAATACCCACTGGCATGGGTATTGCTTTGATTGATTGTTATTATCTTAGTAGTCTCACCTTTTGTGCCCACGAGCTATATTTTTTTAGCTTCTTCAATATCTTATTATGGGAGTGGTACAGCCACTCCATATATGGTATGTAATATGTGGGATATGGTTTCTCAACCATATGTTTGTTTGACGATAGTCTTGTACCATGAGAGTTTGTGATATAGCTTTCGCGATGACATTTTGAGTGGTTGCGCTAGTATAAGTTTGCTTGCTGTATGTGTTGTTTTGTTTAGTTTTTTGGCCTTTAGTTCTGAGTGTGTGTCTTTTATTCTTTTACGACGTTAGAAAATGAAGGAGAAGAAGAAGCATTTGTGGAGCTGTGCATCAAGTTCAAACTGCTTCAAGGCCAGGGACACTAAGAATTTTAAGGCAAGCCATCCTGATGCCTGCTGTTACTACACTTATCATTATCTATCATGCATGTTTTACTTCTTAAAGTTTTACAAAAACTTTGATTACCAAAAACTATTTTTGAGTGACTACTACTACTATTATATATACTAAGCCAGTAGTTGATACTTGGTGTTACCAAGCCATAGCCACCATATGGTATTCATTACCATCACAAGTCTTAGTCCCTAAGTGGACATCCTAAAATTATGTTTTTGCAAAACAAATTATTTTAAGGAAAACCCGGAGAAAAGGCTGAACCTTATTCACCAGAGGATTGTTGAAGTGGTCATTTTATGGAAAAAGGTGTTTTTACAAAAATGACACATAACCTAGTCTTCGCCGGACAAACTTTACCGTACTGCCACCCTACCTCAACATGGGCATGGGGGTTAACTTGAAGTTTGTTTTTGTTATTGTGTGGTCTATCTCAATTTGCTATAAGGGTCGTCGTGCCCTCGAACCGATTGCCGCCAAGTTATGAAACGTGCGACATAAAAAGTGAGGGATTAAGTTACCCCCCGGTCGCAGCAGTTGGGGCTCCTGTCTAGGCAAGGTGGGACCTGATGCCGGGGAGCACAAACCCAACTAAAGAGATAGGCATATTCTAGGTTGAACATAGTGGATGGTTAGGATCGGTTATCTGATGTTTACATACTGTTGTTACAGTCCGTGGTTGTTCACGACGGATGTACTGAATCTGGTGGATGTGTACACCTCTGCAGAGTAGAACTATTTGGAATAATCTGCGTCCTCGGATATGGATAGTTGAATGGCCATGTAGCTAGCATTGTCTCAATGTTTTCAAAACGAAGTTGGACTTGTGAAGTGTTGGAAAGGAGGAACTTTGTACCTTTGAGGTACTGTTGATGAAAAGCTAGAAGTTGTTTTTTACAAGAAGTTTTGCAAAGAGAAAATTTTCTTTTAACAAAAGTTTTACAAAACCTCTTGTACATGTGATATCTACAAGAGAAAGAAAAACTATATTATTTTCTTTTGAAGTATCTTCTTCATCAAAGATACTGAGGTTTTCAAAATCAACTATGATATGTCTTAGATATATCATTGATAGTGAACCCTATGTATAGCCTACCTAGTCCACTATATAAGCATACTTGAATTTCGGTAAGCTACATGATGGGTGTCTTGCTGAGTACATTCAAATGTACTCATACTGGTTTCGTGCCTGGTATATACTTGCCAGACTTCGAGAAAGAGTCTCAGGAGGAGATCCAAAAGGAGGAGTATTGAGCTGATGGACTTGTGAACTGGAATCGTCTCCCGGTCAGCAGCCTGTAGGTTAAGGCGTGACTTGGGCTCTACTACGTTTGTGTGTGTTAGTCTTTCGCTGTGTGTGTTGTGTGTCTGCCCTGTGTGGCAGTTGTGTTAGACCTAGTCGTGTGACCATGTCCCTTTTGTAAGTGTTTTGTGCAATCGTGTAATGGATATTGTATCTGTGTACCAACTTGATATGTTGTTCATGACTGGTGTGATCTGGGATCGTGAATGTTTGCATATCGGAGTTGTCATTGAACAGTGATTCTGGGGGACCTTACAGAAAGATGCTCACCGGACAAAGGTTTGCGCTGGTGGGTTTGGTTGTGTGTTTGACTGGGTTCTTGAGGGCAACATTAGTCGTGTGTAATGTGTTATTTGATGCTGTCAATCGACGCATCAAATATGACCATCAACTGTGGCAGTGGTAGAATTCTAAAAGTTAATAGAGAGGTTGTTCACCAGATTTTTGGTTTTCCTATAGGCGGCATTGCAGCACCGAGGCCGTCTGACACTGTCCATCGTGATGCACTTGCCCAGTTGAAGAGAGAATTTGGCATTGAAGGCCATATAACTATCAAGAAACTATTGGAGTTGTTAGCATAGGTTGTAAAGGATGATGACAAGGTTGACTTGGCTGTGAAGATATTCTATGACATCCTCTACAATCGGCTTATTTGCCCTGGGTCATCCCCTCGTATTACGAGGGAGGCTGTTATGCTCATTGATATGGATGATGAGGTTATGGCCCAGAGGGATTACTGCCAGCTCGTTGTTGATGAGCTTAAGAGGTCAGCAATAAGATATCAGGACTTAAGTATCCCACAAGACGGTCCTGAAGGTTGTGGCCTTGTGCCGATTTTTATATATTTGGACAACTGCAAATGTGATAGATTTTCTGTCAATCACATCAAGACTCCACGCGCAAATTTCTTGCATGAGGGGCTGCTTATAGAGATTTACTATAGGGACATGCTAAATAATGGTGGTACTGTACTTCCAGACTATAGGTTTGGAAGGCTCGGGGTTAGTACTTCCTTTCAATCCTGCACCCAAACCCTTATGCTCACACACCTGAACTTCCATATTTTTAGTCATGAACTTCTGTTTAATACTTATGTACCTGCTTTTTTATACATCTTATATATGCATGTTTTTACATTTTTTGCTTTTTATGTACTTATGTGAACTTTCATTATTTCTATTCATGAACTTCTATGTTTTATTTTTTTATGTGTACCTCCTTTTTTTATCCATATTTATTTATATGCATGTCTTTGTACATTTTTTTTGTAACTGAGTGAACTTCCCTTATGTATAGACATAAACTTCTGTTTTTTTTGTAGTTCCTTTGTTTATCCATTTTTTTATCCATGTTTTTACACTGTTTTTTCTATGTACTTATGTGACTTTTCATTTTATTTTTGTTATTTTTTTCCAGTGGAAAGGAGACTTTGAAATTTTATATAATTACTCATTGAGTCTGAAGAAGAAACATTCCTTTTCTACTATTGAAGTGGTAGATTGCGTGCTTGTTCGACGGCCTGAGGCCTGTCCAGAGTATTAAGAACAAAGATGTTAGTGCTACTGCCATCTTTCTTCTCACACTTTTTATTTTTGGTTTTTTGTTTGTTCATTATGTTATTTACTCTCTATCCTTTTTTTTCTTGCAGTCTTGTGTTGAGTACTGGATGGCCGAATGCATGTACCAACTGATGTTTCATCACAACAACATATTTTCCCCTTTGAAATGGCCTGCTGTGCTGCAAGACTTGGTCATCAAGATGGGCCTGTGCACGTCGTCAGTCCGTGAGGAGGTTATCTAGGCTGCTGAGGCGAGACGCCGTCTCAAGAAATAGAATGCGGGGATGTATTTCCTCTCTAAAACTGTCAATGCAACAAGTTGTTGGAATTGTGTGGTCTATCTACGTCGAACAAATAGTTTCTGTAATTTGGGAAACATTCCTTGTTATGTCCTATGTTGTTGTTTTAGTTTTATTTTTGGTTCGTAGTTTCGTGTCGAAAAAACATCTTGTACATATGTGTTTACTATCTGCTGAAAACCGATCAAAGTTTTCAAACAATTGTGTATACGGTAGCTATGCAAATTTTTTTGAAAGTGTTAATGTTTATTTTTTAACCGATCCGCGTAATACTTAATAATTACTCAAATATAATCATTTTCTGGTATCGCGCTCTTCTCATTGAGAACAATTTGAACTACCCAAAATTGATAGTGTGAATCTATCTTCCTTTGTACAATCCAAGCATCGCTTTTTTAAATTTCTCATTGAGAACAGTGTGAACTACTCAATAGGCAATACGTGAACTTCTTATTTCTTTCTCTACATGGTTTTCTTAAAAACGTGACTCCGATAAAATAACTGGCAAACCTCCTCCATTTTTTTTGCAGTCCAAATGAATGTCTCTTCCTTGTACAATCCAAACTTCGTATTAAAATTTTCCTTACCCTATTTTCCACCTGGAAATGCTGGTGCCCTTTTTGGCAGCACGGGTTTCCCATTTTTTTATGCTTTTTTCTATACGACTTTTGTATATGTTTTTTCGGAAGTTACATAAACTATTTTAATTTTTGCAACAATAAAAATTAAAGAAAAATAAATTTTGTTTTCCTGTTCTATCATTGTCTCTTTAGCCTGCCACTCCTTCTTTGCTGCATTGTTAATTGCGTGCCATTTGTGGTTGTTTTTGCATCACGACTTTTTTTATGGTCTCACTTGCATTCTCGTCTTGAATCCTGATATGTTGCTCCCTAAGTTGTTTTTCAAGTTTTAACCTCTGCATGTTCTGGCATTGTGCCCCGCAATCTCTCCAAAAGATCCGCATATCCTTTTACCTTTTGTTTACATTCTATTCTGCCCTTTCGGCTGCTCTGCCAAACGACGTTGTGCTAATATTTCACGTTTTCTTGGGCAAGTAGTTTCCTAGTGCCCTGCCCTTACATTGCACAAGCCGCAGTCCTTTCTTGTTAGCATCCGTGGGTCTCTCGCGCTGCATTACGAATGTTTCTTCCGAGGCTTCTTGTTGTGTTCATTGTCAACATATTCGTCATCTTTTTGTGTCTGCTCTTCTTCTTGTGTCTCCTCATCTTCTTGTGTCTGCTCTTCTTCTATTGTCTCCTCTTCTTATTGTGTCTCCTTTTCTTGTGTACCCTCTTCATTTTGTGTCTTGGTGTCACTGTCCATTCTGTCATCTTCAGATTCTGCATCTGTGTCCATGGAGTCACCGCCACCATTGTTTGATTGTAACTTAATGCCTGCGAGTGTTTTTTTAATGCATCTATCGAGATACTTTCGAGGCATGTCAGTCCCATGTTCTTTCCGATGTGCCTCAAGCAGTGTCGCTTCAAGCTGCCTTTTCAAGCACGTCCTGGCGTTGTGACCAGCAATCTTATTACAGTTACTACACAACCTTTGCCTCTTTGGGACACCATTCTCATGAAGCTCCGATTCAGGACGTGTAGGAGCAGAAGTTTCTGTTGCTCTTGTCCTTTTGCCAGTTTGTTTACTCTTACTCTCTTTAGTTTTTGACATTAGGGGCGGATGTATGTGTGCATAAGGTTCAGACGTAGATCCACTCTCTGGCTCAGGTTTATTGCCAGATATTGTTACTTGCGGCTATTCATGAGATGTTTTGCTGTTCAAGACTGATTCTTCATCGAGCAAACGAGCGTTCACTTCTTTGAAAGCAGCCAATGCCTTTTCAAACATTCGGTCCGAGAAACACCCTTTGTTCACTATTTTCAATGCCTCGTTGTACAAGATTGTTCTTCTATACTTTAGTGTTATCTCGTATCCTTCCTTTTGCAAGTAATCCCTACGGTTGAATCCTGGATCCATCACAGGTTCATTTGAGTACCTCTGTAGAATATATTGATCGGATATCTTGTCAAGTCTGATATGCTCAAAGATGGCGATAACATGTTGACAGAACAGTCCTGTAGTCAGTAGATCAAACATTTTTATCGATCTGTTTGGTACTTTTCCTTAAGTTTATTTTGAAAAACTACAAATATGAACTTCTCAAATCATCAATCATGAACTTCCCAAAACTACGCAATATGAACTTCAAAAAAAATTATGTTGTTGTACGAAAAGAATATTTTTTTGTGTGTGAAACTTCATTTAAGCATACATACAAACTTCGCGGATTGTCTACCATGAAACTTCGCAGATTGTCTACCATGAAACTTCGCAAAATAAGTTTTTACATTTTTTACCTGTGTGTTCCCAGAGTTTGCACTCGCACTCATATTTTTCTGCTTTCTCATCCTCCTTCACTTGAAACTCATGCCGAGACTAAGAAAATTCTCTGCTTTGGTTCAAGTGGTGCACAAAGAAATCTGTCGGCGTGTCCTCTGGCTTTATCCTGAACGATGTACTATGATATAGGCGTTTTCAGAATAAATTATACACATTCCGTGTATACTTCTAAAGGACTTGAGCTTCAAAGCCATACCGTGTAACTGTTTGTTTCACACACTGTAGTAATGGAAATGTTATAACACAAAGTTTTTTTAGATATCCACATGAAAATGTCTAAAAATAAGCAGAATGTATTATTTTTGTTCTTTTTTTGTTTTTACCGTTGAACCAAGTATCTCTGCATTAGTTGACTGATGCAATGTTTGTATACAATTGTTCACTTGCTGGACAAAAATATGTAGATCTTGGTGTTCTTGTACATAGCCTTTCTTTAGCTCATGATTCATGCACAAGAGACCTCCTTCCAGTATGCTGATATCCAAGATTTTCTTTCACCCCATAGGTTTATTATGGTATTGTTAACGTGAAGAGAAACCTTGTCCACCAGGTCATGCCAAGCTTGTTCGTATTCCGTGGGCATTAATGGATGGTTAAGCACTGCAGCAAGCTCCCCCTTCAGGTCAGGGAATAATATGTAAAGTTCAGCCAAAGGTATTTTGTGTGCTTTCTCATGATGTGCCACCTTCAGAGTTTATGCAGAGCACGCTTGAATATGGCCAGTATTGCTTTTGCCATCGACGGATCCTGATCTGCATGAAAAATATCGTATGGAGAGTAAAAACAGATAAGTTTACAAGAAAACAGAACGGTAACAAGTTTCCCAAACAACCCAGCCAACATATCCTGCTATTCCTCTAGTGTCGAAGAACTTTTTTGCTCCGAACTCCAGAATTTTATATAAGTCAACTTTCTATAATCAGTATGATGAACTTCCGAAAAACACATAACAGAATAGCTCCTGAAATGGAGAAGACTAACATGTCAGAATACCATGGGTTCCTTGCCTTTCATGCATCGCAAAAAGGTGCTGAACACCCATTTAAAAGAATCTTCACCCTCATCGCCCACAAGCGCAACGCCAAAAATGCAGGACTTCAAGTGGTTATTAACACCAACAAATACTGCTAGCGGCATATGGTGCTTGTTGGTCTTATATGTTGTATCAAAGGTCATGGCGTCGTATAAATCAGCGTATGCCGCCCTGCAACTTGCATTCGACCAGAAAATGTTTTTTATTCTGTGTTCTTCATCAACCCAGACGTCATAAAAGAAGTTCTTATTTTGCTATTCCATTCGCTCGAAGAGCTTGAACATCTTTGGCAATGCGTCCTTAGATTCTTCATGGGCAAAAGATGCTTTACCAAAGAATTATAGTCCCCAATACTTAATTTTTTGTGTTTCAACTAAGAGTGAAAAAACACAAAAAAAATTAAATTAACTGAAGAATATGGGATAACAACAGTTCATACTTACATGTTGAGTATATCTTTGTCATGGAAAGGGAGGTTGCCTCTACCATTATGCATTTTAGACAGCAGCCCCATTATATTAACATGCTTGACATTGCTAATCTGCAGATCCTTCACAAAGTCCATCAACGTCGAGTCTGTGTGTTTTGTGCGAGTGCATGAATACCATCATCGATGGTCTCAATAGCAGCGTGTGGTTATGAGCATGGACCACTTCCTTCATGACACATGTACCATCATCTCTCTCTTTAAACCTTACCATTGCTTTGCAGCTAGATCTCTTGGTAGTCTTGTCTCTCTGTCGGTCACTTTCAGCGACGGATTGTTTATAAATACCCTCTCGTACGCATCGCAGGTATCTTGTCCTTTTGCTCTTTTGCGCTTTTTTTATTCCAAACTCCATGTGTTTTGTGTATGTCTTATAGAAATCGAACACCTCCTTAGACGAACTGAATTCCTGTCTAATGGATGGTACTATTTCGACTGGGAGTTCTGGTGCCTGCACATGTAACACAAGACGGTGAACTTCGCAAAAAGCAATCAGTAAACCTCGAGAACCAAAACAAGGTGAACTTCCTATATAAAGAAGAAAACTTACATGTGTATACGTTTGCGTCTCCGTTGGTGTGCTTCCCATCATAGTTTTAATTGGGCCAGGTGGTGTCACTACTGGTATGTGGCACAGAGGATCCACTAGAGTCAGTTGGCCTCGTATTTTTTTTGCCAGGGGCAGCTCTTTACCTTTACGGCCTGTAAGTTGTCTAGTGTTCGATCTAGGTTTCTGAGATGCTTGTTTATGCGGAGGTGGTTTTTGGAAAGTTTCGTCCCTCTGAATTTAACCTTCCAAGCTTCTTGGCATTTTTTTGATGGTTGGTGTACAAAACTCTATCTCATAGCCCGGTCCCTATCACGTTCAATATTGTTTCCCACAGCATCACACATGTCTGGATTTATTTGAACCGGACCTTGCACTGTCTTAGACCTTTTGCTGTTATTCATCTGCACTCTTCGCCGTGGCTCGCGGAACACAGGATCAGAAACCCCCATTTTCTCAGTGCAAACAATTAGAGAGCGGGGACGTTTTGGTGCACCTAACCAACACAACATCTCATTGTCAGATTCTTCTTCAACAGTTGGGGCTGCTTCTCTCAATGGAACTGCAAATACAATATTAATGAACTTCCGTTTGTGATTTGTTGGAACTTCCGTTTGTGATTTGTTGGAACTGCATCTTACAACAGTAGGATTTTGCATATCACGACGCCCAAAGACTGACACACTCTAGACACCAACATGCAATTCATTGTCTTCAATTGTTATAACTGGTTTTTCGCCTGAGCTTGCACAACCCCTGCATCGACTGTTAGGCTAGTTAGATATCTAATCTTCAACCTGTTTGTATAATTGCTCAGTTTCTGTGTCAACTCTATCAATAGGGAATCATGTTGTCGCATATGCCGGAATGGGAAAGCCCCGGGAAACAATAGTTACAGAATATGAAACCGAACTTCCCAAAGAAGCTAAACCTCTCAAAAGAACAGATAAGATGAATCTTCCCAAAACATAGGTGACTGTAACAGACAAATGAACCTCCCATAGTAGACAAACTGAACTTCTAAAAATTACACAACAGAACATCTTAAAACTTATGTTTGAATATAGGTGACTGTAACAAAACAATCATAACCTCTCATAACAGAGAATATGAACTTCTCTTAAATACACAACCATAACCTCTCATAACAGGTTACTGTAACAAAACAACCATAACTTCTCATAACAGCTAATATGAACTTTTCTTAAATATACAACTGAACTTCCTGAAACTGTTTTTCGAATAGTTTTTGACAGTAATTTAGGAGGTGTTAAGGGGGGGGGGGGGGTGGAGCGGTGGTGGAAGGAGAATGAGAAACCTGAAGAGAAGCATCTCCAAGCAAAGTTGTTGAGGTCGTTGTAAGCTGAATTCCGACTATCACATTAGTTTTGCGACGAATTGAAGCCATTACCGCTGAAGGAGAACTCACAGCAGGGGGAGAAGGTGGTTTCTGACGAAGGATCACGCCGCTCTTCCCCGCGCTGCGTAATTAGCTACAGTTCCGAGGGGATCTCGCAGTTTGCGCCGCTACCTGCCTCGCGCCGGCTCCCTCCGATGCTCGCTCGTCCGCGCCGTCGGCATCAGAGAAGAAGCTGGTCTCCCCAGGGATCTCGCCGTTTTCTGTCGCAGCCTCCCTCGCGTCGGCTGCCGCCACTGCTCGCTCGGCCGCGCCGACCAGGTAGGAGGTGGGAAGGATTGGAGGTGGTCGGGATCGGGTGGTCAGGATCGAGGTGGTCGGGATCGGGTGGCAGGCACCTGCCACTCACATGCAATTTTCTCAAAGCAGCGCCCCCAACTGTCCGATCCAAGCAAAAATTTGTTCGTCATTTCCATCGCTCACGTCAAAATTAGGGCCCTGTTTGGACTTTACAGGGAGCCGGACAATGTTTACACAGCCCATCCGGCAGGCGGAAGGGGGAAACTTCACCGGAGGCCTCTACATCGCCATGATTGACTCCGGACGTATGCGTGAGTAGTTCATCTTTGGACTATGGGTACGTAGCACTAGCTATATGGTGGTATCCCATCCTTGTGCTTTGATCCGGTGCGCTGCCTAACATGATCAAGATCGTCCTTATGTAATTTTTACGTGTTGTGTTTGGTAGCATTCGATTAATCATGAAGTTATGATCAGATTGTTCGTCTATTTTATGATCTTATTACTATTGATGTGACAATGTTCTATTTTGATTTCTACATGTTGTCCGGTACTTGTAGTTGCTTTGGCCAAGTAGTTACCTGTATCTCCAAGAGGGAGTTTGATGCTACATTGTGGGTTAATGCCTCCTCCATGCCTGGGTACGATTGAAAGAAACATCTAAGAACGAGGATGTGTTGTTGCTACTAAGGGTAGAACATCGGTGTTTATGTATCTTTATTGCTATGAATATTGCTTACATTATAAATTGAATTTATTGCGATAGTATGTTGCTTCATGCAACTTAGTACCAGCAAGATGCATGCTGGATAGCGGACTCTAGATGCTTTATTAGTTATAGATTGCATTATCGAGCTTGCCCTCCACGAGATTGAGCGCGTGGGGGCGAGGTACACATGTTCTAATAATGAGGCGGACCTGATCCATAGTCTTTGTGTCGGTAGAGTGGAAGGCTGCCTACCGTCTATTCGCCCTGTGAACAATCACTAGGGTGGGATCGGACCACTCACCCCTCCTCATGTCTTCCAGGCGAGGGTTGGACTATAAGCCCAACCGTATCCACTTCGAGGACATCTGGTTGGGACAACCAAGCTTCATTGAGGCGGTAAGGTTGAAGTGGGTGGCGGACGCCGCTTCACCCCCACGTGTTTACAACACGGTGGATGTTTGGCACTACCGCGCTAAAGTTTCCCGCGATTTTATGCATCGGTGGGGAGGGGCAACATTGGGGCCGATATTTGTAAAAATAAGGCCACCCTTCTTGGCCAAATTCAGGCTATCGACGTGGCCACGGTCTCGGTGGGGCGTAGTGCGGACAAGTGGCTGCAACGCTATTACCTCGACGCCTCCTTGATGGAGATTTTCAAGTTAGAGGGAGGAGGGGGGGATATTTTGGTGACAATGGAGCTACCGGAATTGGCTTCTTAAGGGGGATGCGAATACATCATACTTGCATGAGATTGCAAATGGTCGCCACAGGAGATGCTACATTCCATTCCTTGATACGTTGCAAACATATCTATAATTTTTGATGCTCCATGCTTGTTTTCTACCCAATACCTTTTGTTTTCCTCATGTTTTCTATCTTCTTCCTTTGTTTTCCTCATGTTTTCATAGACTAACCTATTAACAAGATGCCCCTGTCCAATTGCTGTTTTTCCATTTTAGAGAAGTTCTTAAGGAAATATTGTCGGAAAGGGCTGAAAATCCACGGAGATCAATTTTTACCCGGAACGAAGAAGTCCAAAGGGGATCCAGGGGGCCACCAGGAGGGCACTAGCCGCGACCCCCTCCTAGGCCGCGCCTGGTGGGGCCCTCAGCGCCCTGGCCATCGCCTAAAGTCCCTATTTCGGCTATAAATTTCCTTTTACCCTAAAAAACATCAGGCATGGAGTTATTTTCCATGAAGCATACAGAGAGGCGTCGTCACCTTGAAAGTCCAATCTAGGGCTTCTGGAGTCCTGCTCCGACATCCTGCCGGAGAGGGAGAGCGTCACCAGAGGCCTCTACATCGCCATGATTGCCTCTGGACATGTGCGTGAGTAGTTCATCTCGGAACTACGGGTCCATAGCAGTAGCTAAATGGTTGTTCTCTCCCCTATGCCTTTATGTTTAGTGTCTCGTGAGCTTCTTCACATGATCGAGACCACCGTTATGTAATTGTGCATGTTGTGTTTGCTATGATCCGATGAACCATGAGATTATGACTATTTTGTTCATGTCAATCTGAGATGCTTCGCTTATATTTGTAGATAGTTTTAATCTTGTATTGCAATGCTCTCCGTTGTTTATGATTACCTTGGCCATGTAGTTGTTTTCACCTCCAAGAGAGGGTTTATATGCTAGATAGTCGGTTCTTGCCTCCTTGTTGCATGCGCTCGAGTGACAGAAACGTCCGGGGGGAGGCTACGCTGTTGACACTAGGGAGAAAACAACGGTGCTCTTGTCTACGGATGAGAACCACTATTTACATTACGTATTGATTTTAATGCATTTGTCTGTTTCACACATAGTGAAAGCGCAAATGGCCCTAAATCTTGTTTTGGTTGTTTGTTAAGAACACAAGTATATCAATTAATGGGTGTTGATGTTTCATGATCAAATGGACAAATTTACTAATGGTGGTGTGTGATGCGTGTGAACACACGTTCGTTGGGAGCCCCCAAGAGGAAGGTATGAAGAGTGCGGCAGCAAGTTTTCCCTCAGAATGAAAACAATGTTGAATCGATCAGTAGTACGAAGGAGTAACTTCAGAAGGTTGAAGCAGCTGAGATGGCAGGGCGTACTACCGGTTTAGAAGCAACGTGGAACCTACACAACACAATCAAATCACTTTGCCCCAACGAAGCAGTGAGATTGTCAATCTCACCGGTTTTGCTGAACAAAAAGATGTTATACGTATGGAGTGGAAAACAGTAGAAGAACAGTATGAAAGCAGTAGTAACAGTATGAAAGATGGGTGAAAGAAGTGGAAGCAGTGTGTCGATTAGTCATCTCAACAAGTCCCTCCGATGATCCGGTAGGTTTTCGATTAAGAGAATGTAAAGGCGTTGGTGACGATCGTCGGCTAACAGGGGGCACGATTTACCTAGGTTCGGGGCCCTCGTAGAGGTAAAACCATTACTCCTGCTCGTTCGATCTGTATTATCAGTAGATCGGTTACAATGGGGGGGGGGTGCTCAAGTCGAGAGTATGATCTCGAGCTCAAGGCTGTGGCGGTGGAAAATAGATTGGATCCCCCTCGGTGTCTCTCCTAGCCTTTTATAGGTGGCTAGGTCTCAAACCGTGTCCGGGGGGCGGGGGAGGGGGGTTCCAAACCCTAGTTCTAGGTCGGTAGGAGTTTCCTTCTTGACCCGCAAGTCTTGCGGGTGAGCCTTTGTTGGGCCTTCTTGTAACGCAGGACAACACCCCTCTTTGGGGCTAGGTCTTGGTTCTTGGACCGGGTAGGCTCGTCCGACAGGTCCAAGAGTCATCCCCACGTCATTATCCCCCGAGTGTTTATTCGACTGAGAATAGTCGGGTAAGAAATCAAAGTTCGTTCTTGATTTCTTCAATTGGTCATTCAATCGCCTGATTTTGAGGGTGTATACCCTGTGCGCGATGCACTCATGTACTCGAGTATCAGGTGATAAATGTGCCTTGTGTTGGCTGTTTTCGTAGATGGATGTGGCTCAGTTGCTTGGCTCTCCCAAAAGATCAGTGCCAACTTATTGCATCTAGGACAAAAACGGTTCTGGCCTAGACAAATTCGAGACCTCCAACTCGAATCCGGCGAGGTGATTGTTGTCACTGAGCCGTGGAGGTCTTACCGAGTCAAACTTAACCTAAAGGGGTACCCGGCGCGTCCGCTAGGATTTTTTTTCATGTTGTTGACACGGTAAATTTACCGGAGAACGCAGCTTGAGTGCAATTCTAGGCCCACAGGAGAGATCCTTGGGTCTTACCTTCGTAATCGAAAGAATACGGCATCCATATGCGCCTATTCGGCCGAACGATCCAGGGTAAGGATGTGTAAGTACATCGTGTGGTAGAGTTACGGGAGCCGCACACTCACGATTTTACCTTAATCATATTCTTGCGATTCTTCGGGTGAAGAAATCTTCCATTTTCTTGATCTTGTGCGAAAGAGATTTCGCGTTATGAAGTCCATACGAAAGTCCATGCGAAAGAAATTTCGCGTTTCGATATGGCCATACGAAACAGATTTCGTGTTAGGATGTCCATGCGAAAGAAATTTTACGCTTTGATGTGCCTATACGAAGGAGATTTCGTGTTAGGGTGTCCATGCGAAAGAAATTTCGCGCTTTGATGCTTGCACGAAAGAGATTTCGCGTGTCATGACGTGCGTAGTGATGTCACTGCGCACTCGATCGCTCCGACTGCTCCCGATGGGACGTGGCGAAATGGGGCAGAGCGCGCGGGCCCACCGTGTCGGCTTTTTGACCGGAAACAATCGGTCGTCTCCCGTTTTTCCCAGTTGCGCGCTGTAAATACGCATGATCTTTTCGTAAAGATCGTGCAGGCGTAACTGTCCCCTGCCGCCTCGTTTCCGCTTCACGCGTGGCAGCTGCGATGGATGCCACGTTTGTAGATCTATGGCTCGAATTGGCCTGGCTCGGGTATAAGTACTGTGGCTTAGGAGAGGGGTAAATTTCCTGGCCCTTAATCACTTTCTCCTTCCTTGCGCACACCTCCTTCTCCACAAGCACCTAGCACCCTGCAATGGCGGGAGCGAAAAAACGTGGCGGTGCCACGGCGTCCTCCAAAGATGTGGCGAGCGCTTCTGCGGCGCCTCCCGTGAAGAGGACGGGCGACTAGCGCGCCGCGAACACCACCAAGAAGAGAATCATCGAGATGCAAAGGGAGGGGTTGCTCCCGCCGGAAGCTTCCAGGCGTGTGCGCCTGTCCAAGAAGGAGGAGACTCCTAATCCTCTCGCCACAGAGCGCGTCGTCTTCTCGGAGCATGTCTCCCGAGGTCTGTCCTTCCCCCTCCACCCGTTTCTCGTCGGGCTGCTGTATGTCTTCGGCATACAGCTGCATGACCTTCCTCCAAACGCGATTCAACCCATATTGTGCTTTGTGAGTGTTCCCTGGGGATCCGTCCGCACCGGTGGATTTGGAAAGCCATCTTCAAAGTGCGGATCTTTCGGGAGAAGAAGCAGCCAGGCGAGAAGGTGGGGGAGCCTCTACGGATTGGAGGTTCGGGATTCAGGCGAATAAGGACATCCACTACATGGAGATGTACTTCATCGATTCGGCACAGAGGTGGCGCCGCAATGGTTCTACGTCGTCGACGACAGCGCGAGTTGCATCCCCGAGTTCGAGCCATTTGCCGTTCTGAAGCGACGGAAGTCTTGGCTGCACTCGCTTACAACCAAAGAAGATAAAGTTGTCGCCCGTTTACTCTCGAAGGTGGCACGCTTCCGGAACAAGGAGCTGGGGACTCCGCTGAGCGGGATACATCTGTCGGGTGTGTTCCTGCGTCAGAGGATCCAACCCCTCCAAGAGAGGCCAACCACCATGTGGGAGTACACGGGCTCCAACGACCCGAGCCGTGTATGCAACGATGTTCTCTCGAATGCCGAGTTTTATAAGAAAATCGCGGCCATCACCAAGCTGAAGAAGGGAGAGGGATACTCGACGTGCCCTCTCAACCCACTTGAAGCAGGGAACCCTCCGACTGAGGTGAGTTTCCCAATTTTCTCCTTTGCCTTTGTTCTTTTCAGCCTTGTTTTTCGTCGAGTGAAATGCTTCTTCGTTTTCTTCTTTACTTCCGTAGAATCGGGACGTGGCGACATGCTATCCCCCAGTTTTTGCCGACGATGTCTCAGACCTTCTGGCGAGTAACATTGAGGCTGCCCACGAAACCAGCATCGCAGATGCTGATTCAAGCTCTGAACGCAACGATGTGGATGAGGAGGAGGAGTCGGATAGCGAATAGCTCCACCACCGCAGGCCGGAGGAGGATGAGGTTAGCTCGAAGGATAGTTCCTTGGGTGATGAACCCGTCAAGGAGGTCGAACCCCTTCGCGTGGCTCCTCTCAACGTGGTCCCTTCTGCGGGTCGTCAGTCAAAGATCTCCACCGTCTGGAACCCGGATGTTCTTGACCACGATGATGAGGATGAGTAAGTCCTCTGCACACCATTCTTAGCCGAGAATCTTGTTCCGCCATTTCTTTGTCTGATTTTATCTTTTGTTACAGTCTTATGACCATTAGCGCGGGCCAGTTCACTTCCTCGATTCCATCTGTGAAGAGGAAAGAGGTCTCCGTGGACCCCGCTCCTACTGCCGATCTGGCCCAAAGATCTCCGAGCCCAGCAAAGGCGACCGAAGCTCCGGAGTATGGGATGCCCACCTTCGCGGGCGGACAACCTGCAGATGCTGGAGCGTCTGCTAGCAAGGAGGTCTCGGGTAGCTCGGCAGATCCCTTGTCCACTGCTCAGGGCAAGGTAAAGTTTCTTTTCCTTTCTGGCGACCTGCCTTGCATGTTTTCTTTTATGTCGTGCTCCCGATGGGAATAGACCCCGAGTCTATGGTTAATTGCTTGCAGTTGGCCTTAGACTCAAGTCAAAGTTTTTTTTCTTGGTCTGTTTCTTGATTTTTCTTTTCACCGGGTGCATGGCAGTGCTCCCAATGGGAGTATTCCCCGAGGCTATACTTTACTGTGTACAGTTGTGTATAGGATCAAGTGCTTTCTCTCTAATTTTGTCTTGCAGTTTTTGTAGGTCCTTCTTGATTCCCTCGCTGCATTCGTGTGCTGAGTTCTTTCGGCTGAAGCGGACTGTGTCTCTCTTCGGTGTATCATGACCAACTTGTCCAGGACAACCGCTCCCTGCAAGGTAAGATGGCACACACTTTTCCTTCCATGTTTCTTCCTGGTTGCAATTGTTGTTCCAATTGCATCTTTTCGAACTGCATATGAAGTTACCAGCTTGAAGGCTGAGAAGGCGGAGGATCTTTCTTAGGTGAAAACCCTTGAGACGGAGCTGGAGTCCACTCGAAAGGAGTTGTAATATACACGCAAGCGCTCGGCCGACAGTCTCGCGGAGACCGAGGAATCTCTGAAGCAGCTGGAGGAGGCAAGCTTGAAGCACGACAACCATCTTGTCGGTACCATCCGTCCCTTGGCTCAGAAACTTGCTGGTGAGTTGCGTTTTATGTTCCTTCGACTGTGGCCTATCCTTTTCCTTTTCTGATACTTGTTCTGTCTTTGTCTTAGACACCATTGGAGTTGGGTTGGAGCTCCCCAGACAAATGTGGCTCGATGCTCTCTCCGACTCGTGTGTTCAACTTCAGGAGCATGCGAACAGGGTCTGCTCCCTCGTCCATGACGCTACTCGGGTGCTGATGCAGTTCCATAAGCGCCTGCTCGTGGATGTGGCGGTTCCGCCTACTCTGAGTGGTCTCCTGCAAGTTTTCCGAGGCGATGATGATCTCCTCCATGAGTACTCACTTGCTCAGACCGAAAGTGGGGCCAAGACAGCTATCCAGTTTTCCCTGGCGCATGGTGTCTCGGGTGACCTGGAGAAGGTGTACTCGGAGGTTCCACGCGACTCGATGGGCAAAAAGGTAGCACTCCGTCCTTTTGGCAACCGTGTTGAGGAGTTTTCGAAGATGCTTTCGAGGGTACTCTCCCGTGCCGGGCGTAAAGGACAGCCTGCTGCGAGTGGAACTACCTCCGTAGTTCTGTGGAATAATTCTTCTTTCTGTATGCCTTCATATGTAATGAACCTTGGGATGTATTCTCGTACTTTATTTTGTCCAATTGACATGTTTTCAAAAGTGTCAGCGTTTTTTATTTGCGCCTTACTTTGTATTCTCCCAATGGTAGTAGCACCCGAGCATCCGAAAATCTTGGGTGGTATATTCTCGAGTGGGGTATTGTACTGTCTCGGAATTTTTGTTGTTCTTTCCAGGTGATAGATTCTAGCGGAGGTTCGTCGAGTGGAGCTGATTCTTTGGTTGATCCTTTGGTTGTTGCTGCCAGTACGTTTGCGTCACTCCGGGACCGTGTCGCGGATGGCAATCGTAATCTTAAGGCTCTGCGAGGCGTGGCTGATGTTGCAATTTGTAATGGAGGAGCTGTCGGGTGTTGCAAAGAACATGCTCTGTAAGTTTTGCGAGCCCTCGAGTACTTGTCGCTGATTGCTGTTTTTGTTTTGACGTGCTTGCTATCCGTGCAGTTGTTGAGCCTGATGGAGTCTACGAGGGTCATTGGGTGGACAACCATATTGTTCACGAGTCGGGAAGCTCTAAGCCTCACGTGATAAACTTATGGTCTGACCGGAGCCGAGGTTTTCTCTTGGCTACCCTGAAGTACTAGGCGAGTCAGGCGCAGATACTCGTTGAATCTTATCGAGAGGCTCTCTCTTCTGTCCATCGGGCGTTTTACCCTTTTGGTGTTGTCCCAGATAGCTTGAGTGGCCTACTTAGGCTATTCCGTCGGGTGGGGGAAGTTCGCGAGTGTGTGCGCCAACAGCTCATCTGTGGAGCTCAGGTGGCACTCGCCTTCGTGCGTTTGTGGCAGCCTAAGGTTAAGTTCAACTCCGTGGCGCGACTCCCTGACACCCAAGGTCGACGTGTAGATTTTATCCCTCATTATGAGGTTGTGCGTCCTTCTGCTGAGCAGATTATTCGATTGACGGCGGTGGAGACCGAGCGGTTGCTTCAAGAGGCAGCTCCTCGACAGTAGCTGTAGGTCCCCAAGGTGTATGTACCTTTTGTGTTGTAGATTTTTAAGGTGTGTTAAGGTGTATACCCTGTGACCTTGTATGTCTTAATCGACTAATATCATGTGTTTATAAGGTGTGAACCTTGTTTTGTCCACTCGAGGAGATTTTTCAGCTTTCGGCGTTGTCGCGTGCCTGCGGATCTGAGCTGCGAAAACGACCCCCTCGTGGAGCCCCTTTTGAACCTGTCGATGCTGCTCCACGAGGGGGTCATTTTCGGGTAGTGGCTCGCCTTTAAGTATGTGGCGGCTGCTAGGAGTGTCGCAGCAGGGGTTGTTGGATGTATGCTGCCTTCCTCATCAACCTGCATAACGGAAGTATCGAGTGACCTTCTGATTCCACTGAGGGATTCCCGATCCAAGCCAACAGTCTTCGAGACGTAACTTTTGTTCGGGAGTTCGTTCCCAGTCGAGTGAGTCCTCGAGAGAGCTGCCCGGCGCGCACTCGAAGCATCCGCTGCCTCCTTTTGTGCATCCATATTCTTGCGGGCTTCAGCGATCAGCCGACCCGCGCGCACCAGGTGGTAGTGGTATGCAGTTAGATCATCTAGGGAAGCTCCATCTTCAACCGGCTGGCCAAAGTGTATCGTCGCCTTTGCTTTGAGCCAAGTGGCTCGTGTTACTTTGATGCGCTCTCTTTCCTGTCGACTGTCATCTGTTTGCTCGGGTGGTTCAGTTGATCCTGCCATGTAGACTTGGGCCAGATATGGCTCGCGGGTCCTAGGCGTGGGTCGACAACTTTCACCAAGTCTGGAGGGTTCCTGATACGTCGAAAACGTATCTCTTTTTCCGAACCCTTTTCCTATTGTTTGCCTCTAAACTTGTGTGTTTTGAATGCAACTAACACGGACTAACGCTGTTTTCAGCAGAATTACTTTGGTGTCTCGTTTTTGTGCAGAAAAATCAACTTTCGGGAAATTGCCCAGAAAAGACCCCATTGGCCCTAAAACACCAGACGACTCCGGGAGCCAGAAGGAGGCCAAGAGAGGGACCAGAGCGGGGCCACACCACCCCCTGGTGCGCCCCCTTAGGACGTGCCACCAGGTGGTGTGGGCCACCCTGAGCCCCCCTCGGTCTCCCCTTTCGACTACAAATAGCCTTCAACCCTAAAACACGAGGGGGTTCGATAGTTTTCCAAAAAGAAGTCCGTACCTCAATTCGGGGATCAGAAGTTCCTGTTCTGGCACCCTGCTGGCACGGGGAATGGGAGGAGATTATCGCCATTGTCATCACCAACGCCTCTCCATCGACCATCAATGTTTTCCCCATCCATTTTTGAGTAATTCCGCCGCTGTAGGCTGAAGGGGATGGTAGGGATTGGATAAGATCGTGCATGTAATAATGCCGTGATTGTTAGGGCATAGTTCCTAGTATCTTCTATTAGTGCTATGGACATTGTTGCAACTTGTTATGCTTAATGCTTGCCACTTTGGGCCCGAGTGCCATGATCTCAGATCTGAACATGTTATCGAATCACGATGATAATTATTGTTTCTTGAACATACCTGCAAGTTGTTTACACATATTCTTGTCCGGAACCCGAGGCTCCGAAGTGACAGAAATTGGGACAACCGGAGGGGATGGTTGTGATGTGAGGATCACATGTGTTCACGGAGTGTTAATACTTTGCCCCGGTTTTCTATTAAAAGGAACACCTTAATTACCAGTAGTTCCCTTAAGGCCCCGCTGAAAACGGGATGGTAGGACAAAATATGTTGTGCAACTTCTCATTGCGAGCACGTATGACTATTTACGGAACACATGCCTATGGTTACTTAGTGTTTGGATTCTTTATCTTATTTATGTGCAATTCCCATGTCTTGATTATTATATGAACTATCTTATCCATGCAACACCCGTTAATCCATCCCTATGACTACAGTATTTAATCTCGCTGTTTACCTCAAACACTACATCTGCTACTATAAAACTGTTACTACTGATAAACCACTGCGAACAAAAGTACTTTTAGGTGCAGGTGAATGATAACTCACTTGTTAAGGCTCACAAATATTCTTGGGCTCCCCTTGTGTCGAATCAATAAATTTGGGTTTTGCTTCCCTCGAAGACTGTTGCGATCCCCTATACTTGTGGGTCATCAAGACTATTTTCTGGCGCCGTTGCCGGGGAGCATAGCTTTATTTGCAAGCTCACAGGAAAGTATTATTATCTACTGCAATCATTCATCATGGGTAAGACTCGTGATGGAAAGTTTACTATATTACCATCCACTACAAGAAGAGGTACAACTCTGAACACCTCTGTTGCTCTTGATTCACCGTCTGTTATGAGTAAGCTGCTTACACCACCACATACACATGCTACTTCTGCTGAATCTGAAAATGCTTCTGTAATTTTGATGATGCTTCTACTGTGCTTGATGAGAGTGGTTCTCTCGGTCCTTTCTTAGATGCTACTATTGCTAAAGCTAAAAATGCTGCAAACACTGAAACTCCTGATAAAAATCATGTTACTCCTGTTGTTTCACCTGCGCTTATAGAGAATCCTAGTGATGATTTTGATGATTCCTATGTTGAACTTAATGATGATCTTATTGATGAAATACATGATATGAAACATAAAGATGCTGTTATGAGTCTTATTGAAACTCGTGCTGTTAAATATAAATTATCTCCTAATGCTAAGTTTGCCACCTCTCCCATTAATATTAGGGATAAGGATTGTGATTTCTCTCTTGATTTATCTTATATATCTATTGTTGACAAAGAACCTTTTTGTGGTACTAAAAATGAAACTGCTATGAAACATATGAATGAGCTCTCCTCATTGAGTAGTTCATTCTCTGATGATCTTAAGAAACATAGCTACTTTGTTGCTAAAATATTCCCTTTCTCATTATAGATGGAGCTAAAACTCCATCTTTTGTCTCCAGGATCTATTGACAGTCCTATTTGTTTGGTTAATGCTTTCTTTTAGAAATATTTTCCTGCTAGTGCTCAACATGGTGCTTTACAAAATATATTTAATTTCAAGCAATTGGAAGGAGAGAAATTGCCTGTATCTTGAGCAAGGTTCTGCTCTTTATTTAGGGGTACACCTGGGCATAAGCTAGAAAATAATAAACTTATTGATATATTCTATAATGGACTAACTGTTGAATCTACGACATGCCTGGATAGTTGTGCTGGTTGTATTTTCTGGCAAAGAACTCCAGAAGAAGCTGAGGAGTTAATGGCTAAAACAAGCCAAAATCATGATAGTTGGACTATGGTTGAGGCTGAGCCGACTCCTACTCCAGTATCAACACCAACACCCAAGAAGAAGGGAATGATTGAATTAAATGATGAAGTGATGAGAGAAGCCAAGAAATCTCTTAAAGAGAGGGGTATTAAATCTGAAGATGTGAAGAATCTTCCACCTAAAGAAGAATTATGTAAGCCAATCCCTCACTCATCCAATATTGAGGTACACTCTTTCCAATATTTTGATAGTAGAGATATTCCCTATAATAAACCTCCAGATCAATGTTTACATGAATTTGATAATTATGTTATCAAGCAAGATAATTTTAATATGAGAGTGCAAAACCACCTAATGGAAAACTCTAGAGCTATTGATAATTTGCATGGTATTATAGAAAGAACCTCTAATGATGTTAAAATGCTTGTTAAACATTTTCAAATGGTTCAAACTCAAATTGATCAACTTGCTAAAGCGCAAAAAGATTTGCTAGTTAATGCTTCTAAATAAAAACATGCTTATGAAATAAGAATTAGAAGTGGTATTGCTACACAAGATCCTTTATATCCCGAGGGACATCCTAAAAGAATTGAACAAGATTCTCCGCAAACTAATGATAATGTTATTCATAGTAAGAAGAAAAAGAAGAAGAAACATAAAACTGCTGTAGAATCCTCTAAACTTGCTAAAGATCCTAATAGTATATCTATCTCTGATGCTGAAACTGACAGTTGTAATGAAAAGAATGATGCTTCTGATAAAGAAGAACCTGTAGCTGAAACTGAAAAGCAAACTAAAAGTACAAAGTACACTAAGGAAGATTTCATTGCTAATAAACATGGTAATGAGAGAGAACTTTGGGTACAAAAACCAATGCCTTTTCCTAATAAGAAACACAAATCTAAGGGAGAAGAACACTATAACAAGTTTTGTGAATGGATGAATCCTTTGTTCTTGGAAATTCCTTTAACTGATGCTATTAAATTGCCTCCTTATGCAAAGTATATGAAAGATATTGTCTCTAACAAAAGGAAGATTCCTAATGAGGAAATCTCCACTATGCTTGCTAATTACTCTTTTAATGGCAAGGTTCCTGAGAAGCTTGGAGATCCTGGTATACCAACTATTCCCCATTCTATTAAAAATAATTATGTTAGAACATCTTTGTGTGATTTAGGAGCTGGAGTTAGTGTCATGCCTTTTACTCTCTATAAAAGAATCCTCCTAGAAAAATTGATACCAACTGATATATCTTTCAAAATGGTTGATAAGTCTACTGCTATTCCTGTGGGTATATGTGAGAATGTTCCTGTTCAAGTTGCTAATAATTGTATGATATTAACTGACTTTGTTGTGTTGGGAATGCCTGAAGATGATAATATGTCTATTATTCTTGGAAGACCTTTTCTTAATACTGCAGGAGCTGTTATTGATTACAATCAAGGAAAAGTTACTTTTAATGTTAATGATAAAGAGCACACTGTTTATTTTCCCAAGAAGATTGATAGAAAATATGGTCTAAATTCCATTGAAAATATTGAGACCATCAAGATTGGAGAATTTTATTGTCCTATTCCAAAGCCAACCAAAGAATATGAAATTATTATGATTGGGACTATGTCTATCAAGGTTGAGGTAACATAAGTATTTAGTGAGAAACAAAGTTTTGTTTCATATAAAATTATTTTGGTAGCATGACTTGATCACCCTTGTTAAGAAAATGATTTTGAATGAAGAGGACAATGTTTTCACTATGTTTTCACCATCCCCATTATGTATTCACCATGTTTACTTCTGTTATCACATTGCTACTTGAGTCCACCATCCTTATGCATGTTTTCCTAATGTTTTCACTCTGATTGCTGAGGCTATGCATGTTTTCACCATCCATACTTTTGTTTTCACAACTACCACCTTTGTTTTCTTTGGATATTATTCGATTAGAGTGTCATGGAACCCATGTAGTGCTGGTTTTGGTTTTGTTTTCCACCTTTTCACATTCGTTTTCCTGTTTCTTATTAATTATTAAAATTCTGGAAATACCTCAAAAATAAAGTTTCTCGAAACATTCCAGAAAAATTATAATAAATTTTAACGTCAAAAATGAGGCAGAGAGACACCTGGGAAACCCCAGGGGGACCCACCAGTCACGCATACCACAGGGTGGCGCGGCCAGCCACCTGGTGGCGCCAACACATGGTGTGGGGCCCCCTGACCTTCCACTTACTCTCTCCACTTCCAAAGTCTTCTCTCTCACCTCCCAAACCGAAAACATTTATTGGACCCCGTGTTCTTGCTGTTCTTCCTATGGATTTTCGATCTCCTTCTTTTGCTCATCATTTGTGCTCAGATTTTGTGCATTTGATCTCCTGTATGTGACTCGTCCGATGATCCAAGTAGAATTTCGTTTAGTGAAGTATTTCTTGAGTATTTTGGTACTATAGGTGACAGCTTATGTGAGTTAGCATGCTTGATTTGAGTAGAAATAATGTAGTTTTGATGTATGTGTAGCTCTCATATAAGTCCCTATGGTAGTTTCCACCTTATAGATGCTTGAAATTAATTTTTGTGATGATTGTTGAAAAATTTCAGAGATGGATAGTTACAATTTTGGAGAGATATTTAGGAGTGATGCTCCTAGAAGGACAAGGCCCTCACGCTCATCCACTTCAGCGAGGCCATCGTACAATGAAGTCGTTATTGCACCAACTATTGACCATGCAGGAGATGATGGTATCGTTAACCCATCTAGCTTTCCTTGTAGTACATTTTTAAGTAGTGAAGGTTTATTAGATGACTTTCATATCCTTAGTGAAAGAGTCGGTCTAACCAACTTTATGAAGGATGAAATCCCTCATTATGCCACTCTCACAAAAGCTTTTGTTAAGAGTTTTAAATTTTAGAACACTCAATTTGGTCCAACTGTTGCATTCAAGTTATATCGTAGTCCTATTTCTTTGTCCTTGGTGGATTTGTACTATTATAGGTATCAACGCCACCGGGACAGCGATCAGGATTCAAGATAGACCAGCAGACCTCCAGGGGCTCAACCGAGAGATCACCAACAACGACGGTCGCTCATCCCAGCGTGGGAAGATAAGGAACATTGAACTTCCTGCTCTTAGATGCTTCTGGGCCTATTTTGGGGGGGGGGGGGGTATTAATGCTACATGTGTAGCGTCTGCTTTAAATGTTTCCATTAACCCCAATTATGAAATAATTGCTCCATGTAGGCTTAACCTTGCTGCCATGAAGTCCCATCAATTTTTCACTGCTAACTATACTAATGAACGTTTAGTATATAGAGTTTTATATATGGATGGAGAGGAGCAAAAGTTACTTTGCTGCAGCCTGTTTTGTTTAAGATTGATAGGTCACCATGGTCTCTTTCCAAGGAGAAGGTAGATGATCATCTAAGCACCATGGAGTTTTACCGGCACCATGGTCTCCCGAGGACCACAACACGTAGTACACCGGCTCATCCTCGAGCACATATCAGGAGGAGGGTTCCGCCTCAGCATACTACGGGGGCGCCGCCTCATGGTCCTCTTGGTGATTGATCTCCACTTAGGTCAAAAGCCTAAGCTTGGGGGGAGGTATACCGACATCACACTCATTTATATATCATGTTTCGGTCGGTTCTTTGTATATCCATGTTTTCTTTTCTTTCGTTTGTTTTAGTTTCTTTCGCTTGTTTTCGTTGCTTTCGTTTCTTTCGTTTTTATTGTTTCGTTCTTGTTTTACAAAACACAAAAAGACCAAAAATATTTCTGTTGTTTCTCTCTATTTGTTTCTTTAGTTGGTTTGCTTTATCCTTTAAGTTGCAGTTTAATATTAAAAAATCTAAAAATATTTTACTTTGTTTCTAGTACCCTTTCCGTTCTTGTTTTAATTGAAGAAACCAAAAATATTTGTTGTTCTTCTTTGGTTTTGTAAAGTCTGCAGAGTTCAACAGTCGTCTGTGACTCCATTGGAGCTTGGTTTTTATTATATATTATTCGAGCCACAAGTGAATAGCAATAATGACGATCTATGACAATTCAACTTGCAGTGAGAAGCTGGTATGAACTCTATTTTCTTTCATTTTTGTACATATATCCATCTATGTGAGCATGCTTAGTTTGTTCGTATAAGATATATGTGAATTAATGGCTTCTTAATAGTTCGTGATCTCCCATGTTTTGTTCCAATCTATTAACGGTAAATGACTTGTCGTATAAATATCTGTTTGCATTGTTCTATTCGTAGAAGGGTATGCCATTGTGGTGGCCTCCTCAGACTGTTTCATTTGAATCAACTTGGCACATGCTCACGCATGCTAAGACGGAAAACAAAAAGTCAATAACCCTCGATGATTTGTTTTGCCTCAGAGTTCTAGTATCAATTTTGTGCCTCAGTTAATTTTACTTTGTCGCAAACATGATTATGATAGTTTTTGCTCTCTCGATTGTCGGTCCCTGTCTATTTGCTAGCCTTCACCTGTACTGAGTATGAGATCTACTCGTGGATCCAACTCCCAAAAACCAAAGTTTGTCAAATGTGTCCACCATAACTACCTATATGTGGTATTTAACCGCCACTCCAAGTAAATTCCTCATGTGCTACCTTTAAAACCTGCTAAAAATTATTTCTGTTTTGTGCCCCTGTTTAGCTCATGAGGACGTAAATAGACAATCTTTATCTCACTTGTTCATTGGATTTCACACCCTGAACTAGTGGCTTCATCCGCTTATCCAAATGATAGAAGAGCTGGCAGCGGGGTGCCCAGCCCCAAATTAATACACTCAAAATCTCTTCACTATTTTTGCCCCTGATTTATTAGTCAAAGCATAATTGTGTAAACAAAAGATAAAGAGGGATGACCTTCTACCCAGATGCGTCCTTCATATGGGAGCCGCTCTTGTGATTCTAGTTGGCTTGTGACGTACTGTATTGTCTGTTTACCATTCGTTGACATAAGCATACACCTCTCTCAAAATGTTTTCATTACCTTTGTTTAATAAAATAAAAAGCTCTAGCACATGAGTGATCCATGCTTCTCTTTGCGAAGGGCCTTTCTTTTACTATTATGTTGAGTCTCCACCATATTATTTGTGCACTTTTTGAGAGCATAATTGTCATTCTTTGTGTAATGTGTTTGTCCCAAAGCACGGTTGATTGTGGTATAATCTTGACACTTGTATCTTTGATATCTCGACTTCTAGTCTCCCCTTGAACTTCAGAGGTGCCCTGACATTTATGTTTTTCCCCACACATAAGGGTAAGCGAGATACCACTGTATTAGATCCTATTATGAATATTACAATCTTGCAAATAGTTATGCTTCATGTTGTTTGTTGTTAATATGTTGTTATCTCTTCATGGTTTGCATAGCTATTAAGTGACAGTATCTTGCATGTATCTTATCATGAGCATAATTAAGTATTTGATCATATAGTGAGTATATTTACATCATATGAAACAAATGTGTTTGTAAAAGTTTTTTATCGCACTCGGTTGTCACTGAATTGCTTGAGGACAAGCAATAAGCTAAGCTTGGGGGGAGTTGATACGTCGAAAACGTATCTCCTTTTCCGAACACTTTTCCTATTGTTTGCCTCTAAACTTGTGTGTTTTGAATGCAACTAACACGGACAAACTCTGTTTTCAGCAGAATTACTTTGGTGTCTTGTTTTTGTGCAGAAAAAATCAACTGTCGGGAAATTGCCCACAACAGACCCCATTGGCCCTAAAACACAAGAACACCCCGGGAGCCATAAGGAGGCGAGGAGAGGGACTAGAGGGGGCCCACACCACCCCCTGGCGTGCCCCCTAGGCCGCGCCACCAGGTGGCGTGGGCCACCCAGAGCCCCCCTCGGTCTTTCCTTTCGACTACAAATAGCCTTCAACCCTAAAACACGAGGGGGTTCGATAGTTTTCCAGAAAGAAGTCCGTAGCTCCGCCGCCACCCTGAACCTCGATTCAGGGATCAGAAGTTCCTGTTCTGGCACCCTGCCGGGACGGGGAATTGGAGGAGATCATCGCCATCGTCATCACCAACGCCTCTCCATCGACCATCCATGTTTCCCCCATACATGTGTGAATAATTCCCCCGCTGTAGGCTGAAGGGGTGGTAGGGATTGGATAATATCATTCATGTAATAATGTCGTGATTGTTAGGGCATAGTGCCTAGTATCTTCTATTAGTGCTATTGACATTGTTGCAACTTGTTATGCTAAATGCTTGCCACTTTGGGCCCGAATTCCATGATCTCATATCTGAACATGTTATTGAATCACGATGATAATTATTGTTTCTTGATCATACCTGCAAGTTGTTTACACATATTGTTGTCCGGAACCCGAGGCCCCGAAGTGATAGAAATTTGGGCAACCAGAGGGGATGGCTGTGATGTGAGGCTCACATGTGTTCACAGAGTGTTAATGATTTGCTTCGGTGTTCTATTAAAAGGAACACCTTAATTACCAGTAGTTCCCTGGAGGCCCCGCTTAAAACAGGCGGGTAGGACAAAAGATGTTGCGCAACTTCTCATTGCGAGCACGTATGACTATTTACGGAACACATGCCTATGGTTACTTAGTGCTTGAATGCTTTATCTTATTTATCTACAATGCCCATGTATTGATTATTATATGAATTATCTTATCCATGCAACACTCGTTCATCCATCCCTATGCCTACAATATTTAATCCCGTTGTTTACTTCAAACACTACTACTACTACTATAAAACTATTACTACTGATAAACCACTGCGAACAAAAGTACTTTCAGGTGCAGGTGAATTGACAACTCACTTGTTAAGGCTCACAAATATTCTTTGGTTCCCCTTCTATCGAATCAATAAATTTGGGTTTTACTTCCCTCGAAGACTGTTGCGATCCCCTATACTTGTGGGTCATCAGTTCCTCAGTCGCGATGGTGTGAAAGTCGCGGGTGTTGCGACGGATGGAGCTACCAATGGGCGCTAGGTCGCGACCAGCGTCATCAGATGGCGAATCGAGAATCGCCGGGCTCGAGACAGACTCAGAGTCCGATTCACCGAGATCGATCTGCTCGGAGAAGCGTAGGATTCCTGCCTTGTTGGCGCGGACGTGGAAGCTGCCGAACGTCAGGCTGATGCTCTTTTCCAACCCACTGAACGCCGGGAGTGATTTCGGCGAGTGGGACACACATATGAGCGACCTGAAGCGGATCGGTTCTGCCGGAGTCGATGATTCGGGGTTCCAGCTGAAGGTTGGTGATGATGAAGCCGAAGATGCCGTAGACGGCACCAATTGTCGATTAGTCATCTCAACAAGTCCCATGGATGATCCGGTAGGGTTTTGATTAAGAGAACGTAAAGGCGCTGGTGACGATCATCGGCTAACTGGAGGGCACGATTTACCTAGGTTCAGGGCCCTCGTAGAGGTAAAACCCTTACTCCTGCTCCTTCGATCTGTATTATCAGTAGATCGGTTACAATGGGGGGGGTTGCTCAAGTAGAAAGTATGCTCTCGAGCTCAAGGCTGTGGTGGTGGAAAATAGTTTGGATCCCCCCTCGGTGGCTCTCCTAGCCTTTTATAGGTGGCTACGTCTCAAACCGTGTCCGGGGGGTTCCAAACCCTAGTTCTAGGTCGGTAGGAGTTCCCTCCTTGACCCGCAAGTCTTGCGGGTGGGCCTTCGTTGGGACTTCTAGTAACGCAGGACAGCACCCCTCTTTGGGCCTAGGTCTTGATTCTTGGACCGGGTAGGCTCACCCGACAGGTACAGGAGTCATCCCCACGTCACAGTGTGTATTATCAGAATGAGAAAATTGATCGGGGTGAACAGTTCACTAGTGGTGTCTCTCCGTAGAAGATAAATAACATGTGTGGTGAACAAATTACAGCTGGGCAATTGACAGAAATGAAGGCTACACCATAGTGCATATGCAAGACATAAAGATTACTATGTGATTCATGCGGGAATTACAATAAAATACATAGACCGTCATCCAACTGCATCTATGACTAATAATCCACCCTCCGAATATCATCCAAACAAACGTTGGGTATTAAGTTGCAAGCAACAGATTATCGCAGTAAGCAAAGGGTGTAATGTAAACTAGGTCAACACCGTTGTTTACTCCCTAATGGCGACAACACATCCTCCATCATTCATGTTTCCGTCACTCGAGCACAAATGCAAAGGAGGCATGAACCCACTATCAAGCATAAATACTCCCTCTTGGAGTTACTAGCATCTACTTGGCCAGAGCATATACTAATAAAAGGGAGCATTCAAGATCATAACTAACATATACATGAATATAACATGATAGATTGATAATCAAAAGACATATATAGCATTCAACATTCATCAGATCCCAGCAAACACAACATGTAGCATTACATAAAGATGATCTCAATCATGTGAGTAAGCTCACGAGATCTAAACATGAGGTACAAAGTGGAGAGAACAGCCATCTAGCTACTTCTATGGACCCGTAGTCTAGGGATGAACTACTCACGCATCACTTCGGAGGAGGGCATGGTGGTGTAGACCCCTCCAGTGATGAATTCCGCTCCCGGCAGGGTGCCGGGGAGAGCTCCAGAACCCTCCCGATCTCGAGATGATGATGATGGTGGCCTAGGGTGTTTGTCGGGATGAAGTGTTATCTATTTAGGGTTGATATGTCGGGGGTATAAATAATCAAAAGGTCAAAGGCGGTGGAGGCCTAGGGGCCCTACACCACCCCATGGCGCGGCTAGGGGGCGCACCGCCCTATGGTGTGGCCCCCCTTTGGGCCTCTCCGGGACTCTGTGGAACCTTCGGGAATTCTAGGACCTCCGGACTTTGAATTTTCCAATTCCAAGAATATTTCCAGAACAACTTTTCTTAAACTAAAAACAGCAGAAAACAAGGAACTGGCTCTCTGGCATCTTGTCAATAGGTTAGTCAGGAAAATCGATAAAAATGACATAAAGTGTATAGCAAACATGTAGGAAATTAAGGATACATTTATGACGTATCAACATCCCCAAGCTTATTTCCTACTCGTCCTCGAGTAGGTAAACGATAATAACACATAATTTCTGAGATGACATGCTACCAACATAAACTTGATCATCAATAATGTAAAAGAATAAGTAAGCTGAGATCATAGAACTTCAAAACCAGCATGATAAATAGAATTTTAACAACAAATCATAGCAATCACCTTGCATCATGAGAAATAACACAAATAAAAGATCATGAATAACAATGCATCAAAAGATATATTTTTGTTTCAAGCATAGAGATAACATGGCAACGTGATATTTCGCTAGTCCTTAAGAGTGGGGCAAAACTTAAATGCCAGGACACCTTCAAAGTTCATGAGGAAGACTAGAACAAATAATTAGAGAACAAGCAATAACACATCATGAATCAATTAATAATGTTTCTCGGACAAATGCACATAAAACTCAGAATGTATGCTCTCTCAACTGTGCATAAAGTTATAAGATGGAGACTCAACATAAAAATAAAAGAAAGGACCTTAGCAGAGGGTAGGAGGGATCAACTCATGTGCTAGAGCTTGTAATTTATTAAATAGAGCTATAAAAGCTTGACACTCCTCTCATCCATCTTACACAAACCATGGCTTACCGAATCCTCGGGTGCCTGCAAACAATCACATATCGTGGAGGAGTGTCTATGTTTTAGAGAGATGTACGCTTATGTCAACGAATGGTAAACAAAAAATACAGTACGTCACAAGCCAACTAGACTTCACAAGAGCGGCTCCCATACAAGGACGCATCTGGGTAGAAGGTCATCCCTCTTTCTCTTTTGTTTACACAATTATGCTTTGACTGATAAATCAGGGGCAAAAATAGTGAAGAGAATTTGTTGTTATTAATTTGGGGTTGGGAACTCCGCTGCCAGCTCTTCTATCATTGGATAAGCGGATGAAGCCACTAGTCCAGGGTGTGAAAGTCCAATCAACAAGTGACATAAAGATTCTCTATTTACGTCCTCATGAGTTAAAACAGGAGCACAAAACATGAGTAATTTTGAAAGTTTTAAAGGTAACACATGAGCAATTTACTTTGGAGTGGCGGTTAAATACCACATGTAGGTAGGTAAGGTGAACACATTTGGCATACTTTGGTTTTCGGGAGTTTGATGCACGAGTAGATCTCAGACTCAGTACAGGTGGAGGCTAGCAAAAGACTGGGAGCGACAAATCAAGAGAGCATAAGAGACATAATCTTGCATAGAGACATAAACATCATTAATCAAAGCATAAGTGGTACCACAAGTTAAAAAACTAAATGATCATAGAGGCTATTCATGACTGGTTCATAGTCATAAACATGGTGTGAGCATGCGCCAAGTCAACCAAATAGGACATTCAAAGGAGAACACCACAAATTTATGCTTCAATATGACAAAGACAACTCATGATTCTTTCAATGGCACATTAAACACTCTCAGCTATTTGAGACGAACCATGCTACTTAATAACCACTAGGATTTAGAATTAAAGTAACATCTAGCAATGATATGAAAAATTCTAGCCGTAGTCTATACAAGCTTCTACTTGCACCGTTATAAATTCTACTAGAAGCAGCAGTTTCTTTTCCCAACAAGCACCATACAAAATATGTTTTAACAAAAACTCTCTAAATGATACACCAAGCAAACATGATATTAATCACACAACACTACTAAAACTAACAGCTCTGAATAAGAGATGTAATGAAAACAAGAGCTAAACAGGAATTTTGCAGCAGCTAGAAGAAAAACTAAGAATACTAGCATAGCAAGTATTCAAACAAAAAAGCGGAGCGTGTCTCTATCCCAAACAAGGAACGCTAGGGTCCAACTATATTATTTCAGCAAGGAAAACAAAAGGAAACAAAAGAAAAACAAACAGACACTCCAAGTAAACTTCATAAGATGTGACCGAATAAAAATATAGTTTCACTAGAAGTGACCTGATAGATTGTTGATGAAGAAGGGGATGCCTTGGGAATCCCCAAGCTTAGATGACTGAGTCTTCTTAGACTTTTCTTAGATGAACCACGGGGCATCCCCAAGATTTGACCTCACACTCTTCTTGATCACATAAATCACCCTCTTCTCTTGATCCTTGAAAACTTTCTTCACACCACACTCAAAGAGTAATTCACATTAGATGGTTTGTGCGACAATTAAAAATACATGGGTTATGTAAGGGCACAAGTTCTATTGATACTTTTAAGCATTAGATACAGCCACTGATGTTTCGTGAAGCAACGAAATCCACTTGACATCGTAAAAGAGCAAATGCAAGAAAAATGGCAGAATTTGTAACAACCAGAACAGTCTGTAAATACGAATTTTTTCGGGGCACTTACGTTGCCCAGATCAAAAAACTTAAAGAATTAAAAATTTGCGGAATTAGCCAAGGAATAATCACAAGAATTTTGAGGCCATTCCGATTTTTCTATGAACTATACGATTTTTTACGGTGGACAGCAAAAATCTGTTGCTACAGAAACTTTACTTGGCACAAGTCCAATTCTCGTCAGAAACTTTACTTGGCACAACTAAAACATGAAAATAAAGATACAAAGGAGTTTCTACAGAAGTATAAAACCCCTTGAATCAAAGAAAATAGAGAAAAACAAAGCAAAAATAAAACCATGGGTTATCTCCCAAGAAGTGATTTTGTTTAACGCCTTTGAGCTAGGCCCAGAAAAGTGGAATCAAGTGTTTTCAAGTGAAGAAGCATCCAAAATTGTAACTTGTTTGAATAATAGAATCAAAAGGAAACTTCATTATCTTTCTAGGAAAGTGTTCCATACCTTTCTTGTGTGGGAACTGAAATTTAATATTCCCCTCTTTCATATCAATAACGACACCAACAGTTCTAAGAAAAGGTCTTCCCAAAACAATTGGACAAGAAGCATTGCATTCAATATTCAAGACAAAAAAAATCAACGGTGGCAAGATTTTTATCAACCATGATAAGAACATCATCAACTCTCCCAAAGGTTTCTTTCTAACATTATCAATACGACGAACATCCAAATAACAAGGTTCCAAAGGTGAAAAATCAAGAATATCATAGAGTTTCTTGGGCCTAACACAGTTACTAGCACCAAGATCACATAGAGCATTGCAATAAAAATCAATAAGTTTCATTTTAATAATGGGTTCGTGATACGTCCAAAACGTACCTCCTTTTCTAGACACTTTTCTTATTGTTTTCGTCTAGACTTGGGAGTTTTGGATACCACTAACACGGACTAACGTTGTTTTCAATAGAATTACCTTGGTGTCTCGTTTTTGTGCAGAAAAATTAACTTTCGGGAAATTGCCCAGAAAAGATCACATTGGTCCTAAAACACCAGAAGACCCCGGGAGGCAGAAGGGGCCAAGAGACGGGCCAGGAGGGGGCCACATCACCCCGTGGAGCCCCCCTTGGCCGCGCCGCCAGGTGGTGTGGGACACCCCTGCACCCCCTCGGATTCCCCTTTCGACTACTTATGCCCCTTAACCTAAAACCAAGGGGGGTTCGTCATATTCCACGGAAACACAACAGAGCACTGCTGCCACCTCGAAACTCAATTCGGGGATCAGAAGTTCCTGTTTTGGGGCCCTGCCGAGACGGGGATTCGAAGGAGAACATCGCCATCGACACCGCCACCTCTTCTCCATCAACCATCCATGATTCCCCCATCCATGTGTGAGTAAACACCGCTGTAGGCTGAAAGGGATGGAAGGGATTGGATGAGATCGATCATGTAATAATGCCAGATTGTTTGGGCATAGTGCCTAGTATACATTGTTAGTGTTTTCTACCGTTGTTGCAACTTGTTATGCTTAATGCTTGTCACTAGGGCCCAAGTTACATGATCTCAGATCTGAATATGTTATTGTTTCATGAGTATAATTATGTTTCTTGGTCATATCTGCAAGTTGTTTACACATGTCATTGTCCGGAACCCGAGGCCTCAAAATGATAGAAATTGGGACAACCAGATGGGATGGTTGTGATGTGAGGATCATGTGTGTTCACGGAGTGTTAATTCTTTGCTCCGGTGCTTTATTAAAAGGAGCACCTTAATTACCAGTAGTTTCCCTAGAGGCCCCGCTGCCATGGGCTGGTAGGACAAAACATGTTGTGCAAGTTTCTCATTGCGAGCACGTATGACTATATTGGAAGACATGCCTATGGTTTGCACTACAGGAGGACATAGCTTTGGTAACACGTGCTTGTGTTACCATAGGTCAAAAAAGGTGTTACTAAGCCATGTAGTAACACATTTTCAAATGTGTTACGTTAGGCCGTGTTACTAAGGGGTGTCCACTGTCACACATAACCTTTGTTACTATATGGTGAAAATTGTGTTACGATTATATTATAGTAACATGCATCTTTTGTGTTACTAACTCCGCTAGTAACATGATATTAAAACTACGGTAACACAAGAAGTAACATGTCTTTGTAACTATAGTAACACAGATGGTAACACCATTTTTTAGCTTGAGTAACACAATCAATTGCAAAATATTCCATATATTGTAACACTAATTGATGGTTGTGAACAGACCTAGTAATACATTTTTCTAACGATAGTAACACTTAAAACAACATAATTAAGGTACTTTTTAATAATTAAATACAAAAATTGGAACCCAACTGATGGGAATTTATATTTAATTGAAAATTTGCAAATGTTTAAATAATTGATTTATTATTAAATAAATTACTTGCTTGGCACCATTGAAATAACAGAGAAAGTGAAGCACATCACATTCAAATAAAAAATCTAGGATATCACGAATACACAAAGTTGACACATGTTATACTATTAATAAATACCAAAAAAATTCTATAACGTATTACATTCATATCAATGTGACTATACAAAACACCTTTGTAAGAATATTACACCATAACAATTGCATCAACCGAAGTACAGAGATAACATTTTGGGAATAATATTACAATATTTTAATCCATCGATGTGAACTAGAATCACTAGTAAATGAAATCTTCAAAGTTTATTTTCTTCTTCAGCCCACCGCCGAGGGGAATTCAACCGTGACATAATGATCCTTTTTCTGTATATACATAAGAAAAATGAACGTATAGTTATCAAGAAATACATGCACTGTATGGATCAAGGGCCTGGCCATTTTAGGATCTTAAATATTTTTCAACTACCAGGAGACAATACATCAACATCTATAGGAAACTAAACCCAAGAAAGAGTGTTTCAACAAAGTCAAGGGTTGTAAATAATTTTCTATAAACAGCCCATGTAACACACTAACACATGGTGGTAATAATGGTCCAAGATAATTTTGATAAGCAGCAAACACAAAGACATGTTTGGTGACAAGTTCTTCTGTCCCTAGTTGAAAAGAAATTAACAGAGTGTTATAATGAGTACAATGTCATGCCCAGATGACAAAAAAGGTCTAGAGTAAGATACCTTACACAAATCCCTGGAAAAGGAACAATTCTAAGCATTGTGGAAGAAACTAGAGGACAAAGGAGACACATATGTAATCAGGTTATCATTTTTAGGAGATAACAACAAATGAGAGCTGGAATTTTTACATCAACAAAAAAGCATAGTAGATGGTTTCTAGATGGAAACTGTATCTCCTAAACAACAAAAAAGAATATTCTTGTTGGCCGAAATCAAATGAGAGAAGTCCTGATACCTCATTTTGCATGTTTGGATCTACTAGTTACCTCCATCATATGAATGACTCAAGAGCTATATGGTTTAAATGAAGGAAGTCTTGCTAACAATAAAAAAAAGGTGTAAGCAACTGTGGCGCCCTAGGTACTCAACGTTCACCATTCATTTGTGCAAACACGGTCTTTCAATTATTAAACAGTTACCTCATATCGCCAAGTTGTGCATGCAAGCTCCATCTTTCGTAAAATACTTCCATAAAGTCCACTAGAGGAATCATACACCTAAATAAAATTATAGATCAGATGCAAGCAGCATGTTAACCAAGTTGACACAAAAACCATTATGCAGTTTAACAACATAATAAATTTATAAACTAATGGATGCTTAGCGAACTGTACTAGCAGTTAGGTTGTACAAACAAAAAACTTGACAGACCTAGGGATATCATCAAACTAGTCCCGCAGAAGAAGAAATGGTTGACAACCATTTTAGCTTTGAAATATGGTAGTCTGATTTGAATAACGAAATGAACTCAGTCATTATAGATACATACCAGTGTTCATTTCAACATTCATGCGATGAAGGCAGTGGTGTTAATATCAGTGCTTCCTAAATAAAGCATTTCCGTTGAAAATTGACTTAGTGCTGCTGTTGCAGGCTATATTTTGGAAACTTTCTTTTGTTATTACATCCAACTATTTGTCTTCGTGTTAGAGAGAAATACCTTTTGATTTGTGGTACGCAAGAAACATAAATAACATATTAAAATTCCCCTGATTGTTTATTAATCGGCAAATTGTACCGTATTCACTAGCTATGACTATCACACCAATCCTAAATTAATCTATTCCAGAATAATGATCACTGTAATGCACCAATTTGTTTTGACTAAAAACATTCATCACCACTTTAACAATCAAGCCACAAAACGCCCTATAAATTATATTGGCACCAAGTACTTCCAATTTCATCAGCTTTGGAGATCTTAGTGAAGGAAATGGAACAAAACAAGTCAAGATACTAAGATTCAACACCTTTGAGAATAATTGCAGGGAAGTAACACCAGATTGAGGAGTCGGAGTTCGGCTCATTTGGTGCAAACAATTGCTTTAGATTTTGCACCAGTGTGAGCCGATGCAACCGCTCCACCGAGGATGGGAAGCCGCTGCTCCAGCTTCCAATACAGGTATCTCCGTGGACTCGAACTCGCGGGTTGTAGTTTTGGATCTGACCTCAACAAAACCAAACTCGCACAAAAGAGCGTGCACAGAGCGCCAATCCGACCGACTGTACCAAGGGCCTAACTAATTTATACAAGTTTTGAAGAGTTACTTTGGGTTAGCTGCCAAACGGAAAAAATTGCATGCTAATTTAGGAGAAAGTATACAGCTCTGAAAAAACAAGTGACTATAGAAGGATTTGATTTATAAACCTTTTTAAAATTTATCCTTTTGACCGAACCAGACGTGTCAAAATCTTGAACTTGTATCCTATAGTTATGGAGTATTTGTCAGTTTTATTTGAATTGTTCCTATCAATGAGGCAACAACATAGAAATGAAACAACCAACTTCAATCCCCGAGACAGCACTAACCATGCAAATCCTGGTAAATTTCTATACCAGCTTACCTTTCCTTCACTTAAGTACGAACAACTTCAAGTACAGTCTTAATTTTGAAAAAGAAAATATTGCTGACAGTTCATTGTATATTAACTATTAAGAGACCAGTTTAGAGTGGCAAACATAGCTGCTAGTCATGTGATTAAAAAATGTGCATATTTAGAGGAAGCATACGCTCTAGCTTGCCTGAGCGTACTACAACGTGTACTCTGCTGGTCAATGAACCTTTTGTTCAGAAATAAGATAGTGTACTCGTAGTAGATGCACGCGGTTTGACTTGCAACAGGAAATTTAAAGGATTCAGAAGATAGGCAGAATTGTAAAAGAAGTCCTATGAACTTGGTACAACCGCTGTAATTTCTCAACGTCTTGACCAACGAAATCCATGTCTTCTACCAATAAAAAGCAATATGCAGTGAACAGAGATACTCACCTAACTGCTTAGTTGCACAGAGAGCAAACTGATCTTGACATCCATTGCATGAACGCGAGCCGAGATTACAACACACCTAAAAGAAATAGATCTTCCTTCCATGCATTGGGGAGAGCAGAGCGACGACCTGATATCCTATATTCCACGGATCTAGCATTGCCGCTCTGAAAACCTCCGCCCCACTAAGCACAACGATCAGAGGGAAACCTGGATTGAAAACCTGCAGATGTGTGACAATAAGCACGCAACAGAAGATAGACGAGGCACAAAAATGACATAGGTCTCACCATATTCCATTACAGATACGTGTGATGCAGATCTGAAGCCCCGTGAATTTTTGGCCTTTAAGGCCACCGCCAGCTCGCGACTACACCTGCCTTCCTCGTCGAGACCCACGTCGCCGATGCGCCATCTCAGGAGATCCAGGGCGAATCTGTTGAGGATGAGGACGAAGAGCTTGGCGGCGCTGTGCTGCAAGGATAGAAGGGCGACCTGAGGACAACGACCGTCGTTGATGGATCCGGACAGCAGCGTGATAGTATGCGGTGGGGAAGCTCGGTGAGGAGAGGGAGGAGAGTGGGATGCACGGCGGCATCGACGGGAAGAAGGTAAGCCAGAGAATGAACGGCGGCGCACGAGTGGAAGACGTCGAGGGTTAGGCCTTGCGGCAGATGCGTGTTAAATGGATACACTCCGTAGAAAATATTGACACCCCGCGCACAGGGCTGAAATTTCGTTTTTCTTCGCGCGCTCCGTCGTCACTAAGTTTTTCACATTGGTATTGTACATTGGCCGTCACTAGGACATTATGTTGGCTCACGTGACATAATATGTTCAGCATTTTGTTAGAATTTCCGGTTGCTACAACATTACCGATAATTCTCGTAAAAAAAGAAAACACTTAAATGTAATTGGAAAAACCATAGAAAAATAAACGATTTTTCAACTGCTAGTTTATATGATCTAAACTTGTATATAGGTCGTAAAATATATATTTTTTGTATTTTCTAAATCTTATTTGAGCTTCAAATTGATGTTGTTGTCGAAACAAGGACAGAGTATGTGTATGTTTAAACACTTAGTTACAACGAGATATAAGTAAACATCATGCAAATAGTTTTCAAGAATTGACACATTGTTTTTTTGTAAATAGGTTCCATCGTCTCGCATCGTGATTAAGAACACGTTCGAAACCCCCCACCTCCACCAAATCCTCAAATTCGTCTCCTTATTCCGGAATCCAGTCCTCGAAAGGATCCGGGGACGTTCGACCAACTTTTGTATTTTTGGTCTTGTTCGCTAACAAAGGGCGCACTTGTTGGTTAAATCTTTAGGTTAAGCAAGTGCGGAATTTAAGTACGGGTCATGGTTCGAGTGCCACCACATGATTATATTCCAATGGGTTATTAACATCTGTATGTTAGACCCACACTATGCTATGACGCGCCATTGTGGTGGAAAATAATTTTCAAATTTTCTTCTCTTTTGTACAACAACCCACTATGCTCTTGTAAGTTGTAACACTAAGTATCTCACGTGATTCTGTGTTACTATAATCATAGTTCGTAACACATTGGAACAACATGTAATTTTGTGTTACTGTAGTACTATATTTGTAACATCTTTTTAAATCCTACCTAGTTTGTGTTACTGTCCACCGTTGGGAGCAAATTACGTGTTACTGCAGTTTTACTTGTAACACAACTTTTCATGTGTTACATGTTTGTGTTACTTAAACTATGTTTTGTTGTAGTTATGTTTGATGCTTTATTATTATTATATGCAATGCCCGTGTTTAGATTATTACATGACCTATGTTATCCATGCAATGCCCATCCATCAATTTCCTCTATGTCTACTGTACTTCCCATCCCGTTGTTTTCCGCGATTGCTACTGCAGTTACTATTTTACTACTGATGTTATTTTATTTCTACTGCTGCTATAAAACTGTTAACACTGATAAATTGTTGCGAGCACGTCTACTTTCAGGTGCAGCTGAATTGACAACTCAGTTGTTAAGGCTTATAAATATTCTTTCGCTCTCCTTGTTTCGAATCAATAAATTTGGGTGTTACCTCCCTCGAAGACTGTTGCGGTCCCCTATACTTGTGGGTCATCAAAACTATTTTCTGGCGGCGTTGCCGGGGAGCATAGCTTTATTTATTTGCTCACTTGATCGTGATATTGTTTGTTGCAAGCCATTCTTCATGGGCAAGACTCTTGATGGAAAATTTCCTATATTACCATCCACTATAAGGAGAGGTACAACTCTGAACACCTCTGTTGCACTTGATTCACCATCTGTTATGAGTAAGCTTCTTGCTCCACCACATGCTACTGTTACTTCTGCTGAGTCTGAGAATGTTTCTGATACTTTTGATGATGGTTCTACTGTGCTTGATGATACTGGTTCTCTAGGTCCTTTCCTAGATGCTACTATTGCTAAATCCAAACAAATTAAAAATGTTGAAATTTCTGTTGAAAATATTGGTACACCTGATAATTCACGTGAGCCTATTGATGATCTTGATGAAACTTATATTGAACTTAATGATGATTTTATTGAAGAAGCTCGTGCTACTACTGGTGCAAGTGCTCTTATGAGTCTTCTTGCAAGACATGCTTTGAAATATAAATCTTCTCTTGATGCTAAGTTTGCCACATCTCCCATACACGTTAGAGATAAGGATTATGATTTCTCTTTAGATTTATCTTACATATCTATTTTGAGAAGGAACCTTTTTGTGGAACTGAATGTAAAAGTTCTATGGTACACATGAATGAGCTTTCATCTTTGAGTAGTTTATTTTCTGATGCTACTAAGCTGCGTACTTATTTTGTTTCCAAGATCTTCCCTTTCTCATTGAAAGATGAAGCTTAAATTTGGTTTAACAATCTGTCACCTGGATCTATTAATGATCTATTAGCTTTATTTCAAAAATATTTCCCTGCTAGTGCCCAACATGTTGCTGTGCAGGAAATCTTTAACTTTGAGCAAATTGAAGGAGAAAAATTGCCTGAATCTTAGACAAGGTTTTGTTCTTTGACCTGGATATCCATTACCTAAAAATGAGCTCCTAGATATATTATATAATGGACTAACTGTTGAATCTAGGACATACCTGGATAATTGTGCTGGTTGTGTTTTCAGGAAAAGAACTCCAAAGCCAACACCAATACCAACACCCAAGACGAGAGGGATGATTGAATTAAACGATGAAGTGATGAAGGAAGCCAAGAAATCTCTTAAAGAGAGGGGGTATTAAATCTAAAGATGTGAAGAATTTACCTCCTATAGAAGAATTATCTAAGCCTATTCCTCATGCATCAACTGTTGAGGTACAATCTCTGCAAAACTTTGCTAATAGAGATATTCCCTATTCTAAACCACCTAATCAATGCTTAGATGAATTTGATAATTATGTTTTTAAGCAAGATAACTTTAATAGGAGAGTGCAAAATCACCTTATGGAAACTCTAGAGCTATTGATAATTTACGTGGTATTATTCAGAGAACCTCTAATAATGTTAAAATGATTGTTAAACATTTTCAAATGGTTCAAACTCAGATTGATCAACTTACTAAAGTGCAAAAAGACATGCTAGCTAATGCTTCTGAGATAAACATGTTTGTGAAATAATTACTAGAAGTGTTGTTTCTACTCAGGACCCCTTGTCTCCTGAAGGACAACCTAAAAGAATTGAACAAGATTCTCGGCAACCTAAAAACAGTAGTTCTCCTTCTAAGAAAAAGAAGAAGTGACATAAAAATGTTGTAGAATCTCCTGAACCTGCTAAAGATCCTAATAGTATATCTATTTCTGATGCTGAAATTGAAAGTGGTAATGATAAAAGTGATGCTTCTGATAAAGAAGAAACTATAGCTGAACCTGAAAAGAAAACTAAAAGTACAAAGTATACCAAGGAGGATTTCATTGTTAATAAACATGGTAATGAAAGAGATACTTGGGTACAAAAAGCAATGCATTTTCCTAATAAGAAACACAAATCAAAGTAAGAAGAACATTATAACAAGTTTTGTGAGTGGACGAAACCTCTGTTTTTGCAAGTCCCTTTGACTGATGCTATTAAATTGCCTCCTTATTCTAAATATATGAAAGATATTGTCTCTAACAAGAGGAAAATTCTTAATGAGGAAATTTCCACTATGCTTGCTAATTACTCTTTCAATGGCAAGGTTCCAAAGAAGCTTGGAGATCCTGGTATTCCTACTATCCCTTGTCCTATGAAAATTAATTATGTTAGAACTTCTTTATGTGACTTGGGAGATGGAATTAGTGTTATGCCTTTCTCTCTTTATAAGAGACTCTCTCTTGAAAAATTGATACACACTGATATATCTTTACAAATGGCTGATAAATCTACTGCTAGTCCTATTGGTATATGTGAGAATGTTCTTGTTCAAGTTGCTATTAATTGCTTGATACTAACTGACTTTGTTGTGTTGGAAATGCCTGAAGATGATAATATGTCTATTATTCTTGGGAGACCTTTGGAGGGGCTGTTATTGATTGGAATCAAGGAAATGTAACTTTTAATGTTAATGATAAAGAACATACTATTTATTTTCCCATGAAGATTGATAGAAGATATGGTTTAAATTCAATTGAAAATATTGAGACCATCAAGATTGGAGAGTTTTATTGTCCCATTCCAGTACCACCAAAAGAATATGAAATTATTATGATTGGGACTATGTCTAACAAGTTGAGGTAACATAATTATTTAGTGATTAGCAAAGTTTTGCTTCATATGAAAATTGTTCTGGTAACAAGACTTGATCGCCCTTGTTAACAAAATGATTTTGAAGGAAGAGGGAAATGTTTTCACTATGTTTTTACCTTCCCCATTATGTTTTCACCATGTTTAATTCTATTATCACCTTGCCACTTTAGTACAATCATGTTTTCCATCATCCATATTCATGTTTTCATCATGTTTTCACCACCCATAATTTTGTTTTCACCACTTCCACCTTTGTTTTCCTTGGTTATTTTTCCATTGGAGTGTCATAGAATCTCTGTAGTGCTGGTTTTGTTTTTTTTCACCTTTTCACTTTTGTTTTTCTAGTTTTTATTAATTATTAAAATTCTAGAAATACCTCAAAAATAAAGATTCTCGAAAAATTCCAGAAAAAATATAATAAATTTTGACGTAAAAAATGAGGCACAGATCCACCTGGGAGACCCCCAGGGGGACTCACTAGTCAGGCACACATGGGGTGGCGCGGCCTACCCCCTGGTGGCGCCAGCACATGGTGTGTGCCCCCCTGTCCCCCCACTAACTCTCTCCCCTGCCAAAGTTCCTTCTCTCACCTCCCAAACTCAACACATTTCCTGGAACCCGAGTTCTTGTTGTTCTCCCTCGATATTTTTCGATCTCTTTGCTCAGACCATCATTTGTGCTGAAATTTGGTGCATTTGCTCTCCGGTAGGTGACACCTCTGATTATCCAAGTAGAATTTTGTTTGGTATTTCTTGAGTATTTGGGTATTGTAGGTTGATGCGTGTGAACACACGTTCGTTGGGATACCCCAAGAGGAAGGTATGAAGAGTGAAGTAGCAAGTTTCCCTCAGAAACAAACCAAGGTTAAATCGACCAGTAAGAGGAATGAGTAACTTCATAAGGTTGAATCAGCTAAGATGGCAGGGCGCACTACCGGTTCAGAAGCAACATGGAACCTACACAACACAATCGAATCACTTTGCCCCAACAAAGCAGTGAGGTTGTCAATCTTACTGGTTTTGCTGAACACAAATAGGTTAAACATATGGTGTGGAAAATAGTAGGAACAATATGAGAGCAGTATGAAAGAAATAGGTGTTTTATCAGTATGAGGAAGAAGGACCGGGGTCCAGAGTTCACTAGTGTTGTATCTCCATGAAAGATAAATAACATGTGTGGTGAATAAATTAGAGCTAGGCAATTGACAGAAATAAAGGCTGCACCGTAGTGCATATGCAAGACATAAAGATTACTATGTGATTCATGCGGGCATTACAACAAAATACATAGATCGTTATCAAGCTGCATCTATGACTAATAATCCACCCTCCAAATATCATCCGAACAAACATTGGGTATTAAGTTGCAAGCAACAGATAATCGCAGTAAGAAAAGTGTGTAATGTAAACAATAACATCATCCTTAGACAAAGCATTGTTGTTTTCTCCCTAATGGCAACAACACATCCTCCATCGGTCACGTTTCTGTCACTCGAGCACAGATGAAAAGGAGGCATGAACCCACCATCGAGCATAAATACTCCCTCTTGGAGTTACTAGCATCTACTTGGCCAGTGCATCTATTAATAACGGAGAGCATGCAAGATCATAAATAACATAAGCATGAAGATAACATGATAGATTGATAATCAGAAGACATAGCATTCAACATTCATCAGATCCCAGCCAGCACAACATGTAGCATTACATAAAGGTTATCTTGATCATGATAGGAAGCTCAGAAGATCTAAACATGAGGTACAAAGTGGAGAGAACGACCATCTAGCTACTGCTATGGACCCATAGTCAAGGGATGAAATACTCACGCATCACTTCGGAGGAGGGCATGGTGGTGTAGACCCCTTCAGTGATGATTTCCCCCTCCGGCAGGGTGCCGGGGAACCCTCCCGATCTCGGGATGACGGTGACGGCGGCCTCAGGTGTTTCTCGGGAAAAAGTGGGATCCCCTTAGGTTTTCTGCCTCGGGGGGTCAAATAGGCGAAAGGGCAGAGGCGGTGGAGGCTTGGGGGCCCCACACCACCCCCCGGCGTGGCAAAGGGGGGGGGGGGCGCCGCCCCATGGTGTGGCCCCCCTGAGGACCCCTACGGGTATCTTCGGAACTCCGTAGAACCTTCGGGAATTCTAAGACTTCCGGTCTTCGAATTTTCCAATTCTGAGAATATATCGAGAACAACTTTTCTGAAACTAAAAACAGCAGAAAAACAGGGAACTGGCTCTGTGGCATCTTCTCAATAGGTTAGTCCAGAAAATAGATTAAAATGACATAAAGTGTATAGCAAACATGTGGGAAACCATAAGAGAAGAACATGGAATATCTGAAATTAAGGATACGTTTATCACGTATCTTAGGCGACAGCTTATGTGAGTTTGCATGCTTTATTTGAGTAGAAATAATGTAGTTTTAATGCATGCTTAGCTCTCCTATAAGTCCCTATGGTAGTTTCCACCTTATAGTTGCTTCAAATTAATTTTCGTGATGATTTTTGAAAATTTTCAGAGATGGATAGCCATAATTTTGGAGAGATATTTAGGAGCGATGCTCCTAGGAGAAGAAGGCCCTCACGCTCATCCACCTTAGTGAGGCCATCATATAATGAAGACCTTATTGCACCTACTATCGATGATGCGGGAGGTGATGGCATCGCTAATCCCTCTAGCTTTTCTTGTGTTACATTTGTAAGACGTGCAAGTCTGTTAGATGACTTTTTGATGCTTATTGAAAGTCTTCAGTAAGCCGCTCTCACAAAAACTTTTGTTGAGAGTTTTAAATTTCAGAACACACAATTTGGTCCCAATGTTGCTTTCAAGTTATATAGTAGGTCTTTTTTATTAGCACTTGGATACTTTTTGCACCATTGTATGTATCAATGCTTCCGGGACAACGTGCATGATTTAGGATAAACCCACAGATATCATGGCGCTCTACCGAGAAATCACCAATGATGATAGCCTCTCGCCCCATCGTGGGAAGATAAGGAACATCCAACTTCCTGCCCTTAGATATTTTACTTACTATCTTGCTACTATTATCCTTGGTAGGGAGAACACTAGCAACATTTCTAGTTACCAACTTGCTTTCATTGATGCCGTGCTTAACCGTAGCAAGAAGTATAACCTTGGTGCACTTGTTCCTCGCTGCCTTGCTGCTAAGGGGCCCATTTTGGGGGGGCATTATTGCTATACGTATAGCAACTGCCCTAGATTTTTCTATTGCTCCTGATGATTAATTGATTTCTCCCAATAGACTCAACCTTGTTTCGATGAAGGCTCATCATTTTATCAATGCTAACTCTACTGTTGATCACTTAGTATATAGAGTTTTATTATGGATGGAGATGAGCGGAAAGTTATTTTGCCACAACCTGTTTTGTTCAAAGTTGATAGGTCATCATGGTCGGGCTCCAAGGAGGAGATAGACGAGCATCTGAGCATGATGGAGTTTTACAGGCAGCGGGAGAGGCGAGAAGCTCATCCCGAGGACCACAACACACAGTACACTGGCGCGCCCTCGAGCACATAACAGGAGGAGGGTTCCTCCTCAGCATACTACGGGGGAGCCACCTCATGGTCCCCTTGGGGATGATCTCCACTTAGGCCAAAAGCCTAAGCTTGGGAAGAGGTGTACCGACATCACACTCATTTGTATATCATGTTCTGTCGGTTCTTTGGATATCCACGTTTTCGTTTCTTTCGTTTGTTTTCGTATTATTTCGCTTCTTTCATTTCTCTTTGTTTTATTGTTTTGTTCTTGTTTTCCAAAACACAAAAAGACCAAAAATACTTCTGTTGTTTCTCTCTGTTTGCTTCTTTAGTTCTTTTGTTTGGTTGCTTTCTTTTCTTGTTTCAGTTTAGTTTTTAAAAATCCAAAAATATTTTGCTTTGTTTGTTTGTTCCATCTGTTCTTGTTTTAATTCGAAAACCCAAAAATATTTGTTTCTCTTATTTGGTTTTGTAAAGTTTGTTGTAGAGTTCACCAGACTTCCGTGTCTCCATTGGATCTTGATTATCATTCTATATTATTCAATCCACAAGTGAAGAGTTGTAATGACGACTTATGACAATCCAAGTTGTGGTGAGAGGCTGGTATGAACTCTATTTGTTTTATTTTTGTACATATACTCATCCGTGTGAACATGCTTAGTTCGTTCATCTAAGGTGTATGATATTTAATTGATGCTTGGTAGTTCGTGATCTCACATTTTTAGTTCCAACTTATTGATATAAGATAGCATGTCGTATGAATGTTTGCTTGCATTGTTTTATTCATAGAAGGGTATGACATTGTGGTATCTCCCTCTGCTTATTTCGCTTGAATCGACTTGGCACATGCTCACGCATGCTATGACTGAAAACAAAAGGTCAATTAAGCCTCGATGATTTATTTTGCCTCAGAGTATTTGTATCATTTTTATGCCCCTGTTAATTTTGTTTTGTCGCAAGCATGATTATGGTAGTTGTTGCACTCTTGATTGTCGCTCCTCGTCTATTGTTAGCCTTCACCTGTACTGAGTATGAGCTCTACTCGTGCATCCAACTCCCAAAAACCAAAGTTTGCCAAATGTGTCCACCATACCTACCTATTTATGTGGTATTTAACAACCACTCCAAGTAATTTTCTCGTGTGCTACCTTTAAAACCTTCAAAAAATTATTCCTGTTTTGTGCCCCTGTTTAGCTCATGAGGAAGTAAATAGAGAATCTTTATCTCACTTGTTGATTGGATTTCACACCCTGGACTAGTGGCTTCATCCTCTTCTCCAAATGATAGAAGAGCTGGTGGTGGGGTGCCCGGCCCCAAATTAATACAACAAATTCTCTTCACTCTTCGCCCCCCCCCCCCCGATTTATCAGTCAAAGAATAATTGTGTAAACAAAAGAGAAAGAGGGATGACCTTCTACCCAGATTCATCTTTCTATGGGAGCCTCTCTTGTGAAGTCTAGTTGGCTTGTGACGTACTGTGTTGTATGTTTACCATTCATTGACATAAGGATACACCTCTCTTAAAAATGTTTTCAATACCTCTGTTTAATAAAATAAAAGCTCTATCAAATGACTTAATCCCTGCTTCCCTCTGCGAAGGGCCTTTATTTTATTTTTATGGTGAGTCTTCGCCTTCTTGCTTTATGCACCTTCTTGAGAGCATGACTTTTATTCTTAGTTTAAAGTGCTTGACCAAAAACACGGTCTATAGTGGTATAACTTTGATGCTTGTATGTTTGATATATTTATTTCTAGTCTTCATTTGAACTTTAGAGGTGCCCTAGAATTTATAATTTTCTCCATTATTAAGGGCAAGCGAGTACACTTTATCATACCCTATCATGAGCATTGCAATCTTGCAGATTGATATACTTCATGTTGTCTATTATTAGTTTGTTGGCATCTCTTCATGGTTTGCATGAATGGTGGGTGACATTTATTTTCCATACATCTTATTATGAATTGCCTCAGCACTTGATCATATAGTGAGTATATTAACATCATATGAAACAAATGTGTTTGTAAAAGTCTTTTATCGCACTCAGTTGTCACTGAATTGGTTGAGGACAAGCAATAAGCTAAGCTTGGGGAGAGTTGATACATCAAAAATGTATCTCCTTTTCTGAAAACTTCTCTTATTGTTTTCTTCTAAACTTGTGAGGTTTGGATACCAATAACACGGACTAACGCTATTTTCAGCAGAATTACCTTGGTGTCTCGTTTTTGTGCAGAAAAATCAACTTTCGGGAAATTTCCCAGAAAAGATCCCATTGGTCCTAAAACACCAGAAGAACCCAGGAGCTAGAAGGGGCCAGGAGGGGGCCACACCACCGCGTGGCGCGCCCCCCTTGGCCGCGCCGCCAGGTGGTGATGGCCATCCCTTCACCCCCTCGGAATCCCCTTTCGACATATTATTCCCCGTAACCTAAAAACTGAGGGGGGTTCGTCATATTCCACAGAAACACAACAGAGCGCCGCCACCACCTCGAAACTCAATTCGGGGATCAGAAGTTCCTGTTCTGGCGCACTGCCGGGACGGGCATTCGAAGGAGATTGTCGCCATCGACACCGCCACCTCTTATCCATCAACCATCCATGATTCCCCCGTCCATGTGTGAGTAAACACCATTGTAGACTGAGAGGGATAGAAGGGATATGATGAGATCGATCATGTAATAATGCCAGCTTGTTAGGGCATAGTGCCTAGTATCCATTGTTAGTGTTTTCTACCGTTGTTGCAACTTGTTATGCTTAATGCTTGTCACTAGGGCTTGAATGCCATGATTTTAGATCTGAACATGTTATTGTTTCATGAGTATAATTATGTTTCTTGATCATATCTGCAAGTTGTTTACACATGTCATTATCCGGAACCCGAGGCCCCAAAGTGAAAGAAATTGGGACAACCGGAGGGGATGGTTGTGATGTGAGGAGCACATGTGTTCACGGAGTTATAATGCTTTGCTCCGGTGCTTTTTTTAAAGGAGCACCTTAATTACCAGTGGTTTCCCTAGAGGCCCCGCTGCAACGGGCTAGTAGGACAAAATATGGTGTGCAAGTTTCTCATTGCGAGCACATATGACTATATTGGAACACATGCATATGGTTTGCCTAGATGTTTGTGATTTATTATTATTATCTGCAATTCCCATGTTTAGATGATTACATACCTATATTATCCATACAACGCCCGTACATCAATTTCTTCTATGCCTACGGTACTTCCAATCCTGCTGTTTCTGTGATTGCTACTGCTGTTACTATTTTACTACTGCTGTTATTTTATAAATTGTTGCGAGTAAGTATACTTTCTGGTGCAGCTGAATTGACAACTCTGTTGTTAAGGCTTATAAATATTCTTTGGCTCGCCTTGTGTCGAATCAATAAATTTGGGTTTTACTTCCCTCGAAGACTGTTGCGATCCCCTATACTTGTGGTTCATGAGTTCCCAACCATCATCTAGCTTCCTAGGGATAGAGGCTTCACATCTTAATTCATCCTAGGGATGAGAGAATTTTTAATATGTTTTGTGAAACCCATATTCATAGAAATAAAATTAGGACAACTAGCAAGCTTTTGTAAGAACTTAATCAATTTAGTTATGTTGCAACCATCAAAGTCAAGATAATTTTTATCAAAGATAATGGGACCATTGTCTCCCTTGTTTCTAAAAATTTCAGCACTTTTATCAGGAACATTTTTAGGAGTTTCAGGTAGTTTTGCATTTTTAATAGCAGAAGGGGGAGTGTTTCCAACACCAATTACTTTACTATTGATAGTAGAAGGTTTTCTAGCATGAGGGGCTTCAGTTTTACTAGTTTTGGTAATGGTGCAAACATTAGCTATATTATTCTTTCTAGCTATTTCATCTTCTCTTTCCCATCTAGCATGCAATTCAGCTAACATCCTAACATTATCATCAATTCGAATTTGGATATCATTTGTAGCAGCAAAAGGATTCTCATCTATGGTTTTAATTTTGGAAGTCATTCTATTAATCAAACAAGATTTAGCATAAGCAATTTTAACTTGCAACCCATATATTTCTGTATTTAAACTCTCAAGTTGATAACTGATATTTCTTAGCATAACAGATTGTTCCTCCATGGTTTTAGTAAATAGTTTATTTTGCTCATATTGTTTTTGCATATAGTCTTTAGTGTCTCTGTCAACTTCTGAAATTATTTCATTATTACCACTATTAAAAGGATATGGCCTATAATTGTTGCTACCAAAATTATTCCTATAAGCATTGGTGTTGAAATTATTATTTTTAATGAAGTTCACATCAACATGCTCTTCTTGAGCAACCAAAGAGGCTAAATGAACATTATTTGGATCAATAGGAGCATGGCCATTCACAAGCATAGACATAATAACATCAAGTAAATCACTCAAAGAGGAGGTTCCTTCAACAGAATTTACCTTCTTACCAGTTGTAGCACTCTTAGTGTGCCATTCATAATAATTTACCATCATATCGTCAAGAAGCTTTGTTGCTGACCCCAAGGTAATGGACATAAAGGTTCCTCCAGCAGCTGAATCCAGAAGGTTTCTTGAAGAAAAATGTAGACCAGCATAAAAGTTTTGGATAATCATCCAAGTAGCCAGTCCATGAGTGGGGAAATTCTTTACTAAAGATTTCATTCATTCCCAAGCTTTAGCAACATGCTCATTATCAAGTTTCTTAAAATTCATAATGATACTTCTTAAAGATATAATCTTAGCAGGAGGATAATATTTTCCAATGAAAACATCTTTACACTTAGTCCCAGAATCAATACTATTTCTAGGCAAAGACAACAACCATTCTTTAGGTCTTCCTCTCAAAGATAAAGGAAACAATTTCAGTTTAATAATATACCCGTCTACATCTTTATATTTTTGCATCTCACATAGTACAACAAAATAACTAAGATGGGCAGCAGCATCATCAGTACTAATACAAGAAAATTTCTCTATCATAACAAGGTTCAACATGGCAGGCTTTATTTCATAAAAATTAGCAGTAGGAGCAGGTGGAGCAATAGGTGTGCTAATGAAATCATTGTTGTTGGTGCTAGTAAAGTCAGACAACTTAGTGTTCTCAGGAGTAGTCATTTTAACAAGACTAAAAACAGGAATAAATTTACAGCTAGAATAAGAACTAATTTTTTTGTGTTTTTGATAAAGAGAAGAAAACATGACAAAATAAAATAAACTAAGCAAAACAAAAACAAAATAAAAAGATTGGAAGTGAGAGACTCCCCTTGAAGAAATTATCTTCCTCCCCGACAACGGTGCCAGAAAATATGCTTGATACGTGTGAACACACGTTCGTTGGGAGGCCCCAAGAGGAAGGTATGAAGAGTGCAAGAGCAAGTTTTCCCTAAGAAAGAAACCAAGGATGAATCGACCAGTAGGAGGAAGGAGTAACTTCAGAAGGTTGTAGCAGCTGAGATGGCAGGGCGCACTACCGGTTCAAAAACAAGATGGAACCTACACAACACAATGAAATCACTTTGCCCCAACGAAGCGGTGAGGTTTGAACACAAAGAGGTTACACGTATGGTGTGGAAAACAGTAGGAGAACAGTATGAAAGCAGTAGTAACAGTATGAAAGCAGTGGAGGCAGTGTATATTATCAGAATGAGAAAATGGACCGTAGTCCAGACTTCACTAGTGGTATCTCTCCGTAGAAGATAAATAACATGTGTGGTGAAAAAATTACAGCTAGGCAATTGACATAAATGAAGGTTGCACCATAGTGCATATAAAAGACATAAACATTACTATGTGATTCATGCGGGCATTACAACAAAATACATAGAACGTCATCCAACTTCATCTATGACTAATAATCCACCCTCCGAATATCATCCTAACAAACGTTTGGTATTAAGTTGCAAGCAACAGATTATCGCAGTAAGCAAAGTGTGTAAACTAGGTAAGCACCGTTGTTTTCTCCCTAATGGCAACAACACATCCTCCATCCGTCACATTTATGTCACTCCAGCACAAATGCAAAGAAGGCATGAACCCACTATCGAGCATAAATACTCCATCTTGGAGTTACTAGCATCTACTTGGCCAGAGCATCTACTAATAACGGAGAGCATGCAATATCAGAAATAACATATGCATAAAGATAACATGATATATTGATAACAGAAGACATAACATTCAACATTCATAAGATCCCAGCAAACATAACATGTAGCGGTACATAAAGATGAGCTCGATCATGTGAGGCAGCTCACGAGATCTAAACATGAGGTACAAAGTGGAGAGAACAACCATCTAGCTACTGCTATGGACCCGTAGTCTAGAGATGAACTACTCACGCATCACTTCGGAGGAGTTCATGGTGGTGTAGACCCCTTCGATGATGAATTCCCCTCCCAGCAGGGTGCCGGGGAGAGCTCTAGAAACCTCCCGATCTCGGGATAACGATGATGGCGGCCTCGGGTGTTTCTCGGGACGAAGTGGTATCTATTTAGGGTTGATATGCGCGGGGTATAAATAGGCAAAAGGACAAAGGCGGTGGAGGCCTGGGGGGCCCACACCACCCATGGCGCGGCCTGGGGGCGCCGCCCTATGGTGTGGCCCCCCTCCAGGCCTCTTCGGGACTTCGTGGAACCTTCGGGAATTCTAGGACCTCCAGACTTCGAAGCTTCCAATTCCGAGAATATTTCCAAAACAACTTTTCTGAAACTCAAAACAACAGAAAACATGGAACTAGCTCTGTGGCATATTGTCAATAGGTTAGTCCGTAAAATCAATAAAAATGACATAAAGTGTATAAAAAACATGTAGGAAAACAACATGGAACATCAGAAATTAAGGATACGTTTATGACGTATTAGTGTGTGACTCCAAAAAGGTCAAAGAGTTCTACTACTTAGAAGCTGCTGGAATTTATTCCAGACCTGACTCTCCGGTCCCCCCGTCTGGAGTCTCTTGTTAGAAGAAATTCATGCGAAGTGGTTGAGTTGTGCAACTAGTGTCACCCACTTCACTCCCTCCGGAGAGTGTGCGGAGACTTATCGGAGTCTTCGGTCTAGACCGGAGTCTCCGGGGCACAGGGGCCGGAGTTTCTGGACTCACGACTGCCCAGTGCGCTCAACGCTCCACAGACAGGCTCTGCGCTAAGGAGACAAGGATTTGTCGGAAACTCCACGGAGTCTCCGGCCAAGCCGTAGTCTCTGGCCCAGCAGACCGGAGTCTCCGGCCTTGCAGAATTTTCTCCGCCAAGTAAAGCTGGTGTCACCCACTGGCATCAGTCCGGAGACTGACTGGAGTCTTCGGCCCACCTTTGCAAAGTCTCCGGTCCGAATACTTTTCAGACCGGAGTCTCCAGCCTTTACACTAGAGTGTACGGTGTGACATTAGCAGGATTGCTTCAAACGGCTAGAAATTTGGTGAGGGGTATAAATACCCCTCCCCTTCTTCTTCCTTGAGGTCTTGTTTGGTACAAGTGTACATTTCGGGATTGGTGGGGATAATCCCCACAGGTTTTGGGCGAAACCCCTTTCTCCACCCAATCCCATAAAATCCCCTTCCACTAATCCACTAGCTGGAGGGATTGGATTGGATATACAGAAAAATACACTAAAGTGAAGGGGATTTTGGGGGAAGAGTGGGGATAATCCCTACTAATCCAGTTGAACCAAACGAGTTTTTCGAGATATTTAGGTATTTAGGGTTAGACCGAGATAATCCCCCCTCATTTTCTTGAGGGGAACTAGTCTAGGGTTTCCTTGTTTGGAAAACCTAGACCTCATTTCTACTTTTGGTGATTCTTGGGGGCCCCCAATTTGGTTGTCGGTGTGTGCTCCAAGCTTGTTGTAAAGGACTTGATTGCCGCCTAAAAGGGGATCAATAGTGGAAGGTGGACTATGCCTTTGTGTCAGGGTTCATCGGAGAATAGGGTGAGGCCTTTGTGGCTTTGAGTAGGCCTTTGTGGCGAAACACACACCCCACCATTAATACGTACTCCCTTAACAAGGAGGAACTCGGGATTACATCGTGTCTCCGCGTGCTCATGTTATCAGTTACCTCGTTCCCTCTCCTTTAGTTTGTACTTGTATTGTGTTTATTGTTGTTCTTATCATATAGTTAAATTGACCTTAGTTGCATAATCTAGAGAATTTACCTTTGTGTCAAGCCTTAATTTGAAGAAAAATTAAAATTGGTCATAACACCTATTCACCCCCCCTCTAGGTGCCCATACTATCTGTTCAATTGGTATCAGAGCTCGGCTATTATTTTGGGCTTAACCGCCTAAGAGTTTTAGTATGGCCGATGATACGGTAGTCACCGAGTCCGCGGCACATGTCACTATGGATGATCTCAAGAAGTTGCAAAATTCCTTGACCTCATCTATGGATGGCAAAATTGACGAGTTGTGAACTCTCTTGTTGTAAGCCATGAAAGCCAAGGAACCGGAGACTTCCATTTCATCTCCTCCGGATGACATTCCGGGGGGTGCTAAAGATGGGGATAATGGTGGACAACCTATAAGTGACCCCCCATAAGAACTCCAGTTCTAATGGTTCGTAAGAGAAGGGAGATTACCACTCTGTCGAAAGATGGTACTCTCCCGATCGTCCCGTTTCACATCCTCATATAATTCCTAGAGGCGATCCTCCTAAAATTGATCCATATACTTTTGATCAATGGCAATATTATATGACTACTCACTTGAAATCTTCTTGTATTGAGCTTTGGAGGGTGGATATGTCATAAACATATCCATAATTTATAATGTTCCATATTATTTTCATACTATATGCTACATGTTTCCTTGACACTTTGTGCCTTTTTATCGATTTTCTGGGACTAACCTATTGACAAGATTCCACAGAGCCAGTTCATGTTTTCTACTTTTTTTATTTTCAGAAAAGTTGTTCTGGAAATATTCTCGGAATTCGACGAAACAAAATCCAGAAGTCTACGAATGTCTTCACGCACACGGAGTCCGGAGGGGATCCCGAGGGGGCCACATGGGCCCCACACCATAGGCCGGCGCCCCCTCCCCTTTGGCCGCACCTAGGAGTGGTGTGGGCCCCCTGGCCACCCACTGATGTTGCCCTCTCGCCTATTTATACCTCTCAGGAGGTTAACCCTAAAGACCCGAGCCTTTTCCACCAAAAACATCTGCAGCCGCCGTCATCGTCAACCCTATTTCGGGAGGATTCTAAAGCTCTCCCCGGCACCCTGCCAGGAGGGGGAATCATCACCGGAGGCTTCTTCATCACCATGCCTGCCTCCGGAGTGATGTGTGAGTAGTTCATCCTTGGACTACGGGTCCATAGCAGTAGCTAGATGGTTGTTCTCTCCTATTTATGCCTCATGTTTAGATCTAATGAGCTGCCTAACATGATCAAAGATCATCTTATTGTAATGCTACATGTTGTGTTTGCTGGGATCCGATGAATATAATGTGAAGAGGGTGCCCAAGGGTCAAGAGAAAAGGGTGATATAATGTGATCAAGAATATTGAAAATCCAAAGCTTGGCGATGCACCCGTGGTTCATCCCAGAAAATTCTAAGAATACTAAAGCGTCTAAGCTTGGGGATGCCCAAGGCATCCCCTTCTTCATCAACAATTTATCAGGTCACATCATATGCATTTTACTTGGAGCGTCTATTTGTGTTTCTTTTGTTTTCTTTTGTTTTCCTTGTTGTAATAAATATGTTCTGTACACAGCATTCTTTGTGTGGGAGAGAGACATGCTCCACTTTTTCATATGAATGCTCTTTATGCTCGTAATCTTAGTTTTTCTTCTAGCTGTTGCAATCCTTATAGCTCCTGTTTTTCATGCATCTCTTATTCAGAGTTGCTACTTCTAGGAGAATAGTATTAGTACTCTCTTGTTCCATTGCTATATCTCTTGGAGAGTTTTTCTTTAGCATAAAATGATTGGTGTTGGAAAGCAGTAGTAAAATTTTCGAGCTTATAACGATGCAAAAAGAAGCTCACATAGACTGTGGCTAGACTTTTTCATGTCATGCTAGATGTTATTTTAATTCTATGCTTATTAGGAGTTATTGTGGTATGACTTGTCTCAAATAGCTGAGAGTGCTTAATGTGCCATTGAAAGATTCATGAGTTGTTTTTTATCATATTGAAGCATGAATTTGTGGTGTTCTCCTTCGAATGCTTTATTTGGTTGACTTGGTGCATGCTTACACCACGTTTATGACTACAAACTAGTCACTATTAGCCTCTATGATCATTTAGTTTTTGACTTGTAATGCCCTTTATGCTTTGATTAATAATGTTTTTGTCGCTATGCATGATTATGGCCATTATTTCTCTCTTGATTTGTCGCTCCCAGTCTTTTTCCAGCAGCCACCTGTACTGAGTATGAGCTCTATTCGTGCATCCAACAGCCAAAAACCAAAGTTTGCCAAATGTGTCCACCATAGCTACCTACATGTGGTATTTAACCGCCACTCCAAGTAAATTTCTCATGTGCTACCTTTAGGCCCCGCTGGGTTGGCCATTTTTTGGCCCAAAACCTGCGTAACTCCCGGTCCTGTAAATTTTTTGGACATAAACGTACTTGGTTTGCCGTTTTACAATCGCCCGGTTTCTCGTCTCTTGAACCATTCCGTCCGTAATATTCACGGACCATGTCAGGTCCGTATTATATAAAGTGGTTTCGTTGTGCACGCGGGATAGGCGCGTGAACTTTCATGGTCCGTATATAAATTTTGAACTTCCAAGCGGGGCCTTAAAACATTAAAAAAATATTCTATGCTGTGTGCCCCTGTTTAGCTCATGAGGATGTAAATAAAGGTTCTTTATCCCTCTTGTTGATTGGACTTTACACACCTGGACTAGTCGCCTCATCCGCTTATCCAAATGATAGAAGAGCTAGCAGCGGGGTTCCCATCCCCAAAATTGGTTACTATAAAATTCTCTTCACTATATTTTCCCCTAATTTATCAGTCAAAGCATAATTGTTTAAACAAAAGAGAAAGAGGGATGACCTTCTGACCCTAGTTGCGTCCTTCGAATGAAGACACTCTTGTGAAGTCTAGTTGGCGTGTGACGTCCTGTATTTTCTGTTTACCATTCGTTGACATAATCATACACCTCTCCAATTTTTTTTTCAATACTTCTGTTTAATAAAATAAAAATCTCTAGCACATGAGTTAATCCCTGCTTGCCTCTGTGAAGGGGCTTTCTTTTACTTTTATCTTGAGTCTCCATATTTTAACTTTATGCATAGTTGAGAGAGCGTAGTTTCCATTCTGAGTTTAATGTGCATTGGTCCCAAAGATTATGGTTTATTGATTCATGGTGTGTTATTACTTACTCTCAAATTATTTGTTCTAGTCATCCACTTGAACTTTGAAGGTGTCCTATCAGTTATGTTTTGCCACAATCTTAAGGAGAAGCGAAATATCACTTTGATATGTTTTCTTTATGCTCGAAACAAACGTATAACTTTCAAGTGCATTATTATTCATGAACTTTTATTTGTGTTAATTTTAATGATGCAAGGTGATTGCTAAGTTTCATTGTTAAAACTATATCCATCATGCATGTGTTTAAAGTACTATGATCTTAGCGTGCTTATGCTTTTACTTTATGATGATCAAGTTTATGTTGGTAGCATGTCACCTTAGAAATTATTTGTTTTTATCTTTTACCTACTCGAGGACGAGTAGGAACTAAGCTTGGGGATGTTGATACGTCAGAAACGTATCATAATTTCTGATGTTCCATGGTGTTTTCATACTATATGCTACATGTTTCCTTTACACTTTATGCCTTTTTATCGATTTTCTGGGACTAACCTATTGACAAGATGTCACAGAGCCAATTCATGTTTTTTGCTGTTTTTGATTTCAGAAAAGTTGTTCTGGAAATATTCTCGGAATTGGATGAAACAAAACACATAAGTCTTACAAATTCGTCGCGCAGACAGAGTCCGGAGGGGACCCGGATGGGGGCGATAGCGGCCCCACACCGTAGGGCGGCGTGCCCCCTTCTTTCCGCATCAAGGGGTGGTGTGGGCCCCCTGGCCGCCCACCGATGTTGCCCTCTTGCCTATTTATACCTCTCGGGAGGTTTACCGTAAAGACCCGAGCCTTTTCCACCAAAAACATCCGCATCCGCCGTCATCGCCAACCCTAGTTCGGGAGGGTTCTGGAGCTCTCCCCGGCACCCTGCCGGGAGATGGAATCATTACCGAAGGCCTCTTCATCACCATGCCTGCCTCCAGAGTGATGCCTGAGTAGTTCATCGTTGGACTACGGGTCCATAGAAGTAGCTAGATGGTTGTTCTCTCCTCTTTATGCCTCATGTTTAGATCTTGTGAGCTGCCTAAGATGATCAAAATCATCTTATTGTAATGGTACATGTGAAGGGTTTGTTGCATAGAAAACAAAAATATTCCTTCGCGATAGACACCCGAAGGGCCAAGATCTAATCTAGTTGATGTAAGCAACGGGGAGAAAGAGAGTCTTAAGGAGAACATACCCTCGAAGACAGAAAGCGTTACGAAAACAAATCCCGTTGGTGATGTAGTCGTACTCACATCAATATCAAGATCACGAAGATGAGCGCTGCAATCCGGCAGCGCTTCCACACTCGGTCACATGTACAGCTCGATGACGACCTCCGTTCCCTCGATCCAGCGGAGCAGCGGAAGTAGAGGATCCCTCGGAAACCAGCAGCACGACGGTGTGGTGTGGTCGAGAAAACTTTGTTCAGGGCTTCGCCAAGCGCATGAACATGAGGTGGATCAGCAGGAGGATGGAGATGGAGATGACACCAAGTTGTGTGTGGAGAGAGAGGTCCAACCCCTGTTTATATAGGAGGGGGAGGCAGCCACGAATTTTTGGTGCCTCCACCTCTCCCCTCATCATGTGGGTGGAGTCTCCACTCAACCCACTCATTCTCTCATCAATTCCCCCTCAAAATTCCACGGGTTTTCTTTAATAAATAAATAAATATAATAATTTTATTTCTTTATTTTAATATTTGTTAATCCTATTAACAAACATTAACACTTACCCCTTGAACTATTTGTTAATCAAACATTAACATATACCACCTTGAACTATTTCAATATCCCCCGAAACTATTCCGGTGACTATTTCAATATTACCCGAAACAATTTCGGTGTTGTCCAAACTTTTCTCCGATATTCTGTATCCACTCAAACGCATCATTGAACCTTAAGTGTGTAACCCTACAGTTCGTGAATAATGCAGACATGATCGAGACACCTCTCCAATCAATAGGCAATAGCGGGATCTGAAGATTCATAATGACTCCTACACATTCAACGATGAATCTAGTGATCGTGTGAACCATAAACGTCGTAACCAATTCCCTTTGTCTAGCGATATTTTACTTGTCCGAAATCCGATCATTGGTATGAACCATACCTAGTTCAATCTCGTTACTGACAAGTACTCTTTTACTCGTTCCGTGATATGACATCCTTGTGACCTAGTCACGTGCTTGCAAGCGGTGTCGATGTGATATCACCGAGAGGGCCCAGAGTATATCTCTCTGTCATTTGGATGGACAAATCCCACTCTTGATCCATGAGCCCCAACTAATACTTTCCGAATACCCAACGACACATTTATAGTCACCCTGTTACGGTGTCACGTTTGATGACATCAAATCACTCTTTCGGTGTTAGTGATTGAGATGATCTCATGGTCTAAGGGTTAGAGTTACTTTGTATGTGTGATATAACAATGTAACTTAATGACTTGATCGCATTTCTATATTCACTTTGGGTCTATGTTCATCACATGATTCTACGAATGACATGACCCCGTTATTAACAACATCCAATGTTCATGGTGATGAAACCTTGATCATCTATTAATCAACGAGCTAGTTAAAAGAGAGGCTTTACTAGGAACCATTGTTTGTTTATTAAACACACATGTATCAACATTTCCGGTTAATACAATTCTAGCATGAGAAATAAAAACTAGTAGGAGATTGCTTATAGACACAAGTATAGTGCGGGCGAACACATTTCCAGGTTCGCCAACGCTATTACTGCTAGCGAACGCGCTTATATGTTCGCCAGTGCTATGCCACCTACCGCTGGCGAACATGCTTGTTTGTTCGCCAGCGCTAAGTGTGCGCCCCTGCGCGCGCACCTGCCCCTACCTGGCACTAGCACTGGCAGACAACCTCCTCAGTTCGATAGCGCTACGGGCGCTACCGCTGGTGAACTGCTTTTCTTGTTTGCCAGCGGTAACCTGGCAGATCTCCCATAAAGTGAGCACACTCACTTTCCCCTCCTCCACTCTCTTCTCAACCTTGTCCCCTTCTCTCTCTCTCTCAAATTCATGCCAATTTCTACACCCTCCTCCCCTCTTTTGAACCAACCAAAATTATTTTAGTTGGTATATCTAGGTTTATCTCCCTCCCAACACCCTTTCTACCCAAATTTTTCCCTTCCTACACATCTAGATCTAGAATTACCCCTTTCTCTCCAAAGCTCCAAAATTCTCCGAATATCATCTCGTGTATCCATCTAATAATTTGAGGTGGGATGAATGCTAATATATAATTAAATGAGTTTGTATGAATTTTGTCCGGATACACGCGATATGTAATATATGTGTGAAATTTCAACGGATTCAAATATGGTCGTGTGATGGAGACGTTAATTGTGTGCAATTTATTGTGGAATGAAATTGAGTAGCCAACTATTGCCGGAATGTTGATTCATTTTTGTCTCGGCCAAGTTTGGCACTCTCTAATAACCTCCTATTTGTAGGAAGGTCATGCCGAATTTTTTCGTGAATACGACATGAAGTGAAATTTTGGATATGAAAATGAGTTGCCACTTTGCCGGAATGTTGATTCATTTCCGTCTTGGCAAAGTTTGGACTCCTCTAAACTCCAATTTGTAGGAAGGTCATGCCGATTTTTTTCGTTAATATCGATATATATATGAGTGTGGATTTAATGAAAAGGGGGGGTAGCTACCCCACCATTCTGGACCAGAGATTCTGTCTTTAAGATTCGTGCCAATCATGCGCATGTGTCAGGTGGTTTGACTACGTTTATGATTATCAACGTTGGCTAATCTTGCTATTGCATGCATGCCGTTATGACATAACGGAGCCCTGAAAAAGAGCACGTACATGTGCATGTGTTAAAACTATTATTAGCATGTACGTCCTGGCAAGGTGTTAAAGCTATTATTAGCATGTACGTCCTGATTTCAATAAATTATAAAAGCAATTCGTGGCAAGATGTTAAAGCTGTCATTAGCATGTACGTCCTGATTTCAATAAATTCTAAAAGCTGCAGCACTTCTTTTTCGCATGTTAGCATGTACGTGCTGTGATCACAGTTATGGCTAAAATCTGATGCACACTGTTCTCGTTTTCCCGCGTGCGTGGACTTGTGGGATTATAAATCTGCCGCCAAAAAATAACTTCTGACCATATATACAATGTAATACTAACCATATTCGCAGTGTCTATGTGAGTGCAAAGATGACTTTATTCATGCCAATGTCAGTGCAAAGATGACTTTATTCATTTTGTGAGTAAAGCTGAAAACAGCACGAAATAAATAACAGAAGTAACGACTTTATTCATTCTGTGAGTAAAGCTGAAAACAGCACGAAACAAATAACAGAAGTAACGGCGGCCGTCCAAGTTCACGGCACGATCCTGTCTAACATCCAGGACACGTTTCATATTAAAACTTCCATTTCATTAATACGTATGAGGTTTGACCGAGAGCGGATCTTGATGCAACAATCCAACGGCTCTGGAGGGGGATGTAGCTACCCTCCTTTGTAGCTGGCAATTTTCGTATATATATATATATATATATATATATATATATATATATACATATATATGTATATATGTGTGTGTGGTTCTAATATTATAATGGCGCGCTCGTTAAGAGTGAACATGTCGTGAATAGTTACTTGAGACACGCCACAGAAGACATGTTACAAAATGGCCGCAAGGAGATACGATGTCTATGTCGAAAGTGTAAATGAGGGGGCTATCGCATCCCCTTTACCGGAGACTTACTCAGTCACCTCCTCAGGTATGGTTTCATGGATGGGTATAACAGTCAGTGGACACTAGTGGAAACAGTGGCATTAGTCCCGGTTCGTAAGCCCCATTTGTCCCGGTTGTGCAACCGGGATGGGGCATCCGGGACAAATACCCCTCCCCCATTGGTCCCGGTTGTGCCAGGACCCGAGACAAATGGGGATGACCACGTGGCCCGTGAGCTGGAACCTGGCCAGGGCTATTAGTCCCGGTTCTCAATACGACCCGGGACCCATGCCCCTTCTGTCGCGGCAGGGCTTTTGCCCTTTTCTCTGCCGCGGCAGAAATTTTACGATTTGCATTTTGCGACCCCTAGACCTCCCGGCCGCCCCTCCCCGTACCTCCCGGATCCCATGAGAAGAGAGGTGCCCCGGTGGCCCTTCCCCGGACCTCCCGGGTCCCACGAGAAGAGAAGAGCCTCGGTGGACCCTCCCCGGAGCTCCCGGATCCCACGAGTGAATAAGTATATAAAGCAGAATAGGATCGGAACATACACTTATATTACGTAAGCAAAGTATATCGAGCATATTACATGACCGATGGAGTGTATTAAAAAATCAAATTCAGTTCCAACCGGGGGTATAGTACTCTCCATCTACGTTTAGGACCTCTGCATCTAAGAAGCCCGCAATTTCCTCCTGAATTGCTCGTATGCGGTCCCTTGGTAGAAGACCGTCCCGAAGCCGTAAGATCTAATATAAAGAAGAGTGTAACTAAAATAGATGGCAATAAGAAGAATTGACGACTAACGTACATGAAGTTGCTTTAAATTTCTGCCCTTGGGACATGTCGTCTGACGAATGAACTCGCAAACGTAGTATCCACACAAGTGATTCCCGTATCCTTGTTGCAAGCACTTTACGAGAATATGGTTTCAATCAAAATAATAATCAACCAGCGATGATAATGGTATCGACACTAGAATCAAGGAGATGTGCGCGGATCTTGATAGTACTTACTTGCGCAACATCAAATGTAAGCTTCGGTTTCCATTCACCGGGAGACTTCTTTATGAACCTCTTCCTAACGCTACCCGAGAAAGAAAAAGAATAAACAGAGTTAGTAATTACTTGATATCCGAAAATGAAACAAAGTAGTCGATATAGTGCCATATATAAATACTGAAATCAATAAAGATTGAAATTACCGCTGGATCATTTCCTGCATGTCAGCCCACGTCGCTAGGTGTTTACGTTTTGGGTCCATTACCATTACTTTTCCTTTGTCAACTTGGAAGATTAGCAGAATATAGTGGAAGTTGCGCACGCAGAACTCATCAATTATACAGTGAACATCGAGTAAGGAAAACAGAATGTTTAGAACAGAGTAACACTAACCCGAAGTTGTAAGGAAATAGTATTTCCCGTCGGTGTTGGTTAAACATTATTGCCCTCAGAATATTATTTTCTGTATCCTTGGCAGATAGCTGAAGAGTCTTTTCATAAACAATATTTGGATCAATGAACCCAATATCATAGATTCCACCTGTTTTGCATTCGAGAATCTTCATTCTGCAATTATAATATATGAGTGTACTATATATATATATATATATGAATATGCAAATGAATGAGGTGAGCTAGAGAAATAAGTGCTTACAGACAATATGCACTAAGGACAGCTTTGTCGAGGGCCTGCTGCTAGTATAACTGAAACAATTCGTCAAATTGAATCATAACCAATCCATTTCCATACCCATAGTGCTCGTCCTTAACGCTGAGACATATCCAGTCCATAGATTTCTCAACGGCTTCCATATACCAACTATGCACTCTTCGCATTTTCGTTGGTAGATCCTTTATCTCCTCGGGTTTGACGAGAGGCTTCCCGTACTGGTATTTGTACGCACATTCAGTTTCGGGGAAGTAGTCTACTGTTTGCATATACTCAGCAATGGACAAACCCGCATCAGCTGCCTTGTCTGCATACAGTGTTATAAACTCCGGATCAATTTGCTCGTCAGCAATATTAGTGCTCGGCCCCACCTGGGTATTGGATTGTTTTTTCTGCTCTCCGAGCTGATCAACTGATTTTCCCCTTTTCCCGCTTGCGCTACTATTCTTCGTTGAATGCACCATTTCCTGGTGTGACTTCAGAATAGAGCGGTCATAGTCAGATGACAGACTCGGCTCGGGTTGATGAAGAGTATTCACCATTTTCCAGCTCGTTCTATCTCTTCTTCGGTCTCGGGGAAATCTGCCTTTTGCTTCTCCTTCCGCTTCGATTTCCACGCCTCGTATTCGTCCTTTGCGATTTTCTGGGTTTCCTCGGGAGTATAGTCGTAAGGTAACTTGGGTACCTCCTTTGGTACCTTCGGGATATTTTACGTTTCGGCAGAAACTTAGTGGGCGGAGAAGGCTGACGTGGCGGCGTAGGCGACCGTGCTGGAGACGTGCACGGCGTAGGCGACCGCGCCGGAGACGGCATGCATCGCGAAGACGACCGCGCCGGAGACTTTTGCGCTGGAGAATGGTGAGGACTCGATGACTTTGCCGTCTGATTTGGGAGCACAATGCATTCCTTTAGCCATAGAACGGTCAAGTTCTTGGCTTCTCCGAGTTCAGTCAACTATTCGTCTTCACCTTCAGGGAAATAAAGCTTTACCCGCTCGAATCCGTTGACAACTTCATCGACCCCAACAACAGCGTAGCCCAGTGGAACCGGAAGACTATTGTGAGTTGGTTCGTTGCCAATTGGTAAGATATAGCCGGCCGCCGCCTTGATGGTTATATTGACGACCTTCACTTGGAGCTCACAGGTTCTCAACTCCGTGATATCATCCACCGGGTGAATCATCGGCGGTGCATCATCATCCGGTAGCTGCGTGGACGCAACGCTGCTTTTGCGATGAGAATGTGCGGCGTCGGTAGCCTCGACTTCAACTTCTACCATGTGTATTGATGCGCCGGTAGACACTATCTGCTGGCTAAGTGTGTTAATTTGGTCCTGCTGCTTCTTTGCTACATCCTGCGTCAGCTTTATCTGTTCTTCAAGTTGACGCCTCCAGTTTGCCTGAGTCTCTGCTTCAGCTGCCTCCGCGTCCTTTCTACGTTGACGGCTTCTATCGGGGTATATCGTTTTGCTGTCGTCGAACCCAGTTTTCCACGGAGGATTGCCTTCTACGGCTCGTGTACGCCCTACGTGTTCCTTATTCCCAAAGGGGCGTGTGAGCTCGTCGTTCTCTCTATCTGACACGAACTTCCCCTCTTTAACGTCCTTTATTGCGGTTCTCAGCTTTTCTATGGGTAGAGGACTCTCTTTATGCCTTAGGTTATAGATTGCATTTCCTTCGGCGTCCAACGTGCCCCCATGCCCCTAGAACCATGACCTTGTCCGCTCGACCCACAAGAACGGCTCGGGAGTGATCCCCATCTTAATCAGGCCGTTCTCCCATTGCTCCCAAGTTGGAACCCTTGTAGCCACCTTGCCCCATAACATGGTGATATACCTTTTTGGCGGCGTTTTTCTCATTTGTTTTTGTCCTTTCCAGTTCATTCTCTGACAGCTTGTACTTCACGAAATCTGCCCATATGGGTTTTATTTACTCATACCCTTGAGTGAAATCTGGAGTCTTGTTCTTCTTAACATAGTCAAGGTTCAATCTTTTCTTCCAGTTTTTTAATTGCTCGGCCATCTTTTTCAGGGTCCACGCCTTGACCTTTTCCGTATCTCAATTTTCATTTTAGTAACATCGGCCTCATTCACAGCCGCTTCATTCTCGTCCACCTCCGGCAAGGGTAAGTTGAAATTAGCCAAAATCTTCGAGAAAAGATGATCTTTGGTATTTTGCTGACATATGAAATTCCTTGTTTCCGCGGATCTTTTGGTTTATTCCACTCATGAACAGTGATCAGGATGTGATCCCTAACTAGCACTCCACATTGCTTCACAAATTTTTGGGCAACATCAGCGGGAATCTCGGGTGCGCCGTCTGCTGCGATCGTGTCGATCCTATATCTTTCTGTATCTTTCAACTTCTTTGTTGCGCCTCGTTTAGTCTTTTTTCCGGTTGATATGCTTGAACCGGATGGCTAAAAATATAAAGACTGTTAATACATGTATATAGACAACGGATGCTTCATTAATTAACATATCTATATATGCACCTCGGAGCTGGTGTTTGTAATTTGTACGGCTCCACCGGAGCCGTCGGCTGCTCCAATATCGGAGCCGTCGGCTGCTCCCATGTCGGAGCCGTCGGCTTCTCCCTCACCGGAGTCGTCTCCCTAGGTGAGCTCCGGATCTCCCTCACCGGAGTTGTTCATCCACTGGCTCACATCGGTATCTACGTCGGCCCCGCGGATGAAACCCTCGAGCAAGTTTTCGGCATCTTCGTCTCTTGGCTCCATACTATACAAAAAGAGTAATTATATGTTTGAGATCTATTTCATCAAAATTGCTTATAGATAATAACTAATGATCAATAATTTTCATCAAAATTGCTTATAGATACTACATAAAAAGAGCAACATATTCATAAAATATTTATACGTATGATAATATGCATCCATAGATAAGGGTAGTCATAGCTCACGTCGTTAAATTTTCTAACATTACTAACATGCATTCTTAAATTTCTAACACTAATTTAGTAAAAAATTTAACATTTTTAAATTTCCTAACATTTTTAATTTCCTAACATTTCTAACATTTCCTATGTCAATTCTAACAAATCTAAAATTCCTAAGTCTAATCTAAAATTTCTAACATTCATAACTAATGATTCTAACATTTCTAACAGTAATAAATAACTAAAAAAAACAGCAATTAAGTAAAAAAAAAAGGGAAAAAGCCCCTAGTTAGGGCGAGATGGAGGCAGGGCCTTACCTCCTCTAGAACGGCGGCCGGCGCGGGGCAGCGGCGGCAAGGCGGCGCGGCGGCGGCCGGCGGGGGGCAGCGGTGGCGGGGAAGTGGAGGCCCGACGGGATCGAGGGGGCGGCGTTTCGCGGGCTGGCGGAGGGCCCGACGGGGATCAAGGGGGCGGCGGCGCGACGGGATCGATGGGTGGCGGCGCGGCGCGGCGCGACGAGATCAAGGGGCGGCGGTGCGACGGGATCGAGGGGCGAGGCGCGAGCGGGCTGGCGGCTCGAGGGGCGGCGCTCGATGGCTGGCGGCGGCGCGACGACGGGATCGAGGGGCGGCTCGCGGGGCCGCGGGATCGAGGGGCGCGGCTCGAGGGGCAGCGGGACGGAGGAGTGCGGCGGCGCGACGACGGGATCGAGGGGCGGCTCGCGAGGCAGCGGGACGGAGGAGTGCGGCGGCGGAGGTAGGGCGGCGCGCGAGGGGGGCAGTGGCGGTGCGGCGGCTGGAAAAATGGGCATCCTGGCGGCGTCGGTTCGTCCCTGGGCGCGGTTCTGTGGCCATTCGGGACAGTGACGTGTATATATTCATGGCCATCCGTCCCGGGTGGTGGCAAGAACCGGGACGAAAGGCCCCTTAGTCCCGGTTGGTGGCAGCAACCGGGACGAAAGGCCACCGTCCAGATGCTTTTTTTGGCAGGGCGCGCCAAATGTTTTAGCGCCAAAATTTGAATATTGTTTGAATATACACATGAATAACTTCTATATACTTTCGAATTTGAAAAAATTTCAACATGAAAATTGCTTGAATTTTCCTAAATTAAATCCGTTTTCTGTTTACCTAAATAATTATTCAAACTATTAACTATTTTACTATTTACATTCAAATCCGTTTTCTGGTTGCTAAGTGCATACATACATACCAAATGCACGGCATAACGTATGCTGGCGAATTCTGTTGTTTTTTATTTGGTCGATGAACTGACCGGTGTATGAAGTTGGGCTATACATAGGGTCCTCTGATTCACAAAGTGCTAGATCCAACAGCTAACAACCGCCCGAACAGTTGCACATTACTACCCACTCCGAGCTCAAAGTGAACACTGACCCAAGCATGGATTGATGTGTTAAAGAGGGGGTGTAGAACAAAACAATCGGTATCACCATCATACAGCCCTACCGTGGCTACTGGGTGCAATATGCATACCAAATGCACGACAGGACGTATGATGGCGAATCCGGATGTTTTGTATTTGGTCGATGAACTGAATATATGATGTATAAAACCTTAAAGAGGGATGTAGAACAAAACAATCGGTATCGCCATCATACAGCCCCACCGTGGCTACTCGGTGCATATATGCATACCAAATGCACGGCAGGGCGTATGATGGCGAATCCGGATGTTTTGTATTTGGTCGATGAACTGACCGATGTATGAAGGTGGGCTATATATAGGGTCCTCTGGCTCACAAAGTGTTGTGCTAGGGTTTTGATCCAACGGTTAAGAAACACCCTGATCCAACGGCTCAAAACAGCTCGAAAGGAACACACCGTAGCCCTGATCGAACGGCTCACAACAGCTCGAAAGAAACATACCTCGGATCCAACGACTCACAAGCGTTTGAAAGAAATACACGATCCGTGTGATTCTATATGATTGGTCCAACGAAACACGAACCATTTAGTCCCGGTTGGTGTCCCCAACCGGGACTAAAGGGATATATGTTTTCTTCTCGCTATTTATATGTATGTACTGCCACACCATTGGCATAAACACATACAAACTCACCACTCTCTCATGTCTTCTACCGTACCCACTCTAACATTCATCCAGGCGGAGGCACTTTCCGCCTCGAACTACCCCTGCCCGTGCGGCTACAACGTTCCCGCCGGTTGGATGCTGAGTGCCAGAGGAGTGCCGGTCCCTCCTCTTCCTCAAGGTGTGGCGCGTCGGGCGGCCATCACGAACCACTACTACCACGAGCTCACGCCGGAGCAGCGGAGGAATCCCAGTTGGCATCCCGATAACCAACATACTTGGGATGCCTTCTTCATCAATCGGCGTGAGAGGACGCTCGCCAGGTATGAGGAGGACGGTCTGCCTCCTGGGAACTTTCACTAGGCCGGTCGTCGGCTATGGTGGTACGGCCAGACTCTACAGAGCGTCATGGACTACATCAAGGCCGGCGATATTCCCCGCCTGCGCTACCCTCACGCCCAGTCCTGGAGTCGTGATCCTTCGAGGGAGTGCAGAGCACCGTCAGACGATAGTGACTACGACGGCGGCGACTACGACGACTACGATTCGGAGTATTATAGGCCTAGGCAGGAGTATGACTAGTTAGTAGACCGATGCACTCTGGCCATTATGTACTGCCTTTTTTATTTAGATCTATGCTCTCCATTTAGATTTAGATCCAATCTTGCCATTATGTGTACTGTGACTTGTTTATCTATCAAAATGCATGTCCCCCTCTTTTTGACGTCTATCGAAATGCCATTAGTCGTCTGAATCCAACCAATCAGGAAAAATCACACGGAAAACAGAAAACAGACGAGCTAGCGCCACTATTTCCCGGAATACAACAAATTATTTTATTAAACAGTCAACAGAAAACAGACGCGCTAGCGCGCTACTCCTCGTCCTTGTCGTCGTCGTCGGTGACCTCCTCATCGTCGTCGGAGGTGCATGATGGTATTTCCGACATAGGCCCCCACCTCGGATCGTCGGAGGCCCAGACTTCGCCGGCGTGGTCGGCCCGACGGAGCTCTTGCAGCGCCTTCGTCCTCGCCTCCCGAGCAGCATCTAACTCGAGGTGGTGTTCGAGGCGCCGCTCCGCCCGCTCAGCCGCACGGGTCTGCCATAGCTACTCGTCGGCGCTCTCCTCACCCGGATTGTTCCGGTAATACTCGCGGACCACGCGGTCGTCCCTGGCGTCGACTAGGCCCTGAAACGCGCGGTGCCTGAGGTGGCGGTGGTCGGCGGCAGTGACGATCTGCGGCGTCGGCGCCCTGGCCTCCGCTTCCTAGAGGGTGTGGCAGTCGTTGAAGTTCATCAACGACCGCGGGCGGCTGAGGCGCCAGGCCGCCGCGTCCCAAGCGCGGGCGGCCTCCGACTCCGTTGCAAAGGAGCCGAGGGGGATGCGGTCGTCCCCGCAGCGGATAGTCGCCGTGAACATTCCGTTCTGCCGTGATCGGACGCCGCAGAAACCGGTAGTGGTGTTCCTCCTCGGAGGCATGGTGGTGGCACGACGGTGCGTGGAGTGGAGAAGACGCTCGAGGCGTGGCAGTTTATACCGCGCATTCCTGGTCACGCGTCACAACTCCCGCGGCACGCGGCAGGACTCCCGCACCACGAGGTACAATACACACTACCACCCACACCTCTCTCTCACTCCCCCAAGCAAAAAAAAAAGGGATGGGGGCTGCGAGGCCGCATTTGTAGGGGAAGGGACATTGGTCCCGGTTTGGGGAATGATCCGGGACCAATGCCTATGCGCGTGCCACGTGGCCTGTGGCTAGGGATTGGTCCCGGGTCGTGCCACGAACCGGGACCATTGGCTCCCCACGAACCGGGATAGATGCCCCCAGGTGGTTTCTGCTGCCTCGGGCGCACGAACCGGGACCAATGCATAGCACTTGTCCCCGGATTTTGGTGCAACCGGGACAGATGCCCCCTGACCCCCTGGACGAAAGGGGTTGTTTCCACTAGTGGGATAAGTGATGATGAAGATGATGAAGTCCATGGGGCGGCTGTGGTAGGAAATGATGAGCAACAGGATAATAACCCCTTTCGTCCAGGGGGCCAGGGGGCATCTGTCCCGGTTGCACCAAAATCCGGGACAAGTGCTATGCATTGGTCCCGGTTCGTGTGCCCGAGGAAGCAGAAACCACCTGGGGGCATCTGTCCCGGTTCGTGGGGAGACACTGGTCCCGGTTCGTGGCACGACCCGGGACCAATCCCTAGCCACAGGCCACGTGGCACGCGCATGGGCATTGCTCCCGGATCATTCCCCAAACCGGGACCAATGTCCCTTCCCCTACAAATGTGGCTTCACAGCCCCCATCCCTTTTTTTTTGCATGGGGGAGTGAGAGAGAGGTGGGTGTTAGTGTGTATTGTACCTCGTGGCGCGGGAGTCCTTCCGCGTGGCGCGGGAGTCCTGCCGCGTGGCGCGGGAGTTGTGACGCGTGACCACGAATGCGCGGTATAAACTGCCGCGCCTCGAGCGTCTTCTCCACTCCATGCACCGTCGTGCCACCACCATGCCTCCGAGGAGGAACAACACCACCGGTTTCCGCGGCGTCCGATAACGGCAGAACGGAATGTTCACCGCGAATATCGGCTGCGGGGACGACCGCATCCCCCTCGGCTCCTTTGCGACGGCGTCGGAGGCCGCCCGCGCTTGGGACGCGGCGGCCTGGCGCCTCAGCCGCCCGCGGTCGTTGATGAACTTCAACGACTGCCACACCCTCTGGGAAGCGGAGGCCAGGGCGCCGACGCCGCAGATCGTCACTGCCGCCGACCACCGCCACCTCAGGCACCGCGCGTTTCAGGGCCTAGTCGACGCCAGGGACGACCGCGTGGTCCGCGAGTATTACCGGAACAATCCAAGTGAGGAGAGCGCCGACGAGGAGCTATGGTAGACCCACGCGACTGAGCGGGCGGAGCGGCGCCTCGAACGCCACCTCGAGTTAGATGCCACTGGGGAGGCGAGGACGAAGGCGCTGCAAGAGCTCCGTCGGGCCGACCACGCCGGCGAAGTGTGGGCCTCCGACGATCCGAGGTGGGGGCCTATGTCGGACATACCATGATGCACCTCCAACGACGACGAGGAGGTCACCGACGACGACGACGAGGACGAGGAGTAGCCCGCTACCGCGTCTGTTTTCTGTTGGCTGATTAATAAAATAACTTGTTGTATTCCGGGAAACAGCGGCGCGCTAGCTCGTCTGTTTTCTGTTTTCCATGTGATTTTTCCTGATTGGTTGGATTCAGACGACTAGTGGCATTTCGAGAGACGTTAAAAAGAGGGGGACATGCATTTCGATAGATAAACAAGGCACAGTACATATAATGGCAAGATTGGATCTAAATCTAAATGGAGAGCATAGATCTAAATAAACAGGGCAGTACATAATGGCCAGAGTGCATCGATCTACTAACTAGTCATACTCCTGCCTAGGCCTATAATACTTCGACTCGTAGTCGTCGTAGTCGCCGCCGTCGTCGTCACTATCGTCGGACGGTGCTCTGGACTCCCTCGGAGGATCACGACTCCAGGACTGGGCGTGAGGGTTGCGCAGGCGGGGGTTATCGCCAGCCCTGATGTAGTTCATGACGCTCTGTAGAGTCCGTCTGCCGCCCCACCACATCCGACGACCGGCCTCGTTGAAGTTCGAAGGAGGCGGGCCGTTCTCCTCGTACCTGGCGAGCGCACTCTCATGCTGATTAATGAAGAAGGCGTCCCAAGTAGGGCGGTAGTCAGGATTCCAACTAGGATTCCTCCGCTGCTCCGGTGTGAGCTCGTGGTAGTAGTGGTTCGTGATGGCCGCCCGACGCGCCACACCTTGAGGAAGAGGAGGGAACGGCACTCCTCCGGCGCTCAGCATCCAACCGGCGTGAACGCTGTAGCCGGGCGGGCAGGGGTAGTTCGAGGCGGAAAGAGCCTCCGCCTGGATGAAGTTTAGAGTGGGTACGGTAGAAGCCATGAGAGAGTGTTGAGTTTGTATGTGTTTATGCCAATGGTGTGGCAATGCATACATATATATAGCGAGAAGAAAACATATCCCTTTAGTCCCGGTTGGGGACACCAACCGGGACTAAATGGTTCGTGTTTCGTTGAACCAATCAGATAGAATCACACGGATCGTGTGTTTCTTTCAAACGCTTGTGAATCGTTGGATCCGGGGTGTGTTTCTTTCGAGTTGTTGTGAGCCGTTCGATCAGGGCTACGGTGTGTTCCTTTCGAGCTGTTGTGAGTCGTTGGATCAGGGTGTTTTTTAACCATTGGATCAAAACCCTAGTACAACACTTTGTGAGCCAGAGGACCCTATATATAGCCCACCTTCATACACCGGTCAGTTCATCGACCAAATACAAAACATCCGGATTCGCCATCATACGTCCTGCCGTGCATTTGGTATGCATATATGCACCGAGTAGCCACGGTGGGGCTGTATGATGGCGATACCGATTGTTTTGTTCTACATCCCCCTTTAAGGTTTTATACATCATATATTCAGTTCATCGAGCAAATAGAAAACATCCGGATTCGTCATCATACGTCCTGCCGTGCATTTGGTATGCATATTGCACCAGTAGCCACGGTAGGGTTGTATGATGGTGATACCGATTGTTTTGTTCTACATCCTCTCTTTAACACATCAACCCATGCTTGGGTCAGTGTTCACTTTGAGCTCGGAGTGGGTAGTAATGTGCAACTTTTCGAGCTGTTGTGAGCCATTCGATCAGGGCTACGCTGTGTTTCTTTCGAGCGGTTGTTAGCCGTTGGATCTAGCACTTTGTGAATCAGAGGACCCTATGTATAGCCCACCTTCATACACCGGTCAGTTCATCGACCAAATACAAATCAAAAGAATTCGCCAGCATACGTTATGCCATGCATTTGGTATGTATATATGCACTTAGCAACCAGAAAACGGATTTGAATGTAAATAGTAAAATAGTTAATAGTTTGAATAATTATTTAGGTAAACAGAAAACAGATTTAATTTAGGCAAATTCAAGCAATTTTCATGTTGAATTTTTTTCAAATTCGAAAGTATATAGAAGTTATTCATGTGCATATTCAAATTTTGGCGCTAAAACATTTGGCGCGCCCTGCCAAAAAAAGCATCTGGACGGTGGTCTTTCGTCCCGGTTGCTGCCACCAACCGGGACTAAAGGGCCTTTCGTCCCGGTTCTTGCCACCACCCGGGACGGATGGCCATGAATATCTACACGTCACCGTCCCGGATGGCCACAGAACCGCGCCCAGGGACGAACCGATGCCGCCAGGCTGCCCATTTTTTCTGCCGCCACTGCCCCCTCGCGCGCCGCCCTACCTCCGCCGCCGCACTCCTAAGTACCGCTGCCCCGCGAGCCGCCCCTCGATCCCGTCGTCGCGCATCCGCCCCTCGAGCTGCCAGCCCCTCAAGCCGCCAGCCCGCTCGCGCCTCGCCCCTCGATCTCGTCGCGCCGCCGCCCCTCGATCTTGTCGCGCCGCGCCGCGCCGCCGCCCCTTGATCCCCGTCGGGCCCTCCGCCAGCCCACGAACGCCGCCCCTCGATCCCGTCGGGGCTCCACTGCCCCCCCCCCCCCCGCCGCGCCACCTTGCCGCCGTTGCCCCGCGCCGGCCGCCGCCCTAGAGGAGGTAAGGTCCTGCCTCCATCTCGCCCTAACTAGGGGCTTTTTCCCCTTTTTTTTTACTTAATTGTTGTTTTTGTTTTTAGTTATTTATTACTGTTAGAAATGTTAGAGTCATTAGTTATGAATGTTAGAAATTTTAGATTAGACTTAGGAATTTTAGATTTGTTAGAATTGACATAGGAAATGTTAGAAATGTTAGGAAATGCAAATATGTTAGAAAATTTTACTAAATTAGTGTTAGAAATTTAAGAATGCATGTTAGGAATGTTAGAAAATTTAACGACGTGAGCTATGACTACCCTTATCTATGGATGCGTATTATCATACGTTTAAATATTTCATGAATATGTTGCTCTTTTTGTGTAGTATCTATAAGCAATTTTGATGAAAATAATTGATCATTAGTTATTATCTATAAGCAATTTTGATGAAATGGATCTCAAACATATAATTACTCTTTTTGTATAGTATGGAGGCAAGAGACGAAGATGCCGAAAACTTGCTCGAGGGTTTCATCCGCGGGGCCGACGTAGATACCGATGTGAGCCAGTGGATGAACAACTCCGGTGAGGGAGATCCGGAGCTCACCCAGGGAGACGACTCCGGTGAGGGAGAAGCCGACGGCTCCGATATGGGAGCAGCCGACGGTTCCGGTGGAGCCGTACAAATTACAAACACCGGCTCCGAGATGCATATATAGATATGTTAATTAATGAAGCATCCGTTGTCTATATACATGTATTAACAGTCTTTATATTTTTAGCCATCCGGTTCAAGCATATCAACCGGAAAAAAGACTAAACGAGGCGCAACAAAGAAGTTAAAAGATACATAAAGATATAGGATCGACAAGATCACAACAGACGGCGCACCCGAGCTACCCGCTGATGTTGCCCAAAAATTTGTGAAGCAATGCGGAGTGCTAGTTAGGGATCACATCCCGATCACTGTTCATGAGTGGAATCAGCCAAAAGATCCGCGGAAACAAGGAATTTCATATGTAAGCAAAATAGCCAAAGAACATCTTTTCTCGAAGATCTTGTCTAATTTCAACCTACCCTTGCCGAAGGTGGACGAGAATGAAGCGGATGTGAATGAGGCCTATGTTACTAAAATGAAAAAAGAGATACGGGATAGGGTCAAGGCGTGGACCCTGAAAAAGATGGCCGAGCAATTCAAAAACTGGAAGAAAAGATTGAACCTTGACTATGTTAGGAAAAACAAGACTCCAGATTTCACTCAAGGGTATGAGAAATTAAAACCCATATGGGCAGATTTCGTGAAGTACAAGCTGTCAGAGAATGAACTGGAAAGGACAAAAACAAATGAGAAAAACGCCGCCAAAAAGGTATATCACCATGTTATGGGGCAAGGTGGCTACAAGGGTTCCAGTCCCAAGTGGGGAAAATGGGAGAACGATGTAATTCAGCTGGGGATCAATCCCGAGCCGTTTTTGTGGGTCGAGCGGACAAGGTCATGGTTCTAGGGGCATGGGGGCACGTTGGAGGCCGAAGGAAAAGCAATCTATAACCTAAGGCATAAAGAGAGTCCTCCACCCATAGAGAGGCTGAGAACCGCAATACAGAACGTTAAAGAGGGGAAGTTCGTGCCAGATAGAGAGAACGACGAGCTCACACGCGCCCTCGGGAATAAGGAACACATAGGGCGTACACGAGCCGTAGAAGGCAATCCTCCGTGGAAAACTGGGTTCGACGACAGCAAAAAGATATACCCCGATAGAAGCCGTCAACGTAGAAAGGACGCGGAGGCAGCTGAAGCAGAGACTCGGGCAAACTGGAGGCGTCAACTTGAAGAACAGATAAAGCTGACGCAGGATGTAGCAAAGAAGCAGCAGGACCAAATTAACACACTTAGCCAGCAGATAGTGTCTACCGGCGCATCACTACACATGGTAGAAGGTGAATCGAGGCTACCAACGCCGCACATTCTCATCGCAAAAGCAGTGTTGCATCCACGCAGCTACCGGGTGATGATGCACCGCCGATGATTCACTCGGTGGATGATATCACGGAGATGACAACCTATGAGCTCCACGTGAAGCTCGTCAATATAACCATCAAGGCGGCGGCCGGCTATGCCTTACCAATTGGCAACGAACGAACTCACCTTAGTCTTCCGGTTCCACGGGGCTACGCTGTTGTTGGGGTCGATGAAGTTGTCAACGGGTTCGAGCGGGTAAAGCTTGATTTCCCTGAAGGTGAAGACGAAGAGTTGACTCAACTCGGAGAAGCCAAGAACTTGACCGTTCTATGGCTAAAGGAATGCATTATGCTCCCAAATCGGACGGCAAAGCCATCGAATCCTCGCCATTCTCCAGCGCAAAAGTATCCAGCGCGGTCGTCTTTGCCATGCATGCCATCTCCAGCGCGGTTGCCTACGCCTTGCACGTCTCCACCGCGGTCGCCTACGCCGCTGCGTCAGCCTTCTCCACCCACTAAGTTTCTGCCGAAACGTAAAATATCACCCAAACGTCAACGGTCACCCCTCCCGAAGGTACCAAAGGAGGCACCCAAGTTACCTTACGACTATACTCCCGAGGAAAACCCGAAAATCGCAAAGGACGAGTACGAGGCGTGGAAATCAAAGTGAAAGGAGAAGAAAAAGGCAGATTTCCCCGAGACCGAAGAAGAGATAGAACGAGCTTGGAAAATGGTGAAGACTCTTCATCAACCCAAGCCGAGTCTGTCATCTGACTATGACGGCTCTATTCTGAAGTCACACCAGGAAATGGTGCGGTCGACGAATAGTAGTAGCGCAAGTGGGAAAAGGGGAAAATCAGTTGCCCAGCTCAGAGAGCAGAAAAAACAATCCACGTCCCCGCTCAAAGTGATTTCCAAAACCCAGGTGGGGCCGAGCACTAATATTGCTGACGAGCAAATTGATCCGGAGTTTATAACACTGTACGCAGACAAGGCAGCTGATGCGGGTTTGTCCATTGCTGAGTATAAGCAAACAATAGACTACTTCCCCGAAGCTGAATGTGCGTACAAATACACGTACGGGAAGCCTCTCGTCAAACCCGAGGAGATAAAGGATCTACCAACGAAAATGCGAAGAGTGCATAGTTGGTATATGGAAGCCACTGAGAAATCTCAGGACTGGATATGTCTCAGCGTTAAGGACGAGCACTACGGGTATGGAGATGGATTGGTTATGATTCAATTTGACGAATTGTTTCAGTTATACCAGCAACAGGCCCTCGACAAAGCTGTCCTTAGTGCCTATTGTCTGTAAGTACTTATTTCTCTAGCTCACCTCGTTCATTTGCATATTCATATATATATATATAGTACACTCATATATTATAATTGTAGAATGAACATTCTCGAATGCAAAAGAGGTGGAATCTATGATATTGTGTTCATTGATCCAAATATTGTTTATGAAAAGACTCTTCAGATATCTGCCAAGGATACAGAAAATAATATTCTGAGGGCAATAATGTTTCACCAACACCGACGGGAAATACTATTTCCTTACAACTTCGGGTTAGTGTTACTGTGTTGTAAACATTCTGTTTTCCTTACTCGATGTTCACTGTATAATTGATGAGTTCTGCGTGCGCAGCTTCCACTATATTCTGCTAACTTCGAAATTGACAAAGGAAAAGTAATAGTAATAGACCCAAAACGTAAACCCCTAGCGATGTGGGCTGACATGCAGGAAATGATCCAGCGGTAATTTCAATCTTTATTAATTTCAGTATTTATATATGGAACTATATCGACTACTTTGTTTCATTTTTGGATATCAAGTAATTATTAACTCTTTTTTTTTCTTTTTTTTCTCGGGTAGCGTTTGGAAGAGGTTCATAAAAAAGGCCAGGGGTGAATGGAAATCAAAGCTTACATTTGATGTTGTGTAAATAAGTACAATCTAGATCCACGAGCCTCTCCTTGATTCTAGTGTCGATATACCATTATCATGTCTGGTTTATTATTATTTTGATTGAAATCATGTTCTCGTAAAGTGCTTGCAACAAGGAGACGGGAATCACTTGTGTGGATACTACGTTTGCGAGTTCATTCGTCAGACGACATGTCCCAAGGGCAGAAATTTAAAGCAACTTCATGTACGTTAGTCGTCAATTCTTCTAATTACCATCTATTTTAGTTACTTAGTTTCATTAATATATATTGACCACTCTTCTTTATATTAGATCGAACGGCTTCGGGATGGTCTTCTACCAAGGGACCGCATACGAGCAATTCAGGAGGAAATTGCGGGCTTCTTAGATGCAGAGGTCCTAAACGTAAATGGAGAGTACTATAGCCCCGGTTGGAACTGAATTTGATTTTGTAATACACTCCATCCGTCATGTAATATGCTCGATATACTTTGCTTCCGTAATATAAATGTTCCTTATTCTGCTTTATATATGTATTACTTATTCGTTCGTGGTATCCGGAAGCTCCGGGGAGGGTCCACCAAGGATCCTCTCTTCTCGTGGGATTCGGGAGGTCCGGGGAAGGGCCACCGGGGCACCTCTCTTCTCATGGGATCCAGGAGGTCCGGGAGGGACCAAATTAACATAAATCATAAAAATTCTGCCGCGGCAGAGAAAAGGGAAAAATCCCTGCCGCGGCAGAAGGGGCATGCATCCCGGGTCGTATTGAGGACCGGGACTAAAATCCCTGGCCAGGGTCCAGCTAACGAGCAACGTGGTCAGCCCCATTTGTCCCGGGTCCTGGCACAACCGGGACCAATGGGGGAGGGGTATTTGTCCCGGATGCCCCATCCCGGTTGCACAACCGGCACAAATGGGGCTTACGGACCGGGACTAATGCCCCTGTTTCCACTAGTGACAGGATCAAGATCAATTGTTGCAAATGTAAAACCATGTCAATTCATTTCCATTTCAGAGTGCATTTTATGATTTAGATCTTCTATATATTTGGTAATTTGGTTGACACTCTCGCCACGTGGGATACCCGGCCAGCTCCCCTCTCCACTCCCAAACTGTGTATAATGCAGCGGCTCCCCATGCGGGCGCAGAACGCTCTCCTCTCTACTCCCAAATTGTCCGTCTGTGCCACGCCTCTCTACTCCCAAACTTCGCTGTGCGCAGATCCACCGGTACCATGTCTGGCCGTCGCGGGGAGGGCCGCCAGCAACAGATCCACATGAACTTTCCCCGGCACAGCGTGCAAGGCGCGGAGCGGGCGCGTGCCCGCGAGGCGTACCGGCGCGAAGTGCATCAGGCCAACTTGTCCCGCGCACCACCACCTCTGGCTCCACCCATCGCGCCTTCAGACGTCGAGGAGGAAGAAGAGGAGGAGTATCTCGCTGTCGAGTTCCACAACAAGGCCCTGCAGTGGACCCACATGCAGGCGGGGATTTTAGCGTCCTTAGAGAGTTTCGCGACAGAAGAGATCTGGCAATCGAGGCTCGCCCGACTTTTCAATGCCAAGCTAGAAGCCGACACCGCAGAAGTGATCCGCCATTCAATGCAGAATGAAGATGCGGCGGCGCTGGCGGAGGCGCGGTGGCGCACCCTTGAATAGGACGCTAGGTTCGGTGTCTATCCTTTTCTTTTTGTGATTTGTTTCAGAAACGGCTTGTTCACTGTAATATTAACTGTGATGATTTCAAAGATTGTGTGCATGTTTAATTTCGAACATTATGTGTATGCTTATTTACCATGGATGACAAGTGGGGTCCAGGCATCAACTGATCGGTCGTAGACAGTCAAAGGAGTCAAACAGGGCAGGATGTGTGGTCCGATGAAAATTCGCGACGTCCGACGTGACCAAGCCAGTTTCGTCGAAAGCAACTGGGCTCTTAGTGGGCTACTGGGCCGGAGACGAAAATCCACGACGTAAAACTAGCAAAAAGTCGCACAAAACACGGACCAAACCAAAACGTTGAGAGCAAACTCCACTTCTCAGCCATCCGCGACGGAAACACGCGACGTTATTGAAAAGTTGCGCTCAAAACGTACCTGATCGCACAGAATTTGGTAGTGTACAATTATTAGAAGGATATGACCTAGAATTGTTGCTACCAAAATTATTTCTATAAGCATTGTTGTTGAAATTGTTGTTTTTAATGAAGTTCACATCAACATGCTCTTCTTGAGCAACCGAAGAGGCTAAAGGAACATTGTTTGGATCAACATAAGTTTTACCATTAACAAGCATAGACATAATACCATCAAGCCTATCACTCAAGAATGAGGTTTCCTCAAATGAATTTACCTTCTTACCTGGTGGAGCTCTTGTACTGTGCCATTCAGAATAATTTATCATCATATCATCAAGAAGCTTTGTTGCAGAGCCCAAAGTGATGGTCATAAAGGTTCCTTCAGTAGTTGGTTCCAGAAGGTTTCTTGAAAAAAAATTCAGACCTGCATAAAAGTTTTGGATGATCATCAAAGTAGTCAGTCCATGAGTGGGAATTTTTTTTACTAAAGATTTCATTCTTTCCCAAGCTTTAGCAGCATGGTCATTATCAAGTTACTTAAAATTTGTAATGCTACTTCTTAAAGATATAATCATAGGAGGATAATATTTTCCTATGAAAGAATCTTTAAACTTAGTACATAAATCAATACTATTTTCTAGGCAAAAATAGCAACCATTCTATAGCTCTTCCTCTCAAAGAGAAAGGAAACAACTTCAGTTTAACTCTACCATATGATGTGTTGTGAGTAGATTGTTTAGTTCTTGAGGACATGAGAGAAGTCTAGATATTAGTAAGCAGGTTTTGTTGAGTAATATTCACCGGTTTGATATTTAAGTTATAATGTTATTTCTATAGTGGTGTTATGTGAACGTCGACTACATAGCAATTCACCTTTCAAGGGCCTAGAGTAATGCATTGTGTGTTTAATTTCTTGTGGTGGGTTGCCGGAGTGACAAAAACTTAAACCTCAGCTTGCAATACTTCACATAAGCGAGTAGTAGATACCACGAGTTTATTGCTATGGTTAAATTTATTTCTTAATTACTTTCTTGTATTCGCGGATGTTTGCAAGAAGTGTAGTCGTAAGTGTGCATTAGTCATGGATAGGAAGTTTCACTAGCATAGGTCTACCCACATAACACTTACCAAAATGATAAAGATTAATCAACAGCGTATGATGAAAATAACTACACGAAACCTCCCTTGTGACCTCGGGAACTATTTATCTATTATAAGAAGAACCAACAGCTTGTACTTTCTGCTAAAAAGGATGATTGGGCCACTTGCAGCAAATTTTTACCATTATTGTTATTTACGTGTTATCTCTTTGTTACTATTTCAAAAAAAATTAAACAATTGTTCTCTAGTGTTTACAGTGAAACCTTACTTTAAACTATTTATCAATACAGTTTGATCCTCGTTGGGTTTGACACTCTTATTTAGCGAAAAACCTAACATCGATCCCCTACACATGTGGGTCATCAGTGATTTTTCTGCAAGTTCTTCTATTATGCCTAAAAGTTTTTATGATATGCTTGATTTGAAACCATTGGATGAGAGTATTTTTGGAGTGCATCTAATAAACTCCACTGTTACGAGAACTTTGGGAAGGGTTGATGATGTTCTTATTATTGCCAATGATAATTATGTTCCTGTTGATTTTATTGTTTTGGATATTGAATGCAATTCTTCTTGTACTATCATTTTGGGAAGACCTTTTCTTCGCACCGTTGGTGCCATTATTGATATGAAAGAGGGAATTATGAGTTTTCAGTTCCCCCTTAAAAAGGGAATGGAAATTTTCCCTAGAAAGAGAATGAAGTTAGCTATTGAGTTCACTTTGCCTAGCTAAAAGGAGTTAAAGAAAAATACTTGTGGGAGCCAAACCACTTTGTTTTCCTTATGTTTTCCCTTTCTTTTCTTTCAGTTTTGTTTTTTTTAGTCTTGGAAGTTGTCACCTCTTTAGGAACCGCTCATATTATCTTTTTTAAAGTCTTGGAAGCCTTGGAAGTTGTTACCTCTGTTTTTTTGGGTCTTTCCAAGTGTAACCTCTAATAGAGAGGTAGTGTGATTTGGGGAAGTTGCAGCCCTGAAACAGATTTATGTGCTGCCACCAAAAAAAAATTCTTAGCTAGAACGTCGATTTCTTTGAAAACAAATAAGCATATGTCTTAGGTTCTTATCTAACTTCCATTAGTTTCGCACTTTTTGATTTGACCAATAGAAGATTTTCGAAAAAAATCATCTTTACCTGTTGTGCTGTTTTCACAGTTTTCTGCCAATGTTTGCATTTGGCTCTTAAATCTTTTTCTTTTGTGTTCTTTCGGGGGGAAGAGCCTTAAAATAAGTTGTGACAGTAGCTAATGTTTTAATGGAGTGTTAGAATTGTGTTGAAACTAAACCAAGTGGATTTATTATTTTGATGCACTAACGTTGCTAATGAAGATTGTGACAAGTTTTAGGTGGATAAAATTTTGAAGTGTAGCGAGGGAAGGATGACATGAGAATATGAAGGATGGACAAAAGCTCAAGCTTGAGGATGCCCATGTCACCCCATGACATATTCAAGAAGTACAAGCATCCAATCTTGAGGATACTCAAGGCATCCCCTTCTTCATCAAAAAAAACATCAGGTTTCTTTCAAAACACTATATTTTTATTCATTCACATGATAAATGGTTGGATCCTTGCATTTTTAGTTTGGAGAGAGAAATGCCATGTATTCATTGTCTAGAACACTCTAATTTTCACTCTTATTATTCCGTTAGTGATCAGTCTTTTGCTCGTACTGCCTTTAGCTCTTCACTACCAAATTCCGCACGATCAGGGACCTTTCAATAACGTTCCGGATGGGCTCCAAACCGTCGCTAAGGGCAATTCGCGACGGTTTACGCGACAGAATAAAAAAATATCAGATCGACTTTCACGGACGATTCTGCGACGTTTATATGAACACTAAACCGTTAAGGCTATACGCAACATAGAGCAAATCGTCGTCATCAGTTGGGCCGCCCGGACTAGGCCCAATAAGCATTAACGTTTTTATTTCGTCGCTATGAGGCGACACGTGGCAAACGAGTTTCTAACGGCCGTTATCGTAATCAGCTTACGTGGCTAAACGTTTAGTCACCATAAGCAAAATGTGGGAGCATTTTTTTACGTTACTAGTCTTGACCAATGAGGCGAAACCATGTGGACCAATCGAAATACGCCACATGGAAACAAAATGGTGCCACGTTGCCTTCTTCTGGGACGAAATCGGTTCGTCCCGGGCTACCTAGCAACGTTTTTTTCCGTCACGAGTCTCGACCAATCAGGCGAGAGCATGTGGACCAATCAAAATACGCACATGGACACAGAATAGCGCCACATCGTCTTCTTCTGGGACGAAATCTGCTCGTCGCGGGCTACCCAGCGACTCTTTTTTTTCGTTGCTAAACTCGTGGCACGTGCACCAACAAAATGGTGCCACGCAACGTCTTTTCCATGACGTTTTTTTCCATCTCGGATTTGGGTGATGTCATCACCTTGCCGGGGACGTTATTTTTACGTCGTCTAATCGCCCACTCATAGTAGGCCACGTGGGCTGGGCATACATCGCCACGTGTCGGTATTTTCCTTGACGAATTTTTACGTTACGTTACTATGATGTCTGTTTTGATGCTATTTGGGTGGTTACATCATCGTTATAATTGCTAATTGCACACAGGTAGAAAAAACCACATAACAGGCATCAAATACTTAGTTTTTTCTCACAGAATATCAAACCAACATACAGAACCACAGTTTCAAGGACCACGAATCTGCTCAGCCAGCATCTTAAGTAGGGCAACTCCTTCTAGTTGAGATTTCTTTAGCGCAGCTTGTTGCTTCCGAATATCTTCCATATCAACTACAAACTTCAGCCTCAGTTGCTCGGATTCTGCTTTCGCCGTCCTCATATCAGCAATTGTTCTGCGCACATTCACATCAAGCTATAGTTCAGGCTCAGAGTGTGAAAGACATGATTCCACACGGACCTTCTTTGAGAAAGTATGCTTTCCACTCTTCGGCATGACAACTTCACTATCATCCTCGTCCTCAACCTCTGAAGCTGATCGAGACATCACCCTTTTCTTGCTTGCCTATCAAGCATGCAAAGAAAATAGATTATAATAACAGATAACAAGAATGTACAGAACATAGATGAAACTAGCAAATCACAAGCATGTACAAAAAAACTGATGAAAACAAGCAGATTATAGTCAAACAACTGTGTGTGTCATGAACTAACTGATGAGAAGCATAGATGAAACAACAGGTGTCAAGCATGTGAGGAAGATAGATGAAAATAGCAGATGACAAGCATGTACAAAAAATTGATGAAAGCTAGCCGATTATAGTCAAACAACGGTGTGTGTCAGGAACTAGCTGATGAGAAGCATAGATGAAATAGCAGGTGTCAAGCATGTGAGGAAGATAGATGAAAATAGCAGACGACAAGCATGTACAAAAAATTGATGAAAAAACTAGCATATTATAATCAACCAACTGTGTGTGTAATGAACTAGCAGATGAGAAGCATAGATGGAATAGCAGGTGTCAAGCATGTGAGTAAGATATATGGAAACCATGTTGAAATGACAACGACAGCCTTAATTACTATAAGTGGGTTTCACGGCCTTAATTAGCTTGCCAAAACTTCTTATAGTATGGAATAGAGTAAGTAGCACAAAATATATGGCGCCACATTGATGAAACATTTCAACACAAGATAAGAAAGATGCACCCTAGTTGTTGCGATATCATGAAAGAATGTTGAGCTACCGGGTTAGGGAATAACCTGCAGCTCATTGTCCACGCTGGATTGTGATTGATATGACACGACTCCTTCAGTGGCATCTGATTCCTCTTCAACATCATACACAGGCATGTACTGAGATCCAGAGTCTTGCTTCTTGATCTTTTTTCGGGGGGTACAGTAGGACATGAAATAAAACTTGCCGGCTTTACGCCCAGTTCATGCATTTTTGCATTGTTTGCCATGATAGTTCTGGCATGCTCTTCTTCAATGGGGTGTAGTGCGATCCTAGCATGAATAAAGAACTAAAAGTAAAGTACAAATATAACGCTTCATAAGAACCTAATAAAGCATAAATAGTTAAGGCACTCATCTTGTAAGAACAATCCAGTGCAAGTAATATAAATTCTGATTCTAACTAAGACTGATAGAATCACAATCAAAGTGAAATTAAACCTAATACGTAGTATACAAGCTAGATTGCTGCAAATGAGAAAAGTTTTACCAAGCAAGAAGGCCCCCTTCCTATTTCCGTTACAAGAAACCGTTTCGAGAGATTTATTGCATCAAACATTAGCAGTATAATTAGGATAATAATGAAGCATCGAACATATGATTAAACAGACAACCAATTTAGAAAGATTAACTTCATCGAACATAAGCAGGATAATAAGGAAGCATCAAACATACAATTAAATAGACAAAAGCAATTTAGAGAGAAAAGTTGCCTGCATCTTTAGGGTCTTCTGTCTTTTTACGTTTCTTGCCTTCAATCTTCACTCGTTTCAGCGCGCTTGCAAACATTGACGGTGATGTTGCGGCGAGGTTGGAGACGAGGTGGAAGATCTGGATGTACGGCGAGGTCGGTGGCGAGGTGGCTGACCGCGAGAACGGCGCGAGGTGGAAGATAACGTACGGCAAGGTTGGAGACGATGTGGCAGACATGCGAGCACAACGGCGAGGTGGTAGGTCTGGACGGCGAAAAGGCCGGTGCTGGGACATATCTGGAGGGTGATCTCGACGACAACGAGGGAGTTCTGGCAAGCAAGCTATACGACGAGGTGTGAGACCGGGGGAATAGAGGATCTGTTTTGGGAGGACAAGGGGGAGTGGATATTTCGAATAGTGGATTTCTCTTTCGGCGAGAGGGCCGATCGAGCGGATAAGGCAGGGTTTCGGAACGATTACAGAAATGCCCTCCAGGCTAAAGGTTGCCAGTTGTGTGCGGGAGGGCTGAGAACTAAATTATCCTTCCACGAAAAAATTTGGGCCGGCTGTCCTGGCGCGAATTTTTCGGAGCGACGCGAAATTTTGGCGGAACTGCGGGAAACTTTGCTAGCCGTCCGATGCTGATGGGTGGCTTACAAAAATTGAGCATTTATGCAATTATTTAGTACTAAAGATTGTGAAAAAATCCCGAAAGTATTTACCTAAAATCCTGGAAAGGGTCAATTATGTGGAATACTACTACATGTTGATTGGTGGCTTGAACTTTGCAGCCGTTGGATGCTAGTCAACTCTTTTGTCTACACCTATCACCAGTGTCGGAAGGGGGTAGACCACTGTTCTTTTTTGCTTGGTTCTGTTAGGTTAGGCCATAGTTACATGGATAACCCAAATCTAGATCTACTTGTAATAATATTCCCTCTAGTTCGCCTGAAGAAACCATAGCCATGATGGGGGAAAAGACGGAACTGCCGTTCTGGACCCTCTACATGAGTCGGAAGGGGGTTGAAAATTGGAACCAATTTCTTGGTTTTGTCAGGTTAGGCACAAGGAACACCCAAGAAAATGGTAGCACCCACCTCTTGGCAAGATTTCCCCATTTCCGTCAGATCCGGGACTTTCGGGCTCTATGTAGTCCTCGCACATGCTGAGAGAATCTGACGCCGGTGAAGTGCGCCCTAACACAAAGAGCGAGGGAATCTTGCGCATCCAAGACCCATGACACACTCTAACACACATGGTATGGCATACTCTGGGATTTGGTGGCATTAGGATGATCTGGACTCCCCTCTCCGGAGAAACCATATCCCCGCTGTGAACCAATTGCTTGGTTGTGTTAGGTTAGACCCAATGAACACCCAAGACAATTGTAGGTCCTACCTCTTGGCAAGATTCACCCACTTCCGTCAGATCTGGGAGTTTCAGGCTCTAAGTAGTCCTCGAACTCGCCAGAGAGAATCCGACGCCGGTGAATCCCTAATACTCGGAGCGAGGGAATCTTGCGCATCCAAGACCCATGCCACACTATAACACACGTGATATGACATACCATGGGATTTGGTGGCATTCAAACGATCTCGAGCCCCCTCTCTGGAGAAACCATAGCCCCGATGAGGAAAAAGACGGAATTGTCGTTCTAGCCCCTCTACGTGAGCCGGAAGGGGGTAGCAAAGTGGAACCAATTTCTTGGTTGTGTTAGGTTAGGCCCAAGGTACACCCAAGATAATGGTTGGGCCCACCGTTTGGCAATATTTCCCCAGTTCCGGGAGTTTCAGATTAATCCCGGAACCGGTAGAGAGAATATGACGCCGGTGAGCCCTAACATAGAGAGCGATGGAATGTTGGCCATCCAAGACCTATGTCACACTCTAACACACATGGTATGGCGTAACATGAGATTTGGTGGCATTCAGACGATCCGGAGCCCCCTCTCCGGAGAAACCATAGACCCGATGTGGAAAAAGACGGAACTCCTGTTCTGGCCACTCTACATGAGGCGTAAAGGGGTAGAAAAGTGGAACCAATTGCTTGTTTGTGTTAGGTTAGTCCAAAGTAACACGCGAGATAATGTTGGGCCCACCTGTTGGCAAGATTCCCCGAGTTCCGTCGGTTTCGGGAGTTTCGGGCTGTAAGTAGTCCTTGAGCACGCTAGAGAGAATCTGACGCCGGTGAAGCCCTAACACAGAGAGAGAGAGAGGGAATCTTCGGAATCCAAGACCCATGACACACTATAACACATATGTTATGGTGTGCCTTGGTATTTGGTGGCATTCAGACGATCTAGAGGCCCCTCTCTGGAGAAACAATGGCCCCGCTGGGGAAAATACGGAACTGTTTTTCTGGCCCCTCTATGTTAGGCGGAAGGGGGTAGCAAAGTGGAACCAACAACTTGTTTGTATTAGGTTAGGCCAACGGAACACCAAATAAAAGGGTAGGGCCCATCTCCTGGCAAGATTCCCGCCATTCCGTGAGATCTGGGAGTTTCGGGCTCTGAGTACTCTTGGAACCCGTGAAAGAGAATGCGGCGCCGGTGAAGCCATAACACAAAGAGTGAGGGAATCTTGGGCATACAAGAACCATGCAACAATCTAAGACATATGGTTTGGCATACCCTAGGATTGGGTGGGAATTCAGACGCTCCGGAGCCCCTCCCCGGAGAAACCCTAGGTCTGCTGTAGAAAAAGAAGAAACTGCCGGTCTGGCCCCTCTACGTGAGCCGGAAAGGGGTATAAAGGTGGAACTAATTTCTTGGTTTTGTTATTTTAGGCCAGAGTAACACCAAATAAAATTGTAGGACCCACCTCTTGGCAAGATTTCCCCTGTTTCGTCAGATTCGGGAGTTTTGGGCTCTAAATAGTTTTGGAACCCGCTAGAGAGAATCCGACGCCGGCGAAGGCCTAACACACAAACAGAGGGAATCTTGGCCATCCAATACCCATGACACACTATAACACACATGGTATGTCATACCATGGGATTTGGTGGTATTCAGACGATCTAGAGCCCCTCTCCGGAGAAACCCTAGCCCCGCTGGGAAAATAGACGGAACTGTCGTTCTGGCCCCTCTACGTGAGCCGGAAGGGGGTAGCAAAGTGGACCCAACTTCTTGGTTGTGTTAGTTTAGGCCCAATTAACACCTAAGAAAATGGTAGGGACCACCTCTTGGAAGGATTCCCCCTGTTTTGTCACATCCGAGAGTTTCGGGCTCTGAGTAGTCCTTTAACCCGCGAGAGAGAATCCGACACCGGTGAAGCCATAACACACCGAGTGAGGAAATGTTGGGCATCAAAGACCCATGAAACACTCTAACACACATGGTATGTCATACCATGGGATTTGGTGGCATTCAGACGATCCGGAGGCCCCTCTCTGAAGAAACCATAGCCCCGCTAGGCAAAAAGACGAAATTGCCGTTCTGGCCCCTCTACGTGAGCCGGAAGGGGGTAGCAAAGAGGAACCAACTGCTTGTTTTGTTAGTTTAGGCCCAATGAACACCCAAGACAATGGTAGGGCCCAGATCTTGGTAAGATTCCCCGAGTTCCGTCAGTTCCGGGAGTTTCGGGCTCTCATAGTCCTACAACACGCCAGAGAGAATCTGACGCCAGTGAAGCCCTAACACAGAGAGAGAGGGAATCTTGGATCATCCAATACCCACGACACACTATAACACACATGGTATGGAATACCATGGGATTTGGTGGTATTCAGACGATCTGGAGGCCCCTCTCCGGAGAAACCATGCATAGCCCCGCTGGGAAAAAAGACGGAACTGCCCTTCTGACCCCTCTACGTTAGGCAGAAGGGGGTAGCAAAGTGGAACCAACTGCTTGGTTGTATTAGGTTAGGACCAATGAAAAACCCAACAAAATGGTAGGGAACACCTCTTGGAAAGATTTCCCTAGTTCCGTCAGATCCTGGAGTTTCAGGCTCTAAGTAATCTTGGAACCCGCCAGAGAGAATCTAACACCGGTGAAGCCCTAACACAGAGAGAGCGCGTGAATCTTGGGAATACAAGACCCATGCCACACTCTAACACACATGCTATGCCATACCATGGGATTTGGTGGCATTCAGACGATCCGGAGCTAGCGACCTCTCCTGAGAAACCAAAGCCCTGCTGGGAAAAACACGGAACTGCCGTTTTGGCCCCTCTACTTGAGCCGGAAAGGGGTAGAACAGTGGAACCAATTGCCTGTTTGTGTTAGGTTAGGCCCAAGGAACACACAAGAAAATGGTTGGGCCCACCTGTTGGCATGATTCCCTGAGTTCCATCAGTTTAGGGGGTTTCGGGCTCTAAGTAGTCCTCGAACCCTCCAGAGAGAATCTGATGCGCCGGTGAAGCCATAACAGAGAGGGAGGGAATTTTGGGCATCCAAGACCCATGAAACACTATATACACGCACATGTTATGGCATACCATGGTGTACTTGGTGGCATTCAGACGATCTGGAGGCCCCTCTCTATAGAAACCATAGCCCCGCTGGGAAAAAGACGGAACTGCCGTTTTGGCCCCTCTACGTGAGCCAGAATGGGTAGCAAAGTGGAACCAATTACTTGGTTGTGTTAGGTTATGCCCAAGTAACACCAAATAAAATGGTAGGTCGCACCTCTTGGAAAGATTCCCCCTGTTCCGTGAGATCCGGGAGTTTCGGGCTCTAAGTAGAACCCGCGAAAGAGCATCTGACGCCGGTGAAGCCATAACACATGGAGTAAGGGAATCTTGGGAATCCAATACCCATGCCACACTCTAACATACAAGGTATGGCATACCGTGGGATTTGGTGGCATTCAGACGGTCCTGAGGCCCCTCTCCAGAGAAACCGTAGCCCCGCTGGGAAAAAGACGGAACTACCGTTCTAGCCCGTCTACATGAGCCGGAATGGGGTAACAAAGCGGAACCAATTGCTTGGCTGTGTTAGGCTAGGCCCAAGTAACACCCAACACAACGGTAGGTCCCACCTCTTGTCAAGATCCCCCCCCCATTCCGTGAGATTTGGGAGTTTCAAGCTCTGAGTAGTCCTGGAATCCGTGAAGGAGAATACGGCGCCAGTGAAGCCATAACACAAAGAGTGAGGGAATATTGGGCATCCAAAATCCATGCCACAATATAACACAAATGGTTTGGCATATCCTAGGATTGGGTGGGAATTCAGACTCTCCGGAGCCCCCTCCCCGGAGAAATCCTAGGTCCGCTAGAGAAGAAGAAAAAACTGCCGGTCTGGCCCCTCTACGTGATCCGGAAAGGGGTAGAAAAGTGGAACTAATTCCTTGGTTGTGTTATTTTATGCCCAAGTAACACCACATAAAATGGTAGGACCCACCTCTTGGCAAGATTCCCCCTGTTTTGTCAGATCCGAGAGTTTTGGGCTCTAAATAATTTTGGAACCTGCTAGAGAGAATCCGACGCCGATGAAGGCCTAACACACAAAGAGAGGAAATCTTGGGCATCCAAGACCCATGAAACTCTATAACACATATGTTATGGCATACCATGGGATGTGGTGGTATTCAAGCGATCCAGAGTCCAGAGCCCCTCTCCGGAGAAACCCTAGCCCCGCTGGGAAAACGGACGTAACTGTCGTTCTGCCCCCTGTACGTGAGCCGGAAGGGGGTAGAAAAGTGGAACCAACTGCTTGGTTGTGTTAGTTTAGGCCCAATTAACACCCAAGACAACGGTAGGGCCCACCTCTTGGTAGGATTCCCCCTGTTTCGTCACATCCGGGAGTTTCGGGCTCTAAGTAGTCCTTGAACCCGCTAGAGAGAATCCGACGCTGCTGAAGCCATAACACACCAAGTGAGGAAATGTTGGACATCGAAGACCCATGAAACACTATAACACACATGGTATGTCATACCATGGGATTTGGTGGCATTCAGACGATCCGGAGGCCAATCTCCGAAGAAACCATAGCCCAGCCAGGCAAAAAGACGGAACTGCCGTTCTGGCCCCTCTACGTGAGCCAGAAGGGGTAGAAAAGTGGAACCAACTTCTTGGTTGTGTTATTTTAGGACCAATGAACACCCAATACAATGGTAGGGCCCACCTCGTGGCAAGATTCCCTGAGTTCCGTTTAGTTCCGGGAGTTTCGGGATCTAAGTAGTCCTGGAACCCGCCGGAGAGAATCCAACGTCGGTGAAGCCCTAACACAGAGAGAGAAGAAAGGGAATCTTGGGAATCCAATACCCATGCCACACTCTAACATGCAAGGTATGGCATACCGTGGGATTTGGTGGCATTCAGACGGTCCTGAGGCCCCTCTCCAGAGAAACCGTAGCCCCGCTAGGAAAAAGATGGAACTACCGTTCTAGCCCGTCTACATGAGCCGAAATGGGGTAACAAAGAGGAACCAATTGCTTGGCTGTGTTAGGCTAGGACCAAGTAACACCCAACACAACGGTAGTTCCCACCTCTTGTCAAGATCCCCCCTCCCATTCCGTTAGATTTGGGAGTTTCAGGCTCTGAGTAGTCCTGGAATCCGTGAAAGAGAATACAGCGCCAGTGAAGCCATAACACAAAGAGTGAGGGAATCTTGGGCATCCAAGACCCATGCCACAATATAACACAAATGGTTCGTCATACCCTAGGATTGGGTGGGAATTCAGACTCTCCGGAGCCCCCTCCCCGGAGAAATCCTAGGTCCGCTAGAGAAAAAGAAAAAACTGCCGGTCTGGCCCCTCTACGTGATCCGGAAAGGGGTAGCAAAGTGGAACTAATTCCTTGGTTGTGTTATTTTCTGCCCAATTAACACCACATAAAATGGTAGGACCCACCTCTTGGCAAGATTCCCCCTGTTTTGTCAGATCCGAGAGTTTTGGGCTCTAAATAGTTTTGGAACCTGCTAGAGAGAATACGACGTCGACGAAGGCCTAACACACAAAGAGAGGAAATCTTGGGCATCCAAGACCCATGAAACTCTATAACACATATGTTATGGCATACCATGGGATGTGGTGGTATTCAATCGATCCAGAGTCCAGAGCCCCTCTCCGGAGAAACCCTAGCCCCGCTGGGAAAACAGACGTAACTGTCGTTCTGCCCCCTGTACGTGAGCCGGAAGGGGGTAGAAAAGTGGAACCAACTGCTTGGTTGTGTTAGTTTAGGCCCAATTAACACCCAATACAACGGTAGGGCCCACCTCTTGGCAGGATTCCCCCTGTGTCATCACATCCGGGAGTTTCGGGCTCTAAGTAGTCCTTGAACCCGCTAGAGAGAATCCGACGCCGCTGAAGCCATAACACACCGAGTGAGGAAATGTTGGACATCCAAGACCCATGAAACACTCTAACACACATGGTATGTCATACCATGGGATTTGGTGGCATTCAGACGATCCGGAGGCCAATCTCCGAAGAAACCATAGCCCAGCCAGGCAAAAAGACGGAACTGCCGTTCTGGCCCCTCTACGTGAGCCAGAAGGGGTAGAAAAGTGGAACCAACTTCTTGGTTGTGTTATTTTAGGACCAATGAACACCCAATACAATGGTAGGGCCCACCTCGTGGCAAGATTCCCTGAGGTCCATTTAGTTCCGGGAGTTTCGGGATCTAAGTAGTCCTGGAACCCGCCGGAGAGAATCCAACGTCGGTGAAGCCCTAACACAGAGAGAGAAGAGAGGGAATCTTGGGAATCCAATACCCATGCCACACTCTAACATACAAGGTATGGCATACCGTGGGATTTGGTGGCATTCAGACGGTCCCGAGGCCCCTCTCCAGAGAAACCGTAGCCCCGCTAGGAAAAAGACGGAACTACCGTTCTAGCCCGTCTACATGAGCCGAAATGGGGTAACAAAGAGGAACCAATTGCTTGGCTGTGTTAGGCTAGGACCAAGTAACACCCAACACAACGGTAGGTCCCACCTCTTGTCAAGATCCCCCCCTCCCATTCCGTTAGATTTGGGAGTTTCAGGCTCTGAGTAGTCCTGGAATCCGTGAAAGAGAATACGGCGCCAGTGAAGCCATAACACAAAGAGTGAGGGAATCTTGGGCATCCAAGACCCATTCCACAATATAACACAAATGGTTTGGCATACCCTAGGATTGGGTGGGAATTCAGACTCTCCGGAGCCCCCTCCCCGGAGAAATCCTAGGTCCGCTAGAGAAAAAGAAAAAACTGCCGGTCTGGCCCCTCTACGTGATCCGGAAAGGGGTAGCAAAGTGGAACTAATTCCTTGGTTGTGTTATTTTCTGCCCAATTAACACCACATAAAATGGTAGGACCCACCTCTTGGCAAGATTCCCCCTGTTTTGTCAGATCCGAGAGTTTTGGGCTCTAAATAGTTTTGGAACCTGCTAGAGAGAATCCGACGCCGACGAAGGCCTAACACACAAAGAGAGGAAATCTTGGGCATCCAAGACCCATGAAACTCTATAACACATATGTTATGGCATACCATGGGATGTGGTGGTATTCAATCGATCCAGAGTCCAGAGCCCCTCTCCGGAGAAACCCTAGCCCCGCTGGGAAAACAGACGTAACTGTCGTTCTGCCCCCTGTACGTGAGCCGGAAGGGGTAGAAAAGTGGAACCAACTGCTTGGTTGTGTTAGTTTAGGCCCAATTAACACCCAAGACAACGGTAGGGCCCACCTCTTGGCAGGATTCCCCCTGTTTCGTCACATCCGGGAGTTTCGGGCTCTAAGTAGTCCTTGAACCCGCTAGAAAGAATCCGACGCCGCTGAAGCCATAACACACCGAGTGAGGAAATGTTGGACATCCAAGACCCATGAAACACTCTAACACACATGGTATGTCATACCATGGGATTTGGTGGCATTCAGACGATCCGGAGGCCAATCTCCGAAGAAACCATAGCCCAGCCAGGCAAAAAGACGGAACTGCCGTTCTGGCCCCTCTACGTGAGCCAGAAGGGGTAGAAAAGTGGAACCAACTTCTTTGTTGTGTTATTTTAGGACCAATGAACACCCAATACAATGGTAGGTCCCACCTCGTGGCAAGATTCCGTGAGTTCCGTTTAGTTCCGGGAGTTTCGGGATCTAAGTAGTCCTGGAACCCGCCGGAGAGAATCCAACGTCGGTGAAGCCCTAACACAGAGAGAGAAGAGAGGGAATCTTGGGCATCCAAGACCCACGACACACTATAACACACATGGTATGTAATACTATGGGATTTTGTGGCATTCTGACGATTTGGAGGCCCCTCTCCGGAGAAACCATGCATAGCCCCATTGGGAAAAAAGACGAAACTCCCATTCTGGCCCCTCTACGTTAGGCGGAAGGTGGTAGCAAAGTGGAACCAACTGCTGGGTTGTATTAGGTTAGGCCCAAGGAACAACCAACAAAATGGTAGGGCCCACCAGTTGGCAAGATTCCCCCAGTTCCGTCAGATCCGGGAGTTTCAGGCTCTAAGTAATCCTGGAACCCACGAGAGAGAATCTGACGCCGGTGAAGCCCTAACACACACAGAGAGAGTGAATCTTGGGAATACAAGACCGATGCCACACTCTAACACACATGGTATTCCATACCATGAGATTTGGTGGCATCCAGACGATCCGGAGCCCCCTCTCCAGAGAAACCATAGCCCTGCTAGGAAAAAGACAGAACTGTCGTTTTGGCCCCTCTACTTGAGCCGGAAAGGGGTAGCAAAGTGGAACAAATTGCTTGTTTGTGTTAGGTTAGGCTCAAGGAACACCCAAGAAAAATGGTTGCGCCCACCTTTTGGCAAGATTCCCCGAGTTCCATCAGTTTAGGAAGTTTCGGGCTCTAAGTAGTCCTGGAACCCGTCAGAGAGAAGTTGCGCGCCGGTGAAGCCATAACAGGGAGACAGAGGGAATTTGGACATCCAAGACCCATGATACACTATACACACAGATGGTATGGCATACCATGGTGTATTTGGTGGCATTCAGACAATCTGGAGGCCACTCTCCAGAGGAACCAGAGCCCCGCTGGAAAAAAGACGGAACTGCTGTTTTGGCCCCTCTACGTGAGCTGGAAAGGGGTAGCAAAGTGGAACCAATTACTTGGTTGTGTTAGGTTATGCCCAAGTAACACCCAATAAAATAGTATGTCCCACCTCTTGGCAAGATTCCCCCCGTTCCGTGAGATCCGGGAGGTTCGGTCTCTAAGTAGAACCCGCGAAAGAGAATTTGGCGCCCGTGAAGCCATAACACAGGGAGTAAGGGAATATTGGGAATCCAATACCCATGCCCCACTCTAACAAACAAGTTATGGCATATAGTAGGATTGGTGGCATTCAGACGGTCCGGAGGCCCCGCTCCAGAGAAACCATAGCCCCGCTGGGAAAAAGACGGAACTGTCGTTCTGGCCCCTCTACGTGAGCCAGAAAGGGTAGCAAAGTGGAACCAATTACTTGGTTGTGTTAGGTTATGGCCAAGTAACACCAAATAAAATGGTAGGTCGCACCTCTTGGAAAGATTCCCCCTGTTCCGTGAGATCCGGGAGTTTCGGGCTCTAAGTAGAACCCGCGAAAGAGCATCTGACGCCGGTGAAGCCATAACACAGGGAGTAAGGGAATCTTGGGAATCCAATACCCATGCCACACTCTAACATACAAGGTATGGCATACCCTGGGATTTGGTGGTATTCAGACGGTCCTGAGGCCCCTCTCCAGAGAAACCGTAGCCCCGCTGGGAAAAAGACGGAACTACCATTCTAGCCTGTCTACATGAGCCGGAATGGGGTAACAAAGCGGAACCAATTGCTTGGATGTGTTAGGCTAGGCCCAAGTAACACCCAACACAACGGTAGGTCCCACCTCTTGTCAAGATCCCCCCCCCATTCCGTGAGATTTGGGAGTTTCAGGCTCTGAGTAGTCCTGGAATCCGTGAAAGAGAATACGGCGCCAGTGAAGCCATAACACAAAGAGCGAGGGAATCTTGGGCATCCAAGACCCATGCCACAATATAACACAAATGGTTTGGCATACCCTAGGATTGGGTGGGAATTCAGACTCTCCGGAGCCCCCTCCCCGGAGAAATCCTAGGTCCGCTAGAGAAAAAGAAAAAACTGCCGGTCTGGCCCCTCTACGTGATCCGGAAAGGGGTAGCAAAGTGGAACTAATTCCTTGGTTGTGTTATTTTCTGCCCAAGTAACACCACATAAAATGGTAGGACCCACCTCTTGGCAATATTCCCCCTGTTTTGTCAGATCCGAGAGTTTTGGGCTCTAAATAGTTTTGGAACCTGCTAGAGAGAATCCGACGCCGACGAAGGCCTAACACACAAAGAGAGGAAATCTTGGGCATCCCAGACCCATGAAACTCTATAACACATATGTTATGGCATACCATGGGATGTGGTGGTATTCAAGCGATCCAGAGTCCAGAGCCCCTCTCCGGAGAAACCCTAGCCCCTTTGGGAAAACAGACGTAACTGTCGTTCTGCCCCCTGTACGTGAGACGGAAGGGGGTAGAAAAGTGGAACCAACTGCTTGGTTGTGTTAGTTTAGGCCCAATTAACACCCAAGACAACGGTAGGGCCCACCTCTTGGCAGGATTCCCCCTGTTTCGTCACATCCGGGAGTTTCGGGCTCTAAGTAGTCCTTGAACCCGCCAGAGAGAATCCGACGCCGCTGAAGCCATAACACACCAAGTGAGGAAATGTTGGACATCCAATACCCATGAAACACTCTAACACACATGGAATGTCATACCATGGGATTTGGTGGCATTCAGACGATCCGGAGGCCAATCTCCGAAGAAACCATAGCCCAGCCAGGCAAAAAGACGGAACTGCCGTTCTGGCCCCTCTACGTGAGCCAGAAGGGGTAGAAAAGTGGAACCAACTTCTTGGTTGTGTTATTTTAGGACGAATTAACACCCAATACAATGGTAGGGCCCACCTCGTGGCAAGATTCCCTGAGTTTCGTTTAGTTCCGGGAGTTTCGGGATCTAAGTAGTCCTGGAACCCGCCGGAGAGAATCCAACGTCGGTGAAGCCCTAACACAGAGAGAGAAGAGAGGGAATCTTGGGAATCCAATACCCATGCCACACTCTAACATACAAGGTATGGCATACCGTGGGATTTGGTGGCATTCAGACGGTCCTGAGGCCCCTCTCCAGAGAAACCGTAGCCCCGCTGGGAAAAAGACGGAACTACCGTTCTAGCCCGTCTACATGAGCCGGAATGGGGTAACAAAGCGGAACCAATTGCTTGGTTGTGTTAGTCTAGTCCCAAGTAACACCCAACACAACGGTAGGTCCCACCTCTTGTCAAGATCCCCCCCCCATTCCGTGAGATTTGGGAGTTTCAGGCTCTGAGTAGTCCTGGAATCCGTGAAAGAGAATACGGCGCCAATGAAGCCATAACACAAAGAGTGAGGGAATATTGGGCATCCAAGACCCATGCCACAATATAACACAAATGGTTTGGCATACCCTAGGATTGGGTGGGAATTCAGACTCTCCGGAGCCCCCTCCCCGGAGAAATCCTAGGTCCGCTAGAGAAAAAGAAACAACTGCCGGTCTGGCCCCTCTACGTGATCCGGAAAGGGGTAGCAAAGTGGAACTAATTCCTTGGTTGTGTTATTTTCTGCCCAAGTAACACCACATAAAATGGTAGGACCCACCTCTTGGCAAGATTCCCCCTGTTTTGTCAGATCCGAGAGTTTTGGGCTCTAAATAGTTTTGGAACCTGCTAGAGAGAATCCGACGCCGACGAAGGCCTAACACACAAAGAGAGGAAATCTTGGGAATACAAGACCCATGAAACTCTATAACACATATGTTATGGCATACCATGGGATGTGGTGGTATTCAAGCGATCCAGAGTCCAGAGCCCCTCTCCGGAGAAACCCTAGCCCCGCTGGGAAAACAGACGTAACTGTCGTTCTGCCCCCTGTACGTGAGCCGGAAGGGGGTAGAAAAGTGGAACCAACTGCTTGGTTGTGTTAGTTTAGGCCCAATTAAGACCCAAGACAACGGTAGGGCCCACCTCTTGGCAGGATTCCCCCTGTTTCGTCACATCCGGGAGTTTCGGGCTCTAAGTAGTCCTTGAACCCGCCAGAGAGAATCCGACGCCGCTGAAGCCATAACACACCGAGTGAGGAAATGTTGGACATCCAAGACCCATTAAACACTCTAACACACATGGTATGTCATACCATGGGATTTGGTGGCATTCAGACGATCCGGAGGCCAATCTCCGAAGAAACCATAGCCCAGCCAGGCAAAAAGACGGAACTGCCGTTCTGGCCCCTCTACGTGAGCCAGAAGGGGTAGAAAAGTGGAAACAACTTCTTGGTTGTGTTATTTTAGGACCAATGAACACCCAATACAATGGTAGGGCCCACCTCGTGGCAAGATTCCCTGAGTTCCGTTTAGTTCCGGGAGTTTCGGGATCTAAGTAGTCCTAGAACCCGCCGGAGAGAATCCAACGTCGGTGAAGCCCTAACATAGAGAGAGAAGAGAGGGAATCTTGGGTATCCAAGACCCACGACACACTATAACACACATGGTATGGAATACCATGGGATTTTGTGGCATTCTGACGATTTGGAGGCCCCTCTCCGGAGAAACCATGCATAGCCCCATTGGGAAAAAAGACTAAACTCCCGTTCTGGCCCCTCTACGTTAGGCGGAAGGGGGTAGAAAAGTGGAACCAACTGCTGGGTTGTATTAGGTTAGGCCCAAGGAACAACCAACAAAATGGTAGGGCCCACCAGTTGGCAAGATTCCCCCAGTTCCGTCAGATCCGGGAGTTTCAGGCTCTAAGTAATCCTGGAACCCACGAGAGAGAATCTGACGCCGGTGAAGCCATAACACAAACAGAGAGAGTGAATCTTGGTAATACAAGACCGATGCCACACTCTAACACACATGGTATTCCATACCATGAGATTTGGTGGCATTTAGACGATCCGGAGCCCCCTCTCCAGAGAAACCATAGCCCTGCTGGGAAAAAGACAGAACTGTCGTTTTGGCCCCTCTACTTGAGCCGGAAAGGGGTAGCAAAGTGGAACCAATTGCTTGTTTTTGTTAGGTTAGGCTCTAGGAACACCCAAGAAAAATGGTTGCGCCCACCTTTTGGCAAGATTCCCCGAGTTCCATCAGTTTAGGGAGTTTCGGGCTCTAAGTAGTCCTGGAACCCGTCAGAGAGAAGTTGCGCGCCGGTGAAGCCATAACAGGGAGACAGAGGGAATTTTGGACATCCAAGACCCATGATACACTATACACACAGATGGTATGGCATACCATGGTGTATTTGGTGGCATTCAGATGATCTGGAGGCCACTCTCCAGAGGAACCAGAGCCCCGCTGGAAAAAAGACGGAACTGTCGTTTTGGCCCCTCTACGTGAGCTGGAAAGGGGTAGCAAAGTGGAACCAATTACTTGGTTGTGTTAGGTTATGCCCAAGTAACACCCAATAAAATGGTATGTCCCACCTCTTGGCAAGATTCCCCCCGTTCCGTGAGATCCGGGAGGTTCGGTCTCTAAGTAGAACCCGCGAAAGAGAATTTGGCGCCCGTGAAGCCATAACACAGGGAGTAAGGGAATATTGGGAATCCAATACCCATGCCACACTCTAACAAACAAGTTATGGCATATAGTAGGATTGGTGGCATTCAGACGGTCCGGAGGCCCCTCTCCAGAGAAACCATAGCCCCGCTGGGAAAAAGACGGAACTGTCGTTCTGGCCCGTCTACGTGAGCCGGAATGGGGTAACAAGCGGAACCAATTGCTTGATTGTGTTAGGTTAGGAAAAAGTAACACCCAAGGCAATGGTAGGTCCCATCTCTTGGCAATATCTCCCCCCCATTCCGTGAGATCTAGGAGTTTCGGGCTCTGAGTAGTCCTGTAACCCTTGAAAGAGAATGCGGCGCCGATGAAGCCATAACACAAAGAGTGAGGGAATCTTGGGAATCTAAGACCCATTCCACAATCTAACACACATGGTTTGGCATACCCTAGGATTGGGTGGGAATTCAGATGCTCCGGAGCCCCTCCCCTGAGAAACCCAGGTCTGCTGGAGAAAAAGTAGAAACTGTCAGTATGGCCCATCTACATGAGCCGGAAAGGGGTAGCGAAGTGGAACTAATTGCTTGGTTGTTTTATTTTAGGACCAAGTAACAGCAAATAAAATGGTAGGACCCACCTCTTGGCAAGATTCTCCCTGTTCCGTCAGATCCGGGAGTTTCGGCCTCTAAATAGTTTTGGAACCAGCTAGAGAGAATCTGACGCCGGCGAAGGCCTAACACAAAAAGAGAGGGAATCTTGGGAAGACAAGACCCATGATACACTATAACACATATGGTATGTCATGGCATGGGATTTGGTGGTATCCAGATGATCTAGAACCACTCTCCGGAGAAACCCTAGCCCCGCTGGCAAAACAGACGGAACTGCCGTTCTGGCCCCTGTACGTGAGCCGGAAGGGGGTACAAAAGTGGAACCAACTTCTTGGTTGTGTTAGTTTAGGCCCAATGAACACCCAAGACAATGGTAGGTCCCACCTCTTGGCAGGATTCCCCCTGTTTCGTCACATCCAGGAGTATCGGGCTCTGAGTAGTTCTTGAACCCGCAGAGAGAATCCGACGCCGGTGAAGCCATAACACACCGAGTGAGGAAATGTTGGGCATCCAAGACCCATGAAACACTCTAACACACATGTTATGTCATACCATGGGATTCGGTGGCATTCATATAATCCGGAGGCCCCTCTCTGAAGATACCATAGCCCCGCTAGGCAAAAAGACGGAACTGCCGTTCTGGCCCCTCTACGTTAACCGGAAGGGGTACCAAAGTGGAACCAACTTCTTGGTTGTGTTATTTTAGGACCAATGAACACCCTAGACAATGTTAGGGACCACCTCGTGGCAAGATTCCCTAAGTTCCGACAGTTCCGGGAGTTTCAGGATCTAAGTAGTCCTGGAACCCGCCAGAGAGAATCCAACGCCGGTGAAGCCCTAACACAGAGAGAGAAGAGAGGGAATCTTGGGCATCCAAGACCCACGACACACTATAACACACATGGTATGGAATACCTTGGTATTTGGTGGCATTCAGACGATCTGGAGGCCCCTCTCCGGAGAAACCATGCATAGCCCCGTTGGGAATAAAGACGAAACTGCCGTTCTGGCCCCTCTACGTTAGGCGGAAGGGGGTAGCAAAGTGGAAGCAACTACTGGGTTGTATTAGGTTAGGCCCAAGGAACAACCAACAAAATGGTAGGGCCCACCTGTTGGCAAGATTCCCCAGTTCCGTCAGATCCGGGAGTTTGAGGCTCTAAGTAATCCTCGAACCCGCGAGAGAGAATCGGACGCCGGTGAAGCCCTAACACACACAGATAGAGTGAATCTTGGGAATACAAGACCGATGCCACACTCTAACACACATGGTATGCCATACCATGGGATTTGGTGGCATTCAGACGATCCGGAGCCCCCTCTCCAGAGAAACCATAGCCCTGTTGGGGAAAAGACAGAACTACCGTTTTAGCCCCTCTACTTGAGCCGGAAAGGGGTAGCAAAGTGGAACCAATTGCTTGTTTGTGTTATGTTAGGCTCAAGGAACACCCAAGAAAAATGGTTGCGCCCACCTGTTGGCAAGATTCCCCGAGTTCCATCAGTTTAGGGAGTTTCGGGCTCTAAGTAGTCCTCGAACCCGCCAGAGAGAATCTGCGCGCCGGTGAAGCCATAACAAGGCGAGAGAGGGAATTTTGGGCATCCAAGACCCATGACACACTATACACACATGGTATGGGATACCATGGTGTATTTGGTGGCATTCAGACGATCTGTAGGCCCCTCTCCAGAGAAACCATAGCGCCGCTCGAAAAAAGACGGAACTGCCGTTTTGGCCCCTCTACGTGAGCCGGAAAGGGGTAGCAAAGTGGAACCAATTACTTGGTTGTGTTAGGTTATGCCCAATTAACACCCAATAAAATGGTAGGTCCCACCTCTTGGCAAGATTCCCCCCGTTCTGTGAGATCCGGGAGTTTCGGTCTCTAAGTAGAACCCGCGAAAGAGAATTTGACGCCGGTGAAGCCATAACACAGGGAGTACGGGAATAATGGGAATCCAATACCCATTCCACACTCTAAAAAACAAGTTATGGCATACCGTAGGATTTGGTGGCATTCATACGGTCCGGAGGTCCCTCTCCGGAAAAACCATAGCCACGCTGGGAAAAAGACGGAACTGCCGTTCTGGCCCGTCTACGTGAGCCGGAATTGGGTAACAAGCGGAACCAATTGCTTGATTGTGTTAGGTTAGGACCAAGTAACACCCAAGGAAATGGTAGGTCCCATCTCTTGGCAATATCCCCCCCCATTCCGTGAGATCTGGGAGTTACGGGCTCTCAGTAGTCCTGTAACCCTTGAAAGAGAATGCGGCGCCGATGAAGCCATAACACAAAGAGTGAGGGAATCTTGGGCATCGAAGACCCATTCCACAATCTAACACACATAGTTTGGCATACCCTAGGATTGGGTGGAAATTCACACGCTCCAGAGCCCCTCCCCGGAGAAACCCCAGGTCTGCTGGAGAAAAAGAAGAAACTGTCGGTCTGGCCCCTCTACATGAGCCGGAAAGGGGTAGCAAAGTGGAACTAATTGCTTGGTTGTGCTATTTTAGGACCAAGTAACACCAAATAAAATGGTAGGACCCACATCTTGGCAAGATTCCCCCTGTTCCGTCAGATTCGGGAGTTTCGGCCTCTAAATAGTTTTGGAACCCGCTAGAGAGAATCCGACGCCGGCGAAGGCCTAACACAAAAAGAAAGGGAATATTGGGAATAAAAGACCCATGACACAATATAACACACATGCTATGTCATAGCATGGGATTTAGTGGTATTCAGACGATCCAGAGCCACTCTCCGGAGAAACCCTAGCCCCGCTGGGAAAACAGACGAAACTGCCATTCTAGCCCCTCTTCGTGCGCCGGAAGGGGGTAGCAAAGTGGAACCAACTGCTTGGGTGTGTTATTTTAGGCCCAATGAACACCCAAGACAATGGTAGGTCCCACCTCTTGGCAGGATTCCCCCTGTTTCGTCACATCCGGGAGTTTCGGGCTCTGAGTAGTCCTCGAACCCGCCAGAGAGAATCCGACGTCGGTGAAGCCATACCACACCGAGTGAGGGAATGTTGGGAATCCAAGACCCATGAAACACTCTAAAACACATGGTATGTCATACCATGGGATTTGGTGGCATTCAATCGATCCGGAGCCCCCTCTCCGGAGAAAACCATAGCCCCGCTAGAGAAAAAGACGGAACTGTCATTCTGGCCCCTCTACATGAGCCGGAAGGGGGTAGCAAAGTGGAACCAACTGCTTGGTTGTGTTAGGTTAGGCCCAACAAACACCCAAGACAATGGTAGGGCCCACCTCTTGGCAAGATTCCCCGAGTTTTGTCAGTTCCGGGAGTTTCGGGCCCTAAGTAGTCATTGAACCCGCCAGAGAGAATCCGACGCCGGTGAAGCCCTAACACAGAGAGAGAGGGAATCTTGGGCATCCAAGACCCACGACACACAATAACACACATGGTATGGAATACAATGGGATTTGGTCGCATTCGGACGATCTGGAGGCCCTTCTCCGGAGAAACCATGCATAGCCCCGCTGGGAAAAAAGACGGATCTGCCGTTCTGGCCCCTCTACGTTAGGCGGAAGGGGGTAGCAAAGTGGAACCAAGGAAAACCCAAAAAAATGGTAGGGACCACCTCTTGACAAGATTCCCGCAGTTCCGTCAGATCCGGGAGTTTCAGGTTCTAAGTAATCCTGGAACCCGCGAGAGAGAATCTGACGCCGGTGAAGCCCTAACACAGAGAGAGCGAGTGAATCTTGGGAATACAAGACCCATTCCACACTCTAACGCACATGGTATGCCATACCATGGGATTTGGTGGCATTCAGACGATCCGGAGCCCCCTCTCTGGAGAAACCATAGCCCCGCTGGGAAAAAGACGGAAGTGCCGTTTTGGCCTTCTACTTGAGCCAGAAAGGGGTAGCAAAGTGGAACCAATTGCTTGTTTGTGTTAGGTTAGGACCAAGAAACACCCAAGAAAATGGTTGGGCCCACCCGTTGGCAAGATTCCCCGAGTTCCATCAGTTTAGGGAGTTTTGGGCTCTAAGTAGTCTTGGAACCCGCCAGAGAGAATCTGACGCGTCGGTGAAGCACTAACAGAGAGGGAGAGAGAGAGAGAGAGAGAGAGAGGGAATCTTGGGAATCCAAGACCCATGCCACACTATACACACACATGATATGGCATACCATGGTGTATTTGGAGGCATTCAGACGATCTGAGTAGTCTTAGAACCCGCGAAAGAAAATGCGGCGCCGGTGAAGCCATAACACAAAGAGTGAGGGAATCTTGGGCATCCAAGACCCATGCCACGATCTAACACACATGGTTTGGCATACCCTGGGATTGGGTGGGAATTGTGACGCTCCGGAGCCCCTCGCCGGAGAAACCCTAGGTGTGCGGGAGAAAAACAAGAAACTGTCGGTCTGGCCCCTCTACGTGAGCCGGAAAGGGGTAGAAAAGTGGAACTAATTGATTGGTTGTGTTAGTTTAGGACCAAGTAACACCAAATAAAATGGTAGGACCCACATATTGGCAAGATTCCCCCTGTTCTGTCAAATCCGGGAGTTTCGGGCTCTAAATATTTTTGGCCCTTTCAAGGGGGTGGAAAGAGAAGAATTTATTAACTGGTTATATAATCTTTCCATTCCTATCCATCAGAACTGGATGATTCTTGGTGATTTTAATTTCATTAGATCACTGGATAATAGAAATAAACCGGGGGCTGACCTTAATGATATGTTTATCTTTAATGATGTCATCAGCCATCTGGGTTTATTGGAATTGCCTGTTAAAGGTAGAAATTTCACTTGGTCCAATATGCAAAGTGATCCTCTTTTAGTCCAACTAGATTGGTTTTTTACTTCATGTCACTGGACACTGGATTTTCCTAATACTATGGTGTTACCCATGTCAAAAATCACTTCTGATCACTTGCCTTGCTCTGTTAAAATTGGAACAAACATTCCAAAGGCAAAGATCTTTCGGTTTGAAAATCATTGGGTTAAGCAACCTGGTTTCATTGACCTTGTGACTAAGATTTGGAATACTCCAGTTATGGCCAAGTCAATTACCTCCAAAATCACTGCCAAATTAAAGAATCTTAGATATGCTCTAAAGGACTGGGGAAGGAATTTATCTCAACTAAAGATTCTTATTGAAATGAGTAGTAAAGTGATCTTGTTCCTGGACCAATTGGAGGATGTGAGGAAGTTGAGTGTTCCTGAATTTAATTTCAGACTTATTGTTAAAAAGCATATCAAAAATTTGCTTGCTTTATAGTCTGATTACTGGAAGCAAAGATGTACTATTCGCTGGGCTAAGCTTTCTGGAGAAAATACTAAATACTTCCATGCCAGAGCCACTGAGAGGTTTAGGCGAAATTCTATTCCATCCATTTCAGATGCTTCCGGGAATTTGTTGGTGGATCATGGACAAAGCTGCTGCTTTTTGGTCCTGTTTTAAGAACAGAATGGGTGTCTCCTGCCCACCTACGACTGATACTGATTTGTCTGTTTTCTTGCCTGTGATTGAGGGTTTAGAGATTCTGGCTAATCCCTTCACTGTTGAGGAGATTGAAGGTGTTGTCAAACACCTAAAACCTGATCGTGCACCTGGCCCTGATGGCTTTGTAGGGCTATTTATCAAACACTGTTGGAGTATAATAAAAGAGGATTTTATCAAACTATGCAATGAATTTCACAGTGCTAAGATCTCTTTGGAGAGTATTAATGGATCTTTCATTACTCTTATTCCAAAGATTAATTCTCCTGAGACAGTGAATGATTTCCGACCTATTTCTTTGACCAACACTTGTTTGAAATTTATCACTAAAATTCTGGCTAATCGTTTCCAGGATAAAATCTTTGGATGCATCCATGCTAATCAATATGGTTTCATCAAATCCAGAACTATTCAAGATTGTTTGGCCTGGTGTTTTGAATACATTTACCAGTGTAAACAGTCTAAGCAGAAAGTGGTGATTTTCAAGATTGATTTTGAGAAAACTTAAGGGATTTAAGGGAGCTATTCTGCAAATTTTGAGATTTAAGGGATTCCCTCCCTTAGTGATAAAATGGGTCAAGGAAATTCTAGCCTCTGGATCATCGTTGGTTCTGTTAAATGGTGTTCCTGGCAAGCCTTTTGTATGCAAAAGAGGTGTCAGGCAGGGTGATCCATTGTCACCAATTCTATATGTGTTGGGTGGGGATCTGCTGCAAAGTATTGTTAATTTGGCCCTAAGAGAGGGAAGACTCCGGTTGCCAATTCCAATAGGTGGAGATTTTCCTATTGTTCAATATGTTGATGACACTTTAGTCATATTACCTGCTGAATCGGCACAATTGTTGGTATTTAAAGATTTGCTTAACCTTTATGCTAATATCACTGGGTTAAAAGTGAATTATAACAAGTCTTCTATGATACCGATCAACCTTTCACAGCAGGAAACTGTTGATCTGGCTTCTATTCTGGATTGTATTGTGGCCTCTATGCCCTTTACATACTTAGGTTTGCCCATGGGAACCACAAAACCAACTATCAAGGATTTTGCACCACTAATTGACAGAATTGAAAGGAGACTTTCTGCTACAGTCTCATTTCTTTCTTATGGGGATAGTTTGGTTCTTGTGAATTCGGTTCTATCCTCCTTGCCCTCTTATTACATGTGCACACTTGTAATACCTAAAGGTGTCATTGACATAATTGATAAATCAAGGAGGAGATGCTTATGGAGGAAAGACAAAAATAAGCAAAGAGTGAATTCTTTAGCTGCTTGGGATATGGTATGCATGCCCAAAAAAAAGGAGGTTTAGGGATCATCAATCTTCAGATTCAAAATAGAGCTTTACTACTGAAATTCTTGGCAAAATTCTATAACTCTATGGTTATCCCTTGGGTCAATTTAGTCAAGAATGCCTATTATTTTCAGTTAGTACCACATGCTGTGACTTCCTGTGGTTCTTTCTGGTGGAGAGGTGTTATGCAACTAGCTGATACTTGGTGCTCTTTATCTTCTTGCATTATGGGAAATGGATTTACTGGGCTTTTCTGGAAAGATTCTTGGATAGGACAACCTTTGGCACTAAAATTCCCGAGATTATTCTCCTTTGCCACAGATCCTTTGTCCTCAATAAGAGATTTATTAATGATGACAGATCTCTCGGATGCTTTTCATTTGCCGTTTTCAAATGAAGCTTTCCAGGAGTATACTGATCTGCTAGTCATTGTGGCTAATGTTCAGTTGACTGACAGTGAGGACAGTTGGAGATGCAATTTCAATAAAGGGGTTTATACCCCAAGTAAATTCTACCAAATACAATTTGCTCATTTGCCTCCTGATGGGCCTGCAAAATGGATCTGGAAATCCAAATGCATGGCAAAGCATAAATTCTTTGCTTGGTTGATTCTCAAGGATATGATTAATACAAAGGATATGATCAAACGAAGGAACTGTCAAAGCATAAATTCTTTGTTGCACACATTGCCATGAGGATTGGATCCATCTGTTCTTTCAATGTGTTTTTAGCTCTCGGATTTGGAACTATTTGCAAATCAGCTGGAGTGATAACACACTTGTGCAAAATCTTACGCTTGCAAAAAAGTCTTTCAGAGGACCTTGTTTCACTGAGATAGTGATTCTTGCATGCTGGAATATTTGGAAGCAGAGGAATGGAGTCATTTTTAAATCGGAAAGACATTCCTTTATGGGATGGAACGTGGGCTTCTTGTTAGATCTCCTTATGCTTAAGCATAGGTTGAGTGCTTCTGTGGCTGCTGACTTAGCTTTTTGGATTAAGTCCTTAAATTAGATAGACTGGGATAGACTGCCTTAGTCTATTCCATGTATATTTGTACATATCTGTAACTGTAACACTTTTGGTTGGCAATAAAGGACTGTGGGGGACTCCCCTGCAGTAGAAAATGTTTCAAAAAAAATATTTTTGGAACCCGCTAGAGAGGATCCAACGCCGGCGAAGGCCTAACACACAAAGAGATGGAATCTTGGGCATACAAGACCCATGACACACTATAAAACACATGGTATGCCCCATACCATGGGATTTGGTGGTATTCAGACGATCAAGAGCCCCTCTCTGGAGAAACCCTAGTCCCGATGGAAAAAAAGATGGAACTACTGTTCTGGCCCGTCTACGTAGCCGGAAGGGGGTAGTAAAGTGGAAGTAATTGCTAGGCTATGTTAGGTTAGGCCCAAGTAACACCCAAGACAATGGTAGGGCCCACCGCTTGGCAGGATTCCCCCTGTTTCGTCACATCCGGAAGTTTCGGGCTCTGAGTAGTCCTTGAACCCGCTAGAGAGAATTCGACGCCGGTGAAGCCATAACACACCGAGTGAGGGAATGTTGGGCATTCAAGACCCATGGAACACTATAACACACATGGTATGTCATACCATGGGATTTGGTGGCATTCAGACGACGGAGCCACTTCTCCGGAGAAACCATAGCCCCGCTAGGTAAAAAGACGGAACTGCAGTTCTGGCCCCTCTACGTGAGCCGGAAGGGGGTAGAAAAGTGGAACCAAATGCTTGGTTTTGTTACATTAGGCCCAAGACAATGGTAGGGCCCACCTCTTGGCAAGATTCCCTCGCTTCGCTGGAGCATTTATCTGTTGACCAAAAGTTAACATTTTGGTCTACCCCTATGACCAGCGTCGGAAGGGGGTAGACCTCTATACTATTTTGCTTGGTTGTGTTAGGTTAGACATAAGCTACATTAATAACAAAAATCTAGCTATACTTTTAACAATATTCCCTCCGGTTTGCCCGAATGGGGGAGCATCGACGGTTCGAGACCTATAAGTGTAGTGCATAACCTTCCTATGCGATGCCGGTGAGACCAGTCACACCTATGGGTAGTATATTGGCCCCTCCTCCCAGCACAGGTTTATAAGAATTCTTAGTGCCCCACCATGGTTTACGTAGGATTCCGACACTTTAGAGCCCAACGCTTCACTAGAACATTGATCTGTTGACCAGAAGTCAACCTTTTGGACTACCCCTATGACCGCGTCGGAAGGGGGTAGAACACAATACTATTTTGCTTGGTTGTGTTAGGCTAGGCCATAACTACATTAATAACCAAAAATCTAGCTATACTTTTAACAGCATTCCCTCTGTTTTCCCCGAAAGGGGGGGGGCATCGAATGTTTATAACTAAACTGGAGTAGTACATATATATTAGTAAGTATAGATGATTACATTCTAATTAAAAATACGCAGGAAATATAAATTACGCCTAAACTATCCTAGACACCGGTCCGGCCGTCCTCCTCGTCGTCGCTCGCTGCCATGCTGGCCTGGTCATAGTTCGGCGTCATAGACGGTGCACGCGTACCGTCGGAGTAAATGGCGGCGACATGCAAACCGCAATGACCCTGGCGCCGCTTGGGGAGCCGGGAAGGCTGCATACCGCGTTAATGCTAGGCGTGCGGCAGAGGCGAACCACCGTCCCGCCGCCTGGTGCAGGTCGCGTCCCATCGTCGCCATTACGTGCGGCAGGCTAACCACCACCTGCACGACGCCGTGTGCATGTCCAAGGCGTGTGAATGCGAGGCGTGTTGGCACGTAACCACATGTTCGTCACCTAGGCTGCATACACATGGTAGTTGTGTTGGCACGTACCATTATCTGTAGTGAACTTGGCAACGGTTGGTACCACGTTTCTCAAGTAAACACGTGCCATATCGTTTTGTACGCGTACACGTATAAAACGGTATCCTATTTTCTACACGTACGATACAGCCTTTGATATTTGTTGACTTGGTAAACTGAGCTTTGTTGTGAATTTGGGTCACCGATTGGTGACCCCTCTGCGTCCCGGCCCCCACTTCCCAGTGACTAAATGTCACATCATTCTATGTTGACTAAGTCACCCGGCGCGTTCCCACCATGCATGCATGCGCACACGACATGGCGACCAGTCGAAACGGGGCGGCCTCGAAACGGCACTCCGTCTATAAAGCTCCTGCCGCATCGCCTCTCTCCCTCATCCATTCCCCCCCCCCCCCGCCCCCCATTTCTAGCAAAAAAAAAACCCACTCCGCATTGTCTCCCAGCGCTCCTTCTCTCCCAACTGCCGAGCGTACAACCGCGAGGCGGTTCCGCATAATGGAAGGTTCGCAGCAGTAGAACGACGGCGTCGTCCCATCTGTTGTTGTCGCAGCAGGAGCCACCCATGGCGGTTCCAGTTCGTCGCAGCCGCATGATGTCATCGCTTTGAGTGCGCCGCCTGCTTCTGCCGCAGTGGAGGCGCCTGCTGCTTTCCCTCTCCTGGCAGATCTGGGTGATCCCTACGGGGATTATCCGGCGTTCGACGAGGACGTCGAAGACCAGGACTCTGAGGTATCTATCTCCAGGCCGGCTTAGTTTATTGTCAAATATCTAGGGTTTGTGGATGACTGCACGCAAGTTCGGGCTTATAGTGTTTGTAGTTGCATGTATACTTTGTTTTTTTTTTTTTGTAAAGTTTGGGCTTCTGGTGTTTGCGGTTGCATCTGTTCTTTAGGGGTTCGTGTTTTTTGTATTCGGGATTAAAAGGTTTGTAGTTGGATCTGTACCTAGGGGTTCGAGGGTTTTTTGTAGACCCAAGTTCAAGATTCAGAGGTATGCTTGCATCTGTACTTAGGGACCAAAGGGAAAAACATTATAGAAAAATAGACATGTACTAGACACTAAATTGACAATATAGATGTCCTGCTGTGAAACTAATAACATCTATGCATGCATCTTTTTAAATGATCTTCTATATAGAGTTATGGATGATCAAATATAGATGAGAGTTGATTAAGAGGCTGTAGTTCCATCTGTACTTAGGGGTTCGCAGTTTTTTGTATTTTAGGGATTCAGAGGTTGTAGTTGCATATGTTCTTATGGCTTCTAGTTTTTGGTGTGCATGTTAGCATGCATGTGAGTTAGAGATTCTACGTTTTTTTGAGGCATTTTCAATTTGTGTAGTTATTTTGCCTCGGAGACACTCTTGACACATTATGAAGTTGTTGCAAAATCACATATTGTACCCCCTTGCATGATAATTACTTGATCCAGTTTATTCATATAATTAAAGAACGATTCTTGTATGATATTTTTGATCCGGTAAGGTATAATAACATGTCCTGATTAGAATATTAATTTGTTGAATGTTATCTTAGATCATCAATGAATTCCTGATGTGTTATTATCTGTTTTTGTGCATTAGTTCAACAAATATATATATTGGAAACTGTAATGTTGTATAAAATTCGACACATTTTTCTCAAGATTGATGTCCTCTTTATGGCGCATCTGCTAAATAAGTTACTTGACGAAGTGTATGCAAATAAATGAAGAACTACTATTTATTTATGTTCTTTGTGGTCTGGTTAGGTATATTACTATTTTGCCAGTAAGATTGTGTTGCTAACTTTAGTTTTATTGCAAATTTGCAGGAAGAAGATTTGGAAGTCGGCTTGAGTGAGGATGATAGGGCTACGAAGAGCAGATCTGTCCTGAGGAAGCTGCAGGCGGGCACCATTCGTTACCGTCATCACGGCAACTTGTTCTGCCCTTTCTGTGTCAGAAAGGTAGCCAACGATCGCAACAGCATGATCCGACATGTCGTCGGTGTGGGAAATGGCTCTGAGAATCGTGCACGCCATGTTTATATATCTCAAAATTTAATATTATAACATGTAGTACTTTCCAAAATTTTATTAAAGGACAAAAAAAGGATTTATTAAACCCTACTGTTAAATAGTCCCTTTTAAAATTTACACACTTTTGAGAATTCAAAATAAATAATTGTGTTGGAAATCACACAAAATGGATTTCATTTGAAAGGTCTTGATTTTACAGAACTATAGAAATTTTTTTGAGGCAATTTGGAATTATAAAACCATAGTTATGATTTAATAATGAAAACCAGGAAAAAAACAGAGGAGAAACCGGCCGAGCTAGGCCAAAGCGGCACAACCCACTGTCCGTAGCCCTCTGCCCTTTCTATCCGTAGCCCGCGCGCAGGACCACGACCCAGCAAGCCAGCCCAACCCACTGTGTTCTCCCTTTCAAAAAAGAAAGAGAAATGGGCCGCTGACACGTGGGCCCCGCAGGTCATCTTGCTTCTCCCGAAGGAGTCTGTCACGGATACGACGCCGCCGCCGAGGTCCACCCGGACTTCGCACCACCTCGAATGCCTGCTCTTTACGAACGCTATACTCCCCATAAAAGGGAGCCTCCCCTCGACGTTTGGGCCTCACCGCGAAAACCCTAACCCTAGACTTCTCCGCCGCCACCAATTCCTCGCGGAAGTCCATCACCGCCGCCGCCTCGGGAAGCTTTGGGCGTCATCGTTCCACGCCCTGGGACGAGGAGGAGAGGAAACAGAGGAGACCACCGCGCCGCGAGCATCACTTTGGTTCCCTCGGCATTTCCAGGGAGTCCCGGAAACCCCACTGCCATCGACGACAGGAGCGCCGCCGCCGTCTCCTCCAACTCCGGCGACCGGAACGGCCGGAGAAACATCTCCCACGCCCAGCACCGTCAGATCGCCATCTAACGCTCCACGTTAGATCCAACCGTGAAGAGGTACGAACCAATCCCGCCGCGCCACGTGGCTACACAGTCAGCGCACAATCAGCGCGTTAGCCCTGTCAAACCCAGGTCAAATTCAATTTTAAACCGAATATAAATTCCAGAAAACGTTACAAAACTTTAAAAATCCATAACTTTAGTTCTGTAAGTTCAATTTTGATGATTTTGTACTTTTTGAAATTAGCACAATGTGTAGGACACTTTAGAATCAATAAAATTCACTTTTGATACGTGCACACACTTGTTATTGCTGATCTTTGCAAATCTTGTTTTGTGAATAACTTTAGATCTATAATTCCAAATTTGATAAAATTGGACTTTTTGAAAAGCCCTAAACATATAGACTCTGTTAGTAATGGACAAAATTTAAATTGACTATTTAAAATTTGTTCAATTTCAAATATGCTTGTTTGATGAATTTTGACATAATTTAAATTCTATAGTTCCAAAAATTGTAAACAAAATATTTTTGGAAACCTTAGGTCGTGTACTAACTGTCCATTATTCCCAAAATCATATTCGGCTAAGTGTGAAAATGTTTCCATTGAGTTTTGTGCTCTTTTACTATTTCTGACTTAGTTTATTTTTTGTAATTATTTTCAATATGTTTTCTCTAGCAAATTTGTGCTAAGGACTAACCTTAGACCAGGGAGACCAAAAACAAAGCCCTTAGAATATTAACTAAGTTGTGAGAGTTCAGCCCATGCTAGACATGAAGATGTAACATAATTATAGGTGGAACGGGTCTTGCTGGTTGGGTTGAATTCTTGCTTCTGAAAGATCTTGTCTCAATTCTCTCCTTTCCATGATGCACTCCGGGTGTATAGGATGTTTGGGCTAATTGAAGACAAAGGGTGAAAGTGCACAACCTTTGCAGAGTTAGAAACTAAGATCTTATCCGTGTCTCCGGTAATGGACGACTTCGAGCAGTTGGACAAGGATGGACAGAAGAATCTCAACACCGTTTTGAAAAAGTAAAATTTGGCTAAGGAAATATTAGTTGTGGTGCTCATGGGTGTGTCCCATGGTGCCACCCTTTGAAAAGAAAACTCTTTTCCAAAAGTGTTAGGGAAAAACTTGCTTTCTGCAAATAGCCTAAACTCCACCAAGCCAAATATGCATGTAGTTTAGACTTGCCATTTTATATCCACCATAGTGTTACTTGCCAATACATTAAATTGTATTGACTCCCTTGTGGATGCATATTCCATATTGCAGATGAATCTGAAGACGAGTGAGGTTTCGTTCAGGATCTCGAGTCTATCGCCAACATGTTTTGCCTGTGGCACCTGAAGAAGATGAGGCTCAATGTTCTACTAAGTTTTCCGTTGTAATTCTGTTTCCTGCTAGTCTTCTAAGACTATGCAAGTTGTAATCATATTTTGTAAAGACTGGATCATGCGATGTAATAGATTTTGACGCATTTGCATGATATTTCATTTTGAACTGTGGTGCTAGCAATTGATCCAGGGACTAGCACAATAACACAGATTTCTTGCATTATTTAAATATGGGAACGCTACAAAAAATGACATAGAGAAGGGAGAAAACATGTAGCAATTGGCATAATATCATCATGGAGCATCAGAATTATAGATACGTTGGAGACGTATCAAGCATCCCCAATCTTAGCTCCTACTCGTCCTCGAGTAGGTAAACGATAAAACAATAATTTCTAAGGTGACATGCTACTAACATAATCTTGATCATAAAAATGTAAAGGCATATGCAACCTGAGATCATAGAAATTCGAACACAAACATGATAAATAGAACTTTAATAATAGAGCAAGTCGATAACTTTTCATCATGAAGAGTATCTCAAATAAAGGATCATGAGAAACAATGCAAAGAAAGATCTGTTTCAGGTATTGAAAGCATGACAAAGTGATATTTCGCTAGTCCTTAAGAGTGGGGCAAAACATAAATGTCAGGACAGCTTCAAAGTTCATGAGAAAGACTAGAACAAATGATATCACATCATGAAGTAATTATTGATGTTCATGGGACAATGCATGTAGAATTAAGAATGGCCAAAATGCTCTCTGAACTGTGCATAAAGTTAGAAGATGGAGACTCAACATAAAAGTAAAAGAAAGGCCCTTCGCGGACGGAAGCAGGGATCACTCATGTGATAGAGATACATGCAATTAACTGGCATATTTGACTAATCAGCAACAATGTCATTTCGGAATTTCAATTCATGCGAGCGATCGATTACAAATAGACGACATGGCAGTTAAAGTAGTAAGAGCAACTCTAGCAGAGCCTACGGCCCGACGGAACTGAAAAATAACTGCCACTTACAGTCTTTCAGGAGAAAAAAGGGGCCAAACCTAAACCATGAAAACCCTAACCTTAAAAAAAATTTAGGCCAACCGAAAATTTCCCCATCCAAACTGAGAATGGCCAGTTTGCACGACCATACTAAGAGTGCCCTATATAGCCAGGAAGCAGTTGGCGGGAGGGATTGCACAGGACGCGCCGATGAACATCGGCCCTGGAACTCGCTGGAATCGAGCCGCCCGACGCCAAATTTGCAGGAATCGTCAGAAAATAGAGTGGGAGCGGGCATGAGCTAATCGCGCGGCGAAAGGCAATGGCGGGGCAGTCATGGGAAATACCGCCGTGGGGAGCTCCATCTCCCTCCGTCCTTGAAATAAGTGTACCTCTAGAATTGGTCTTGGTCAAACATTTTAACCTCCAATTTTGGGCAGAGCAGAGCCCGTAAAAATGGCCCGGCCTGTTCTCGGAGGCCCGTAGGTTTACCCCACCGACCGATATATCAGGGGGTCGCGGGCACCTTTCTAGGTCGAACCCTCACTCTGCCCCTCTCCGCTTCCGCCACAATTTCTCGCCGCCTCCGTACCCTAGGTTAAGCTCCAGTGATCGATTAAACTAGATCCGCGCCGAATCTGCTTCGACGGCTATGCTCCTGTCGCCTTGTGACCAGCGAACAACCACGTTGACGCCGCATGGGCTCAGATAAGCTCTCTGCGTCATCCCCCCACCGCTGCTGACGACATGGTCGGAAGCTGAGTGGGCCACCCGTGTCCACGAGCCCCGCATCCATAATTTAAATAGCTAGTTTATATTCGCATTTTGCAATGAATCTCGTAGTGTTCGTGTGATTTGTATTCTCGTAAAAATCAAAAATTAAGAATTTACAGGTTCGAATAAGTGTTCTGTTCCGTGTCACGCATCTACAAACGAAAAAGGCCTAGAAAGAACGAACTCGAATTTTTTTTTTTCATTTTGGCGTTTACGGATACAGCAAGAGTTGCTCTTAGCATAGCTCAAAAAAAAAAAAGAGTTGCTCTTAGCAGTTTCCTCCTAGGCGAGCATGACCGTGGGGCAGCGTACGTGTGACCATGCGGCACTCTACTCCATCATTATATTTCACCGATGGACGCGTGAACCCTTTCTTCGTTCATGGGTTTGGCATCTTTCGGTGACTTAGCGCCAGCGGTGCACATTTTCACCATCGACATGCAAAATATGCCCGTAAGTGGTGAAATAATGAAAGGAAAAAAATAACATGCCGTTGAATCCAATCCATTGGCGCCCTCTCCTGTTCTGGATCTCCGACAGCGAGGCAGAAAAATGGGCTTCCCTAAAACATTGATTCGTTGTTACTGTAATGAACGTACGGCTAGGACGGTATGGAAAAAAAAAAGGCGAAAAACATGCTTTTTTGTCCGAGTACCAATCGATGGACAGAGGTGTGGTGGTGGGTATGTTGCAAGATTAAGATCCAATTAGAGGGAGGTTGAGGGATGCCTTTTCTGGTAGCTCCGGGATGAATCCGTGCACCATTATTCCCTAGTGCGCGCCCAGCCAGCTATGCTTTCGTCCGACAAGGTCGGACCGTCGTCTCTCCAACCTTTCTTTCTTATCCGTACACTTGATAGCTAGGCTAAAGAAGGCCCTAGCTAGCTACACCTACGTCCATCCATGTACCTTCTTCGTCGTGTTCATGCGTGCGCCCATGGCCACTTTTTCGCTCGTCCTTCATTTGTCGGCTTGTGGTTTTGACACTAGTCTTCGTGGTGCATGGACGGTTTATGTAAATCCTCCATCTCAAATTAATTGTCATAAAGTTGAACAAAAGTAGATATATCTAGACATAATTTAGTGTTTGACACATTAACTTATGTCCATCTCTATGACAATTAATTTGAGATGATTTGAGACGGAGGGAGTAACATAGTACCATGTTGTTGTTGTCATGGCACGCACGCAGGCACCGTCGCACGTACGTTGGGGAAATAATCCTATACAACCCTGCTTGCTATAAACTACGCCCATCATATTACGCGTGACAAAACAGATTTCTCTCATTAATCAAAATCCTGTTCCTGAACTGTCTTTTTTTCGTTAGCCAGCATCGTATGGTTCTGAGTATGGTGTACCAAGGGCGGTACCAAGCATGGTCGTATATGATTATTTCCTGTACGTTGCACAACCTCTCGTGCACGTGTGTAACGTGAACGCATTACGCTCATGCATGCATGTCTGACCGACTTGCTTGCCAATATATATACACGTACGTACAAGGTGTGTGTGCGTATATACGTACGTAGTACGCGTACCATGGGCAGGCTAGCATTAGCAAGCTAGTGGTGAGTAATATGCATGCGTGCATGTCCTGTTTGGCTGATTGCATCCATTGCACTATGCTATCAACGTGGCAAGATACTCCTAGACAGTTGTTGCTTGTCACCAAAAGCTATCTATCTTTGGGACCAGATTAGGAGACACGCGATGGCATATTCCAGAGAAAGTTAGGGCGCCTGAAATGACACTCACACACCCCGAGCAGGATGAGAGCCCGCGGTGCTCTCCGCATAGATGTACCAACAAGGTCATATATCCCCAAGCCATGCATCGCATATGACATGCTTTTGTCGTGCTCTACCCATCCCGTCCTATGTCCACCACGCGCTAGCTGGCCATGTCATCCAATGCAACACTGTCAATTAAGTACAGGGCACCCATCAAATCGGCCCAATCCAGATGGATCGTCAAGTTTCATGCCTAACGGGTCGATTACACATGCATGTGATACATGGAATTAATTGGCATATTTGACTAATCAGCAACAATGTCATGTCGGAGTTTCAAATCATGCGAGCGATCGATTACAGATAGACGACATGGCAGTTAAACTAGTAACAGCAACTCTAGCAGAGCCTACGGCCCGATGGAACTGAAAAATAACTGCCACTTACAGTCTTTCAGGAGAAAAAAAGGGGCCAAACCTAATCCATGAAAACCCTAACCTTAAAAAAAAATTAGGCCAACCGAAAATTTCCCCGTCCAAACTGAGAATGGCCAGTTTGCACGACCATACTAAGAGTGCCCTATATAGCCAGGAAGCAGTTGGCGGGAGGGATTGCACAGGACGCGCCGATGAACTTACGCCCTGGAACTCGATAGAATCCAGCCGCCCAACGCCAAATTTGCACGAATCGTCGGAAAATGGAGTTGTAACGGGCAGGAGCTAATCACGCGGCGAAAGGCAATGGCGGGGCAGACTAGTCGTGCGAAATACCGCCGTGGGGAGCTCCATTTCCCTTCGTTCTTGAATAAGTTTACCTCTAGAATTGTTCTTGGTCAAACTTTTTAAAATTTGACCAATTTTATACAAAATAACATCCAATATATACGATATAAAATCTATGTATTATAAAAGTATATTTCAAAATGGATCTAATGATACCAATTTAGTATTATAAATGTGGTTACGTTTTTCAATAAACTTGGTCAAACTTTAAAACAATTGACTTCCATAAAAGAAAAACAGGAGAAAGGAACGATAGAAGCGAGTTTGGGTTCGATGTGTCTCACGAAACGCTGAGGGGCGCCGGTTGAGTAGAAGGCGACGACGCAAGGTGCACCGGGCGCTGCTGCGAGCGGGGGCTCCGGCCATGGTGGCCGCGGCCGCGGAAGGCAGTGGTTCGGAGGTCAGCGATGGGGAGTCCATAGCGAGCTTGGGTTCAGGTCCCAGCCTGCGCGCGGCTACCCTAGGCGACTACCTACTTGGCGCGCTGCGGGAGCGTGCCGGGGAGGGCTGGAGGTGGTTTCGGCTCCGGCGTGCGTGCCAGCAGTGGGGACGGCGGCATCGGAGTTGGCGGATCTCTCTCCGGCGGCGTTCCCGCTGTTGCAGGTATGGCGGCCCCTTGTCGCCTCCCCTCCCGAGAAGGGCTCGGGGGATCGGGGAGCTCTGGATTGGCTCGCTGGTGGTGTCCGTGCCGCTGGGCGGGGCGGCCGGAGGGCTTCCGTCGCTGCCGCCGGCGTGCGACTCGGGTGGGACTGCGTCGCTAGGGTTAGGGACGGATGCTCCCCTTGGCGGGCCGTGGGCCGGTGGACCCTCTGAGGGGTATGACGTTGGGCCGGCCTTCTTTCAGTGTCCCTCGTCTCGGGAGGGGGCTGCTGTCTGCGGGCTGGATGGTGAAAAGAGGGTCGAAGCGCATATGCTGGTTGTGCCCAAGAGGGGTCACAGACGCAGAGCACCCCACTAATTAACTGGCTCGGGGTGCCAGTCGGTGCCCTAGATCACTCTTTAGGGTTTCCAGCCTTCATCGACGACCTACGCCGCCACAGAGAGATCTCCCAGAACCGTGCGCGTGTGGCTGCCCGCGGCGGGGCTGCTCGGCGGTGATCTCGGGGAAGAAGGATGGCTCGCAACCGTGAGGAGCGTGAGTGGAGGGGGAAGCGGCCGTTCGAGGAGCCCAACCGCTTCCGTCCGGAGTTGGAGGAACGCATGGGGCGTGACCTCGAGGAAGAGAGAAGGCAGCAACGGCTGCCGGAGGCGGAGGGTGGCAGACGCCGAGAGATGGACCGGCGGGAGTCGGACCGGCAGCGGGCGCCGCCCCAGGCCCAGCCGAGGGGGCGTGATCCTGGCCGCCCTAACCCCGCAAGGGGCGCGCCACCCTCGTAACGAGGGAGCAGGAAATCAACGAGGCGGCGCTACTGGGGGGAGGGCCCCCGCCGGCGTCGAATGTTTCCTAGAACATAGTCTGCTACAAATGTGGAAAGCCGGGGCATGTGCAGGCGGGCTGCTCGGGAGAGCCGTTTTGTGTCAAATGCGAGTCCAAGGGGCATCTCTCAGTGATGGGCCCTGTGGGGGATCCTGGCCCGTGCTTGCGCTGGATGGGTTTTGGCGAGAAAGGCAGGGGGTTCTTCCACCTTTTCATCCCGGAGGAGAACATCCAGAAGCCGACCCCCAATGTTGCGACTGTGTTTATCAAGGAGGGGAACCTATCATCCCAGCAGGTGGAAGATGAATTCAAGGATTTGGTGGATGAGGCATAGAACTGGCAGGTGAAGCAATTCAGCGACTTCGATTTATCCTTGTGCTTCCCCTCGAAGGAGGTGATGCGCATGGCGACCCTAGGATGGGGGTGGTGCTACCTAGATCCAAATGTCGTGCTATCATGTTCGAGGCGGTGGGGGATCCGATGGCCCCAGAGACGCTGGAGAAAGTTTGGTTGTGGCTAGATGATGTGCTTGGTCCGTTGAGGGTGGAAAAAATTCTGCTGGGGGCAACCTTAGAGCTGGGATGCCAGCTGGAGATCAACACGAAGGCTGTCTCGATTGAGTCTGCTAGATATCTTCATGAAGTTCGCGTGGCGCAAGCCAGTGCGGGTGAAGCCCTTCATTGCGATCTTCGTCAACCTCCAAGGATACAAGATCATGGTGACGAGGGAGGGTAGGGACGGGCCTCCGGAAGATGCTCTTTCACCTCCGTCGCCCGGCAACGATGGGAAGGATGACGATGACGCTGAGGTCTCAGAGGACAGCTCAGCTCAGATGATGATGGAGAAGACTGGAATGGCCATCACAGAAAGAAGATCAAGAGCTCGCTGGTGCCTCCCACTGCCCTTGAGAAAAATGGGGGTCACCGGTCAGCTGCGTTGGACGGGATGGAGGTGATTGACATGGACTGCAGGCCACCTCCGCTGTAGGGGACAAGGGGGTGGTGGAGCCGGTGCCCCCCCCCCCCCGGCCACCATGTTTTTGCAATATGGGACGAACCTGACCCCGGGAGGGGATGTCTTCAAAGCGCTGGGGGCTCGGGTGGCGTACGCACACGCGGAGGTGTCGGCGGGTGCACCGGTGCCGTTCAATCCTAGCGTCTTGTCCCCGGTGCCTAGATCTGGCCGCTTGGTGGTGGGCTCCCTGACTCCAGGGTTCGGTCCATGCGAGGTGGAGTCCAGCTGGGAGAGGGATAGGAGAAGCAAGAGGAATGCGGACCGGCCGTCGCGGGTGGACCGTGCAGAGGATGATGTGGCGGTAGTGGTGGACTCCCAGGCGTGTGGTCCACCGGCGCCCTCTCCTTCGGTGGCGCTGGGGACGTTCCTCACGGCGCCGGTCGTGCCGGAGCTCTCGGCCGTGGTGGCTCGGGGTCTCCGCTCGAAGGCAACCCCGGTGGAGGCTATCTGGGCCAGTGCGCGGGCGGCGGGCGTGGTGGACGGCTCCATGCTGGAGCGGGCGGTGGCGTGCTCGGCGGCTCGGGATGGGACTTCAGTTTCAGCTTCGTTGCCAGGTACGTCTCTGGATCCCATATTCGCGATTCTGCAAGATGTTCCGGATGCCCACCTCCTCTCGGTGGCCTCAGACTGTTGCATTGCGTTTTCGGGGCGGCGGGGCCGCCGACTGAGACACTGTCTATCATTCGTGCCAATGAGCTCGCCCAGGCGGCGCTGGCGGCGGCACGAGTGAGGGTAGAGCAATAGGAAGAGGCCAAGCGGGAGCTCGAGAGGGTAGAGACCGAGGCGAGCCCGACGGTGGAGCCGTTGGCGGAGCCTAACCGTGAGGGGGGATGAGCTCGGTGAGCACGGAGGGTGGCTGGGCTTTACGCTCGGTGGGGGCTGGCAGTGCTGTGCATCGCCGCGCCAAGTGGGCGGCTCCAAGGGGGAGTACGCTCGGTGTGCCGGAAGCCAAGACGGATTGGGAGGTGGCGCCCGAGGTGCGGCTCCTTCCAAGTTGGGAAGATCCAAGCGTGCTAAGTCTGTGGCGCTACAGGGTAGGCGCCCAGCAACCCGCCAAGCACAGGCTCTAGGTCTGGTGTCCTAATGTGTATCCTTTTCTGGAATATCAGAGGTTTTTGCCGGGCGGGGCGCGTCACCCTCTTGAAAGACCTCCTCCGCAAGCACAAAATCGACATAGTGTGTCTCCAGGAAACTTCAAAGAGGACTTCTCGGATCAAGAGCTGGACTCCCTCATCGTTGGGGACAAATTCTTTTTGTGCTGGCTCCCAGCGTCGGGTTGCTCGGCGGGCATGCTTTTAGGGCTCAGAGACAGCGCATTTCAAGTTCACTCGTTTGATAAGGGTCGCTATCTCCTGAGTACCATGTTTCTACACCGGGCTCTGGGTAAGCCCATGATCATCATTGGGGTGTATGGACCTGCTAACCACGCGGACTCTCCTGCCTTCTTGGATGAGCTCTCCGCTAAAATTGCTAGCTGCACTTATCCCATCATCGTGGGGGGTGACTTTAACTTGCTGTGAGGTGCACAAGATAAGAATACCGATAGGGTTAACTGGTCTCGGGTAGAAATGTTCAATAACCATATTGCGTCTTGGGCACTTACAGAGGTACCTCGCCACGGGGCGAGATACACCTGGACTAACAGGCAGCATGACCCGGTGCGGTGTGTCCTGGATAGGGTTCTACTTTCTCCTGAACTGGACGCGGTATTCCCATTGGCGTCTTTAGGGGAGGATCCGGTGTTGGGCTCGGATCACACAACCCTGGTGTTGACAACAGGGTACGACAAGCCGATTTCGGTCAACTGTTTCTTCTTTGAACAAGGGAGGTTGCAGACAACGGGTTTTGTAGACATGTTGGAGTCTTATTGGGCCCAGCTGGCGGCCTCGGCAGGGGGCAGAGATATTACAGACTGGTGGCACCACATGTACGTAGGTCTACGTCAGTAGCTGCGGGGCTGGAGCGGCAACCTGAATAAAGAGTCCAGGCTTAGGAAGGCGAGCATGTTGGCACAGATTGAGGCGCTTGACTTACAGGCCGACACGGGGGGCCTCGACGAGGAGGGCTGGTGCTTCCGCTATTATCTGGAAGACCAACTGCTCCAAATGTATCGTCTGGAAGAAGAGTATTGGCGACAGCGAGGTAGGGTCCGATGGTCGCTCCAGGGGGACGCCAATGCGGCCTATTTTCACGCCGTTGCGAATGGTAGAAGGCGTAAATGTCTTATCACGGTCTTGCAATCTGGGGAAGGCCCCATTTCCGAGCCGCGCCAAATTCAAGAACACATTTACAACTTCTATCGCGAGTTGTTGGGTAGTTTTGCGCCTCGCCATCTTGGGTTGGCGGATATAATCTGGGCCAATCAGGCCCGAGTCCTGGATAGCGAGAACTGGGGACTCAAGCGTACCTTCTCTGAGGAGGAGCTTGAGCAGGTGGTATGGGAGATGAATGTTAATACGGCCCCGGGCCCAGATGGGTTCCCAGTGTTCTTCTTCAAACAATTATGGCCACTTTGCATACACAGGGTCTTGCATATCCTTAATGACTTCATTCTTGGCAGAATCGATACCTCCAGACTGAATTTTGGGGTGCTGTCCCTCATCCCTAAAGTCCCGGGTGCGGACCAGATTGGACAATTCCGCCCCATTGCGTCGATCAATGTGACAATTCCGCCCCGGGTGCGGACCCGGTAGCCAATCGGATTATCAGCCTAGCCCAAACTACCTTTATCAAAGGCCGATTCATTCTTGATGGTGCTCTCGCCTTAATCGAAATTGTGCATGAGCTGAAAGCGAAAAAGCTGGGCGGGATCCTATTGAATCTCGACTTCGAAAAGGCCTACGACAGGGTTAATTGGTCGTTCTGGATACCTGCACCGTATTGAGCAACTCGTCTTAGGGGGACAAACTTCTATCTCCATCAACGGGGAGGTTGGACCATATTTTAGAAACAAGCAGGGAGTTTGTCAAGGGGACCCTCTGTCTCCGGTCCTCTTTCACTTTGTCGCGGAGGCCCTAGCTACTATGCTGTCGGCGGCTAACGCTACGGGACACATCGAGGGGGTTGTCCCTCATCTCTTCCCTGGGTGAATTACGCATCTCCAATATGCGTATGACACCCTTATCTTGATCCAAAACAAGGACCTACACATTGCCAACCTGAAATTTTTGCTGCTTTGCTTCGAGAACATGTCGGGATTAAAGATCAATTCCACAAGAGTGAGGTTAGTGTGTTGGGTCAATCTGAAGTAGATCAAAGACGCGTGGCAAACATGCTCAATTGAAAGTTAGGTTCCTTCCCCCTTCATGTACCTAGGGATGCCAATCTCAGACCATAAACTTACTCTCGAACAGTGGAACTTTCTGGTTAATAAGTTGGGCGGGAAAGTGGAAGTGTGGATGGGTAGAATTCTGTCCTCGAGGGCAGACTAATACTCTCCAATGCTTGCTTGGAGGCTCTCCCCTCCTTTGTGATGGGGCTGTTCCTCCTCCAGGTTGGTGTCCATGCCAAGTTCGATGCTATTTGGGCCCGATTTTTCTAGGAAGGATCGGGGCCCAAGCACAAGCACCACCTGGTGAACTAGCCGGCGGTATGTCAACCGAAAGACTGTGGCGGTTTAGGTCTGTGCAACACAAAACTCATGAACAAAGTGCTGATGCTCAAATGGGTGTGGACACTCTTCCAAGAAGACAACCCCATCTGGAAAGTCATCATTAGGGCCAAATATCAGGAGGCGAGCAATATTTTTGCCTCCAACAGCCATGGGGGCTCGAAATTCCGGAACAGTATTCATAAAGTAAAACTCCTTTTCAAGCTAGGAGCGAAATTCTCGGTCCGGAGCGGCTCCCATACATTGTTCTGGTCGGACTGGTCGATTGGGGAGCGCCCCCTTTGCGAGAGGTTCCCGCTGCTTTTTGCTTTTTTACCTCCCCGTGCATCTCCGTGGAGGCACTTAGCCCCTTAGGGGAGTGAATCCCCTTCCGCAGAAATTTGGATGTTCAGAGACTTGATCATTGGAATGAGCTTCAAGGTTGGTTACGGAGGTTCACCTCCAGGAGCGCCTAGACGTGGTGAGCTGGGCGATTGAATCCGACGGTAAATTCTCGGTTTCGTCGATGTATCATAGACTTGCACAAGGCCCTTCAGTTGCACATTGCGCGAGTATTTGGGAGGCAAAACTGCCGTTAAAGATAAAAATCTTCACCTGGCAACTTGCGTTTGACCATCTCCCTTCTAGCAAACTGGTTGCGCATAGGTTTGGCCCCGCGGATGGGAAGTGTGCGTTGTGTGGGCGCATCGAGGATGCCTCCCACATGTTCTTCAACTGCAACTTGGCGCAGTTTGGTTGGAGTGTGGTGCGGACGCTGCTTGAGTGCAGCTGGAATCCGGCCAACATCCCCCAGTTCTTCGTGTTTGTTCAGACTAGGTTGGGGAGTCAGCGCAGGGTTGCCTGGCTGGTGTTTTCGGCGCTATGTTGGGCTCTTTGGCTTGTTCGTAATAAGTTGTTGCGCCATCCTTCTGACCTCATTTTTAAAATGATCACTCTTCTGCAGCAGTGGAGCGTGCTCTCCAAGGAGGGCGACCAGGAGCTTCTGAGGGAGCTGGCGTCAAAGCTGAGGGGCGTGTACGCCGACCTCGCGCCAAGGCCTGAGGGCATGATCGCTAGTGCCCTGCCTAGTGTGTTAGTGATTTCCGGTCGTGTCGAGAGGATGCCGGACCCGGTGGGTGTTTTCGTCCCCGATTAAGCTGTGTTTTGTTGCTTCTGTGTAAAACTATGTGAACCCTGTGCTTCATTAATTTAAGGCAGGGCCTTATGGCCTAGTATCTAAGAAAAAAAAAAGGTACACTGATTTGAGGAAGGAGGGAGCTTATCCATAATGGCTTCTAGAACGGACATGCAGTTCATGCATGTACATCAACATCCACTAATTAAAGGACTACTATCTTTCACATGAGTTTGTCTGGTTGAACAAATAAAAAATAAATTTATCCCTCAAAAAACAGTAGAGTTTGTTGAAATATAAATACACACCTAGCCTCTTTCCATCAGTTCGGACTTTTGGGATAATTGGCTAGTGCAACAATTCTATATGGTATCAGAGCCACGAGGTCTCGAGTTCGAGACCCTGCTCACGCAGTATTAAAAACAAAAGAAAAAGATTCTGCGGCCCGCACCAATCCCACGCTAAGGACTAAAATAGCCTAGACGTGAGGGGGAGTGTTGAAATATAAATACACGCCTAGCCTCTTTCCATCAGTTCGGACTTTTGGGATAATTGGCTAGTGCAACAATTCTATAGAGTTATTATTTAACATGTTTGCTAATTTTCATGATAAATGTAGTGTGTGTTGATGATACAAAGTGTAAAATAAATAAAAAGAAAACAACCAGGTTTCAAAGACCATAGCTACCTAGATGCTGTAGCCACCTTTTGCTGTTGGAAAAACAACAAGAGAAGATGTACATATAGGGCTCCCTGGTTGCGCTCCTGTTGAGTCTCCTCTAAAATGCAAACGCATTTCTGGCTGGTAGCTGCTGATGTCTCGACACGTTGGTGGGGGGTGGAATCTAACGTACACCTGCCTACCGCTATGCCGTGCCACAGGTCTATTGATGGGCACAACCTATATGCTGTCTGCATGCATGATGAGATGCTCTGGTAATACAACAAGCAGCTGCCTCTGACCTCAATCGGTAGCCGTCGTGTACCGCAAGACCGTAGCTGAGAACATGCATGCGCCGGCCAACTTCATAAAGGAGGTCACACGATCAACTTAAATTATTACTCCTTCGGTGTCGAGATGTAACTTTAGTTTATCTCGACAAAACATATTTAGACATACTTAACGCATCTACGTATGTGTAGTCTATAAAACATTAAAACATACTCCCTCCGTCCGGAATTAAATGTCATAAAGTTTGACAAAAGTGGATGTATCTAGGCATAATTTAGTGTTAGATATATTCACTTTTGTCAAACTTTGTGACACTTAATTCCGGACGGAGGGAGTAGTTATATATATATATTTATATATATATATATAACTAAAATAACCTATTTTTAACTTTATATACTATATATATATATATAACTAAAATAACCTATTTTTAACTTTATATACATTTTCCCCGTGCATTTAGATACAGACAATGGCAGTACACATGAAGCGACAGAACGTACGCATAGAGGTACATGGAAACGTACGGTGGTGCATGGCGACCGTCGAGACTAAGGCTGACGCATGAGGACAAATGGACAGATGATGAGTTGCTCGTGCACTGCAGTCGTACGCAGAAAAAACCACGCTTTTGTACGACGAACACTCCACACTGTATATATATATATATATATAGGATCATTCTATACATGACAAAGCATACGTATATACGCGTGTAACCCTTCCGGTGGCGATATGTAGATATGATATGCATACTTGTCGTTGGTTCCTATTAGGGTTTCCATAAGGAGCCTCCAGGAGCGGCGACTAGGGGCACGACCGCCTACCATCGATCTTCACCGGCCGGCACGCTGGTCCCCTCTCCCTCCGACTGCTGCTCCGGCGGCAGGAGAAAGGGGGACCCTGTTCCTCCGCTCTGTAGTTAGGTTTTGGTTCTGTAGATCGTGGTGCGCCGTTGGGGTGGTGGGAGCAGCGTCGCGACGAATAAATCTGCCCCAACTCTACTCCCACACCGGCGTCGTCCCTCATAGCGACGTCTCAGAGTTGATGGCATCGTGTGTTTGCCGATCCTTCAGATCGGTGACTTTAGAGTTCATGGATGGTGTCGGCGAGGCGGTGGCGGCGATCCCCTCAGGTGTGTCTCTCCTTCTGCTCTGTCCCCGTTGCTGCGGCGTTGTCTCCGACGTCATGGTGGAGCAGGGAGGGTTGGTCGTCCGGGAGTACGCGCAGACGGTTGCCTGCGCTGTTGATAGCTGGAAGATGGTGCATCTTGTGCTGGATTTGTGGTTGGAGGCTGTCAGTTCAGGTATCCTTCTCCGACGTTGTAGTCGTGCGGGGATGCCAGGTCTGGAGTTCGATGGCGTGTCCGGGGACACGTTGCCCCGGTCTGATTCGTTCAACGATAACAGTTTTGCTTTTGGCAAACTATTTTGGAGGTCCGTAAAGCTGTAGATCAGCGATGGAGCCGCGTCGAGCTCAAGTGAAGAGGTGATCTGTCTACTCTCTCTTAGTGGTTGCTTCGGTGGTGCTGAAGGAGAGGGACATGCGATGGTTGTTTGCACAGGATTTTTCTATTCTTTCAGTACTGTAATGTCGGTGTTTACGTGTCTTGTAACCGGAATTTTATCTTATGAATGAGATCGTATTATCTTGCAAAAAAAAAAAAATGCATACTTTCAGTTCATGCCAAATGTAGGAGACAGAAAGTCTCTCCCGATTAGGAAAGGCAGTTAATGAGCACCTTCCGGGAAATTCCATCCCGAATCTGTCAAGCAGCCGGAGACTAACCATACACGATGCATGCATCAAGCGTACATCATTACTTCTGGAAGGAAAACTCAACCGATGTCCATGCCATGTACTCTCTCCGTTCCAATATTAGATGACTTTCAAATAGATACATCTAGTATTGAAATATATCTAGATACGTCTATTTGAGAGTCATCTAATATGGAACGGCGGAGTAGTAGTATAAGCAATCTACCATCGATATCGTAAATTGATGTTCTCGGTGCTACCCGCGATGTAACTTGGTCACTCACTTCTTATATCAAAATGATACACCTCTTAGGGTGTATTCTTGATGATATCGTAGCCCCGTTGCATCTTCAATGTACACAGCTAGACAATCGGCTTTCTACTCTTTTTTATCTTGTAAATGCATTCTCTCTTTATTTTCCCTTTCTTACATAGAGGGTGAGATGCTTGAGCTCCTTTTTTTTTTTTTTTTTTTTGCTATAACGAACAAGCTGGGTGAGGCAACCTTTTTCTTTTAACGGACGCACATGGTGCTTGGGCCTAAGACATGTTATACGGAAGCGCAGCCTATAAGCTACTCTAGCTAACAGGCCTCCACCAAACCGATCTGGGCCTATAGATTTTCACGCGTAACCCTTCTTCGGTGGAAGTAAAGCTAGCCCAAACACGCCCTTCTTCGCTGTATATTAGTGGTCAACTCCTTAAATCTTAGGCATCTCAGGACGGAATGATTATTATTTTTATACTATACTTTTTTTCCGAATTTTCACTAGTTGCCATTTTTCGTAGTAAATGAAGAAAAACTCTATAAAGATAGATTGGATTCTAAATTTTTTTTTCGTGAGAAGGCCTAGCGCCATGAATTATCTGAAACCCTTACCTGAATTTTTGTACTCCCTCCGATCCTAATTAATGATCCTTCACATATTTGTGCATGCATAGGCAAGGGTCTGCGCCCCTTATTTCGGATCGGAGGGAGTACTAGAATATGTAATTACATACAGATATCAAATATCAAACCATCTTCCATTTATGTCCGTCGGCATCGCACCTGTGAGCGAATCTTGTTGCGCCTCTAGACCTCCAATGTACAAGAGCAACCTTGTGAAACCCAAGAGTTGGTAGAACCAGGGGCGTGGAAGGCGTCCATATAAACTAGAAGACGTCGACAACCGTGATCCAGAAAGATAATGTCTGCGACAAGCTAGCATTAAGAAGGAAGTTGAGATATTCCCAACTCGGACCAGAGAGAGATATGAGACATAAAACTCGCAAGTTTCCTAATTGAGCTGTACGATAATAGCAAGTTATACTAATGAGGCAGAGATTTATCCCAAAGTTCACTTCCCAATGATAGCTACGACGATGTTGGGGCGTTGCGAAGTCACAAAATGAACTTCGAATAGCCGTCAATTTCACACCGTATCTCCTTCATGTCCTCCACCATTGCAGAGAGGTACGAACTATTAAGTTGCAATTGAGGTCGACAACTAAAACATTACAAAGGTACGGAACACTACATAATTCAATTGGAGGCTCTCATCCAATCGCGTGAACTACCAGAACTCCGAGATGCTACAAGGTGGTTCACACTCCACAAATTAATAGGAGGCTCCTAACAAATTCCAGCGACTCTGAAAGCCACGAAGATGACCACTTCTGTCTAGTGCGCCAACGAAGTCAAGAGTAAAAAGTTACTCAATGGAATCAACAGGCAAATCAAATTCCATTTATGTATTTTGGAACTAGGTCACCTCTCTCAAATTATAAAAGGACAAGATATTTAAGTGGGAAGTGAGGGAACCTTGTGCTACCTCTTGAGGAAGAAGAGGTCCCCTTATATAGGTCCACCAAAAACTACTTGTTTTCGACCAGACACTTGTCGTCCAGAATAGATGCGGAATGGTACAGAATATTACATACACTCGGAATATTTTGAATTAATTCGGAATACCGAACATAAGGTTATCCTCTTAGATCGGAATCAGTTTGGAAAGTCTAGAATGTTTCGAACACTCTGATAATACTGAACCATTCCAGGTTGATTCCCAATACCTAACAGAAGGTTTTGCCTCAGGTTGGGAATGAGTCCGGAATATTCTAGAGACCCAAATGTAACATACCAGGATTTTGAAAATTTTGAAAAAGTCAAAACCATTACGCATTCATGATCATCATAGCATACTTGCACTTTGATTGCATAAAAATTTGGTTTTAATTTGCTAAACACAAAAATTTAGGTATTATTACCTATTAAACCACATTTTGAATTTAAATATTTTTTCAAAAGTAAGTATTTTATTTTGGGAAATTTTTAGTACCAAAATGCTATAATTTTCTTAAGATTTTCAAAATATATTTTTATGTATTTTTTCTGATTTGTTCTGGTGGAGTTTTGAATTATATGTGAATCATTTGATTTAAAAAACAGAAAAAGAAGAAATCCAGCGCAGGGCCCAGCCCCTCTCTCTCCCTCAGGGCCCAACCCACTCTCTATTCCTCCCCTCTCTCTCGCTCGAAGCGCAAGAGAAGAAATAGCCGGCCCAGATCCCAGCCCCGCAGAGGCCCAAGAACAGAAGCAGCCCACTCCCCTTTCTCCTGCTGACAGAGGTGGCCCGCATGACGCCAGGATGAGGCAACGATGGCGTCACACGTTCTTCCCCTCGCGCACGACACCGAGTCCGGGAAGAACACGATTTTTTCCCCCGATTGATTCCTCCTTTTTCCTTGCGTATTAAGGCACGTTCTTCGCGTCCATATATACACCGCTCCCTCCTCTCTTGTTAGCTCCCAAAAGCCCCATCCAAAACACCCCAGGCTGCGGCAATTCGAGCTCGAAGTCCCGCCGTGGTCGACAGCTAGGGTTCGAGTTTCCGGTGATCTTCGTCGACCCCTGCCTCTCTCCCTACCTTCGTTCCCTCTCTCTCATCACTGCGCATCGTTTTGACAAGGTGCTTCTTTGTTTCCGCCCTCAGGTCGACGCTGCCGTCCGCGACAGGAGCAACCCGCCGGCCCGAGTTACTCCGACGAGCCATCGAGGGAGCTACGGAGATCCACGACCCCGTCGCCTTCGCCACCGAGTTGGCGTCATCTCTACGATCCTCCCGGTATGTTTCTTTTAGCTTCTAGGCCCGTAGAATAGCCGCGCCGTGCCCGCGCTCTCGTCTGCCGCCGCGCGGCCGTGTTCCGGCGAGCACTCCGGCGACTCGAATCAGGGGATCTACGTCAACCGTCAGATCTTCATCGAGCGGCCACGACAGAAGACCCCAGCGAAACGTTTTTTTTTCAATCTCGGCTGCACGATCGTAAATAGATCCAACGCCCCTCGGTGCGCGATCCGTGCGAACCGTTACCATCCAATCAGCACGCTCCATTGAGATAGCCACGGATCGGTCACTTTTTTATTTAAAACAAAATAAAACAGAATTGAATTAAAACTTCAAAAATTCATATCTCGAGTTTTGTAATTCCAATTTCGATGATCTTGGGCCTTTTGAAATCAGCACACTGTGTAGATTAATCTAGGCTATTCAAATTTCAAAATTGAAACGTTCACTCACATGTTATTTGTAGATCTCAATTAATCACTATTACGGGCATAACTTTTTTTTGAAACCTTATGGGCATACCTTTTAATGTACAAACCCTTTTTAGGTGGAATCAATTTCTATGGTTTTGTTTTGATGTCCTCTATCCAGTAGATGCGTTGTAAAAATTATTTATACAACTTTGTAACAGAAACTCTATTAATGTTGCTAATTGCCTGTAATAAAACCCTAGTAAGTCTAATAATTATAATTTGATATTAAATTTGTTTTTCATGCATCATAAACATGTTATTAACATAAGAGAACATCATCGTTAGTAATTATTTCTAGTTGCGAACTTTGTGCATTAATTTGATCATTGCATAACATGCATACATGTTTTTCTATTGTTATTTTGTTTTCTATGTTATGTTTGTTTTGTATATTTATGTGTGGCTTGTTTTGCTTGTTTAGATTGTGAAGAGGACCAAGTCTACTCTTGTTGCTGTTATACTTATTGTGATTGTTCATCCTATTGCCAAGGCAAGTGACATATTCATCCACCCCTCATTTTTCCTATGCATTACTAGAGTTTTGAAGTAGTTGCATGCTAGGTGAATTTTTCTCTAAGTACTATGCTATGCTAAAACCCTAGTAGTTTGTAACACCCTTACCCTTGTTATCAACTATAGCCTTAGCACTTGTAGATGCTATGCCTTGTTTCAATTTGTTTTCTATGATATGGTGAAAAATTCTAAGTATAACCCTCAATGAAACACCTCGGTGGATTTTGGATGTGATTGGATTATGTTGAGTGGCTCCCTAGGGACATATCAATGGTGTTTATCACCAAAGGAGTACACTTGTGGATGGCCACAAAGGAACAAAGAGATTCCTAAGTCCCTCTAAGTTTAGTATCTCCTCGTGCAGCCCTTTGACATATGGGCTCTGTCTTGATAAACTAAGTTGTGAGAGTTCATCCCATGCTTGACATGAAGATGTAGCATAATTATAGGTGGAACGGGTCTCTCTGGTTGGGTTGGATTCTTGCTTATGAAAGATCTCGTCTCAATTCTCTCCTTTCCATCATGCACTCCGGATGTATAGGATGTTTGGGCTAATTGAAGACAAAGGGTGAAAGTGCACAACCTCTGTAGAGTTAGAAACTATGATCATAGCCGTGTCCCCGGTAATGGACGACTTCGAGCAGCTGGACAAGGATGGACAGAAGAATATCAACAACGTTTTGAAGAAATAAAATTTGGCTAAGGAAACATTAGTTACGGTGCTCATGGGTGTGTCCCATGGTGCCAATCTTTTAAAGAAAACTCTTTTTCAAACGTGTTAGGGAAAAACTTGCTTTCTGCAAATAGACTAAACTCCACCAAGCCAGATATGCATGTAGTTTAGACTTGCCTTTTTATATCCACCATAGTGTCATTTGCCAGTACATTGTTGGTATCTGCATATTCCAACGTGCAGGCAGTTCTGATGATGAAGTTTGATCAAGTGCTTGGACCCGAGTCTACACCCAACCTGTAATGCCTGTGGCGCATGATTGAAGATGGAGGCTCATTGCTACTTTTATTTCCATTCTTTAGAACTCTGAGTTTTGCTAGTCTTTCAAGACTATGCACTTTGTAATAAAGCTATACTTGGCTATTCTGGATCCTTTGTAATAATTTTGATACTTCTGCAATGATACTTTACATTTTGTTCTGTGGTGCAAGCATTGATCTAGGGACTAGCCCTTAACACAATGGTTCTTACATTATTAAATGTGAGGGAGTTACACCAAATATTCCTGATCAATTTCGACCGGCTCGCAATAGCTGAATAACTACAAAATTTAGGGAATTTATTCGATGAAACTTCTAGTTTACTTCAGTAGGGTATATAGGAGGGCTAGTGGGGGTGCAATTTTTTTTTTTCAGTGTACCTGAATGATTTCCCCAAGACTTTCATCGAACAACCCCTATTGATTGTAGATGGTAATTTGATAGAATAAACACTATAAATTATGGGCATCATATTCGTTCTTTTTATCCTTCTTGAGGGATCAATCACGGTCTTGAGGTTTTCATCAGATAAATCTAAAATACGTAGCACATGGTGAGATTTCACTTATGTTGTTAACAAACTACGAAAACCACTTTGGGGTAAAAAATTCCCTTTTACTTGACAAAGAAAATACATTGCGACATCATACCCTCCGTAGGATGGCTCCACCCTAAACAAACGCTCATGCCCGACAATCAACACAAACCTTTAACTCGTTTGCCCATGAATTATATTTGGATCTAAATTTTTGTGGCATTGGAGATATTTATTATTTTTATTCAATAAAAATACGTTAGAATTTCCATGATTTATATATTTTACAATAAATAAAAATTATATTAAAGTTAGATTGGATTCCAAATTTTTATGTATTTTACAAATCATATTTTTGGTGATTGTAACATGCATGTTGTTGACCCATTATAAATCGTGCATAAGAGGGGAGGAAGGTTTGACCAAACAAAGCAAAGAAATGAGTTATACTAACTAATGATAGAAAGATGGGGAAATAAGAGAACAAGAACATGTTCTTGACAACTGACTTACTCTTGATTTTTCTGTTAGTTACTAGTAACTTGCATGACATTAATCGACAAGGAACTATTAGGATTTCTTTTACTAACTTGCACAATCTTACTCTAGATGCCACTATTAGGATGGATATTAGACTCTTATATTATATTACCCTCTATCAGTGGTAAAAAAAATTATATGCTACAAGAACTTTTTTTGTCGAGAGGTGTGTAAAAGAATGTTATATAGGCATATGTTTAACCCATTAAATGGATGAATTAGTTCAACACAAATAAACCAATCTAAGAAACCAGGGAAACTGCGACTTCACATTATATTTCTACTTCGGAATCGCTGTACCACAAATGTTTCGGTTGTATATATATTAAACTATTTATTTATCGACACAATTATGTGGTCGGGGTTGTACCTACACGAGTATTATTATTATTATTGTTTTATAAATATTATATTAACACTGATATTTTATGACACTATAAGATGTATGAAGTAAAAATGGTTAGTATAACTTGTGTTTGGGTTAGTATAACTCGTGTTTAGTTTTTAGATAATACAGACACGCCTTACATGTTGAGATTGAGTTGGGCCGGTTTATAAATTTCCGCAGTGGTCGAACTCAAAGTGCAAGTTCTTAATCATCTTCCCTGTCTTCAAATTCTACCTTAGAAGTTTCATGATCACAAAATTCAAGCGTCTCAAACTCTACTTCCACACAGAGTGATCCCTTGAGTTCATGAAGCTTTATCACATAGATATTCATCCTTTTTTTAATGTCCTAATGCCAAACAAGGATTGATGTTTACATGCTTTCTCGCTTTAGGGAGGATATTAAGTCACAACTCTTGGCATTTCTTTCTTATATCAGTTATAAACTTCAAATCTATGATACCTTTTGCTACACTCACTAACATGGAATGTTGGGATTCATAATTTAATGAATTTTGTGTGTTTATGTTGAATCACACTTTATGCATTGTTATTCATCAGTTTGAATCACACAAAATGCATCTCCCACCGATACTAGGATATGTTGAATCACACTTTATGCATTGTTATTCATTAGGTCTAAGAATTTGTTAATGCGTTCATAACCAGCTTTAGTTCTTCCTTTGTCACCAACATATGTTTCCCAATTTTTTTTACTGACAACCTTATCATCTAAAAGTCCCCATGCTTCATTGATAGTACTTTTCATAAAAATAGCCCTAGAAACAAGGTCTAATTCATCTCTATTATCACTAGTTAGGTGTGTCGTGGGATAATCACGGCAGATGTTACCTGGGGTAACTGATCTCGGAGCAAGTCGACACAGGTATTTGGGAGAGGGTTTAGCTCGAAGGAAAACATGGTGAAAAGCAATCTAAGAACCGGAAAGCAACTCGCCGGCTCTCGATATTATTATACTGGATACTCGATAACAGGTGTTACAACTATGACTTGAATCTCTGGCAAACTAAACCTAGGGGCCGGTTTATAAAGCACCCGTACACCCCTAACTTGCCCTTCAAGGCACATCTTGAGTCCTACTCGAACTCCACATACAAAGCCTAACTTTCCTTATCGCAACCCACAAGCCGGGTTACGAATCTCACAAGCCTTTGGGCCTTCTAGTAACCTCTTTACCCCTATCCGGGTATTGCTCAGCTCACCTTGGGCCGGATTATACCTTGAAGTGGGCCTACCGGGTTACTATCCCCCCATCAGTAGTCCCCAGAATAGCTTGGGCTTCCAAGATTTACTCTTCGAAGCGCTGGCTATTCCCTACAGAAGCATTAGAGGCAAACACATGAGGATCAAGACGCAGCGCGTCGACGAACAACCGTGACAGGTACCAAGGAAGCCAGGTAAGACCCGGCTCTCCGTTAATCTCCCAGACTTAAATCTTAATAAGAAACTCCCTGACCTCACATCCTTCTTGATAATTACCGCTGATACAAGGAAGGCAATTTCCCCTTCCTTTTTCCATGGATCATATTGGTCTGCGCACAAAATGTGCCTTTCAAATTTCGAAATGGCCAATTACTCCGTACTCCCCGGGTCCCGACCGTTAGGCTAAGCCCTTCCATCCGGATGGTTATAAATAGAGCCCAAGGAACAAACCCTAACTCTTAACGGCTCATTTCCCCCATTCCTCTTCTCCTCAAACCCGAGCTCGCGAAGTGCCACCACGGAAGCCCCACGCACCTCACCGGAGCCCATCCGCCGTCGCCTGCGCTCCGCCGTCGCGCGACTCACTCCAATCCCCAAATCCGCCGCCGAGCGCCCGGTCCGCCGACCAACAACCTCAAAGGGACATCAATCTTGCGCCATCTGTCTCCGCAAAGCTCTTCTTCAACCCCCTTTGGTAAGCTCCTCATATCCCCCAGCTCATCCTCGTAATTTCTCATCCTTCCCTTGGATCAGATCTGAATCAAGTGGTCCGCGATTTCCCGGGCCGCGCCGGATTAACTCACCGATATTTACCATAATCATCCCCATAGATAGGATTCATAGCTTGTATTGCTCTCCTAACTCCAGTAATCATTAACTTGGCCACAAATTTGGAAATAAGATTCCCAATCTAGGCTCGGGCCATCTAAAATTTCCGCCTTTGTTATCCCTCCTCAGAGAATCTCACTTCTCCGAATCATTCGTAGATGGTAGGCATACAAACACCCTCCCAACTTCTCCAAACACTTGCTTTTTACGGAAAACTCTATAAGGATTGAAATGGCACATGATACCCGGACAAACCATACTTGACCCCGCAAGGCAATACCCGGAAAGTGTTTAAATTGCCGGTAACCGCTTATCTGCTAACTTCCGAGTTTTTGTCTCTTACGTCCTTTTCTTCAATGTTTTACCAGGTCAATCCCATGGCACCCAAGAGGCAGGGGAAACAGCCGGCTAAGGCTAAATCCTCAAACTCCATATCGGCCAATTGGGGGAAGTCCTCTGTCACCAAGGCCAAACTGGAGGAGTTGGTCGAGCTCGGAACCCTACCTCCACAGGAGGCTATCCACTGGCGAGTGCCAGGCAGTGAAACCCGGCCTTCTCCAGCGACGGATGAGGTAATATGCTTCGTTGAACATGTGACCCGGGGCTTTAGGCCTCCGGGTCACCCCTTCTTCCGGGACGTCCTAGACCATTACAATCTCCGTATCTTCGATATAGGTCCAAACTCCATTTTGAACATCTCCCATTTTATCGTTCTTTCCGAATCTTACTTGTGCACTCCGCCAAGTCTAGCCCTCTTCGTCGAACTTTTTCAGTGCAAGCCGTGTCGCGAAAGCGGCGACGGCGCACTTCTCACTTGCGGCGGGGTTTCTATCCAGCGCCGCAAGAACTCCCTGATGCCTCCTATTTCTCTCAATTCCCACGTAAAGCACTGGCAGCTTTCATACTTCTACTGCCGGGATACCTCTCCACCCGGTGAAAAGAAGTTGCCGGGTTACTCGGAGGGTCAACTTGACATCTCCGAGAAATTCAACGCCTTTGCGCCTGATTCGGACAGGGAGGCGATCTTGCCCTTGTTAGCTAGGATCTCCATCTTGTCCGCCCGAGGCCTCATCGGGCTAAACCTGGTGAAGACCTGGGTTAGCTTCCGCATTCAGCCAAACTCCATTCGTGAGAAACTGATGTGCGAATACTCGGGTCAAACCACGGACCCAATCCGATTCTCTACCCGCACCCTTGCTCCGGGTGACATTAACAAAACAATTAAGGGTTTCCTGACAGAGAAGCTCGAGGTAATCCGGGGCATAGCCGGATTAGAACCTTTTACCCTCGAGAATCCAACCCCCGCAGTAAGTTTTCTGCCTTTTGATTTTGACTTCTAACAACTTACCTTTATTCGCTTCTCTTGACTCGATATTAATCACTATCCTGGCATCTTCTCCTCAGGCCGATGATGACTTTTGGACGGTCGACACCCCTCCTAATTCCGAAGACGGGGAGGAGGAAGACGATGTCATTGACTCGAATGAAGGTACATACTTGATTCCCTTACTCACGTTATATCCTGCCTTTTATTCTTCTTTATGCTGTAACTCGGATATTTTTCAGAGCGAGAGGACCAAAGCGAAGAAGAAGAAACGGACAGCAGGGGCGGGTCCACCAGCGAGGAGGAAGAGCCGGAGCCGGCCACCAAAGCCGGAACAAAGAGGAAATCCCAGAGGATAGCCCTCCAGGTTTTTACTTCATCTCCTTACACTTTGGTTTTTTGTTCCCATAACGTCACTCCGGGGCTAACCCCATCTCCACCCCTTTTGATCATAACTGAAGGAGCCACCCGCGACTAGGCGCCGAGTAACCCGGAATCATCCGGGCAACGAGACCCCTAACCCGGTCGCTTCGCCTCCCCCGGTTCAACACCCTGGTATTTGTTGTAAACAAAATTTCTTTCCGGTCATTCCTTTGTAACATAATCCCAGACCTTTCTTGCCATTTTTCAGTCTCTTCCGGGTCTAGTGACGGCTTCCCCTCGGACTTCCCGGTGAACACCGGGTAAGCGCCTTTTCCTGATATTATACCGAACTTCCATCCCTTTTTTCTTTTAACCAGAGATTAATTGTGCCTTTGCACCTTCTTCAGAGCCACGGTTATTAGTAGCGACCAGGAGGACACCGAGGCTAAGGTCCGGGTCGAGAACGAGCCGGCTGACGATGCCTTCACCACGGCTGGCGACGAGCAAGTGTCGCCACCGGAGCCAGCTAGGCATGACGCCGAGTATCCAACCGCTTCACACGCAGGCGAGAAGGAGAAGGGAGCAGCTTCAAGCGCGGGAGGGGGACCAGACTCCGACATTCGGATGACCCGGGTGCCACCTCCTGTTACAAGAAATGCTCCTTTTCCCACTTTCCAGGTATCCGAGCCATCTAACTCGGATAACGCTGACTTTAACCAGCTGATGAGCGCTCTTCTTGCCATGAAAGCTTCAGAAGGGACTGTCTTAGAACGCATGGCTGCAGCACATCAGGTAACTTTTACTTGGTGCTCCTTATTATACATCCAGTCCCCAAGTCCCGAGTATATTTTTTTTTTTTTAATTATCCTCGGTACTTCGCATAATACTTTTCGGTAATCATTTCCTCAGACGAAATACTCTCGTGACACCCGGCTTATAGCTTCACCCGGCTTTTGCAGGCAGAGATTACTCAGTCAGATGAAGCGTTACTTAAGGCTGAGCAGCTCTTGCTGGCTGAAGTTAAGCGTAGGGAGGCCCTTGAAGCGGAGATAAAGACTTTGAAAAAAGACGTCTCCACATACAAGAAGAAGTACAATGCTGCCCAGTCCTCGCTGAATAACCTGTCGACTCAGCTTACGGACACTTACCGTATCTTGCTAAGTAAGTTTGCTATTTGCGATTAATTTGCGTATCTCTATCTTGCCGCTGTAATAACCAATATTACTGATATGCTTTTGCATGTTTAGGTGCTAACCTTGCTGCTCCGGAGGAGAATGCCATCACTCAAGTTAAAACTCTGAAGACTGTGCTCCGGACGTTTTTTGCCGGCACGAAACTTTTGCTGGATGCTATCAAGTGGCCTTCTGAGGTATACCCGGGCGAGGAGAACCTTATACAGGCCTTTTCCACAGCACCTGGATGGATTGAAATACTGAAGCGCTCGTCCTGCCGAATTGGGATGACCCGGGCTTTAACGCTGGCGAAGGCTTATTTTCCAAAGCTTGACCCGGCGAAGATAGTATCCGGGTTCCCAGAGTTTAAAGCTGACGGATCCAAATTCAAGCCCCAGGATTTCAAAGCTATACAATCTGCGGTACGTCCTTCAGCCACAGCTTTGGCCGACAAGATGGATCTAAACACGATTATGAGCTCGTATGATTCTGAGGGCAAGGTTATCCTGGTGGAGGCACCCCCCCTATTGATATGTTGGACAAATGGTCGACTGATCTGGCTAGGAGGAAGGAAGAGGCTGCAAAGAGGGAAGCAGAGCTGGGCGTAAAGCCGTCTACCTCTACCCCAGCCGTGCCCCCGCCTGTTCGTCCAGATGTGAAGAGCCCGGGTAAAACTGCTGGCAAGGCCAAGAAGCAAGTCCAAGACTTAGACCCGGAGGACCACTCTCAAGACGCCGAGTAGGACGCTGCCTAGTGCTTTTGCGTTTCTCGAGACTGATATGACTTTTGCGGTGCGCCTGTGCACCATTGATGCTGACACTATGACTTTGCGTTTGTGAACTTATGATAACTCTTTGCCTCCCCTGGCTTTTGATAATCTCGATCCTTGTGTTACTTATAAGCTTATTCTCGATACTTCGAACTCTTGTTTTCAATTTCCTTTGGAGACTCGGCTAGCCGAGTATCGTAGGTTTTGATAGATGAACTTTTCTTTAAGTCCCCAATACTCGGAAATTAAGGTTTACAGGCTTTGGTAGTTAAACAGTTTGTTTCTGTTTCGAAGTCCCCAGTCCCCATGACCCAAAGTACGAGCTATGGGGGCGTGGCCTTTCTCAGATGACATACTGCTGTTTACCAAGCTGAATACCAATAGCTGTTTACATAAATACTGAAGTCATGCTTAATACTTGTTGAGTTTCCGGCTTTTTTAGCCTTATACTCTGCATGGACTTGTGGTTTAGATGACCCTTTTGATTATCTTGTACTGTAAGCCGGCTTTCGCGTGGATACCATGTCGTTGCATCTATACGAAAAACAAGATCAAGCAAGCTACATTGGGCTGCATAGTTTGATTGTAATCGTACGTGAACAGATCATGCCACTTTAGTGCGAGTCACATCGAGCTTAAGTAAGAATAACCAAGAAATTTGGCTCCTTTGTCCGGTTATAAGATTGCAGCTGTACCCGTTTTTTCGAGTAATCAGCCCCCATAACTCATAGGCATCATGGCCGGGTCTCCGGGTTTTGTGATTACTTATTGAAGCCGACCACCCCCGGAGACCTATATTCACACAATGTATTTCGATGATACTGATGTATTGATAGTAACAATGTTACTTACTTGTAACTGAAGCAAAGACCATGATAAGACTCGAAACCATCTTCTTTTATTGATAAAAATTTCTTTTTTGAATCAGCAGGCCGCCTCATTAAAAACCTTCCAGTTCCCGTAGGTACCCTGGTAAGGAAAAGAGTGCGTATGAAACCCGCCGTCGATTACACTGCTTTAGTTACTCCCGAGAGTCGGCCTCGCGTTGGTACGGCCGATGCACATTCTCCACTTGCTATGCCCCTTCGTAATGAGTACCGGATTTGCTAGCCAATCCGGGTATATCGCCTTTGAAACGTGATCAGCCGCGGATGGTGGTGCATCTTCTTCTTCCCTACTGAGAGTTTTGAAAATATCGTTCCTGATGAAGCCTACCATCTTAGGGTCTTGTTCTGCCCTAACTTTTGCTTTGTCCCCCCCAGGAGTTGGCTTTTTTGACGTTGCCCTCTCTTCTAGGTCTACCTGAGAACGGTAATGTTTGAGCTCTTCCTTCCTACAGGCTTGCTCGGCCATTGCCGCGTCTCCCTCATCACACTCAGCTGCTATATCTCGGTTTCCGTGTATTGTAATGGTCTTCTTGGGACCCGGGATTTTCAGTTGTAGGTACACATAACACGGTCTCGCCATGAACTTGGCATAAGCCGGCCTCCCAAACAATGCATGATAAGGGCTGCGCAACTTTACTACCTCGAAGGTAAGCCACTCGACTCGGTAGTTGTCCTTTGACTCTCCAAAAGCTACTTCCAGTGCCACCTTTCCTTCAGGGCATGCTGAGTGACCCGGCACTATCCCGTGAAAAACTGTTGTACTCTTTTGCAGCTGCGATTCCTTTAAGCCCATACGCAGAAAAGTTTCCCAGTACAGGATATTGATACTACTTCCTCCATCCATCAAGACCTTTTTCAGCTCGTAGCCGTTGACCTGTGGTGCTACTACCAAAGCTAAGACTCCCGGGTGATCAACTCTATCCGGGTGATCTTTCCTGCTCCATGTTACCTCTTGTTCTGACCATCTCAAATACCTTGGGACAGCGGAAGAGACCGAATTAACTGCTTGTTTCAGTATCTTCTTATCCTTGTTAGAGCCTCCTGTAGTGTGCACATGATATTGACCCAGCTGTTTGGGGTTAGCTTGAAAACCTCCTGCTCCACCTTGATTGTTACCTTGATTTCCAGCTGGCGGATTGCCGGCTGGGGGCGGTCCGTTACCCAAGTTTCCACCTAGACCCGGACCTCCTCCTCGGCCCGCACCTCGCATAGCTCTGTTCACTTCCTCGTTCTTCCACCTTTGTAAGTCGGCACATTGCTCCAATGAATGATTGGCCGGCTTGCCATTCCTGCTATGCTTCGGGCACGCCATCCTAAATATGTCCCAACTGTTGCTTGGTCTTGGAGGTCCTTGGTAGTGTCCCCCATTGTGATTTCCAGTATTAAAATTCCCTTCGGATCTAGCTCTTGAAGACCCGGCCTCCGTGTTGGCTACAAACTCGGAATTCCCTTCAAACGGGCGCTTGTTTTGGCTACTTCCATTATTGTTTGGCGCCGATCCATTGCCGGTTTTCCCGCTGCTACTTGCGTTTGCTTTTGCTTTCTTGTCATCAACTTCCTCCTCTGTGGTATCCGTTGCAGCGTGTTTGTTGCACGCATCCATTAACTCCCCCATTGTAACCTCCGCTGCATTCCTACTAGATTTCATGCGAGTTAGCTTTTGCACTAAAGGAACATACTTACATGTTTTTGCCATAGCTTGTAGCGCGTCCTTAGGCTGGATATCCGTAGACGAGTGGAGTACCTCCATAACCCGGCGTACCCAGCTGCGTGCTGACTCTCCTTTCTTCTGAACGCATCTTTCTAAATCATCAATAGTAAATAACTTTCTGCATGTCCCATGAAAGTGCTTGATGAATGCGGTCTTTAGCTCCTCCCACGACTTGATCGATTTTTCCGGTAGGTTGGTGAACCATAACTTTGCTGCTCCCTCTGACATCATTAAGTACATGAATTTGGCTTGAAGATTCTCGGATGCGTTGCGAATTGACATTGCCATCTCATAGCTGCTCAGCCACGTTTCTGGATCCATTGTTGGCTCATAATTTACTACTTTCCCCGGTTCTTTGAACTTCTCCGGGTAAGGTTCTGCTCTGATATCGTCCGAGAGGCACTTTGGTCCCGCAAGGGTGGTTGGGGCTGGTCTTACCCGGGAAACACGTGACCCGGCTGGAGGTACCGCGGGGTGCGGCACCGCGGGTAACTCGTGTGCTGCAGACCCGGCCCCGGCTCTTCTGGCTCTGGAACTGTCCACCACCGCCTGCGCTGCTGATACTACTGGTACGGTCTGGATACGCGGTGGAGGCGGCATTTGCTGCTGCTCTTCCCTTCGTTGTGCCGCACTTGTTTGGATATTGCCCTGTTCCTGACTGGCGTACGGCGTCCCATGCATCCCGCTTCTATGATCCGGATAATTGGCTTGCTGTGCTACCGCGGTATGTAGCAGATCGATTGCTCGTCGGGTTCCTTCCGCATGAGGCGAGTCTCCCACAGGGATCTGGTTTAATGCGAGCGTTGCTGCGTACACGTTGTCCATGGGATTGTTGTAATGACCTGCTGGTGTGCGGAATCGTGATGGTGGTGGCGGCATGGTATTGCCGGCTGTCACCCCTGTCTGTGGCAAAGGTAACCTGGCTGGCACGTTTACCGGATGTGCTCCCGTTGAAGGTCGCGGTATGGTCCCTTGGTTCGTCGGTGGAATCGGTTGATCTTGAGGCGTGAACACCAGGGCAGTCGGGTTAATAACCCCTCCTGTTGCCGGCAGCATAGTTCGGTGCCTTTGATGCATCCTTGTCGTTTCCTCCCGGAGCCGGGTCTCTCGGTCATCCAATTCGCGCTGCCGCGCGGCCATCCCCTGCCTTTCTGCTTCCACTTGCCTTCTTTGCTGCTCCAACGCACGACGAGCCACGTCCAGGTCTCTTACACGCTCTGCCGCGTTTTCTGGGGTAATAACTGTGGCCAAGACTGTGGGGTCCAAAATCAAATTATTATCAAACAGAGCCGGGTGACGCGGGTTTGAGGGGCCCGCCCCCGGGGTCCGGTTTGCTTGGAACCCGAACATATTTGCGTGTCGCTCCTCGTCTGCTGGGCGACTGGTGACAGACGCCGACTCTCCATCGACCTGGGCCAAGACCGGGTCAACTGCTCCTTGCTGCTGGGCCGCTGCCTGAACCGCCCCGGCTGGCGCCGCGGCCGCGTTTTCTTGATTGAGATTGGTCGCGGGAGCCGCATAGACCGCAACCCGGCGCATGATGCCCGGTGTAGATTCGTATTGTTCTTCCTCGCTGTTTTCCTTTTCATATCGATCCTCCAATAAATCCCGTATGGACTCGGTATCATCCTCCCTCTCTAACTGACCCGCTGTTCCAATCGACTCTTCTTTTTCCGATCGGACATACGTGTCTTCCCCTGACACAGAATCAGATCCAATATTATCACAATTCGAACTGGAAGTACATACCATACCGATGAAGACGTTGACGCTGCCGACTGTCACGATGGATCCGGTTTCGAGGTGATCCGACTCTGGCCCCCAGCCAGAATCGTCTACCATCTTCTCTCCTTTGCTGTTGACGTAGACTTCTCCGACGATGAGGTTCTTCATGCTCTTCCGAGCTTCTCCCGTGATGTAAACACCTTTGGACGCAGGCCCCACGGTGGGCGCCAACTGTCGTGGGATAATCACGGCAGATGTTACCTGGGGTAACTGATCTCGGGGCAAGTCGACACAGGTATTTGGGAGAGGGTTTAGCTCGAAGGAAAACATGGTGAAAAGCAATCTAAGAACCGGAAAGCAACTCGCCGGCTCTCGATATTATTATACTGGATACTCGATAACAGGTGTTACAACTATGACTTGAATCTCTGGCAAACTAAACCTAGGGGCCGGTTTATAAAGCACCCGTACACCCCTAACTTGCCCTTCAAGGCACATCTTGAGTCCTACTCGAACTCCACATACAAAGCCTAACTTTCCTTATCGCAACCCACAAGCCGGGTTACGAATCTCACAAGCCTTTGGGCCTTCTAGTAACCTCTTTACCCCTATCCGGGTATTGCTCAGCTCACCTTGGGCCGGATTATACCTTGAAGTGGGCCTACCGGGTTACTATCCCCCCATCAAGGTGTGTAATACTAACCAAGCTGGTAGTTCATGATGGAGGCAGTAATCAAGTAATTCACGGAATCTTATGTAAACGTTTAGTAAACTTTCTTTGGGCATGTTCTTGAAGGTGGTGGTCATGCGCCTTGCTCCATTAGATTTCCTTTATAGATAAATGTAAAGCAGAAGGGACACGGTAATTTATCACAAAAATGAAAATAACCTTTGACTAAATATTTTGATCCTTATCTCATCATCAGTAAATGCATTAAACTTTAAAGAGCCACATATCTCTTAAAGAAATCAATATGACTGTATGGATCTTCGGTATCATCACCTTTGCACTGCCTAGTGTGCAACAAATCAAGCATTATGGGGTTATTTCATAACCTTCTTCATTCATTCTAGGATCGACCTTCAGAAAAGCATTATCAGGTGGTTGATGGAAAAAGTTGGGAAACCCCAAGTGTAGGGTGTGAAGAGTGCACCGCCAAGTTTTCCCTCAGAAAGAAACCATGGTTGAATGGACTAGTAGGAGAAAAAATCACTTCCAAAGGTTGATACAACTGATGTGGCAGGGCGTACTACCGGTTCAAAAGCAACGTGGAACCTACACAACACAATCAAATCACTGTACGCCCAACGAAGCAGTGAAATTGTCAATCTCACCAGTTTTGCTGAAAACAAAGAAGTTAAACATATGGTGTGAAAAACAATACTCGTTTGCCGTAGATGAAAAAAGAACAGTGATGGCGGAAGGAAAACAGTAGGAACATTATTATAACAGTGATTGTGGTGGTTGTATTATCAGTATAAAGGAAATGGACCGGGGTCCACATTTCACTAGTGGTGTCTCTCCAAAACATATAGATAGCATGTTTGGTAAACAAATTACAGCCAGTCAATTGTCAGATATAAAGGTGTGCATATGCATGACATGATGATTACTCTGTGATTCACGCGGGCATTACAACATGATGTGTAGACCGTTATCCAACTGCATCTATGACTAACAATCCACCCTCAGAATTTCATCTAAGCAAACCTTGGGTATTAAGTTGCAAGCAACAGATAATTGCATTAAGCAAAATATGGCATGTAAACATCATTGTTTTCTCTCTAATGAAAACAACACATCCCCCACACGTTACGTTTCTGTCACTCGAGCGTGAGTGAAAGGGTGGAATGAACCCACTATCGAGCATAAGTACTCCCTCTTGGAGTTACAAGCATCTACTTGGCTAGAGCATCTACTAGTAACGGAGAGCATGCAAGATCATAAATGAAATACACATGATAGATTCGTAATCATTGGACATAGCATTCAATATACATCGGATCCCACCAAACACAACATGTAGCATTACAATAAGATGAGCTTGATCATGTTAGGCAACTCACAAGATCTAAACATGAGGCATAAAGAGGAGAGAACAACCATATAGCTACTGCTATGGACCAATAGTCCAAGTATGAACTACTCACGCATCATTCCGGAGGGAGGGCATGGTGATGAAGAGCCCTCCGGTGATGATTCCCCCTCCCGACAGGGTGCCGGGGAGAGCTCTAGACCCCCCCCAAACTAGGGTTGACGATGACGGCGGTTGCAGATGTTTTTGGTGGAAAAGGCTCGAGTACTTAGGGTTAAACTCCCGAGAGGTATAAATAGGCGGGAGGGCAGAATCGGTAGGCGGCCAGGAGGCCCACACAACCCCCAGGAGCGGCCAGAGGGGGCGCCGCCCTATGGTGTGGGGCCCCTGTGGCCCCCTCCGGGTCCCCTTCGGACTCCATGTGCGCGACAGATTTCTAACACTTCCGGGCTTCAAATCATTCCGAGAATATTTGAAGAACAACTTTTCTGAAACTAAAAACAACAGAAAACATGAACTAGCTCTGAGGCATTTTGTCAATAGGTTAGTCCAAGAAAATCGATTAAAATGACATAAAGTGTAAAGGAAACATGTAGCATATAGTATGAAAACAACATGGAACATCAGAAATTATGGATACGTTTATCACGTATCAACATCCCGAAGCTTAGTTCCTACTCGTCCTCCAGTAGGTAAACGATAAAAACAAATAATTTCTGAGGTGACATGCTACCAACATAAAATTGATCATCAAAAAGTAAAAGCATATGTAAAGCTGAGATAATGGTACTTTAAACACAGGCATGATAGATATAGTTTTAACAATGAAACTTAGCAATCCCCTTGCATCATGACAAGTAACACAACTAAAAGATCATGAATAATAATGCACTTGAAAGTTATACGTTTGTTTCGTGCATAAATAAAACATATCAAAGTGATATTTCGCTTGTCCTTTGGTGGGGTAAAACATAAATGCCAGGGCACTGATGACCCACAAGTATAGGGGATTGCAACAGTCTCCAAGGGACGTAAAACCCAAATTTATTGATTCGACATAAGGGGAGTCAAAGAATATTTATAAGCCTTAACAACTGACTTGTCAATTCAGCTGCACCTGAAAGTAGACTTGCTCGCAACAATTTATCAGTGGTAACAGTTTTATAGCAGCAGCAGTAGTGAAATAATAGAAGGAATAAAATAGTAACAACAGTAGAAATCGCGGAAAACAACAGGATGGGAGTATCGTAGGCATAGAGGGAATGGATGAATGGGTGTTGCATGGATAACAAAGGTCATGTAATAATCTAAACATGGGCATTGCAGATAATAATAATAATAAAGCATCCAAGTTCTAGGCTAACCATAGGCATGTGTTCCAATATAGTCATACGTGCTCGCAATGAGAAACTTGCACAACATCTTTTGTCCTACCAGCCCATTGCAGCGGGGCCTCAATGGAAACTACTGGTAATTAAGGTGCTCATTAAAAAAAGCACCGGAGCAAAGCATTAACACTCTGTGAACACACGTGAGCATCACAACAAAACCATCCCCTCCGGTTGTCCCAGTTTCTGTCACTATTGGGCCTCGGATTCCGGACAACGACATGTGTAAACAAATTGCAGATACGATCAAGAAACATAATTATACTCATGAAACAATAACATATTCAGATCTGAGATCATGGTACTGGATACATCCATTTTGCATCACTATTTTATATCATAATTTTCTGTTATTCATCGATATATTTCATGTTATGATGCATCTCTTATGTTATTTTATCTTATTTTGCATGTTTTATAATTTTTGGAGAATAAACATCGGGACCAGAAATGTGATGGAAAAAGCACCGTCGAGATACCATATTTCAGAAGATCATAAGAAGAAGGGGGACATCCGGGGGTTCCTAAAAGTCCCGAGGAAAAAACAGAGCCAGAAGGAGAGCTAGAGGGGGGGCACCAGGGGCCCACACCTAGGGGTGTGGCCACCCTGGCCCACCTCCGAGGGTTATCTTTGGCCCCCTGACCCCGAGGGAACCCTAAGCCCCATTCCATCCTCGAAGAATTATTCCGCCGCTGCTGCGGGGCGGAAAACACCTGAGAGAGAAAAGCTCTCCGAGAGGGAGAAATCTGCCGGGGAAATTCCTCTCCGGAGAGGGGAAATCACCGCCATCGTCATCGCTCCGGGCATCATCAAGATCGTCATCATCATCGTCATCACCACCAACACCATCACCCTCATCATCCACCTTCATCCCGCTATAACAATTAGGGGCCTCTAACGTTGTTTTGCATTAGATATCTCTCCCGGTGTGGATTACTTGTTAGTAGTTGATGCTTGTGAGATTTATTGGTGTTTGCACTTTATGACCAGATTGTTATCATCCATTATATCACCTCTAATTATGATCCATATGATGTGTTGTGAGTAGTTCGTTTTGTTCTTGAGGACATGGGAGAAGTCAAGTTTTTAGTAGTGAAGTAATGCTGAATAATATTTAATGTTTGAGTTGTGGTGTTATTCTTCTAGTGGTGTCATGTGAACGTCGACTACATGATACTTCACAATTTATGGGCCTAGGGGAATGCATCGTGTATTTGGCTACTAATTGTGGGGTTGCCGGAGTGACAGAAACCTAAACCCCCGTTAGGAAACCATTACACGAGGGAGCGTAGGGTCCAGGAGTTTAAAGCTGTGGTTAGATTTATTTCTTAATTACTTTCTTGTAGTTGCGGATTCTTGAAAGGGGTATAATCACAAGTATGTATTAGTCTTGGATGAGACGGTACATTAGCATAGGTTCACCCACACAACACTTATCGAAACACCGAACATTATTCAACTGCATGGAACAAAAGCACTTGACAGCAACTCCCGTGTGTCCTCGAGAACGTTTGTTAATCATAAGTAAAATCATAGGCTTGTCCTTTGCTGAAGAAAGGACTGGGCCACTTGCTGCAATTATTATTACTGCATTTTATTTAATCCCCCTTCATTTATCTGCAATGTCAAAAACCCCTGCAAATCCGTTTTCCAGTATTTATAGTTATTTCTTCATCGAAACTGCTTGTCAACACCTTCTGCTCCTCATTGGGTTCGACACTCTTATTTATAGAAAGTACTACGATACACCCCCTATACTTGTGGGTCATCAAGACTATTTTCTAGCGCCGTTGCCAGTGAGTGAAGCGCTATTGGGAAGTGGAATTGATAAAGGAAGCTTCTGCTGTAAGTGCTGTTTTTATTTCTATTTACTGCTTTGTTACACTATGTTTGTAAGTCCTTTTGAGTCCCTATTTGCGGTCATTGCTGCCACTACTAGGGTAGTAAGTGAGCCACTGCATGATGATTTGGATCCTTATAAAATACCTATAAAGATTGTTAAACATGTTATGGATAACTGCTATTCAGGTGATGGAAATGTCCATCATGGCGATCATTTGCTCTTTTTTACATGAATTATGCAAGTTGTCCCAGTGTGAAGGTATTACAATGAGACAAGTGAAGAGGAAACTATTCTCTATATCATTGACAGGCCGAGCCTCTGAATGGTTCAAGCTGCTGAAAAATAGCCAGACTATTGAATGGGAGAAAATTATACCTCTCTTTTATTCTAAATTTTATCCTCCAAGTGAAATCCATAGAGATCGGAATTATATATATTGCCCAAGCATGGGGGATATTGAAGTTACTAATGCTCAAATGCCCCATTCATGAGCTCCCCAGTAATATTGTTATTAATAATTTCTATGCAAGGCTTCCTCTTCATGATAAGGATTTATTGGATGCTTCTTGTTCTAGATCATTTACACGTATGAAGGATGAAGCTAAATGGGATCTTATTTACCGTATTCAAGAAAACACTGAAGCATGGGATAATGACAAAGGTAAAAAGCCAGGTATAAATTATGATTATGAATGCATTAAAACCTTTATGTCATCTGAGGATTTTCATAATGTTAGTACTGCTTATGGTCTTGATTCTCAAGTTGTTGCAAACTTATATAAGGCTTTTGATTCTTATTTTGATATTCCTAAAAAGGAATGGGACAAGTACCATGCACCTTATAAAGATACTATTAGTTGTGTTCCTGCTAGAGATATAGAAGTTCATATTGTTGATTCTATTGTGCCTGAACCTTATACTGAGAAAATGCCTTTCCCTGCTAAGGTAAAATAACATTCTATGTTAGCTAGTGTGGTTAATAAAAGTGCAAGGAAACCTGTAGAACCCGAGGAACAAATAACTGTAGAACCTATAGTAGCAATGGTAAAGGACCTTATTTCTGAAAATGTAGAAGAGGGACATATTATATTTTGTGAAGATGCTTCCAATTTTGTCTCTCATCCCAGTAAATCTAGAAAACCCAGTGTGCATGTGCTATCTGTTAGGATTGGCGATCATTGTTATTATGGTTTATGTGATATTGGTGCTAGTTCTAGTGTTATTCCTTATGAGCTTTATAAAGAAATCATGCATGACATCGGTTCTTGTGAGCTTGAAGAAATTGATGTGATTATTCAACTTGCTAATAGGGCAACTATTTCTTCAATCTGTATTGTTAGAGATGTGGAGGTCTTGTGTGGTAAAACTAAGTATCCTGCTGATTTTCTAGTACTAGGCACTTCTGCTAGTGATACTTGTCCTATTATATTTGGTAGACCTTTCTTAAATACTTGTGGTGCTGTTATTGATTGTAAAAAGGAGAAAATTGTTACAAAGTTTGATGGAGAGTCTTATGAATTTAATTTCTCCAAATTTGCTTAAGCTCCTTATGAAGCTGAATTGCCTAATGGGAATTATAAAGTTTAACAATTGGATGCTATTGCTCTTGCTCCTAACAATCCTTTGCAGCAATACATGGAAGACCACAAAAGTGATGCCTTTATGGAACAATGGAATGAAATTGATGATATTTTCCTACATCAGCCAGCAATGTTGAAACATAATTTACCTGTGGAAGACATGGGTACAACATTACCACCCAAGGAAGATCATGTTTTTGATTTAAAGCCCTTGCCAGATAATTTTAAATATTCTCATACTGATGATAAGAAATTATATCCTGTTATTATTAGTTCTCAGCTTTCTGATAAAGAAGAGTAGAGATTATTGGTGATATTGAAGAAACATAGAGTTGCTATTGGTTATACTCTTGATGAGAAAGGGATTTCCCCTACTATTTGTCAGCATACTATTAATATTGAACCTGATGCAAAGCCAGTTGTTGAGCATCAACGCCGTTTAAATCCTAAGATGAAGGATGTGGTAAGAAATGAGGTATGAAATTCCTTGATGATGGTATTATTTATCCTATTGCTGATAGTAGATGGGTTAGTCATGTGCATTGTTTCCCTAAGAAAGGAGGGATGACTGTTGTGCCAAATGAAAAATTGAACTTATTCCTCAAAGAGTAGTAGTTGGTTATAGGATGTGCATTGATTTTAGGAAGGTTAACAAAGTCACTAAGAAAGATCTCTATCCTTTGCCTTTTATTGATCAAATGTTAGAAATGTTGTCTAAGAAAACTCATTTCTCCTTTCTTGATGGTTATTCTGGGTTTTCTCAAATTGCTGTTAAAAAGCTTGATCAAGAGAAAACAACTTTCACTTGTCCTTATGGAACCTACGCTTATTGACGTATGCCTTTTGGTTTATGTAATGCTCCTGCTACTTTTCAAAGATGCATGTCTGCTATCTTTCATGATTTTTGTGAATAAATTGTGGAAGTCTTCATGGACGATTTCTCCGTCTATGGAACTTATTTTGATAATTGTTTGCAGAATCTTGATAAAGTTTTGCAGAGATGTGAGGAGACTAATCTTGTTCTTAACTGGGAGAAATGAAATTTTATGGTTAATGAAGGAATTGTTCTTGTACATAAAATCTCTGAAAGAGGCATTGAAGTTGAGAGAGCTAAAGTTGAAGCTATTGATAAAATGCCGTGTCCCAGGGATGTTAAAGGTATTCGTAGTATTCTTGGTCATGCTGGTTTCTATAGAAGGTTTATTAAAGATTTCTCTAAAATATCAAAACCTCTTACTAATCTTCTTCAAAAAGATGTACCATTTGTTTTTGATTAAGATTCTAAAGAAGCTTTTGAAATTTTAAAGAAGGCTTTAATATCTGCCCCTATTGTTCAACTACCTGCTTGGAATTTACCGTTTGAAATTATGTGTGATGCTAGTGATTATGTTGTAGGTGTTGTTCTTGGACAACGGGTAGATAAGAAGATAAATGTTATTCATTATGCTAGTAAAACCCTTGATGCTTCTCAAAAGAATTATGCTACCACTGAGAAAGAGTTCCTAGCTGTAGTTTTTGCTTGTGATAAATTTAGTCAGTATATTGTTGATTCTAAAGTTACTATTCATAATAATCATGCTGCTATTAAGTACCTTATGGAAAATAAATATGCTAACCCTAGGCTTATTAGATGGGTGCTTCTCTTACAAGAATTTGATTTACATATTGTGGATAGGAAGGGTGCTGAAAATCCTGTTGCTGATAATCTGTCTAGATTAGAATATATCTCTGATGACCCTATTCCTGTTAATGATAGTTTTCCTAATGAACAGTTAGCTGAAATAAAAGTGAGTTCTCAAGAGAGTCCATGGTATGCCGATTATGCTAACTTTATTGTTTTGAAGTATTTTCCTCCTACCTTTACATCTCAACAAAGAAGAAAATTCTTCAATGATTTGAGGCATTATTTTTGGGATGACCCACACTTATATAAAGAAGGTGATGATGGTATTATGAGAAGATGTGTTCCTGAAAATGAACAACAAGAGATATTGAGAAAATGTCATAGTAGTGCTTATGGAGGACATCACGCTGGAGATAGAACTACACCTAAGGTTCTACAATCAGGTTTTTATTGGCCTACTCTCTTTAAAGATGCTATAAAAAAAATTTATCTTGTGATCAATGCCAAAGGGTTGGAAATATTTCTAGACGTAATGAAATGCATATGAATTATTCTTTTGTTATTGAACCGCTTGATTGTTGGGGTTTTGTCTTTATGGGTCCTTCCCCTCCTTCAAAAGGCTATACTCATATTCTTGTTGCTGTTGATTATGTTACTAAATGGGTAGAAGCTATACCTACTAAAGATGCTGATGGTGAAACCTCAATAAAAATGCTTAAAGATAGTATGTTCCCTAGGTTTGGTGTGCCTAGATATCTTATGACTGATGGGGGTTCTCATTTTATTCATGGTGGTTTTAGAAAAACCATTGCTAAATATGATGTTAATCATATAATTGCTTCACCCTATCATCCTCAAACTAGTGGGCAAGTAGAATTATCAAATGGAGAAATTAAATCTATCCTGCAAAAGACTGTTAACAAATATAGAAAAAATTGGGCTAAGAAATTAAATGATGCTCTGTGGGCTTATAGAACAGCTTACCAAAATCCCATGGGCATGTCTCCTTATAAAATGGTTTATGGAAGAGCTTGTCACACTACTAGAGAAATGCTTATAGCAGCATGCATTACCACAGGAGAACAGGTAAAGGCATGCACCTGGGCTAATTACCGCAGGCGAACAGCAAGCATATGCGCCTGGGGTAAGAACGTTACCTCAGGGAACCAGAACACAATGTGCATGGGGTAAAAGGTGGCAGGACACCCCACCACCACCCCCTGGCACTGTGCCTCTATCGCAGGCGAATTCTAGCATGTGCGCCTGCGCTATTACTACCTACCGCTGGCGAATAAGGCCAAAAGCGCATGCAGTAACTTGTGGCCTGGGGTAGCACCCCATAGCGCAGGCGCATATGGAATGTTATTCGCCTAGGTAACTTGTGGCCTCAATAAGTTTGGTCAGCCACCCACCACCACCCCTATCCACCACACTCACTCACTCCCTACTCCAAACTCGACCCATTAGTGCTCCAAGCTCAACCCCCCACACCCCTCCACCATTTTGAGCTAATTTAACCAATCATGTTTGATATATTTTAGCTACTACACTACCACACTTTCCCTCTTCCAAATCTCTCCACTAGATCTACTAACTAGACACTAGATCTCACCACAAATGCACCACTATCTACTTCTAGATCTATCACTCTCTTATCGGTCGTCTCTCCAGTGATCTTTGACGTCTTCATCGCGTCTATATATTTTGCATTGTGTGTCATCTTAATAGGTGCGTGAGATTGGTTGGTGGAGGAGAAATCGATCTCTTTTGCATTTTATTGTGTTGCCATGAGGATGAGTTGCCAATGTTTTGCCAAAATGTTAATTCATTTCCTTTTCGGCAAATTTCTGGCGCTCCGCGTTACACCTTTGGTAGCAAAGGTCATGCCGAAATTTTCCGTGAAAACCGGATCTCGTTAATGAAACCTCTCTTTCCTTTTGTAGCAGTGGTCATTGCGATGAGGACAAGCGTGGTGCATAGATATGTGCAACGCGCGACGGCCGAGATGCATCGAAACAACCGCACCGAGATAGAGTGTTCGTGTTGAAAATGCAAGTTAGGGTCCTTGTTCAAACCAGATTCTGGTAATGTGGAGAAGCACCTGCTCAGGTATAGTTTCATGGAGGGCCACACTAAGTGGATGGATGATGATGAAGACGATGATCACGTCGAGACCAATTGGGCGGCGACATGTGAAGATGATCAGGAAGAGTCTGAACATGGCAATAGAGAGGACGAAGAGGCTGTCGACGGAGACGACTATGAAGAAGAAGGGAGTCATGGTGATCAACAACATGTAGAAGACGAGGACATGAACACTCCGCTAACTTCACCCGTGCGGGGCCCTCATGTTCAAGAGCTTCTTCTCAAGAACACGTCGACCGACGCCAGACGTAAATCTAAGATCACGCAACTAGAGATAGACTCTGCAACTCTGTTGTATAATGCAAGTCGTGGGGCGGAGGAGTCACGCTTGAGAGTAGCTCTCGATCTTCTATAGATGAAGGCAAAACACGGATGGAGCGACACAAGCATGGACGATCTTCTGCGATACCTGAAGACGCACTTACCTGAAGGTAACACATGTGCTAATAGTCTACAGGAGGCCAAGAAAACCGTGAGCACCCTCGATTTACCGCACACAAAATACCACGCTTGCGTCCATGACTGCATAATTTATTGTAACGAGCACGCGGACCAGATCAAATGTCCAGTGTGCGGTGCTGATCGTTACAAAGGGGGACGAAGAAAGCTCCTACGAAAGTTGTGTGGTACTTTCCACTCATTCCCCGTCTGTAGCGGTACTTCATGAACCCCAAGGAAGCAAAGCTCATGCGCTAGCACGAGGACAGAAAGAAGGCGGTGCTGAGTGATCCAGAACGTGTTGAAAAACCAGTGCTACCACACCCTTCGGATGCACGTCAGTGGAAAGCATTAGACACATTCGATGAAGAATTCGGGAACGATCCAAGGAACATCAGGCTTGGTGCGAGCACCGGCGGTCTCAATCCGTTTGGCAACCAGAGCAGCAAACATAGCACCTGGCCCATGTTTGTATGGATGTACAACCTCCCCCCGTGGTTATGTCTGAAGAGGAAGTACATACACATGAGTATGCTAATTCAAGGGCCGACCCAGCCAGGGAGCGATATCAACCTGTATCTCGAGCTATTGAAGTAGGAGCTAGACACGGTGTGGGAGGAAGGGGTGGAAACATGAGACACCTTCAAAGAAGAACCTTTTCGTATGAGAGCCGCCCTGATCACGACGGTGTAGGACTTTCTTGGATACTGATATATTGCGTGTCAAGTGTGCCATGGACACAAGGCTTGTGTCAGGTGCATGAAATTTACGCCATTTCTACAGCTACACAAGGATCCCGGATTTTCTAAAACCGTATACATGAGGCATCGAATGTAGCTACATCAGAACGACCCGTAGAGGAAGCGTGGAGACCTGTTCAACGGTAAAGATGAGCTCAATCTACCTCCATGCAAGAGAAGAGGAGAAGAGATCGATACTCTATTGAAGAATTGGAAAACGTGTCGTCCCCCGGGAAAGGTACATAAGCGGAAGCGAGGAGAGAAAAAGTGTCCTCGCCAGAAGGACCGCTCTTGGGGGTATGGAAAAGGAGGTCCGTGTTTTGGGACTTGCGGTACTGGCCAATCCTCGGAGTGCCTCACTACCTTGATGTCATGCATATCACGAAGAATGTGTGTGAGAGCTTGCTTGGCACTCTGTTCAACATGCCAGATAGGATCAAAGACGGGCCAAAATCAAGATACGACCTGATGATCATGAATATCAGGAGCAAGCTTCACTTACCGCATTCTACGCGTAAACAGACGGAGGAGGATGAGGATGAGGTGGAGGAGATGGACGACCGCAAGTGGAAAAGGGCTAAGCAACACCAAACTCACCGCCTGAAGCCCTCTTGCTTCACTCTAAGTCCCGACAAGCTCGAGCAAATATTCACATGCCTCCTCGGAGTGAAATTTCCCTTAGGTTACGTGGGGCTGATAAGCATATACCTAGACGCGGAGAAAAAATCTTCAGCGGGATTAAGTCTCATGACTGTCACGTGATGATGACGCAAATACTTCCGGTTGCAATCAGCGGGATAATGGAACCGCACGTGCGTCAAACGCTCACTGTCCTTTGTAACTTTTTCGACGTCATCACTCGGAAGTTGATAAGCGTGAAGAAACCCGGAAGGCTGCAGGAAGAGATCGTCACCATCCTATGCGAGCTTGAGATGTACTTCCCACCTGCCTTCTTTGACATTATGGTACATCTCTTGGTCCATATTGTGGACGATATCACCAATCTTGGGCCGACATTCTTGCACAACATGATGGCGTTAGAAAGAATAAACGGGATCATCAAATCATTCGTTCGTAACAGGGCACACCCGGATGGAAGCATCGTCCAGGGATTTCTCACCGAAGAATGCGTCTCTTTCTGCAAGAATTTTCTATGCGAGGAGAAGCCAGCTGTTGGTTTGCTCGCAAGCAAGCACCTTGACAGGTTCATGGGGGTCGGCCACAACACTGGCAAAAGGGTAATGGAAGCGGACTCCTGTGGTTGGAGAGCCGAATTTTGATAGGGCCCACTTAATAGTGTTACAACATATTGACGATGTCGACCCTTGGATAGAAGAGCACAAAACCACGATAGAAAACAGTGCTCGCAGGCCGATGATGTAAGAAGGGATATTTAGAGCACACAACTCCTCTTTCGCGACATGGTTCAAAAAGCACATTGATGCCGATCCCCCGCCAATGACATGTCAGAAAGATAAAATTGTATTGGCCTTGTCAAATGGCCCCGCGCCCAATTTGATGACTTATCAAGCATACGACATCAATGGGTACACATTCTACACGGAGGAAAGAAGCAAAAGTAGCGACTATCAAAACTCGTCTATAACGATGGAATCTTACACGGGCGAAGATATTAGAAGATACTACGGAAAGATCGAGGAAATCTGGGAGCTTGACTACGTTGGGGTAAAGCTGCCGATGTTCCATGTCAGATGGGCCACAAATGTCACGAAAGAAGACGAATATTTCACCACTATGTCGATGTCTGAAGCCAACAAACCCAAGTCCAAGAACCCCACCGCGCAAATTGAGCCGTGGGTATTGGCTAAGCACATGGAGCAATGCTTCTTCATAACCGACCCGACCAAGCCTAGTCGTGTTGTCATAAGGAGAGGAAAAAGGGCCCTCGTCAGAATGGATGGAGTCGCCGATGAGAAGGACTTTGACGGCTTAGTCGGAGACCCGATGATGGAAGAACCCGGTGAAGACGATGCACCATACACCACAAGAAGAAGGAGGACCACACTACCTAGGTCAGGTCTTCCATTCACAAGAAGAAGTCACGATATGGCGGTCACGTATTCAACATCGACCAAGAAAGGCAATAGTAAGATTTTTACGAAAGGCTGAAAGAGGGAAATACTGGCGATATGTGCGATATAACATGGTATCTCGCTAAATCAATCTATTCCGATGCGCCCCTAAATATGACTGCATACGTATATGTATGTACTTTTTTTGAAGTGAGAAACAAAGTAGCAGCCCATATTATACCAACGATATGCTCGATGTATCCCCCGGCTAAATATCAACGCAACTATGCGCCCCCTAGCTAACAAGCACAGACACTTAACACAGGCGCATAAACTCCAAAATGCGCCTGGGGTAAATTTATCGCAGGCGCACATTCGCCAAATGCGCCTGGGGTAAGTGTCTGTATCGCAGGTAATATAGCGCATGCGCATACATCTAATGCGCCTGGGGTAAAATGTACCGCAGGCGCATATTGTGAAAAATGCGCCTGGGGTAAGGTCCTTATGCTATCGCGTCGGTCCTTTTCCTTTTCTCTCCCCGCAGAACAGTTTCATCCCGCATCGATCTCCATCTCCCCGATCCAGTATCCCACGCCGTCGTCGAGCATTCTGTCGTCCACGCCGTCGAGCAGGCCGTCGCCCACGCCGTTGTCGAGCAGGTCGTCGTCTCCCACGCCCCGCCCCCATCCCCCCACCCCCCATCTCCCACGCCGTTGTCGAGCAAGCCGTCGCCCACACCGATCCAGTCGAGCATGCTGTCGAGGAGCAGGCCATCGAGGAGCAGCAGGTCCTTGGCGCCATCGAGGAGCAGCAGGTCGAGGGCGCCAACGTCGCCCACGCCCGTGTCGTCCACGCCGTCGTTGTCCAGGTCAGCCCCCCTCCCTCCCAATAGCTTCTTCTTCAATGCTCCTCCCCTTTTCAATACCTTAATCCGTGGTTGGACACACTAATACACTATTAACAAGTAAAATGGATATAGAGATGCAACAAAATCAATTTTTTATCTACCAATTATTCCCAGCTCATCTGACAAGTTTCCATTGTCAAGCACCCGCTCCTATTACAGGATATGCTCCATCAAGGAACAACTAACATCTATGAGTACAGTTGTTAATATTACATTAAAACAAAGGGGGGAAAGGTTGGTTAATCTAAGTTGAAAGATAACCACCACAGCCTGCCTAACTGACAAGTTTAGGTCTATAAACAGTTCTCAAGCACCCTGAAAGGTTCACAAATCAAGATATATCATGTACTACCCAAGGTGACAGGGACATTCCATTTGTGTACTTTGTATATAACTCTATGATACTGACAGACTGAACTAAGCCAAAACAGAAATTTTCCACTTTAACGCACTAGTGGAAACAGGGCCATTTGTCCCGGGTCGTAAGGGCTAGTTGTCCCGGTTGTGCAACCGGGATGGGCTAGCCGGGACAAATGGCCCTCCCCCATTGGTCCCGGTTGTGCCAGGACCCGGGATGGTAAGGATGGCCCACGTGGCGAACCTGGGCCAGGGACGGCCAGGGAGTTCGTCCCGGTTCGTTTTAGGGACCGAGATGGATACTTTTTTGAAAAAAAATATATATCCCGCCAATTTTCCCCTGCCGCGGCAGGTTTTTTCGTTTCGTTTTTTGGGCTCCTGTCACGCAATCCCCAACCGGCCTCCCCTTCCCCAACCGCGTCCAGGCCCACGTCTTTAATTAAGCCCACTGGCCACATTTTTGGTCAAAAGGGCCCACTGGCCCGCGTCTTTTATTATATTCGGTCAACGGTTCGCAGGGGTCGAAAGGGGCCACTGGCCAGCGGCCTAGTGGCTGGCTCGCCCGGTCCCTTAAATTAAGACCACAGGGATGGTCAAAGGGCCCACTGTCGCCTCGTCTTCCCGCCCCCCTCCACTTCCCCACGCGCGCGTGCCCAGCTGCAACCGCCGCCACGCCTCGGCTCCCGCCCCGCATTCATGGCCGCCTGCAACCGCCGCCACGTTCCGGCCGCTTGTTGGCATGCCAGCCTCCCCCGGGTCCTTTATAAAGGGCCCCCGCCGCCCGTACAGCCCATCCACCCCGGCCGCGCCCCAGCCAAAGCAACCCTAGCCACCATGTTCCGCTGGTTCTCGAGCGGCAAGCTCCCCCGGAACGACCACGAGGCCGGGTCCTCGAGCAGCGCGCGCTCTGGCGTTCCACCGCCGTCGGCGGAGGCCTTCGGCTTCGGCCCGGGAGGCATCCGCATCGGCTTCGGCTTCGGCCCCGCGGCGCGCCCAAGGGCAAGCGCTTCCGCCGTTACGTCCGAAAGGAGGAGGCCGAGTGGCACTGGGAATGCCGCACGCCGGTGTTCTGGCCGGACGTCCACCTTCCGGACGGCTGGCACCTGAACCCGCAGCGCATTCCCGTGCCGCCGGCCCCGTCCAGCAGAGAGGCCCTGGGCGACGAGATTGACCGCCGGCGCGCGCTCCTGCCGGCCCGCCCTCCTCAGGGACCGCACATACGCGCGGAGCTCCCCCTACTGGGCCACCTGGCTCCAGCAGGAACACGAGCAGCGCCGCCGCTCCTACATCCCCACAGCCGAGGAGGTGAGCACCGAAGACTACCCGCGCCACCGCCGGGGAGGGAGCCGGAGCTTTGGCTCCTGGTGGACGACGGCGACGCCATCCCCGAGGACGACGACCCCGAGCTCCGGGACAACATGGAGGAGGCCTACGAGGCCTACCGCCGCTCCCTCGTCGAGGACGAGGTCAAGCGGTGGGAGGCGGTCCTGGCCGCCGCTGCCGCCGACGCCAACGCCATGCCGCCGCCCCCGCCCCCGCCCCCTTCGGCACCTGCCCCTTGGTGGCAGGTAATGAACGCCGAGCTGGAGGCGTCCGAGGACCAGCCGCCGCCACAGCCGCTGCCCCCCGGCCTGGAGTACGGGATGACCTGGGCCTGGACCGGCGGCGTATGGTCGCCGGAGGAGGAGGAGCTGCCCCCGCCACCGCCGCCGCTGCAGGAGGTGCTGCCCCCGCCACCGCCGTACGCGCCCCCGATGCCTCCGCAGCCCCCGGCGGGCCCGCCCCAGCCGCCTGCCCAACTGTGGCAGCCACAACCCTACCAGTGCATCTCCTCCGACGAGGAGGAGTAGGTCGGCGCCGGTGCGCCCCCCCTAGACTAAGCTACCCACCACCCCCCCAAGAAAACGGCCGGCCGCCTGTGGCCGCGCCGCCGCCCCCTATATGCAAGCACGGCCGGTCGCCTGTGACCGCGCCGCCCCCCTATATGTAAGCACGGCCGGCCGCCTGTGGCCGCGCCGCCCCCCTATATATGTAAGCAAGGCCCCTGGGCCTTTTTTTTAATATATGTTTGTGTCCTACTCTAACGTGTCCCTAGCCCAACCCCGCCGGCGGTCCGCCGGCGGGATCTTTCTACTCGTTCCCGCCGCCGGCAGGGCTTCGCCAAGCCATGTCCGCTGTCCTGGGTGTTCGCTCGGCCTGGAGAGAGGGCCGAGATATTTATACACCTGGGCCTCTAGTCCCGGCCCGTGCCACCAACCGGGACTAGAGCCCCTTCGGACCCGGTTGGTACCACGGGCCGGGACCAAAATCTAATTTCGAATTTCGGTGGCACCCTGCGCGCTCAAAAAATTTTAGCGCCAAAATTTGAAAATGGTTAAGTTTGCACATTAACAACTTCTATATACTTTCGAATTTGACAAAAATTCCAACATGAAAAATGCTAGAATTTGCATAACTAATTTAAATCCATTTTTCGTTTAACTAAATAATTATTCTAACTATTGAAACTATTAATTATTTTACCATTTGTATATAATTTGAATATAAAAATGTTACAATTTTTGTTTTCTCTCGTGATCTTCCGAGTTAGTCCAGAGCATACAAGGCATCCCGGGTGATTTATATAAAGTTCGACAAAGCGAGTTGTACCTTATTGACACGGTGAATTTGAGATCTTCGTCTACAATAGAAAAACCATAGTTTTCCTTCGAAGGTTTACTCTGCGCATCCACACGTATTTTCCCTTTATCCCGACCCCCGCTTGAAAACATAGTAACTTCCGTGTACGCGGCAAGCCGCGGCGGGAGCAGCAGACTTAAAGCAGAGACGGGCGGTCGGGCGGGGGAGACCGCGCCGTTGCTGTCGCGCTTTCCTCTCCTCTGCTCGTCCGCCGTCGCCGTCGCGCTCCCCTCCGCCTTCAACATTTGGGATCTTTGTTGTTCAGTTAGACGTTTCTCCTCCAAAAATTTATCATATCTGTTAAAGAAGTACCGAAGCTCTATTTCTGTTTTAAGGATATCTGTCAGGATGGTATCCCTGCTATCACTTCGAAGTGTGCCTGCAATATCTGTGCAGAATATATGACACCCATAAGGCAAAGCCCATCTTTCTCTATCCTCATACAATCTACTTAGCCACTCGTTATCCTTCAGATTGTACTTCGCCAAGACCTACTAAAATCATGAGCGAAAGTTTCCGAACAGTGGAATATACCCCTTAATACTTTATTACACATCACCAACAGACGGAGGAGAGAGAAACAGAAAAGTGGGTGGGTGTGCCGCTGGTTGGAATAATAATGAAGTCAGGCTGGTCATAGTTGTCAAGCACTCAATGCTTGCCATCTTTTGACCGATCAATACAAATTATTGGTCAAACTTGCACCTACTCCATTCATAATCACAGAATATGTATAAATATCATTTTGGCTAACAAAATCTCGTTCATACTACGTTATAAGAACTATGATCATGTATTCCATGTTTATTATTACACATCACCAACAACATCCCTATCTAGTCTTCTGAATTTTCTTCGTGTCCCTTGCTTATGATCGCTTCGGCCGTAACCATGGAGCATCTTCATTATTTAACGGGATGGTGGGGTCAGCTTTCACTGTGAAGGGTGGAATTTCAACAAACTTATTATAATCTTCTGACATGTCTGTCGTGTCCTCGATTCCCACGATGTTTCTTTTCCCTAAGAGAACTATGTGACGCTTCGGCTCATCGTATGATGAATTTGTTTCCTTATTTTTTCTTTTCTTCGGTCTGGAAGACATGTCCTTCACATAGAAGACCTGAGCCACATCATTGGCTAGGAAGAATGGTTCGTCATTGTAACCAATATTGTTGAGATCCACTGTTGTCATTCCATAAAGTGGGTCTACCTTTACCCCTTCTCCATTCAGGTTGACCCATTTGCACTTGAACAAAGGGACCTTAAAAGAAGGTCCATAGTCAAGTTCCCATATCTCCTCTATGTAACGATAGTATGTGTCATTTTTTCCATTCTCGTTTGTTGTATCAAAGCGGACACCACTGTTTTGGTTGGTGCTCTTCTTATCTTGGGAGCTCGTGTAAAATGTATACCCATTTATCTCGTACCCTTGAAAACTCCCAATAGTCGAAGATGGTGACCCTGCCAACATGTACAGCTGATCTTCAACAGTGGTGTCATTTATAAGATGTGTTTGCAACCAACTTCCGAAAGTCTCCATGTGTTCGCGTTTAATCCATGAGTCATCCTTCCCCGGGTTTGCAGACCGTACAATATTCTTGTGTTCCTCGAGATACGTAGCCATGAACATAGAATTTTGTAGAACTGTGTAGTGTGCTTTGGTCAAAGAATGCCCGTCCCTAGGTATCATTGTTTTCTTTCCCAGCGTTCCTTTTCCCCTCAGTCTCCCCTCATGCCGCGATTCAGGAACACCAATTGTCTTGAGGTCAGGAATAAAGTCAACACAGAACCCAATGACCTCCTCTGTTCCATAGCCCTTCGAGATGCTTCCTTCTGGCCTAGCACGGTTATAACATATTTCTTCAAGACTCCCATGAACCTCTCAAAGGGGAACATATTGTGTAGAAATACCGGACCAAGAATATGAATCTCTTCACATAGGTGAACCAGGAGATGAGTCATAATGTTGAAGAAGGATGGTGGGAACACCAACTCAAAACTAACAAGACACTGGACCACATCCCTCTGTAATCTTGTCAGACTTTCTGGATCGATTACCTTCTGAGATATTGCGTTCATGAAAGCACATAGCTTCATAATGGGTACTCGAACATTTTCCGGTAGAAGCCCCCTCAATGCAATCGGAAGCAACTGCGTCATAATCACGTGGCAGTCATGAGACTTCAGGTTTTGGAATTTTTTCTCTGCCATGTTTATTATCCCCTTTATATTCGACGAGAAGCCAGACGGAACCTTGATACTGTAAAGGACTTCAAAGAATATTTCCTTCTCTGCTTTAGTAAGAGCGTAGCTGCTTAAGTAATGGCGCCTATCTGTGCGCTTGTTGCTTGGGTCTTTCATACGTTGCTGGTACTCCCGTGCTTCTGGCGTATCTTTGGACTTCCCATACACACCCAGGAAGCATAGCAGATTGACACAAAGATTCTTTGTCACGTGCATCACGTCGATCGAAGACCGGGCCTCTAAAACTTTCCAATAGGGTAGCTCCCAAAATATAGATTTCTTCTTCCACATGGGTGCGCGCTTATCAGGGCCGTACGGAACTGGTTGGCTGCTAGCAGCCTTACCAAAGATTACTTCTAGGTCCTTGACCATATCGAATATATCATTACCACTACGCAGCTCAGGCTTCTTCCGGTTATCTGCCTCAGCTCTGAAATGCTTCCCTCCTTTCTTTCTTACGGGATGCTTGATCAGAAGAAATCTACGATGCCCCAGGTATACAACCTTTTTACATTTATCCAAAAAAACACTGTCAGTATTATCTAAACAGTGTGTGCATGCATTGTATCCCTTGTTTGTATGTCCGGAAATGTTACTAAGAGCAGGCCAATCATTGATGGTTACGAAAAGCAACGCCCGTAGGTCAAATGGCTTTTGTTCATTCTCATCCCACACACGTACACCTGGTTTGCCCCACAATTGTAAGAGTTCTTCCACTAATGGCCTTAGATACACATCAATGTCGTTGCCAGGCTGCCTCGGGCCTTGGATGAGAACTGGCATCATAATAAACTTGCGCTTCATGCACAACCAAGGAGGAAGGTTGTACATACATAGAGTTACATGCCAAGTGATATGACTGGAGCTCTGCTCCCCAAAAGGATTAAAGCCATCTGTACTTAGACCAAACCATAAGTTTCTCGCGCGCCTGCAAAGTCTGGGAAGTCTCTCTCGATCTTTCTCCACTGCGATCCATCGGCGGGGTGCCTTAACTTTTCGTCTTTCTTACGGTCTTCTTTGTGCCATCGCAACAACCTAGCATGCTCTTTGTTTCTAAACAGACGTTTCAGCCGTGGTATTATAGGAGCATACCACATCACCTTAGCAGGAACCCTCTTACGCGGGGGCTCGCCGTCAACATCACCAGGGTCATCTGCTCTGATCTTATACCGAAGTGCAGTGCATATCGGACATTCATCCAAATTCTCGTACTTCTCACCGCGGAAGAGGATGCAGTCATTAATGCATGCACGTATCTTCTGCACATCTAATCCTAAAGGACAGAGAGCTTTCTTTGCTTTGTACGTACTCTCAGGCAATTCTTTATCCTTTGGAAGTTTTGGCTTCATTAGTTGAAGTAAACTCTCAAATGCCTTGTCAGTCACACCGTTCTGTGCCTTCCATTTCAGCAACTCCAGGGTGGTACCGAGCTTTGTGCTACCATCTTCGCAATTTGGGTACAACAATTTTTTGTGATCCTGTAACATGTTGTCCAGCTTCAACCTCTCCAATTTGTTTTCACAGTCTTCCCTTGCATCAGCAATAACTCGGCCAAGATCATCATCGGGCTCTTCTGATGCCTGTTCTTGATCACCTCCTTCTTCTCCATTCTCTTCCATTGCAGTATCGTCGTATTCAGGGAACAAAGGATCTTCTTCTTCTTCTTCATCGTCTTCCATCACAACCCCTCTTTCTCCATGCTTCGTCCAGCAATTATAGCTGGGCATGAAACCTCTCCGAAGTAGATGGCCGTGAATGATTCTTTCGGAAGAGTGCGCTCTGACGTTCCGACAATCAACACATGGGCAACACATGAAGCCATTATCTTTGTTTGCCTGAGCTACAGCAAGAAATGCATTCAGGCCTGCCATATACTCGGAAGTGCGTCGGTCACCATACATCCATCGTTGCCGTGCATCCAGCTGCATCGTATAATTAAGTTTATCAAAATACATTACAATAACATATTAATACGACAAATACTACTTTTTTATGTATCAATTACAGATGAAAAAGATAAGTTTGTTAACCTCGGTCGAAGATACCATTTTCAGTGAGCTTATGTGCGGCTCGGGAATTTCGTCGAACACCTCGTGTGCATAGTAAAATAAAACACACTAACACCACACTCTCTCACACCTCCAAGCAAAAAAAAAGATGGAAGAGGGGAGGGGCTGGGGCAGTATATATAGGGGAAGGGGGGCATTGGTCCCGGCTTGTGGACTGAACCGGGACAAATGTTCATGCGCGTGCCACGTGGCATGTGGCTAGGCATTGGTCCCGGTCCGTGGCAAAAGCCGGGACCGATATGTCCCCCACGAACCGGGACCAATGCCCCCAGGCGAGTCCTGTTGCCCCGGGCGCACGAACCGGGACCAAAGCATGGCATTTGTCCCGGATTCAGTTGCAACCGGGACAGCTGCCCCCTGCCCCCCTGGACGAGAGGGGTTGTTTCCACTAGTGACGGCTTCCATTCGTAGTATCCCAAATAAAAATATATGAAACCCCAGAAAGGGCCAAGGCTCACACTCTCAACAGATAACACCATGTTGTCCTGGATAAAAGTACAACTGTTATCAAGACCACACAAGTGCAGTCATAATACATTAGTCCTTGTATTCGATCAAATTGCACAGGATTAGAGAAGGAACATATACAGAAAATATGATTAAAGAACTAACATCTATGAGTACAGTTACTAATACTACTATATTGCATTGAAACGAAGTGGGAAAAGGCTGGTGAATTCAAGTTCAAAGATAATCCCACCCAACCTGTTCCAAAGGAAGCAGGGAAACTCTATTTTGCCCAAAAAAGTAATTCTGCCTCTTTATCACAACTTCCTACAATATAGAGTATTAACATGGGTACAGTAGTGATCTCAAAAAGAAACATGGGTACAGTAGTAAATCAAAACATTGTCGGTATCAGTTACTAAGTAGGCTAGATGGTGCAATGTTTTGAATCAATTAACAAGTTTTCCAGCATCAGTGTGAGAGTACCTGTATGGATGCTAACGCCGCAACCGTTTTTGTTCTGCTCTTTTGAATGTGAGCAACATAAACCTTTATAAGTGAAGTACCCTGCTTTTTGAGATCTGGACCATACCGATTATTGCATTCAGTAGGATTCTAGCATGGTTGTTGAGGGTGGGGCTTCCATCTGTTTGTTAGCTTAATTGCCTCCTACTCCGTGCATGGCTACGTTACAATTGCACTCTTTTAGGGGACAAGTATTACGAGTTATGAGTGACATGGACTGTGAAAACAGAGTTTCAGCACGAATGCACATGGGTTATATTTTGCTGTGCTTGGCCTTTCGATGCAATAGTGTGGTCCTAATTAATTAATTGATAACTACGGAAGCCACATCAATTCTCAATTACGATGGTTGGTGGGTACTCAATTTTCGTTTATGGTCAGTTTGAGAGCTAGAATTATTTGACTGCCTGCCCTAAAGAATGATTATGTGTAGTACAACTATTACTGTATGCCAGCCATTTTATTTGCCCATTTTTCTAGTCACAGCAATTATGTTATATTGAAAGTTTCTCCAAATTCAAAACCATTCATAAACTAGGTTTTTCAAAATGTTTGAAAATTCAAAAAAAATTATTAGTTTAAATAGTTAGAATAATTATTTTTTAAAACAGAAAATGTATTTGAAATGTTAATGCAATTTTATACTCATATTGAAAGTTTCTCCAAATTCAAAACCATTTGAAATGTATTTGAAAAAGTATTTAAAACGAGGCTGGGAAAAAATGGCGGTACAAAAGCAAAAATAAAAATTTGGGCCTTTTGCCTCGGTTGTTGCCACCAACCGGGGCAAAAGGGGGAGGTGCACGCGCAAGCAAGGGCCCACCTCCCCACTTTTGCCCCGGTTGGTGGCACGAACCGGGGTAAAAGACCCCATTTTGCCCCGGTTCGTGTTACCAACCGGGGCAAAAGGCCTCCCCTATATAACCTCGGGCGGAACCACCGCCCGGGGCAAACCCCCGCAGAACGCCGAAGTCCCCGACGACGCTAAAATCCAGAGCGACGCCGCCAGTCTGCCCGATTTCGCCGCCGCCGGAGACGCAGCGCCACGCCGCCCGCACGGCTCCTCCACGCCCGCGCCCGTGCTCCTCCGCGCGCGCCCGCGCAGATCTCGCCGCCGGTCTGCCGCCGTCTTCCACCGGCGCCTTGCGTCCTCGCCTCTGCCGCTACGGCCTCCTCGAGGTGAGCGCGGGATCGAGGAGCCACCACGCGCGAGATAGGCAATTTTTTTTAACCACTATTTTGTTACCGTTAATATTTTTAGCTATTAGGGCATCACCTATGTATATATGGAAAACATTTTTTTTAAGTGCTTGTGGACTTGCTTATAGATATATGAGTGTTCTGCAAGTGAACAATAATATGTTGCAAAACGTTACCTCTCCCATTTTGATACAAAATAGACCATATTTACTGGATAAATCATAAGTTAATCAAGTTTAAAAATTATTAGGAAAATGTTCTACAAGTGTGTATAAAGAAACACAAGGCACCTAAAAAAAATATTATATATGGTTGCGGAATCTATGCATAAAAACGTCTCAACTCGTCCAACCCAATTAGAAAAAGGTAGAATTTAGCTCAACCTATCTAGCGAAAAAAAGGTCGATTTTAACTGTTGGTGGCCACACTACACCATAACTCACAAGTCATGACTCACGCGGATATCCGCGAGTGAGCGCTATGTGTGTAGCCCAATGTTGTGTGTGTTCATGTCATTTTAGATGGCATCAAGAGCTTCATCTTATAAACATGTCGACCTCCATGATTTAGCAATGTGTTGGCCTTGGAATTTTAAGGATTGTGTAATGGGCCAAACCCACGGTTGGGCACCTATGTGTGGGCTAAAATTCTAACACAGCATGCTCTCGGTCTATCCAAACAAATTAAGTCTACGGTCATCACCGTGAAAACAAACATAAGATGATGAAAACAATAGTAATTACTGTGAAAACAAAAGTATGGATGGTAAAAACAAGGGTATGGATTATGAAAACATGTGTGGGATGGTGAAAACAAAGGTGGGCATGGTGAAAACAATAATCACTTTGTTAACAAGGTTGATGAAGTCTTGTTACCAAAACAATTTATGAAGCAAAAATTTGTATGTCACTAAATGATTATATTACGGTTGTGAGCTAGCTAGAGGTAGCACAATGCACCATTTTGGTACTGATTTTAGGATGTTATCACCTTTGTTAGCTTAATTATTTTGCACCCTATGGTTTTCACTAGTATGTGTACTGTTGTGATGATTGTTTAGTGGAATATTATTTTCCCAAGAGAATTTATAGCTTCATTTTTCAAGATGGTATAAATATTCTTATTATTACTTGTCTGGTCTAAACAATTATCCTATGCACCCAACATACATTCATTGAAACTTGTTCATTTGGGTGAGTTATAAAATGAGAGTACCTGATATAATCTATATATAAATCCGTGAAAAGTAGCTTGACGTTGTTTTTTACAGTACTTAGTGGTAATTAGACATATGTGAAAATTGATTGCATTTGAATTTATTAAAATATTGTAGTGATTGCCTTTTTCAAATATTTGACTTACTAAAGCATTTTATGTTCCATTTGTATTAGTTCGGCTATGGACGGCACAGAGGGTGTTCACGATAATAGAAGAAAGTACACTCCCCTGTGGACCCAATGACGGTGGAGGTCAAGACGACGGCTATAATACCTGAATGAATCAGGACAGCCTGTCCTGGACAGGGAATGGAGGAAGAAGAGCAATTGCAAGGACCATATGTGGAACCGGAGAAAAGCAGCGATGAACAAGCCTTAGTGAAGGACCTGGACTCTACTACATCGACATCGTCTTCCAAGAAGTCGAAACGAGACGCGGCCCAAGAGATGAGATCAAAAGTGCATCTGCTCATCGAGCAAGTCTATCGATCTGGCGAACCTACTTGGCCCATCAAGACAACAACTAAGTTTACAAGCCAATGTGGAGTTATTGTTAGGGACATGATCCTGATAAGTATTGAAGAATGGAATGAGCCAGCAAAGGACGAAGACGATCCTGACCGTCTGCCGGTTTCTTTTGTCTCAGACCGGCCCAAACAAGCTCTGTTCGACAAGCTCATGCACCATTTGAGTCTACCTGAATGTGATATCGAGAAGAAACAAAAGGCAATGTGCGACGCAGTGATCAACTGGGCTCTTAAGAAGATGGTCGAGGCTTTCAATGCTTACAAGAAAAGATTATGGAAGGAATATCAGAACAAAAAAGCAGTCCCAAAATTCGAGGGGCTGCTAGAGAAGCAGAATGCACACTGGCCAGCATTTCTGGCGTACAAGGAATCAGAAAAGGGGAAGAAAAGGTCAACCAAGAATGCGGAAAATGTGGCGAGGAAGGTATATCACCATAAGATGGGTTCAGGTGGCTACCGAGTTGAAGTGCCTAAGTTTGACAAACTCGAGGCAAGTCTGCCAGAGAAGGGGATCATTCCAGGTACACAGGATTTTCCGCGGAGGTCAGGGAATTGGTTGCTTGGGCATGGGGCGACGTTTGACGCAGAAGAGAACCTTATTATGACTGAAAAAATAAAGGTCCCCTTTGCGGCACTTGAGAAAGTGTTCCAGGAGGTTAAAGCTGGAGAGTTCAAGAAGGATCGAGAGAATGACGAGCTATCGGGAATCCAGAACATGGCGGATAGACACGAGGCAAAGGACGATCTCCGTAGTGCTTTGGGTTCAAGAAAGAAGATTGTGTTTATCCATATAGAAGACGAGAGAGAGGAAAGAAAAAGAAGAAGGCGCAGGTCGAAGAACGGTTTGGTGTCTTGGAAGCCGCAATGATGTTGCAGCAATAGCATATTAATGAGCTTACTGCACGGCGCTCCCAGGAGAAAGACACTACATTCGACGAAACAGACACATCTCAACGCCGGAGCAACGTGGCTTCAACGGAGGTACCGGCTGGCGCTGCAGTTATGATTGTTGATGCTGCTGCACAGACGGAGGCCGTGGATGCAATCAAGGAGAAGACAAACGGTGAGCTATACGTGTCGATCTTGAACGTATCCATCAAGGTGGCGGACGGCTACGCTTTACCTTGTGTAGAGGGAGCGACCTGCCATGGCCGTCCGACACACCTGGCTATGCTCGTGTTGGTGTGGATGATGATCAGCCGGCTTGGATGATACTGCGGCTTGACATCCCCGGAGGTGATGGCGTAGTGACACTGGGAAAAGCCGTTAATTCCATCAAACAATGGAAAAAGAATGGTATATTGTTTCCGATGAGCAGTCCGCCGCCACCACCGCCACCTACTTTTCCGAGACGCAGTCCACCGCCAACACAACCACCTACAATGAGTCTGGCTCGATCATCGCCAGCACACGTCGATGCCATGGACGTCAGCAGCCCGAGTCCGGCTCGATCTCCGATGCCTGAGCCGACTCCGTTGCCCACTAAATCCTCTAAGCGAAAGGCTGCTGCCTCTCAGTCTTCCCCAAAGAAGAAACGTGCTCCGAAGAAGAAATCCAAGCCGCAGCCAGAAAAGTTGGCTTACCAGATGAATGACGAGGAGACCAACGACTGGGTGACTACGGACATGAAACGTCAGATGTCTATGTGGGCAAAGAAAACCTCGGATCCGCCAAAGAAACCAGTAGATCCTGCAGTAAAGAAGCACTTCAAGAATTTGCTGGAAATATCATCCCAAGTTTAGCTGAATCTGCTATCTGACTATTTTCGCGGATTATTGATGACTTATAACAAAGTCAAGAAGACGGGAAAAATAATTCCCCTGCTCAGGAAGTAGCCAAACCAATCGCCCCCTCTCCCCCTCCTCCCCCCCCCCCCCCCCGCTGAAGGTGTTGGACACTGCACAGACTCCCTCCAATCCAGTTGATATGGAAGCAGCTACGAGGTTTGCCAGAGATTGCGGTATAATAGTTGACCAATTGCTAAGCGATTCCGACTCTTTCGCAACGGCTGAATTGTCATGGAAATATGAGTTAGGGAAGTCTCTCACCAGACCTGATCAGCTCGACTCTATGACAACATTCAAGCGCCAACTGCATAAGTGGTATGTCCAGAACGCAAAGGACGGGCTGTACCAACTCATGGTGAAAATTAGACAAAAGGATTACTTCCGCGAGGACTCGGTCTGTATTGATTTTGAAGATCTTTTTTTCTTATATAAACTAGACGCCCTCGACAAATTGCTCATCAGCACCTATTGTCTGTAAGTCTCTACCTCAGCTAGTTCGATCATTGTTTCTTATATTATCCTCACTGTACGATATATATTATGCAGATTGAAGGTTCAGGAATGTAATGGAAACGGTGGCATTGGGTTAATTAACCTATATATCGTCAATTATTTCATTTTAGGGCGATACCTTCAAGTCACGGAGGATAACATCGTTATGTTTTTGACGAAAAAATTTCGGTGTAGTGAAATAATATATCCTTACAGACAAATGTGAGTGTTACCGTCTTATGCATATTCCTTCATATTTCTATTTTGCTAAGTCCGCGTTAAGTGTAATTGATGAATTATGCATTACTATGTATATAAACGCGTGTGTAGTTTCCAATGGATTCTTTTCAACATTCACGTTGACACCGGAGGAGTTGATCTCATGGACTCTAGTTATAAAGCACAAAAGGAGTACAAACCCATTATTTCAATGCTCACAAAGTAAGTTCAATCGTTGTCGCACTACACCGTCCCCTTTTGTTCAATCATTATCGTATGATAACCCCTATATTCTTTTTTTATTTTCCGGACATGGCTTGAAAGTGGTTCAGGAAGCAACAAGCTGGTTTAACGGAGATGGATATGAAATTTGATACACTCATCGTAAGTAGTACTTGCTACATTCACGTATCTCTCTTTAATTGTCTGAGCATTATTTGATTCAATTCCATTTCTCGTAATGTGCCCTAAGCAGCAACAGGGGACAAATTTATGTGGATTCTATGTCATGGAGAACGTAAGGACAATCGTAAATGAGCGGTTGGGCAGAAGGACAAATATAATGCTGCGCGATCTACGGGAACAGCTCCTACCGGCAGACCGCTTACAAGCACTTCAAGAGGAATTGACGGGTTTTCTGCTGAAGGAAGTCATAGATCCAAATGGAGCATTCCATTATCCAGTATAAAAAATGATCTGCATGTAATGATCTCAATGTGTATAACTCTATTCAGATGTAATGATCTAATTGAGATCAATATAATTATCTTCTAATGATATAAATGCATGCAATGATTTGTATGATGATTACTATCGATGTGCAAAAAATATGTCATTTACAGCCTAACCGAAATCACCGAAAAGAAAACAACACTGAAATAACACCCCCAAAACAGCCCAAAAAAAAAACATGCCAAAACCCTGCTGCGGCAGAGAACCTTTTGAGCCGGTTCGTGTTACCAACCGGGATAAAAGGGGGTCGGACTGCTCGCTGCGCAGAGCCCACGTGGGAACCCCTTTTACCCCGGTTGGTACCACCCACCGGGTCATTAAGGGAGCCTATAGCCCGGGTTTGCCAAACCCGGTTGGGCAGCCGGTGCATAAGTCCCCCCTCCCAACCGGGGGAAGCCCTGCAGGCCATTAGTGTAATTTGACTATTTCGTCTAAAACGATTGCTATAATGGAACCATGTCGCCAATACACATTATTTTCGTGTAGAGATTATTTTAAACAAAACAATATAGCATTGATCACAAGTAAAATGATGAAGTGGCATAATAGAGATTGAGCGGAAACAGAACTCAGGTACAAGTTTGCATCGCTCGTGCTCAGTTTTGCAGCTGTGGAGCCTGATTCCACGGAAACTATCAATTCTAGCTTTCCTAGAGAGTCTGACCCAAGGATGCTTTGAGAAGCGCGCTGGTCCGTCCCATCGACTTAGGCTGGCCACAATGGGAGTAACTAAGGTAGTAACATCACACATTTCAATCCAATTTTGCTTATGTGGCACATATTTAATGAAGAGAGAAGTGTTTGTGGTAACTAGCTATGTTACTAGTAACATCACACATACCAAGGAAAAATGTGTCTATAGCCCTAATAAATGAAGTGATGCATGACACCACAAATATGTTACTACCCACTGTGGAGTTAGTAACTTAGACTAGTAACATCACGATGTTACCACTCTTAGTTACTCCCCATTGTGACCAGTCTTATTCAACCTACCAACCACCAAGACAATGCAACTGACTAGACTGGTTATAGTATCTGAGTACTACCAAACACACTCTAAGTGTCGTTTCTTCTCGCACGTATGGTGGCGCAGTGGCTAGGGCTGCGGCTCTCATGTTAAGGACTGCGGAGCCCAGGAAGAGGGCGGACGCGGTGGATATTGGGTGGATATTGGGTGGCTTTTAGGTTTTACCGGCATTTTCCTTGGCGATCTCACAACAACATCGAGGTGACGATTTCTGCGTGCCACACACGTCATATGGGCGGCGCGTTATGGCAGACTATGCCTTATTTATTGGCGGTACAAGATTTTTGATATTCGTACGGTGGCACTGTCTCTTCGACAACGATGCGGTGTGTGTCCATGGAGCGGCGTTCGAATCGGAAAGAAGGTGCGAAAACAACTACCAGCTCCGTTTCCCGTGGAGGTATTACCTCAGAGGCACCAGGTCCGACGTGCGCAAGGGCCTCACAATTTTCTAAACTAGATGATACTCCGCGCGTTGCTGCGGAAGTTCAAAGATATTGAATGTAATATAAAAACGTAGAAAATAATAAAGTTGAATCATAGATACGGTTTATGGAAAGAATCAAAAGTAGGACATAAAAATATACATGGAAAAATGCACCATGTGACTCCAACCAAATAAATATTGTGGCCCTGGAAGTGCTCAAGGTGCAAACATAAGATGAGAATAGAGAGGTGTTGTATGGGGCATATAGCCTGATTAGCGTAACAGACACCTCAAACTACAGGTCTATCCCCCTGTTTGGTTGTTGGAAAAACAGCTCGGAATTGCCTATTTGGAATTGTCGGGCCAAATTCCACCGTTTGGTGTGGCATACGAATCGGGCTCGGAAAAATAGAGCAATTCCGCTTGACCCACCTGCACGCACAAGCGCCACGCGAAGCAATTCCGAGCGAGAGAGCTCGGAAAGTCTCGGAAATTTCTCGCCCGCACCCCGCATACCTGTTCACTAAAAAAAAGACATCCGTCGATAACCCATCCCCGTCTCCGCTCGAGGACCGGCACGTTCGGGTTTGGCCACCGCCGGTGCTAAGTCCTCCATCATCTCCTCCGCTCTCTCTATCCCCCGTCTCCAATCCGCTCCTCTCCCTCTCACTCCCATACATGGCAGCACCAACTTCCGCAAAGCCGAGCGCTCGCAGGCCGCCGCCGTTCGCCCGCATCGACCGAGCGCTCGCAAAACTGCCTCCGTTCGCCGCATCCAGCCACCTCCACCACCACATCCGCCGCCACGGCCGCTATTCCCCAAGTCCCCGCCGCCAGGTAGTGCGCTTAGCCCGTTCGTCCGCCTCGAATCCATGCCCAGGTGATGTGGCGGAGCCAGCCACTCCCGGCCGGAGCTCTGCAAGATGGCTTCCTGCCAAGCTTTTGCAACCGTACGGCGTGGATCTAGAGCCCAATACATAGCGATTTGTTGTTGGCAGTTGATTTATTTTTCTTTTTTATTTGGTTCTCATGTGCGATTTGTTGTACAGCTGACTGCCTCTGTTTGCATACACATTAATAATGTTTTTATTCTATGTGAAAATAATGTATAAACATTGAGATATAAACATACTATTTTTATACTTGAGATAATTTAGCAAAACATTCATTTCCATGGTTTGCACATCCAAACAGGATTTGGAATTGGTTGGTACCCTTTGATTCCAACAACACATACCAAGCACATCCAAACAACGTAATTCGAATTGGAGGTCATTTTCTTTCCATCTTGGATTTGGAATTCTAGTCCAATTCATTTCCGAGTCAGTTTTTCCTACATCCAAACAGGGTATAAGTATTTTCCCTATATCTATTCTTTTTCTTCATTCATGAAAGGCAACGCTGCTAGCTACCTTATTTGCTGTAGTGTCTGTCTCGTGATAGCATCAAAGCAAAAATTGTGGAACTCGTTTGTAAGGTATAATTATGCTCGGAGCGAAAAAGTTGCTACCACGGGTATTCGAGGTGGAGTGGAAAACCAAACGGCGAACCAATAACTCTTATATGACTGACGGCTACTCCATCCGTTCATAAATAGATGACTTACATTTGTCCAAAAGTGGATGTATGTAGATATATTTTAGTGTCTAGATACATCTACATTTAAACAAATAGAAGTCATCTATTCAGTGTCTAGATACATCTACATTTAGACAAATAGAAGTCATCTAATTGTGAACGGAGGGAGTACATGTCAACTTGCATACATTTTTAGATGTTGGGGTCTACATATTCCTTTGCAATTGCTTTTCGTCTCCTCATAAGGTTTAGCAATGGTGCTCAATATAAAGACATCCCAAAAAAAAGCCTGAACATTGACATGATACATAATTTGTACTTTCCAACACTAAAAATATACCTAATGTTATGCCATCCTGCAAAACACAGAGAGTTGAGGGAGGAGTGGTCTGAATCCTTCACATCGATCACAGATGACGTTGGTGTCTGCGATAGCTAGCCGTGCATAACAGCCACAAGCTATGAAGGTTTCATGGCGAAAACTTCATGTGTGATGGTCTGAAGGAGAGTCGCCGGGAAGCCGGGGTCACGATGGATTGTTATAGATTGACCACCAGATCGACGATTGGAGAGGTACGTTACTGGAAGTGGAAGAGGAGTAGGGGTTTTTAATAACGGCAGTGGTGCTTTGCAAATCCCATTGCCGAGATCTGTTTGGCCGCTTCATTGACGCTAAAGAATGACCACGCTGAGAATCACGATGGATTGTTATAGATTGACCACCAGACCGACGATTGGAGAGGTACGTTACTGGAAGAGGAAGAGGAGTAGGGGTTTTTAATAACGGCAGTGGTGCTTTGCAATTGCCGAGATCTGTTTGGCCGCTTCATTGACGCTAAAGAATGACCACGCTGAGAATTATGGAAGATGAAGCATTGGGATGCACGTGCCATTATGAGCTGGATGTTGGGAACGGATAAGTAGGGAGTCGATCATCTTCTAAAAAAAAAGTAGGCAGGTGATCGGTTGAATGACATGGACATAATATAATTAGGCAGGAAGTGACGTGGTATGGCATGGACCAATTAGACGATGGATGATGTGTACACTCTGCATGGTTAGAGAAATAGAATTAGTGGGTTCCTTCCATTTAGATATTGTAGATCTCCAGAAAATGTGATGCATGCAAGATGGGCACTGATTCGGATGCACCTTTGTCCTAGTTTTATTCCGAAATAGGAGCGATGGCTCAACCTCTGCATCGAAGGATGTACACAGCCGATTTATTAAAAATTCAGCAGTCGAACAACATCAAGCCTAGCTAGACGGCGGGAGATCCGCTTCCCATGGAGGTATTACCTCAGATGCACCAGGTCCGACGTGGGCAAAGCCGTCAGTATTTTCTAAATCTCCAGCAAATGTCATGCATACAAGATGGGCACCGTCACGAATGCACCTTTTTCCTAGTTTTTTTTTCCAAAATGGGAGCGATAGCTCAGCCTCTGCATCGAAATATGCACACGGACAATTTATTAAAAATGACTTACAAAATACAGAATTTCAGCCGTCGAACAACATCAAGCCTAGCTGGACGGGGTTGATATGCCCATTCATTCACCGCTGCCTGGGATGCCCGTTTTTGACTCGTCTGGGTAGGCCGGATCTCCTATATCGTTCTAGAGATCATAATGATACGATGCATGTATGAAGTAAATAGTACGTGCACGAGGTCAGATAAAACGAGCATCCCCTTATCGTTAGAATTCGTGCATACGATGCAAGGCATAAAATCTGGCCGTGACTCGCTATGTTCGATCTGCTCCCTTTTCATTCTTGTCTTGTCGCCATATGAATGTAGCTAGTATCGAGTTGCAGAGGCAGCGTGGTATATTACTTGCCTATCTAGCTGGGAATTTATTCTCCGGGGCATGCAAGTGAAGCAGAATTTGATAAGAAGGTACACTAATTAATCCTAGACTAAAGTAACACTGACCGGCCAAATCATGCTTGCCTGGTTTTATGCCTTGCATCGTATGCACGAATTCTAACGATACTAGCGTCAACACATATAAAAACATCGTCACGTGTGCAGACGTACGTGCTCACCTATATCGACCGTATTTTCTTTTCATCTTTGGAGAACACCAGCTTGACACTTCGTCTCTTTCGTTTAATCAGGAGTATCTATCTTCCCATTTTCTGAAGGAATTAATTATGTTTTCTTACTTCCCTTTTCTTCCATGATTTTTGGAGTGGGAATGTGTGAGAACGTGGTGTTCACTCCCTTTATTTTTCTTGGGTCAGAACAAGGATTCTCGTATGTGCGTACATGGTCCTCGTCAATGATGGGGCACGAATTTCCGCCCGTGAGATACTTTGGCTGAGATCTGAAGGCCCATTGGCTAGGCAGGACTATAGTAAACATGGGCCGTGCCCGCACAGCTTATTGGCAGCACATGACGATTTTATTCTGAAAAAAAAAAGCACATGACGATTTACTCAAAAAAAAAAAAACACACATGACGATTTAGTACGATCTTCGGCTTAATGTCACAGGCTCATTAGGATTACATACATCTAGGTTTTCTTCGATACGCAATGCCAATACCATGCTCATTTACATTATATATTTTTTGAATTAACTTTCTTCAAACGATTCGGGTGGAGAGTTGTTAAAACTTTTAGCGAAGTACTTTTGCCTTCACCTCTTTTGTTTACTCTTAATAACAGGTAAGGATGGGAGCTTTCTGAGAGCGAGCTGGCCACATACCTTGATCATCACCCCCAACAAGGGGAGGATGTCGACGAGGGGGACGATCGTGATTTCGTCCAGCCCTATGACACCACGGGGATCCCATACCAGCACCCCGGTTATGACTATGCGCCAGCTGCTTCATCTTCTTCTTGGGCGCCCGAGTACGACCACGCGAGGGATGACCCACCGCAGTGGGATATTTCCCGCGCTTTGATTGATCTCCACTTAGGCCAAAAGCCTAACCTTGGGGGAGGTATACCGACATCACGCTCATATATATATCATGTTCGGTCGGTTCTTTGTATATCCATGTTTTCTTTTCTCTCGCTTCTTTTTGTTTCTTTCGTTTCTTTTGTTGTTTTCGTTTCTTTTATTTCTCTTTGTTTTCTTGTTTTGTTTTTGTTTTCTAAAACACAAAAGGACTAAAAAATATTTCTATTTTTTCTCTCTTCTTTATTTGGTTTGCTTTCTTTTCTCATTTCGGTTTAGTATGGAAAAATCCAAAAATATTTTGCTTTGTTTGCTTGTTCTATTTATGTTCGTGCTTTAATTCAAAAAACAAAAAATATTTGTTGTTCTTGTTTGGTTTTGTAAAGTTTGCTGCAGAGTTCAACAGTCGTCCGTGACTCCATTGGAGCTTGGTTTTCATTATATATTATTCGAGCCACAAGTGAAGAGCAATAATGACGATCTATGACAATTCAAGTTGTGGTGACAGGAAGGTATGAACTCTATTTGCTTTCATTTTTATACATATATCCATCTATGTGAACATGCTTAGTTTGTTCGTGTAAGATATATGTGACTTAATGGCTACCTAATAGTTCGTGCTCTCTCATGTTTTGTTCCAATTTATTAGTGGTAAATGACATGTCATATAAATATTTGTTCGCATTGTTCCATTCGTAGAAGGACATGATATTGTGGTAGCCTCCCCTGACTGTTTCATTTGAATCGACTTGGCACATGCTCACGCATGCTAAGACTGAAAACAAAAGTCAATAAGCCTCGATGATTTATTTTGCCTCAGAGCTCTAGTATTAATTTTGGGCCTTAGTTAACTTTAATTTGTCGCAAACATGATTATGATAGTTGTTGCTCTCTTGATTATCGCTCCCTATCTATTTGCTAGCCTTCACCTGTACTGAGTACGAGGTCTACTCGTTCATCCAACTTCCAAAAACCAAAAGTTTGCCAAATATATCCATCATACCTACCTATATGTGGTATTTAACCGCCACTCCAAGTAAATTGCTCATGTGCCACATTTAAAACCTGCTAAAAATTATTCCAATTTTGTGCCCCTGTTTTAGGTTATGAGGACGTAAATACAGAATCTTTATCTCACTGGTTGATTGCATTTCACACCCTGGACTAGTGGCTTCATCCGCTTATCCAAATGATAGAAGAGCTGGCAGCGGGGTGCCCCGCCCAAAATTAATACACACAAATTTTTTTCATTCTTTTTGCCCCTGATTTATCACTCAAAGCATAATTGTGTAATCAAAAGAGAAAGAGGGATGACCTTCTACCCAGATGCGTCCTTCACATGGGAGCCGCTCTTGTAAATCCAGTTAGCCTGTGAAGTACTGTATTGTCTTTTTACCATTCGTTGAAATAAGCATACAGCTCTCTCAAAATGTTTTCAATACCTTTGTTTAAGAAAATAAAAAGTTCTAGCACATGAGTGATCCATGCTTCCTTCTGCGAAGGGTTTTCTTTTACTTTTATGTTGAGTCTCCACCATATTCTTTGAGCACTTTCTTGAGAGCACAATGGTCATTCTTAGTGTGATTTGTTTGTCCTAAAGCACGGTTGATTGTTGTATAATCTTGGCACTTGTATATTTGATATCTTTACTTCTAGTCTTCCATTGAACTTCAGAGGTGTCCTGGCAAGCGAGATACCACTTTATTAGATCCTATTATGAATATTACAATCTTGCAAATAGTTATGCTTCATGTTGTTTATTATTAATATGTTATTATCTCCTCATGGTTTGCATAGCTATTAAGTGACAGTATCTTACCATGAGTGTAATTAAGTATTTGATCATATAGTGAGTATATTTACATAATATGAAAGAAATGTGTTCGTAAAAGTCTTTTATCGCACTCAGTTGCCACTGAATTTCTTGAGGACAAGCAATAAGCTAATCTTGGGGGAGTTGATACATCGAAAATGTATCTCCTTTTCCGAACACTTTTCCTATTGTTTGCCTCTAAACTTGTGTGTTTTGAATGCAACTAACGCTGTTTTCAGCAGAATTACTTTGGTGTCTCGTTTTTGTGCAGAAAAATAAACTCTCGGGAAATTGCCCAGAAAAGACCCCATTGGCCCTAAAACACCAGAAGACCCCAGGAGGCAGAAGGAGACCCGGAGAGGGGCCAGGAGGTGGCCAAACCACCCCGGCGCCTCCCCTAGGCCGCGCCAGCAGGTGGTGTAGGCCACTCCCACACCCCCCTCGGTCTCCCCTTTAGACTACAAATAGCCTTCAACCCTAAAACAAGAGGGGGTTCGATAGTTTTCCAGAAAGAAGTCCATAGCTCCGCCGCCACCCCAAAACTCGATTCGGGGTTCAGAAATTTGTGTTCTGACACCCTGCTGGGACGGGGAAGTGGAGGAGATCATCGCCACCGTCATCACCAACGCCTCTCCATCGACCATCCATGTTTCCTCCATCCATGTGTGAGCAATTCCCCGCTGTAGGCTGAAGGGGATGGTAGGGATTGGATGAGATCGTTCATGTAATAATGCCGTGATTGTTAGGACATAGTGCCTAGTATCCTCTATTAGTATTATTGACATTGTTGCAACTTGTTATGCTTAATGGTTGCCACATTGGGTCCGAGTTCCATGATCTCAGATCTGAACATGTTATTAAATCACGATGATAATTATTGTTTCTTGATCATACCTGCAAGTTGTTTACACATATTGTTGTCTGGAACCCGAGGCCCCAAAGTGACAGAAATTGGTACAACCGGTGGAGATGGCTGTGATGTGAGGATCACATATGTTCATGGAGTGTTAATGCTTTGCTCCGGTATTTCTATTAAACGGAACAACTTAATTACCAGTAGTTCCCTTGAGGTCACGCTGGAAACGGGCTGGTAGGACAAAAGATGTTGTGCAAGTTCTCATTGTGAGCACATACGACTATTTACGGAACACATGTCTATGATTACTTAGTGTTTGCATGCTTTATCTTATTTATCTGCAATGCCCATGTCTTAATTATTATATGAACTATGTTATCCATGCAACGCCCGTTCATCCATCCCTATGCCTACAATATTTCATCCCGCTATTTACTTCAAACACCACTGCTGCTGTTTTCATCTCACTGCTGCTATTATTTCATTACTGCTGCTACTATAAAAATGTTAATACTGATAAACCACTGCGAACAAAAGTATTTTCAGGTGCAGGTGAATTGACAACTCACTTGTTAAGTCTCACAAATATTGTTTCGCTCACCTTGTGTCGAATCAATAAATTTGGGTTTTACTTCCCTCGAAGACTGTTGCTATCTCCTATACTTGAGTGTCATCACCCGAGCCTGGGACGCGGCGGCATGGCACCTCGACTGCCCGCGGTCGCTGTTGAACTTCAGCGACTGCCACACCCTGTCGGAAGCGGAGGCCAGGGCGCCAAAGCTGCTGATAGTCACCGCCACGGACCGCCGCCACCTCCGCCACCGCGCATTTCAGGGCCTCGTCGACGCCACTGAAGACCGCGCCGTCCGCGAGTACTACCGGGAGAATCCGGAGGAGTCGAGCACCGACGAGGAGCACTGGCAGACCAAAGCAGTGGAGCGGGCGGAGCGCCGCCTCGAGCACCACCTCGAGTTGGAGCCGCCCGGGAGGCGCGGCTGAAGGCGTTCCGAGAGCAACGCCGGGCCGGCCACGCCGACAACCGCTGGGCCTCGGACGATACGAGGTGGGCGACTATCTCCGACGAGATATCGTGCACCTCCGACGACGACGAGGAGTAGTTTTTTATTTTTAAATTTCTGTAACATTTGTTTGCGGCGCGCTTGTTTTGCGTGTCTGTTAAATGAATATTTCCTAGCGCCATATTTTAGTTTTTAGCGCTTCTGCATTTGTTGTCGCCGTGCGCTCGCGTCCGAAAAATCCACACCGCGCGCCAAACATCTATTTCGAGCGCGCAGCGATCGCCGGCTGCTGGGATGCTCTAAGGCTCGCTTCCGCATTTCATGTGTGTATAATCTAGAGCCAGTCAGCTACAACGACCTCAGTTTAAAAATAAATGGCTACGACGACCTCGCCATCCAAGACGCTGCAGTTTGTCACGCAAAACCCCTAACAGACCACCTTAAACAAGCCAACTAAGGTAGCCATATATTACCGCACAACACCACCTATCAAGCTGCACAACACAAATCAGAGAGCTGCCAACCCGTTGACACGACCGCTGCTCCTTCTCCACCGTCAAGCAAGAGAGCTTTAGGCTTTGTTCGGTTAATCCCAACCCAGCCGGGATAGCGTCCGAATCCCCTTCAACCCCCGTGGATCGGCGCGCCCGGGATCTAATCCCGCTCCGCCTCTCTCGGTGCGTTCGGTTATACCCGGGCGGGATCACACCCTGGCCCAATCCCTCCCAAACCCTGCCATTCGACCGGGGAAAAAATAATCTCCGCCCCACCCGTGGAAACTTTCCCGAGTCGTTATCGGGAAAAAAAGAGAAACGAGAACTCTCTCTCTCTCATCCGGACTCCCTTCTCGCGACTGTGCAGCTCCTCCCCACCCGTGGAAACTTTCCCGAGTCGTTAGCGGGCTGTAGCAAGCATATAACGGCAAATTATACTTGAAATTATTTAGCAGACCGATTGATGAATGTGCAGCTCGTGCATGTCCATCCGATGTTGATCAATCGGTCGCTAGTCGCTAGCTAGCTGCTGGACAGCTGGAGTACCTCTCTCTATCCGTCAACGTCACGTCTACAATGGCGATTGATTCGTCGGATCATCCCTTGGCCGGAGTAATAAATTGGGAAAATTCACATGTTGACCAACATGGCGCAAGTTATGACTAGCACGAATCAACAAACAATATAACCGTGTCGTTCCAATTTTATCGGACGTCCCCGAAGGGTCAACAATATAACTATTTGAGGTATTTTTCGCAGTGTGTGAGTAGTGAAATTCTGACCGGCTGTGAAGTTGGACGAGAGAAACAAATTCTGAATTGGCAAAGATTTATTTTGGGGGAAAGCTAATGGTCTTTGTATTAAGCTCGAAGGGAGAAATGAATGCCATAGAACGGCTACAACACGACACCACCCAAAACAACGTCTGCCGACTTAAAACTCACACCAACAACAACCGGACGACAAACCTCGTCCTGCCTAACCTCAGGCCAAGAGTAGCAAGGAGGCGGAACATCGAAGGCCAACACCATTGTCGCCGACCACGACTTCGAGGTTGTCCGGACCAACGTACCCCTACTCATGTGCCTCAAACATTAGGCAAGCAAATGGCATGATCCGGTCGGACTTGAGGAAGCTGCCGACTAGACAGTGTTAGCGATGGCGTACATTGCGCCCCGGAGGCCCACTCCTTGATTAGTGACCTACACAAGGAAAGTGTTAGCGATGGCATACATTGCGCCCCGGAGGCCCACTCCTTTACTAGTGACCTAGAGAAGGAAAGTGTTAGCGATGGCATACATTCCGCTCGGAGGCCCACTCCTTGAGTAGGGACCAACACGAAAAGTTTAGCAATGGCGTACAATATGCGCCTCGGGGGCCCACTCCTTGAGTAGAGACCAACACGAGAAAAGTGTTAGCGATGGCATACATTGCGTCCCGGAGGCCCACCCATTGAGTAGTGACTAACACGAGAGACACATCACTACCAAACTTCGCAGGGACAAAACGGCAACTCCACAATCTCCAAATGCCTCATTGGGCACTACCGTGGCAACCTAGGCAACACCTCCATAAAGGGAATGGCGTTTTGTCACTGCTGCCACCTGGTCCGACAAACTGTACCTAGAGTTTTCTTCTGGAACCGGGGGAGGAAGGGTCAAGACAATGACCACGTCTCCAAGGAGGAAGTGCACCCGTAGGCGTCACCATGGTCAGCATCTGAAGCTTTCGAGTAGGGTTTCCACCTCGTCACCATGGTCACCGTGACCAGACATACCGGAGACAATTTGGCAAGGAGACAAGTCGTTCGCTTGAACCACCACCGCAGAAGGCATTTGTTGTTGACGAAGAAGGGGAACTAGACCATAGTTGTTGTACACCAACACGCGTGAGGAAGACATCCCCGCTGCGGGCAAGGAGAGGGAGTGAGGGTGTGAGGCTGAGCCGGTAGGCTATTAACTTCCGAGTTCCATCCCATCCCGCATCCAAGTGTTTCGCACGCATGTATGTGATAGTAGTATCATATCAATCTTATTAACATGTTGGTCGATGCCACATTTCTTTATTGTTTGAATTTCAAATAAATCTTTTAATAAACCAAAGTAATGATGTAATTAATAATTTTGAATAAATAAATAAACATTAACTTTTTAATTTGTATTATTTCTAAAAATACTATTAATATATCAAAATATTCAGAAAATAAAACTAATTCATTTTAAGAAATACAAAAAATTAAGAAAAATAATACTAATTCATTTTAAAATCTTAAAAATACAAATAATATATAAAAAATTAAGAAAAATAATACTAATTCATTTTAAAATCTTAAAAATAGAAATAATATATCAAAAAATTAAGAAAAATAATACTAATTTATTTTAAAATCTTAAAAATACAAATAATAGATCAAAAAATTCAGAAAATAAAACTAATTCATTACTTTATGTCTTAATCAATCTTGTGCAGTCATTTACTTGACTATACCTATTCATGGCTCCTTCCTAGAACACTGGTAGAAAAAACGCCTTCCATACGCCCCCATCAGTCCCCAAACGTCGCACACCGTGACTAATGAGTCTTTAGTCCCGGGTCAGGAGGAGACTCGCGACAGAAGGTCATGCGTCGCGGGTTGGGAAGCGCGTTGAGGCGCGTGGAGTGCATTAATTCCGGTTGGCCTGGCCGCCCGGGACTAGTGAGTCTTTAGTCCCGGTTGGCCTGGCCAACCGGGACTAATGAGTCTTTAGTCCCGGTTGGCCTGGCCAACCGGGACTAAAGATACAAACTGCTCGCCTCCCGCGCGGCGGTTTTTATTCCGCGAGCGAGGCAGAAGGGCGCCAGTGCGCGTCCGAGTCTTTGTTTCTTCCTCTCTTCTCTTCTCTTCCCTCTCTTCGATCTTCCTCCACCAAGCACCATGGCTCAAGTTTGGCAGAGAATCGGTGGTCCCACACCATGCGGCAAGCGTCTCGACGTGTGCTACACCAACATTTCCGAGAGGCTCCCCGGTGCTCTTGGGCATTTGACCAATCTCTATTTCTCCTCTCCCGATGAACACCGGTTCTTCGGGCTTGATCTGGAGTATATGGCGGATCAACGGGATGTTGCCGTCATCCAGATTGCGTTCAAGGAGGCCGTTTTGGTCTTCCAATGGTCAAGGTAACGCACAAGTACAATCTTGCATCTTCGATTTGTTTGTTGCATCTGAAGAATACATCTGTTGCAACATATCTAACACGTATCAAATTTTTGTTGTTGCAGTAGTTCAAAGCATTCTCCGGCACTTGTTGATTTTCTTGTCAACAAGGGGTATGACTTTTGCAGCGTTGACAAAACTCAAGACCGTCAGAAATTGATGCGCTTGGGTATTGTGATACCTGAAGATCACTATATTGATCTTCAGGATCTTATCCATTTCGATGAGTTGCCCGGGCCCAAGACCAGGATGGCTCCGATGGCAACTGCCTTCATCCACGAGGGCTACGAAACCATGAAGTCTGGTTTCCCCTCGAGGAATCACTGGTATTGGGAGAAGACCCCACTGGACTGGACGAACGTCAAGTATGCAGCCATAGATGCATACGTCTCCTACGAGTTGTTCCGCATCTACTCAACGGAGCCATAGATGTATGCGTTCGATATATGCATGTAATGGATATCTTAGTATGTAATGGATATCTTAGTATTGTGAGACTTATGTTTGTGTTATGTGTGATCGTAAGACTCTATGTTATGAATGTGATATGATTGTGTTCTATTCATGATTGTGATGTCTCTACTCGTATTTTACTTGTGATTTAATTATCACTTGTCTTTTGTTGTTCACAAAACTATTTTTGTTTCCTAGTTTTAAATGACTTGGAAAAATTTGCAAAGTGTTGCAAAGTGTAATGGAAATTATTTCTATATTAATTCCTAGCTATACTATTTCTATATTATGTCAAACACACGTTTCAAAACAAGCAAAAACAAAAACACATCAAGAAAACAAACAAAAACACATCAAGAAAACAAAACAGAAAAACTACAGTTTCTATATATCTGTTCACCAAAAATTAATCTAAGCCAGGAAAACATATATCTAGTCAATACCAAACTCATCCAGTATTAAAATGAATTAGTATTATTTTTCTTAATTTTTTGATATATTATTTGTATTTTTAAGATTTTAAAATGAACTAGTATTATTTTTCTTAATTTTTTGATATATTATTTGTATTTTTAAGATTTTGAAATGAATTAGTATTATTGTTCTTAATTTTTTGATATATTATTTGTATTTTTAAGATTTTAAAATGAATTAGTTCTATTTTTCTTAATTTTTTTATATATTATTTGTATTTTTAGAAATAATACAAATTAAAAATTTAATGTTTATTTATTTATTCAAAATTATTAATTATATTATTACTTTTATTTCTTAAAAGATTTATTTGAAATTCAAACAATAAAGAAATGTGGCATCGACCAACATGTTAATAAGATTGATATGATACTACTATCACATACATGCGTGCGAAACACTTGGATGCGGGACGAGATGGAACTCGGAAGTTAAGCATGCTAGTGCTAAAGTAGTGGGAGGATGGGTGACCGAGCGGGAAGTTTGACCACGAGTAAGTAATTTGACTAGAGATAATTGTAGTTAGACACTAAGCAAATAATACAAATTCTGGAAAAAAAAAAGTGAAAAAAAGGGAGAGAAAAATTGGTGTGAAAAATAATTAGAAACCAAAATGAATTAAGGAAATAAACGAAATAAAGTTTAGTCCCGGTTCATGTGGCCAACCGGGACTAAAGGTCCTCCCACCCCCGGCTCCGCCACCCGCCCACGTGGCCGGGCCTTTAGTCGCGGTTCGTAAGCGGCGCGACTATAGGGGGGGGGGTCTTTAGTCACGCCAAGCTAGTCCCGGTTGCGCGGCCGGGACTACTGGCCCTGGCAAACGGGGACTATACGCCTATTTTCTACCAGTGGAAGAAACAACTAAGACTAAAACATGTTTTTCTGTTTTGTTTTCTTGATGTGTTTTTGTTTGTTTGTTTTGAAATGTGTGTTTGACATAATATAGAAATAGTATAGCTAGGAATTAATATATAAATAATATCCATTACACTTTGCAACACTTTGCAAATTTTTCCAAGTCATTTAACTTTGCAAAAATAGTTTTATGAACAACAAAAGACAAGTGAATAGAACACAATCATATCACATTCATAACATAGAGTCTTACGATCACACATAACACAAACATAAGTCTCACAATACAAGCTATGCTTCAAGAGCTACATACTAATTAAGATATCCATTACATGCATATATCGAACGCATACATCTATAGCTCCGTCGAGTAGATGCGGAACAACTCGTAGGAAACGTATGCATCTATGGCTGCATACTTGACGTTGGTCCAGTCCAGTGGGGTCTTCCCCCAATACCTATGATTCCTGGAGGGGAAACGAGACTTCATGGTATCGTAGCCCTCGTGGATGAAGGCAGTTGCCATGGGAGCCATCCCGGTCTTGGGCCCGTTCAAATCATCAAAATGGATAAGGTCCTGAAGGTCAATGTAGTGATCTTCAGGTATCACAATACCCAAGCGCATCAACTTCTGACGGTCTTGCGTGATGTCAACGCTGCAGAAGTCATACCCCTTGTTGATAAGAAAATCAACAAGTGCCGGAGAATGCTTTGAACTACTGCAACAACAAAAATTTGATACGTGTTAGATATGTTGCAACACATGTATTCTTCAGATGCAACAAACAAATCGAAGATGCAAGATTGTACGTGTGCGTTACCTTGACCATTGGAAGACCAAAACGGCCTCCTTGAACGCAATCTGGATGACGGCAACATCCCGTTGATCCGCCGTATACTCTAGATCAAGCCCGAAGAACCGGTGTTCATCGGGAGAGGAGAAATAGAGTTCGGTCAAATGCGCAAGACAACCGGGGAGCCTCTCGCAATTGTCGGTGTAGCACACGTCCAGACTTTTGCCGCATGGTGTGGGCACATCATATCTCTTCCAAACTTCAGCCATGGTGCTTGGTGGAGGAAGATCGAAGAGAGGGAAGAGAAGAGAAGAGAGAAGAAGAAACAGAGACTCGGGTGCGCACTGTAGCAATGGCGCCCTTCTGCCTCTCGCTCGCGAAATAAACCGCCGCGCGGGAGGCGAGCAGTTTGTATCTTTAGTCCCGGGTGCCAGGCCAACCGGGACTAAAGGCAGGGAGGCCAGCGGCCGGGAACCATTAGTCGCGGGTGGCGACGCCAACCGGAATTAAAGCCCTCCACGCGCCTCCACGCGTTTCCCAACCCACGAGGCATGACCTTCGGTCGCGGGTCTCCTCGCGACCCGGGACTAAAACCCTTTTAGTCACGGGGCGCGAAGTTTGGGAACTAATGGGGGCGTATGGAAGGCCTTTTTTCTACCAGTGGCTGCTACCCCCTCCATTGGGAATTAGATGACTTATATTTTTTCAAATATGGATATATCTAGACTTTTTTTAGTATATAGATAAATGTGTGTTTAGACAAACATAAGTCTATCTGATTTTGAACAGAGGGAGTAGCCGCTATTAAATCGATCCATCCATAACGATGAGTGGCTAGCTATCTCTTTCACGCGTTCATTACTTCCACGGCATTGCCATAGCGCCCTGCACCGTACCTACATGCATGTACATTTTGTTCAAAATTTATGTATGCATGGGCATTGGCATGCCGTCCTTCGGCTGGCCACAATGGGAGTAACTAAGGTAGTAACATCACATATTTCAAGACAATTTTGCTTATGTGGCACATATTTAATGAAGAGAGAAGTGTTTGTGGTAACTAGCTATGTTACTAGTAACATCACACATATCAAGGAAAAATGTGTCTATATCCCTAATAAATGAAGCCATGCATGACACCACAAATATGTTACTACCCACTGTAGAGGTAGTAACTTAGACTAGTAACATCACGATGTTACCACTCTTAGTTACTCCCCATTGTGACCAGCCTTCCTAGAGCCTAGCTAGTATGTGCGTACGGACGAGGAGTAAGAGTGTATACGACGACGTGCAATTAATCGTAGCTCGTGCTTGCTGCTACGTATAGGTTGTTGATGCATCTCCCGACAGAGAAGACTTCTCCGTCCGTGGAAACTCGATCGACAGGTGTGATTCGAAAAGACGTAAAAGCTGGCTCCGCTAGCTAGCCAACAGACAAGTTCAAAAAAAAAAAGCTAGCCAACAGACAAGACGATGGAGCTGATCTACGTAGAGCCGAAGTGCGATATCGGCCTGTTACGGTACGTGCTCGCACGATGGTAAGGTGATGCTGTGTCTGCTCGACAGCAAGCCTTGCATCCAGACAAAACTGCTTCCGTCGATCGAGGAGAGCTTATGTACTGGATGGAGTACGTACGTGCGTACCTTTGCTCTGCTGGCCAAACTCCACTACTCCCTGCTTGCACGCTCTGTCTTTTCGGAGCCACAACTTGTTAACCTGCAGGGTTCGGAACGGTATGATCATCTTCAAAATTCGCAACTCTTAGGCCCCGCTTGGCTCGTTGGTATTCTGGCACCCCCGTTTTATTTGCGCGCGTATTAGTGTCGTGCACAAGCATCCCCGTATGCAGTCTGGGTAAAAGAAACGGACCACTGGAGGCCTGTGTTATTTACGGGGGGAAATGGGCTGGAATCCGTACGGAGGGGGAAAAAAAACAGCCAACCAAGTGGCTAAACTGGGCTGCATCCGAAATTTCGTCGGAAGGGAGAAAAACCCGGGTATTGGGCTAAAAAACGATATTCCAAGCGGGCCCTTAATGTATACTCAGTGTTGTTTTTTTTTTTTTGATGCTGTCACCGGGGGGAAAGTCTCCCCACCTGAATTTTACTTATAGAAAAGTTACGAGTTACATAGGGAGAGATGAGCACACCACAGATCGACGGCCACTCGTTGTTCCGTTGTTTTAAAACGGTGAGACCGCAAGGTGAGATCGTGAATAATATTACAAATAGTATGTGAAGAGATTTGGTCAACGCTGCGGAAGACCAATATACTCAGTGTTGTAACACTACGACATTAATTCTGGCAAAGATATACAGTTTGGTGAAAAGATAATGGGTATGCGTTTCAGAAGTTTATGTCGCCCTTGGGTGCACAGGCTCGATCGTACTATTTCTTTTCTTTGAGAGATATGTCTCCAAGGCATACCTCAACTTCATCGAACATAAAGGCAATTTACAAGATGATTTGAGACCCCTTTGGGCACAAAAGCTTTAGTTAACACATCTGACCCAGTTCATGATCGACTCCTCGCAACGTGGTTTCTGCCTCCAACAGCTACCCTAATCCAGCTATCATTTGTCTAAAACACGTTGGTTACATTGTACATTGGGATTATTGTTGAAAGCTCTGTCAAGGGGACCCATGAGGCCAACATGAATCCTCCTATTATCTTGTATCTTTGAAAAAAAAAAGTTGGCCATAGACTTACGTGGAGATTGTCGGCACAATGTGTATTCGTAGGGCATCCATGCCTTCACATTGGTGCATGTTGTCTACCTAGGGGTTCTGAATGCTTGCCTTGGTCGACGATGCACTAGTACCGTGCGTTGTTGTTGTTGTGGATTTCCATATAGACAATTAGTGTTGGATTGTATTGCTCGCTTTTCTACGTTAGTTTCTACTTTTGATTGAGTTGGCTAATGCAGGAAATAAATAAGATATCATAGGTCTCAAATCCAAGACCGTACCAATGCAATTAAAAAAATGAGATTACCCGGCCTAGATCGAACTCATGTCTAATAACTAAAATAGCCTAGACTTGACGGTGATGGTTGAATTATATTGCCCGCCTCCCTCCATTAGTTTGGATTTTGGTTGACTTGAGTAGTGTATGAATTAAGTACTTAGCAGTTTCCTCCTAGACGAGCATGATTGTGGGGGGCAACGTGTGAGCATCAGACACTCTACTCGAGCATCATATTTCACCGATGGACGAATGAACCCCTTCTTCCTTGATGGGTTTGGCACCTTTCTGTGACTTAGCATCGGTGGTGCACCTTTTTACCACAAACGGGTAAAATATGTTTGTCAGCGGTGAAATAATGCAGGAAGAGTAATCAGCATGACATGAATGTTGGATTAATCCTGCATACTGTTCCCTGTCCGTTGTCGACAACAACTGGAAGTTCGTTATTTAGGGTCGTTTTCAGCTCAAAATAAGCCCATGTGCTGATCGGTTGTGATCGCTGGATAGTCGTTTAGGCCTTTTCTTTTCCTTGTTGTTAGGATCTCTAGCACGTCTAGCGGAGTATGGGATGGCAAGCTCAGTCGTGGCGACCGTAACTAGAGTTTCGGCCACGTTTGTTGGCCACATTTCTGTACTGTGTTAAATAACAGAAGTAAAGGAAAAGGCTGCAGTTGTCTGCACGCAGCACAAACTCGCGTGTGTTCCTCTCGTTCTTGCAAGTTTAATCCACTGACACTAGAGACCGACGAGGGTTTCAGCAACTACAATGAATGTCGTGCCGCTGAATTTCATCCATTGGCGCCCTCTTCGTGTTCTGGATCTCTGACAGGTGCCCGGTCTTAGAGCGAGGCACAAAAATGGGCTTCCATAAACATTGCTTCGTTGTTAATGTAAGGAAAATATGGCTAGCCCCGTAGGACGGTACGGTGAAAAATGCGACAAACATGCTTTTCTGTGCGAGTACGAATCGATGGACAGGGGCTAGTGGTGGTGGGTGCCAGGATGTAAAAGTTGATGATGAGCTCTATATATCAATGGATAATTAAGATCCAATTAGAGCGAGGTAGAGGGATGCCTTTTCTGGTAGCTCCGGGGTGAATCCATGCACCATTATTCCCTAGTGCGCGCCCTCTTAGCTCCCAGCCAGCTAAGGGCATCTCTAGTCGTCCCCCCAGGACGCGATTTAGCGCCGTTTTTCTACCAGCCGGCCTCCCCAAAACCCGAAATAGTGCCGTTTCGGCGGAAATTAGCGCCGTCGCACCCAGGCGGAACCCAGCCCATTGGGTTCGGCTTGGGGGGGGAGGGCGGAAGGAAAAGCGCGCGTGGGCCAGCGCTATCAGCGAGGGAACACAATTTGCCCCACTTTCCCCACCCCGACTCGGCTTTTCCTCTCGCTCGGCTCGCCGTCGCCACCCCTTCGACCACCATCGGCCGCCATCACACACGAGCGGCGAGGCAAACCACCGCCATCTAGCTCCACCACACCGTCGCCGCCGTTTACTCGCGTCTCCGCCGCGGGGGAGGTTGTGCCCGGCGAACCACGTCCACCACCCGCAAGGTGTTCGACGTTCTGTTCGAGCCATGGACTCCGACGCCGAGGAGATGCTCGCCGAGCTCTTCGACGAGGAAGATCAGGCCGCCATCAACGACGAGGAACACTTGCTAATCCTGATCAGCCTGGCCGGCTTGCAGGCCCAGGCCGACCAGCCGCGGCGTGCTGGATCGAGGCCCGGTCGCCTCAAGAGCAAGCCGAGGCAGTGGTACGAGGGCTATTGCATCCTCTACTCCGACTACTTCGCCGAGGATCCCACCAACGACGAGAAGGTGTTCCGGCGTCGTTTCAGGATGAAACGCACGCTCTTCCTCAAGAAAATGCATGCCATTCGGGAGTTCGACACCTACTTCAAGTTGAAGAAGGACTGCACCGGCACGGTAGGCTTTAACTCTATTCAGAAGTGCACGATGGCCATGAGGTTGCTTGCATACGGTGCTCCTGCAGATGCACAAGATAACTACCTGCGCATGAGCGAGTCCACGGCCCTTGAGAGTTTGAACAAGTTCTGCCGGGCAGTGGTTGCAGTTTTTGGCCCAACATACCTGCGATCACCCAATGCGCAAGACACTGCTCGTCTCCTCGCACAGAATGAAGCAAGAGGCTTTCCTGGGATGCTTGGCAGTATCGACTGAATGCATTGGGCATGGAAGAAATGTCCATTTGATTGGCAGGGGATGTACAAGGGAAAGGAAGGAGAGTGCTCTGTGGTTCTCGAGGCCGTGGCTTCGTACGATCTATGGATTTGGCATTCATTCTTTGGTATGCCTGGAAGTCACAACGACATCAATGTCTTGTAGTGCTCGAATGTCTTTGCCGAGCTTGTCGAATGCCATGCCCTCCCTGTGAACTATGAGATCAATGGACACCAGTACACAAAGGGGTATTATCTTGCATATGGCATCTATCCGAAGTGGGCAACATTTGTGAAGAGCATCTCCAACCCTATCCCAGGAAGCGCAAAATCTTGGTTTTCCAAGTGCCAGGTGGCTTGCAGGAAGGATGTTGAGCGGGCATTTGGTGCGCTGCAATCTCGATTCGCTGTTGTCTGGTACCCAGCTATGACTTGGTCGAAGTCCAACATGTGGGAGGTGATGCAGTGCTGTGTGATCTTGCACAACATGATCATTGAGAGTGAGTGGGATGATCCGGTGCCTGACAGTGAGGCAAGCACACCATACTACCGGCAGGTCCCTCTTGCAACTGTTGATCAACAGGTGTCGGCATCATGGACAGACTTCCTCACCAAGCGGCAGGAGATTCGACACGCTGGAACACACCATGCTCTGCAGAATGACCTGGTGCAGCATTTGTGGGCGCGAAAGGGGAATGACAATGTTGAGAACGATGACGATGACTAGTGTAATTTATTTATTTTTGTTTAAATTATTGAACTATTTATTTGTGTGGCAAAACTCTGTTTATTTGTGTGCCAAAACTCTACCTGCCCAAATATGGGCGAATCGCCGGCTGGGGGAACGACATGGGTTTCACGGCTAGGAAACGCGCCCCCTCCCCCGCCAGCTTCCTGATTTGCGCCGTTTCACGCCGCGACGGAAAAAAAAAGACAATTTTCGCGTCCTGAGGGCCGAACGGCTGGAGATGCCCTAACGTTTGGTGCGACACGTTCGGGCCGTCATCTCTCCAACTTTCTTTTTTATCCGTACTCTTGATAGCTATCCTTAAGAATGCCCAAGCATGTCCTGTTCCATCTTTACACGTACGTCCAGCCATGCACCTTCTTTGTCGTCTTCATGCATGCACCATGGCCTGATGCTGCAACACTCTTTTATGTCGTCCTTCATTTGTGCGGCTTGTCGTTTCGTCACTAGTCTTCCTTGGTCCTGCATGCATGCATGCATTGCATGGACGGTTTATGTGTACGTACGTGGTACCATGTTGTCGTGGCACGCATGCGACCAGCTGGCCAATATTCATTTGCATTACTTAGGTGTGGGCGCATCATTTTGCTGCAGATATAGGAGTAAAACCTCCATTTCTAAGATATAAACCTCCATTTCCCAAATACATAGTAAAATAAGTGAATCTATGTGCAAAATGAGTCTAGATTCATTCATTTTAAATGCATGTGGGCAATATTGAAATGGGTTATAAAAGTGAACGGAGGGAGTACTACATGTTCCATGGGCAGGCAGCTAGCTGGTAGTGTACAATATGCATGCATGCGTGTCCTGTTGGCTGATTGCATCCATTGCACTAAGCTGGCAACATAGCAAGATACTCCTAGATAGTTGTTGCTTGTCACCAAAAGCTATATATCTTTAGGACCGCAAGATTAGGAGACACGCGATATTATACTAGACGGATTAGCGCGCTTCGCCGCGCCGTCTGCTTGTCTTCCTTCATGGTGCCGCCACTAGGATGCATATATCGGGGTGTTGTTTTTGTTATAATGTGATGTCAGCAGCTTTCTTTGATGGTGGAATCGTTGTACTGGTAAGTGGTGGCAGATAGAATGTGAATGGCACAAGGGATATGGAAGGGTCTCGTAGAACGGAGAAGGCAGAGACATATTTCCGCAATTGAATCTAGGTATGTGCATAGATCCGTAGAAACGGGATATGGAAGGGCCTCCTAGAACTTAGAAGGCAGAGACATATTTCCGCAATTGAATCTAGGTATGTAAGTGCATAGATCCGTAGAAACGATGAACAGCCAATTACCGCATTCACAAAGAAATAAAGGTTGGTGCGTTTGTGATACATGTGAACAGTCCTCCTCGCTATAGTTTTTTTAGCAGGTTGTTGTTCTTCATGAGATACTATTTTAATTCTCCTGAAAGAGACCTAATGTCATTAAGAAGGTGGGTCGATGTGCTCCTTGAATATGCATGGTTATAACTTTTTAGGGGTCCTATATGGACGATCAATATTAAAAAGTACTACATTACTGTCAAAACAGGGAAACAGAGAATAAACCTGGTATAGAGGGCACGTAGAAACCAGACACATTACTGTAAAACAGAGCATAGGAGGGTCTTAGGTAGCATGATAAGGTTCTTTATGCTAAAACAAAACACTGTTGTTTGCTACAATACATAATCCATCATACATAGACAAAATATACATAATAGCTTCACAGGGTGCATTGCAAAATTTGAATGCACTTAGCCCGACTGTTCGCTCTGGCAGGAGATTCTCTACTTCTTTCCTGCCACAGCGTGTTCTACTGGCCTGGCCTGCTGGAGATATTACCTTCTAGATCTGCGTTTATACATGGTAATATAACAGTCAATTGGCAGCTAGAAACCTGAACTCATGACCTAATTCGAAGCACATTGTGTAACCAACCTAGGCAGCTAATATTCTATGCATTTGTACCTTGCGAAGCAGCAATATTTCAGTCACTTCTTTATGATGCCATAGTTGTGTGATCGTGAAAACAAACTCATCCTTCGGTGAACACAACAGAGCGGCATCCTTAAACTTCTCTGCCGGGAGCATAATGAACTGACTGAACTGGCCAGTTTCTTCTTTAACCATGTACACCTGGTATATAGGTCACTGTAGAGCTATGGACACATGCTGAAACATATTTTGGCATGAAATGTGTACATATTGGCAAGCCTACAAAGAAAATATGCCAAGACTACAAAGAAAATATGTCTGTGAGGTTAGATAATGAGCCGAAATTTAAGATTTCAGCAATTTGTAGACATTTCTTGGAGCTTATTCATAGGCTAAATTCCAGCAATTTGTTTGCGCGCGAATGAAACAAAGAAATTCAAGATTTTTTTGGCCTTTTCCAAGAAGACCCAAAAGTTTAGTTTTTCCCATAGTCAAGTATTGGTATATTCTTTTTGAAGGTCTTTACAAAAGTAAACGACACGACCATGTGTCGCAGGCGCAACAACCGCCTGCTAGCTAGTTGGAGGCTTCTATACCATATAGGTTTTTTTAAGTGTCACAATGAGACATACTTTAGCAGGCTTTTTTGTTTTCTTCCTAAATCTGATTTAGCCTACTCAGAAAAAGGCCAAAGTATTCCAGAACATGGCTTCATCTGCTATAATTTTCAAGTGTGTCCCCCAAAGAAGAGAGGTGCGGATATAAGTTACACACAACACAACAATAAAGGGGACATAATCGTCACCGGTAAACCCGAGGAAACCAATGACATACAGCAAGCTCCGTATCGCAAATTGTATACAAAAAGAAAGACAAACAAACAACAACTAAGAAGATAGGCCACCACACAAAGAAAGAACACAAAAATCAGTAGAAAAGGAAGCGACACGAGGACCGTAAGAAAAGGAACAAAACCTTCATGCTACTGCCTGAAGCAAGGACTCCAGGCAGCAATGCCGACGCCGACGGCCCCAACGCCGACTCTAGCCAGCAAGGAATACAGCTCCGGGTGCAGCCGGGCAACAAAAATGCCCGCCAACAACCCGGTCGACCAGCCTGACAACAGATCCACAAAGCAAGAACCACCGGGCCAAACAAAACCATAAGACTACGATACAAACAAGGAAGACGACATCAATCCAATCAAACAGACCAACACCCCCACCACCGCAAGCAAAAGCCAAGAGTAAAACCGAGAAGAAAATCCACTCCGCAACTCCCCACGAGCGGATGAAACCGCAAGGACACTCGAAAACAACCATAGGGATGATTAAGGGGGGCCATTCGACAAGACTACGTCACAAGACGCGGCAAATTGCCTTTGAGCCACCATGACTAGTCGGGCTTACAACTTAGCTTAAGGTTAATGCAGTTTCTACAGAGCAAAAATACAACCATTTTAGGTTCCACATGCAAGGAGTAACTTGTTAATAGGTTCAAAATACTGAAGGGCTGAAGGGAAATTAACGGTAACAAATTAGATTCAGTCAGCAGTAGCTACAGTCTCTTGAGCACTCATGATACCTATGTGGGAATCATAAAAATACCTTCCAAATGTAATATCCTTTAGCTATCATAAATTAACATAGACATGACATCACCACATTAGTCTATAGCACCCTAAAAAATCAAATGCCAGATGAGACTAATAGTGCTCCCTCCCTTACATGAAAAGGTGCATTTGAAAGCTCTAAACATTAAATATCCACATTCCATTAAACACCTTACAATGCTATGTTTAATTTAGTTCTATTGGCCATTCTTACATCAGATCTACCACTAGTAGAAAACAGGGCATTGAGCCAAGCCCAATGGAACCGGATGTGATACAAACCGGTTCAGAAGGGTCTGTCCCTGGGCCCCACCCATGCAGCAAAATGCCCGCAAGGCCTTTAGGACCGGTTTGTAACACAAACCGGTCCTAAAGGCCTTGCGGGCCATTTGCTGCAGGGAGGGGGGCCCAGGGGCAGAACCTTTAGAACCGGGTTGTATCACAAACCGGTTCTACAGGTTTTCTCATTTTTTGCAGCCACTGCGGGTCCCGCTGTCATATCCTTTAGAACCGGTTTGTAACACAAACCGGTCCTAAATCCCTCCCCTAAACCCTACATACCACCCCGAGCTCAGCTCATTTTTTCCAGCTCGAGCTCAACTCCATTTTTGCTCTCTTCTTCCTCTTGTGAGGTCTAATCCATCCCCATTTTCTCCACCATTTGTCAAGATTGTTGGTACCCATCGGTTCTACGGTTAGCATCAACGTTCCCTCTTCCGGCATTGCAGGTTTTGCTCGTTTTCTTGCTCATTTCATTTTTGTTGTGCTAGCTAGGTGTTTGATGAAATGCCTAGCTAAGCTAGAATTTGTTATTCATTTTGTTATGTATACAAATTGATGCAATTTGAGCTCAAAATTAATTATGATTTGTGCTTTTTTTAGTGTCGCGCGCCTTGTCACCTTCCTCACTACCGTCAATCGCCCCATCACCGACACAACCTTGGTGAGCCTATTGTTTTTATTTACCAAAACAAATTTTGATTTGTATGATTTACGTATTTACTTGTATATAATTTTCTAGAGCCATGGTTTTGATATCCGTCCCCGTTGGCCCTCGTCCAGTCTATGATTCGGATGTGGTATATTATCTTTTTTCACTACATATTTTCATTTCCTGATTATACGACAATTACTTACGCCGACCAACTTGACATAGATATTTTTATATAGGAGGTAGTGGAACCGGAAATGCCAATCGACCCTATTGTTGAGAAGTTATACTTAGTTGAACAAGAAAATATTGGCTTGAAAGAAAGATTGAAAAAAACTGAAGAAAGGTTGGAAAAAACTGAAAGAGAGAAGATGACCTTGGAAAAGGTTCTTGCCGGTGTCGTCGATAGTCACAAGAGCGAGATGGACGCAATGCGCCTGAAGATTAGAAAGATTAGGAAATATGCAATTAGTAAAGAGGCTTGGTATCATTATGTCGTCGGGTCAATTGTTACCTTTGTTGCGATTTTGATCGCATTTGTTGTTGTTTTTAAATGCATTAATTAGAGAGAGTTTTTATGGATGGTTTCAGTGTGTATTTTTCTGAGAACTATATATGTATGGTCACTATACGCTAGTTTGGTATTAACGTGTGATGAACTTTTTGTATTAATTAATTAATTTAGTCATGATGATTTAGCATAATGGTTGTTGATAAATTTATATAATGCAGATGAACCGGCAATGGATGTACAGTGATCGACGTCGTCCCGAATTCCTTAATGGTATGCATAGTTTTCTCAATGTGGCTGAGAAAAACAGACAGAATGGATTTATTTTTTGTCCATGTAAAAAATGCCAGAATAAGAGGAATTTCCCTAGCTCAAGAACCATACACACCCACCTGTTGCAAGAAGGCTTCATGCCCAGTTATTTTTGTTGGACCAAGCACGGAGAAAGAGGGGTTATAATGGAAGACAATGAAGAAGAAGAGGATAATGATAAGTATCCTATGTTCGATGAACACGGTGATACTGAAATGGGGGAAGATGAGCCTGAACTTGAGGACATTGTTGATGAGTCTGATGATGATCTTCGTCAGGTCATTCGTGAAGAACAGATAAACTGCGCAAGTGAAAACGAGAGGTTGAAGTTGGAGCGCATGTTAGAAGTCCACAAAAAATTGTTGTACCCAACTTGCGAAGATGGCCAGAAAAAACTGGGCACCACCCTTGAATTGCTGCAATGGAAGGCAGAGAATGGATTATCTGACAAGGGATTTGAAAACCTGCTGAAAATAATGAAGAAGATGCTTCCAAGAAATAACGTGCTACCCTGCAGTACATACGAAGCAAAGAAGGTTGTCTGCCCTCTAGGATTGGAAGTGCATAAGATACATGCATGCATCAATGACTGCATCCTCTACCGCGGCCAGCACGAGAATTTAAATGCCTTCTCGGTATGCGGTGCATTTCGGTATAAGATCAGGCGAGATGACCCTGGTGATGTTGAGGGCGACGATCGCCCCAGGAAGAGGGTTCCTGCCAAGGTGATGTGGCATGCTCCTATAATACCACGGTTGAAACGTTTGTTCCGAAACAAAGAGCATGCCAAGTTGTTGCGATGGCACAAAGAAGACCATAAGGAAGACGATATGCTGAGACACCCCGCTGATGGGTCGCAGTGGAGAAACATCGACGATAAGTACGAGGACTTTGCACATGACGCAAGAAACTTAAGGTTTGGTCTGAGTACAGATGGCCTGAATCCATTTGGGGAGCAGAGTAGCAGTCATAGCACCTGGCCCGTGACTCTATGTATCTATAACCTTCCTCCTTGGTTATGCATGAAGCGTAAGTTCATTATGATGCCAGTGCTTATCCCAGGCCCGTCGCAACCCGGCAACAACATTGATGTGTACCTGAGGCCACTGGTTGATGAACTTTTAGAGTTGTGGGCTGACGAAGGTGTACGTGTGTGGGACGAGTACAAACAAGAGGAATTTGACCTACGAGGGTTGCTGTTTGTTACCATCAATGATTGGCCCGCTCTTAGTAACATCTCAGGACAGTCAAACAAGGGATACAGCGCATGCACACACTGTTTAGGCGAGACAGAAAGTATACATATAGGCAAGAATGTGTACCCGGGGCATCGTCGATTTCTTCCAGACAGGCATCCCGTAAGAAAGAAAGGAAAGCATTTCAAAGGCGAGGCAGATACACAGAGGAAGCCAACCCTCCCTAAAGGTACTGATATATATGACATGGTCAGAGATATAAAAGTAATCTTTGGAAAGGGTCCTGGCGCACAATCTGTTCCAAATGACGCCGACAACCACGTAGCCATGTGGAAGAAGAAATCTATATTCTGGGAACTACCCTATTGGAAATTCCTAGAGGTTCGCTCTGCGATCGACGTGATGCACGTGACGAAAAATATTTGCGTAAACCTGCTAAACTTATTGGGCGTGCATGGGAAGAAGTCGAGAGATACACCAAAAGCACGGCTGCACCACCAACGTATGCACGAACGAGACGACCTGATGAATCCAGAGAATTTCAAAGGTCCTGCCAGCTATGCTCTTACCAAGGAAGAGAAGGAGATCTTTTTCCAAGTCCTGAGTAGTATCAAGGTCCCGTCTGGATACTCGTCGAACATAAAAGGAATACTAAACCTGGAAGAGAAAAAGTTCCAAAACCTTAAATCTCATGACTGCCACGTGATCATGACCCAGTTACTTCCGATTGCATTGAGGGGGCTTCTGCCAGAAAACGTGCGAGTACCCATTGTGAAGCTATGTGCATTCCTCAACGCAATTTCTCAGAAGGCAATCGATCCAGCAACTCTACCAAGTTTACAGAAGGACGTGGTCCAATGTCTTGTCAGCTTCGAGTTGGTGTTCCCACCAACCTTTTTCAATATTATGACACACCTCATAGTTCACCTAGTCCAAGAGATTTCCGTTCTCGGTCCTGTATTCTTACACAATATGTTCCCCTTTGAGAGGTTCATGGGAGTCTTGAAGAATTATGTTAGAAACCGTGCTAGACCAGAAGGAAGCATGGTCAAGGGCTATGGAACAGAGGAGGTCATTGAGTTTTGTGTTGACTTTATTCCTGACCTGAACCCGATCGGGGTTCCTCAGTCGCGCCATGAGGGGAGACTGCGTGGAAAAGGCACGCTAGGAAAGAAATCAACAACATGTATGGACGAGCAATCTTTCATTCAAGCACACTACACAGTTCTAGTTAATTCCAGCTTGGCGGCTCCATATATCCAGGAACACACGGATATTTTATGCTCGGAATATCCGGAGCAACCTGAAGATTTCATTGCTAAAGAACACGCGAAGACTTTCGGAGGTTGGTTGCAAAGACGTCTGATTAATGACAACATTGTTGAAGATGAGCTATACTTGTTGGCCAAGCAACCATCTTCGACTGTATTGACCTTTAAAGGGTACGAGATAAATGGTAACATATTTTACACGGCAGAACAAGATAAAAAGAGCACCAACCAAAACAGTGGCGTCTGGTTTGATGCAAAAGACGACAACGGGCAAAGGGTCACATACTATGGTTACATAGAGCAGATATGGGAACTTGACTACGGACCTTCCTTTAAGGTCCCTTTGTTCTGGTGCAAATGGTTCAACCTGTCAGGCGTGAAGGTAGACCCGAAGTACGGAATGACAACAGTGGATCAGAAGAATCTCGGGTACGGCAATGATCAATTCGTCCTAGCCAATGATGTGGCTCAGGTTTTCTATGTGAAGGACATGTCTAGCAGACCGAGAAAAACAAAAGATAAGGAAACGAATACATCAGACGATGAGCCAAGGCGCCACATAGTTCTTTCAGGGAAAAGAAACATCGTGGGAGTCGAGGACAAGACAGACATGTCAGAAGATTACATTAAATTTGATGAAATTCCTCCCTTCAAAGTCAAAGATGATCCTAGCATTCAGTTAAATGATGAAGATGTTCCATGGTTACGGCGCAATCAGAAGAAAGGCAAGAAGAAAAATAGAAACGGATCGTCCCTTTAGTACCGGTTGGGGACACCAACCGGGACTAAATGGGTTAGGGTTTCGTTTGGACCAATCAGATAGAATCACACGGATCGTGTGTTTGTTTCAACCGCTTGTGAGTCGTTGGATCCGGGGTGTGTTTCTTTCCAGCTGTTGTGAGCCGTTCGATCAGGGCTACGGTGTGTTTCTTTCGAGCTGTTGTGAGCCGTTGGATGAGATGTTTCTTAACCGTTGGATCAAAACCCTAGCTCAACACTTTGTGAGCCAGAGGACCCTATATATAGCCCAGCTTCATACACCGTTCAGTTCATCTCCCAAATACAAAACATCCGGATTCGCCAGCATACGCCCCGCTGTGCATTTGGTATGCATATATGCACTCAGTAGCCACTGCGGGGTTGTATACTGGCGATACCGTTTGTTTTGTTCTACACCCTCCTTTAAGGTTTGATACATCATATACTCAGTTCATCGAGCAAATACAAAACATCCGGATTCGCCATCATACGTCCGGCCGTGCATTTGGTATGCATATATGCACCCAGTAGCCACGGTCGGGCTGTATGATGGCGATACCGTCTCTTTTGTTCCACACCCCCCTTAAGGTTTGATACATCATATACTCAGTTCATCGAGCAAATACAAAACATCCGGATTCGCCGTCATACGTCCAGCCGTGCATTTGGTATGCATATATGCACCCAGTAGCTAGCCACGGTTGGGCTGTATGACGGCGATACCGTTTGTTTTGTTCTACACCACCCTAACTTACCACAGGCGCATAGACTACAATATGCGCCTGGGGTAACATTACCGCAGGCGCATAGACAAAATATGCGCCTGGGCTAAGAGCTATACCACAGGCGCATAGTGTGTAATGTGCGCCTGGGGTAAGTGATCAAATTACATTAAATTTGATGAAATTCCTCCCTTCAATGTCAAAGATGATCCTAGCATTCAGTTAAATGATGAAGATGTTCCATGGTTACGGCGCAATCAGAAGAAAGACAAGAAGAAAAATAGAAACGGATCGTCCCTTTAGTACCGGTTGGGGACACCAACCGGGACTAAATGGGTTAGGGTTTCGTTTGGACCAATCAGATAGAATTACACGGATCGTGTGTTTGTTTCAACCGCTTGTGAGTCGTTGGATCCGGGGTGTGTTTCTTTCCAGCTGTTGTGAGCCGTTCGATCAGGGCTACGGTGTGTTTCTTTCGAGCTGTTGTGAGCCGTTGGATGAGATGTTTCTTAACCGTTGGACCAAAACCCTAGCTCAACACTTTGTGAGCCAGAGGACCCTATATATGCACCCAGTAGCCACTGTCGCGCCTCGAGCGCTTCTTCTCCATCCCTCTGCACCGTCGCGCTTCCACCATGCCTCCGAGGAGGAACAGCACCACCGGTTTCCGCGGCGTCTGAGCACGGCAGAACGGAATGTTCAGCGCAGATATCCGCTGGGGGGACGACCGCATCCCCCTCGGCACCTTTGCGACGGCGGCAGAGGCAGCCCGCGCCTGGGACGCGGCGGCCTGGCGCCTCAACCGCCCGCGGTCGCTGATAAACTTCAACGACTGCCACACAGTCTGGGAAGCGGAGGCCAGGGCGACGAAGCCACAGATCATCACTGCCGCCGACCACCTCCACCTCCGCCACCGCGCGTTTCAGGGCCTAGTCGACGCCAGGGAAGACCGCGTCGTCCGCGAGTATTACCGGAACAACCCGGGGGAGGAGAGCGCCGACGAGGAGCTCTGGCAGACCCGCGCGGGTCAGCGGGCGGAGCGCCGCCTTGAACGCCACCTCGCGTTAGATGCGGCTCGGGAGGCGAGGACGAGGGCGCTGCAAGAGCTTCGTCGGGCCGACCGCGCCGGCGAAGTCTGGGCCTCCGACGATCCGAGGTGGGGGCCTATCTCGGACATACCATCATGCACCTCCGATGATGACGAGGAGGTCACTGACGAGTTCAGCGACGATGATGACCCGGAGGAGGTCACCGACGAGTTCCCCGACGGCGACGGCGAGGAGTAGTGTTCGTCTGTTTTCTCTTTTTAATAAAAGAATTTGTATTCCGGCGACACTGCGGCAATCGCTAAATCAATCTGTATGGTATCTCGCTAAGTCAATCTATATATATGTATCCACGATATATATGCTCGATGTATCACTTGCGCTGTCACTTCTCGTTGCCTTACTCATTACCCACCCTAACTTACCACAGGCGCATAAACAGCAAAATGCGCCTAGGGTAATTTTACCGCAGGCGCACAGCCAAGAAATGCGCCTGGGATAAGAGCTTTACCGCAGGCGCATTTTGTGTAAAGTGCGCCTGGGGTAAGTGATCACATATACAGAAACAGTAGTTTTTCTGTTTTGTTTTCTTGATGTGTTTTTGTTTGTTTGTTTTGAAATGTGTGTTTGACATAATATAGAAATAGTATAGCTAGGAATTAATATAGAAATAATATCCATTACATAATAATATATACATTACATGATAATATATCCATTACATACTAATATATCCATTACATGCATATATCGAACACAAGATGCGGTACACAAACAACATCTATGGATCCGTCGAGTAGAAGCGGAACAACTCGTAGGAGACGTATGCATCTATCGCTGCATACGTGATGTTGGTCCAGTCCAGTGGGTTCTTCTCCCACAACCAGTGATTCTTCGAGGGGAAATCAGTCTTCATGGTTTCGTAGCCCTCGTGGAGGAAGGCAGTTGCCATGAGAGCCATCCCGGTCTTCGGCCTGTTCAAATCAGCAAAATGGATAAGATCCTGAAGATCAATGTAGTGATCTTCAGGTATCACAATACCCAAGCGCATCAACTTCGGACGGTCTTGCGTGTTGTCAACACTGCAAAAGTCATACCCCTTGTTGACAAGAAAATCAACAAGTGCCGGAGAATGCTTTGAACTACTGCAACAACAAAAATTTGATACGTGTACGTGTTAGATATATTGAAACACATGTATTCTTCACATGCAACAAACAAATCGAAGATGCTAGATTGTACGTGTGCGTTACCTTGACCATTGGAAGACCAAAACGGCCTCCTTGAATGCAATCTGGATGACTGCAACATTCCGTTTATCCGCCGTATACTCTAAATCAAGCCCGAAAAACCGGTGTTCTTCGGGAGAGGAGAAATACAGACCGGTCAAATACCCAAGAGCACCGGGGAGCTCCTCGCAATTGTTGGTGTAGAACACGTCGAGACTTTTGCCGCATGGTGTGGCCACATCATATCTCTTAGAAACTTCAGCCATGGTGCTTAGTGGAGGAAGATCAAGAGAGGAAGAAGAAAAGACAGAGGAAGAAGAGAAGAAGCAGAGACTCGCGATCGGGCCGGTGCGCACTGTAGCAATAAAACTGCCGCGCGCGGGAGGCGGGCAGTTTGTACTAAGACCTTTAGCACCGGTTGCTAACACAAACCGGTGCTAAAGGCCTGTAGTGGGCGCGCAGTCTGAGCGTGGCCCCAGCTACAGGTCTTTAGCACCGGTTTGTGTTAGCAACCGGTGCTAAAGACCCTTTAGCACCGGTTGTTAACACAAACCGGTGCTAAAGGCCTGTAGTGGGGATATATCTCTGGACTTGTGAAATTTTGTGCTCATTTCTTTCGCGCGCGTCTTCTCCTATACCTACGGCGAAACCCTGCTCCGCCTCGTCGCCGTCCGTCCGCCTCGTCGCCGTACGCCTCGCCTCGGTCCGCCGCGCCTCCGTCGGCCTCGCCTCCGTCCGCCGCGCCTCCGGCCGCTCTCTGTCTCCGTCGCCGTCGATCCCCCGCGCGGCCCCGCGTCCGTCGCGCCTCCGCGGTCGCCGTCCGCCTCCGTCGCGCCGTCGCGCCGTCCGCCTCCGTCCGCCTCCGTCGCGCCTCCGTCTCGCCTCCGCCTCCGCCGCCCCGCCTCTCGCCCCTCGATCGCCGTCGCCGGCCTAGCTAGGTAATTAAGTTTTATTTCGGTTTTTTTTCAATTTTGTTTTACTGTTAGAATTTTTAGAGTTAGTGTTAGTGTTTAGTGTTACAAATTTTTAGATTTAGTGTTAGATTGTTTTTAGAGTTAGTGTTAGTGTTAGAAATTTTTAGATTTAGTGTTAGATTTTTTTAGAGTTATTAGTGTTAGTGTTAGAATTTAGTGTTAGAAATTTTTAGAGTTAGTGTGTTAGATTTTTTTAGTGCTTTATTTTGTTTTTACAATTTTGTTTAGTGTTAGAATTTTTCTGTTAGAATGTTGTGTTAGAAAATTTCACTAAGTTAGTGTTAGAAAATTTCAGAAAGTTAGAATATATATATAATTTCAGTAAGTTAAAATTTTTCACTAAGTTACCATATTGTTCCTGTTTAACTTTCATCTTATTTCTGTTATATTTCTCAATTTACTATTTTTTACTAAGTTAGAAACACTAAGGTATTTTACTTAATTATGGAATATTTACTTAGTCCGGGCAGGTTTTTAGTTCATGTCTTTGTTGGACCCGCCGGGGGATGTCCGGGACTGGGCCCCGCCAGGCTGGCATTGGGAGCTCCTTAGTACCGGGGCACGCGGCTTGGTGAGAAATCCGGGTGACGTGGTCGACCCGGATATTCTTTGGTGGCCATCGCGTGGGCCACGCTCGGTGCGGAGAGAGCCGGCCCCTGAGGAGGTGGTACAACAGCGTATCAGGGAGGAGGACGAGCACGTCCGTCGCTACATGTACTTGCTCGATAGCCAGTATAGGCAGTATAGCAGCAGTTGGTCGATTATTAGGAGGGTTCCTTACCACGTGAGCTATGACCCTATGAGGGTTCCTTATCTATGGATGCGTAGCACCCGTGACTCAGCACCCCGCGGCTTAGGACCCGGTCGGAGTTAATTATTTTGAGAGATGTCACGAGACTATGTATAAGTGATATTATTCGATCGTGATGTATTAGGGTTAAAAAATCAACCCGAGCTATGTAACTCTTGGTGTGTCCAGAACTATTATTTCATTAATATGTCCAGAACTATTATTTTATTACTGTCCGATGAAATAATTTCGCCAAGTGCCCGATGAAAATTTCGCTAAGTGTTCTTCATTTTATAAATTTTACTAGCAGGTGTTGAGCTATGGATTCCCAAGAACCTGTACATGATCAGCACGCCGATCAGCTCGCGGGGATGGGTGAGGCGGAGAAGGAAAGATACGTGTGCGAGATGATTTTTGATAATGCAACGGCCATATATCGTGATGACGACGATGGACAGGCGTTTAGCAATCAAGTTTTGAACGACTCCGGCGACGGAGATCAGAATATAGAAGATGTAGTAGATGATGACGACGACAACGTCGAGGATGAAGAAGTGCCCTCCAGAACAAACTCTGCCAATGTATATCTCAAGTCACTGTTCACGCAACAATTAATTTGTTTTGCACTTACTAACGAATCATTATTTTCCCGTTTAGGCGCCCTCCGGAACAGCTAGCGCAAGTACTGAGACAAAGTCCAAACGAGGCCCGGCCGCAAGGTTGAAAGATACCGCAAGGTTCTCGATTGATACAGTTGCTGCTGATGGCAAACCACTGCAGCCCCCAGAAACTTATCGCAAATTCGTAAATCAGTGCGGAGTTTTTGTAAGAGACCTGGTCCCGATCAACTTAATAGAATGGAATAAGCCGAAGACCGGGGCCAACGTTGGAGCTAGTTATGTCGATGAAAGATTGAAAAAAATTCTTTGCGAAACGCTGTGGCAAAATTTCAGCGTAGCGGAAGATAAGAAGAAGAAAGTCGAGAAGTGGGCTTTGAAGAAGATGGCCACACAATTCCAGAGGTGGAAGAAAGAACTGTGGAAGAAATATCAGAAAGAAGATCCAGTTTTCACTGGGAACCTAGTGAAGATAAGAGACGCTTGGGATGATTTTAAGGCATACAAGAAATCGGGTGTCTTTGCATCCCGATCGGCCAAAAATTCAGAGAATGCGAAGAAGAAGAAATATCACCATATTTTGGGGTCAGGTGGCTACATGACTGCCCTGCCTAGGTGGCGAAGCTATGAAAATGCGCTTGTGAAAAGAGGTATCATTCCACAGACACATGACTGGCCCGATAGGTCCAAGTTCTGGTTGTTCGCGCATGGGGCAACGTTGGACGCTGAGACTGGGATGATTGTTGCTCAGGGACCATGGTCGGAAAAAATAACAACAGTCGTAGCAGAACTAGAGAAGGCAATAGAAGCTGTTCGAAAAGGAACTTTTGTTCCCGATAGAGAGAACGACGAGCTGACGAGGGCACTCGGGAACCCCGAAAAGTGGGGACGAACACGAGGCTTTGGAGCGGATACCCCGTGGAGCCAAGGGTTTGCAGCGGACATTGCCACTTACAGAAGCCGTGATAGAAGCAAGAAAAAGACGAGTGAACGGATATCGACATTAGAACAAAAGGTGGATTTTCTCTTGAAGAAAGGGGGACACCCTCTACCTGACACTGAAGAGGAGGTAGAACATCGTCCTGCACCTGATCAGCTGCAAATAGAAGACGATCATGCCGTCCCATCTCAGTATAGAAGCAGCGTGGGTTCCACGCACCTGCAGCTAGAAGACGGTCGTGCAGTCGAACCGTCGGCGCCTCACTACCCCGTGGATGATATCACGGAGAAGACAAAATGTGAGATACATATGCCAATGGGGAACATATCCTTCAGGGTGGCGTCAGGCTATGCTTTACCGAATCAACCTGGAGCAACCTACCATGGTGGTCAGATTCCAGCATCCCATGCTCGTGTCGGGTTGTCAACAATTACGCCGGGATGCCATTCAATTGAGCTCAGTATTCCTGGAGGTGAGGGCGAGATGACACTGGGAGAAATGGAGCTTGGTATCATCTTGTGGAATAAGAAACACATCGTGTTCCCTAACTCGGCGCCAAGGCCACCGACTCCTCCAGGTACGAATGCACCATACCTCCATCAATTACTTAATGTTGCACCACATGTTATCTTATTTTTAATAGTTTTTTCACTTTCGTACAGAGAATGCACGACCTCCAAGTCCACCCCCCAACGAACCTCCAAGTCCACCCCACAACGAAGATTGGCCGGAGCCCGAGGCCGAGGGTCCATCGCCCGTGCACTCCCGTGAGCCGACGGATGCGCCCACTACGGGTACGACAAAGCGGAAGCTGCAGTTCAGAAGAAACGGGACTCCTCCCAAGAAGAGACCAAGGAAATCCAAGAAAGTCAAGAGTCCCCCGAAGTTACCAGGCTTGATGACTGAGGAGGAACTAACCAATGCAGTGGCATCCAAAACCAAGGCATGGTTCGCACAGTTTCCCCAGAAGCCCCCTCCAGACGTCTGGAAGGAAACTCTGAAGGACATCCCAAAGTGGAAAATTGAGCGGACCATCGACAACTTATATTATCCTGCACCGCCGCCACCGCCGCCCCTTTCAGACTATGAACGGTATATTGAAAAGAAGCACGCCGCACAGATGAAGCAGGCGGAGCAGACGAAATGCGGGAAACAAGTTCCCCAGCTCGGACAACAAGAAGCACAGTCAGTTGGCCCGCTCAAGGTCTTATCTGACGCGGCTTCAGTGTCCTGTCCACGCATGGGCGACGTGGGTTACGCTATTGCTGATGTGGTATATAAATACAAGCCCGGGCACCCTCTGGTCGAAGATCCTACTGCTCTAACAACCCAACTACGGAGTTTACATGATTGGTACTTGGAGGCCGCAAGGCAGGAGAGAGACTGTATCATGGCTCAAATTCAGGATCAACACTACTTCGGAGATTACGGTGTGGAGCTTGGGTTCGATGATTTCTTCCAGATGTACAATCAACGTGCCCTCGACAAGTCTATCCTCAGCTGCTACTGTTTGTAAGTGATTTATTTGTGTAATTTAATTATTTAGTTAAGCTCGCGTTCGTTGCCCGTATAATTATCACTGACGACATTCTTTTTGTACGCTACTATGCAGAATGAAGATTCGTGAATGCAGACTGGCAGGAATCTGGGACTTTGGGTTCATTGACCCGTATTCGTATCATCAAACCACAGTAGAAACGTTCAACAAGACTACACCGGATGATTTGCTAAGGTTTTTGAAGCGACAAAATACCAAAAAAGAAATACTTTGGCCCTACGGATTCAGGTGAGTGTTATTGTCTTGTAGACATTCCATTTTGCTTACCTGATGTTAAGTGTAATTGATGAGTATGCATGACTGCGTGTGTACACGTGCGCAGCGGCCACTTCATATTGTTCATCATTAGAATCGATAGAGGACAAGTTGAAGTCTGGGACTCGTTAAACTGGGGCGCTGACAGATGGAATAGCGCGCGTCAGATGCTTCAAAAGTATATATATGTCAGCCTCTTTCGTTCATCGGCCTCTTTTTCGTTCATTCCCTGATATCAAGTAAGTAATAATTAACTCTTCTATTCATTTTTCTTTTGTCGCCCAGGGTTTGGCAAATGTTCATCAAGGAAGAACCCGGTACATGGGCAGACAAGCTCAACTTTCAGATTAACACAGTAAGTAGTACTACGTACCCTGATTTAAATACCATTACCATTCTCTTGATTATTATTAATTTGACTGAATTATGTTTCTCGTATATAGAAAGTCCCGCAACAACCACAGGGAACTGATTATTGTGGATACTACGTCTGCGAGTTCATTCACAGGAAGATCAATGAGAAATCCCGTACTACCAGAACTCTAGAGGTACGTAACCGGATCTTCACAACTTTATTTATGTTGCCATTAATTATGTTTAGTTTTGTTCATAACTTAATTGTTTTCATCTAATTCTTTTCAAGATGGCACGAAAGCGGGCGCAGCTCAAACCAATCGACCGTTGCAAGGCTATTGCAGAGGAATTGGCAGGATTTCTTCTCACGCAAGTCATAGCAGAAGACGGAGAATTTTTCCATCCTATGAACCAATTATAGCCAGCTCCCTTCTCTATGCAAGTATACAACTATTCAAAACGAACCTCAGATTATGTAATTATCGGTCGATTACTTCGTGTTACATGTATATATATATATATATATATATATATGTACTACTATTTGGTGCATCAACATTTAACCGCAAACAGAAACGGAAACACGTAAACGGAAACCCTGAAAATACGGAACACGCCCTAAACCCTAAACCCTAAATACGGAATTGGAAACCCTGAAAAGAAAAAAGAAAAAAAAAGAGAAAAAAAAAACTTTAGGACCGGTTGGTATTACCAACCGGTTCTAAAGGTCCTCCGCCTGCGCGCTCTCTTCGGCGCCCACGTGGAGGCCTTTAGAACCGGTTGGTGACTGACCGGTTCTAAAGGGGGGGGGGGGCTTTAGTCCCGGATACGTAGCACCGGTTTTGTATCCGAGTCCAAAGGCCCTTACAAACCGGTGCTACTGGCCTGTTCTCCACCAGTGTACTTCAAGAGCCTCATATCTCTGCGATGAAAGAGGCTTACCTCTCCTGTATAAGAACCTTTGATTTCTTGAGGGACAAGCTGTACAGATAAGTGTTTTTTTGCCCAAGTATCATGATGTCATTACCTTGTATATCCAACCAATATATGAAACGCACCATCAAGATTACAGTTTAAACCGTTACCGTTTCATAACAGGAGAGGCACACAACTGATATTAGACGGGTACCTAATGAGAATAGTACTATACAAATCAAATGGGCACAAACTTTCTCGTTCAAATTACTACCGGTGCCGAGGATTTATCAAAATAAAAGAACTCACCATTAACATAAAAATGTACATTAAGTGGGAAGATTACTCCAATCTCTCCCTAGCATGGCATCTGCGTGAATTTTAATGGAACACAGATATAATTTTGTTCATTGATCTGTATAATTTAAAACCAAAACTAATTGCAAAACTCACATAAAACTTCTTTACCTGTTCCTCGGTCTTTATGAATCTGCAACTTGTATACAATTCCAACTAAAGCATGTTGAAGATAATAATCTTCCACATAGGGTGACAAATGATGACCTACAGTGAGAAGGAAATTAACATCTACATGGAGGAATACTTCAGTGCGGGAACAATATCAAAACTACATATTTTTACAACAATAGCACCATTAGCTGATAGGTGTTTGTTTCAATTGTTATATAACTGAATATTTTAAGAGGAAAAACAGAATACTATCTCTCAAATTCTGCACAAACATCATAGAAATTTTGGGGACTTCAAACCATCTAATCCAATCTTAAGTACTCAGATCCTTGTACATACAACCTTAATCATTCTAAAATTCTCGGATTGTACTAAGAAACGAACAAGCATCATACAAGTGAATTTTTTTCATTCAGTTTGAGGTATGCAGAACAAACAAACTAATGAGACTTACATTATAAATTTTGATAAGAGGTTGGATGCTAGCTGCTAAGAAGAATGGAGATACTCCCACCACATTAAATCTGGCAGAAACGGTACAACATTAAAATTAGAAGGAGGCCAACCCATTGACTTCAAATATGAATGGTGCAGATAGAGTGACCATACTCTGACTAAACAATGAATATACTCAACATTATCATCTCACGGGTATTGAAGAGAATAGTACCTGCAAAACCACGAATATTCTCAATGGTGCAGCTAGCATGACCAAAACCTGCAAGACCATGATATTCTCCCCATTAACTTCAAATTATCAATACATGAGAAATCATCTAAAAACTATTGAAGTATCAAGCGCCCTTTAATAGTTTTGAAAAGATTTGAAATAAGGAATAAAGATGAATCTGACACCAGAGAATAGGATGTATATTCAGGCACGTTATAAGCAACACACCATGAACACCACAGATATAATTTAAAAAGGACATGAGAATATTTTATGTGAATCAAAATCTTGTCAATAGTGTCACGGCACCACAAGCTAAGATATAGCAATATGCAGCTTCTTTCCTGGCTCACATACCCTCTCAATTATCAATGCTCGTGTGCATGTCTTCCATATTCTTTCTCCACTCAAAATTGTAATTTGAATCTGTTTCTGAATTGGATCAAGGCCTCCAAGATGATATCTCTATCACCCCTCATTAACAGACCCTACATTCCAAATGACGCAGAACTTAAACTCAAATATGGTTACCTTTGTCAATCAACATCTAATAAAAAACCTAGAAGAAGGTGAATTTCCCAAAAGTAGCACTGAAGAAACCTAATAAACCCATAATGTCCAAAAGATCAAACTCGCAATACGTCAACCTGACGCTTCAACTCAAGTTACATTTGTTTATCACCTCAGGGTCATAACAAAAACAATACAACAAAGCTAGAAATTGCATCGAACGCATTGCGAGCATAACATCAGCAGTGGGTTAAGACCTTGTTGACAGAAGAAAACCACAAGCTAGTACGCTGCATAACTCATCCTAAACAGAGGCCACGAAAAAGATACTTGGTGGAGAGCGCATAGGCCTTGTTTACATGTAGATCTGCGAGTGGTCGGAGATGGACTCGGTGAAGCCTACAGCGACATCGGTGACGGCCTCCTCGAAGCGCCCGCCGCACGGTTTGGACTTCTTCTCCTCGCTATCTAAGGACGCCATCAACGCGGAGGGCTCTACGACGACGGGGAGCGCGTGGTGACGGCGGAGGGCAACGCCGCCATGGGCGGAGCAAGCGAGGATCACATCGCTTGTCACTACACCTCGTGTAGCCTCGTTCCTGGTGCCGCCTCCCCACGCCATCTAGACCTAGCCGCCGGTGGTCTCCAGGAGCGGTGGGGGAAAAAATGGACGAGGGTAAGAGAAGGGGGTCGGTGGAGTGAGCGAGTCCACGCCGAACGCCAGCTCAGGACCCAGGTGGCAGGCGGCCAGCTGCGCCGCACGGACAGGGAGCGAACCGGCCCACACACCCAGTGACAGCAAGAGAAAAAATGCCCACAGCCAGAGACACGAAGCGCTGCACAAGCCGTGAGATCGCTCGCAGCCTATGGAGATTACAGCTAAAGAGAATTCCAGAGAAAGATATGGCGCCTGAAATGACACATACACACACCCAGCAGGATCAGTGCCTGTGGTGCTCTCCGCATAGATCTACCAACAAGGTCGTACATCCAACTCATGCATCTCATATCACACTACCCATCCAACCGTCCTATATCGACCACATGCTAGCCCTAGCTGGCCATGACATCGAATGCAACACTGTCAATTAAGTACAGGGCACCCATCAAATCAACCCAATCGAGATGGATGGATCGTCAAGTTTGATGCCTAACTCTTCGATTACACACGTGATATATGCAATTTGACTGACATATTTAACTTATCAGCGACGACAGTGTCAAATCGGAGTTCCAATTCATGTAATCCATCGATGACAACTAACATGGCAGTTAAAGTAGTACCAGGGATCGAGGAACAAGCAACGGCACGAGGGAGGATCCTTTTCCTCCGGACCAAAAGCTAATTATCTGTTATGGCTCATCCTCGTATGTTCCGGGTAGCTGCATAATAGCATATGCTTATCCATAATGGCTTCTAGAACGGACGTGCAGCCCATGCTTGGGCATCAACATCCGCTAATTAACCGACTTCTATCCTTCACATGAGTTTGTCTGGTTGCACACTAGTAGGAAACAGGCTATAGCCACCAGGTTACCGCTGGCCAACAAGAATTCCTGTGCGCCAGTGCTACTACCGCTGGCGAACGCGCCCCCATGTTGGCTAGCGCTAAGTTATGTACCGCTGGCGAACATGGCACTTCGTTCGCCAGCGGTAACAGTGGGGGTGGGGGCTGCGCGCGGCTACGGGCGGCAGGAAATACCGCTGGCGAACACGGCACTTCGTTCGCCGGCGGTATGGTAACTTAGCGCTGGCGAACAACGAGCTGGTTCGCCAGCGGTATGGTTACTGTTGGGCAACCTTTTGGTTCGCCAGCGCTAACTATACCGCTGGCCAACCACTATTTTGGTTCGCCAGCGGTAAGTTTTGAAAAATTTCCCTCCACACCCCCCCCCCCGGTGGACCGTCTTTTTTACGTTTGTAAAGCAGAAACGAAAATGATAAAACGTTCAAAAAATAAATTCCTTGGATATGTGGGTAGAGTGCAATGTCTACTTGATATAGAAAATTTGAAATACTCTATTTGACCTTTTATGCAAAATTCAAAAATAAAACGTAAAACGGCCATAACTTTTTCATACGACGTCGAAAAAACGCGTTCAATATATCAAAAGAAGAGTGAGCAAAAGTTATTTGAGACAGACTAAATTTTCCTACATAATCAATTTAATTAAATAAATTTAAAATTCAAAAAAATAAAAAATGTATTTTTTTCGAGAAAAGATAATAAGGATGTCATATTTGGATTCCTTATATTCTTCTGATCAATTTAGACATATCATTTGTCGAATTTGGAATTACGGATTTGTAGATATGGTGCAATAGTTAAGAGGTTTGATAGTACTATACTAACAAGAAAGAACGAGGGAGTCATAGGTAGAGTAGTGGGATGGAACTAGGAAGTTAAGCGTGCTCGGGCTAGAGTAGTGGAAGGATGGGTGACCGAGCGGAAAGTGGGCATTCAAAGTTGAAAAAAAAAGAAAAATAAAAGGAAAAAATTGTACAACGTGGTTAGAGGTTCCCCAAATTCAAATGTTTTGAAAATTTGAAAAAAAATGCGAAAAAATTTATTTACGAAATTTCAAAATTTCAGACTTACCGCTGGCGAACAAGACCGGTGTTCGCTTGTTCGCCAGCGGTAACCCCTTACCACTGGCGGTGTACTGCTGGCGAACACTTGTTCGCCAGCGGTAGCTTGTTTTTGTTCGTCACTAGTAAGCGTTTTCCTACTAGTGGCACAAATGACAAAAATAGTTAATCCCTCAAAAAAATAGTTATTATATAACATGTTTGCTAATTCTTCATTACAAATATAATGTAAGATAATCTAAAAAAAGAAAACTGCCTGATTTAAGAGACGTCCTAGCTAGCTAGACGCTATATATAGCCACCTTTGCTATTGGAAAAGCAACAAGACAAGATGTACATATATAGTGTTCCCCGGTTCCGCTCATGTGGAGTCTCGTCTAAAACGCAAAACGTATTTGTGGCTGGTAGCTGCTGGTGTGTCGACACGTTGGTGGGGGTTGGAATCTAATGTACACGTGCCTGCCGCTATACCGTGCCACAGGTCGATTGATGGCCACAATCTAGATGCTGTCTACCCGGCATGATGAGATGCCCTGGCAAGTGGCAATGTAACAATAAGCTTGACAACATTCATCAAATTAAAGAGGTCACACGATCTTAAATTTTGAGAAAGGAACACAAATGTACTCGCTTAGTATTCAGATACAGACAATGGCACTACACATGAAGCGACAGAACGTACATGGAAACGTACTGATCGGCGGGCCGGGAGAAAAAGTGGAGAGTAAAGCTGCCTGGCGCGTGAGACAAATGGACAAATGATCTGCTGCTCCTGCACTGCACTGCGGTACTCGATCGTCCGCACAAGAAACCAAACTTTTGTACGTGTATCATCAGCATGCTTGATGCATGCATGTGAAGTGTAGGAAAGGCAGCGCAGATTCAAATAAGCTTGCACGTCCAAATCTTTGATTCGGGCAAGGAGGTGATTCTTGTGGTTGCGAGCTTCCCTACGCAAGTTGGCGCCCCAGCCCCGTAGATCCCGACGTAAATAACCAGGGAGTTGTTGCCAGATATCGACAGGGTCTTCGAAATTAGACCTAGATTGAAGCACATAGGAGTCAACATGATTATCTCCCTTATAATGGATCTATATGATAATTCAATGTCATATATATATATATATATATATATAGGAAAATGGTTCTGTACACCCAGGCGTACGTACTCCCACATTCAATATACCACATACCACAATCGCTTATACCCATTTATCATTTTTAATATACTTCAATATTAAATACTAGATAACTCAAAATGAAATTTATGAAAAAATCCAACTGAATCTACATATTTAATATTATTTACTTATATACTGCTTTTCTGTACGTAAAAATGGTATATTGAAAAAACTAAGGAGTTTGGTGATACCTTTCTGATGCAACTTGCATTGAGGTATCTTAGAATAATTAATGAGGTATATGAAAAATAATAAATAGGTATAAAACACGTGTATACGAGGTATATTGCATATGGGAGTACGTACACCCAGGAGTATATATATATATATATATGAACACTATTATCTTGTTTGTTTTGCTTTGCTTTTCATGGTCGTTGTCTCGGAATTTTGGTGACTACATTAGAAAATTATATCAAATTCTTCTTATGACCTTTATTCAATGTTAATTTTGAACTTTATGTATCTCATACATCAAATTTCTGGATAAGACCTTTATTCATTTAGTCATTTCTCTAAAGATTCACAGTCTTAACTTAATATAATTTCCACCTCAATATCATGAAATGAAAATTTTCTCCTTAATCCAATATGTTAAAACACTTGGAGTAAAAGTGGATATTTACTACAAAATATATTGGTTTTATGCAAAACCCTTTAATCGATTATGCATCAAACATGAACAACATTGATTACTTGGAACATTCATTAAAATAACTATAAATTAATTAATGACAACTCTCCACTCTTAAGAAACAAAAAAAATATTTAGTGGGTTGAGAATTATTTTCGTTCCACGTTTGTACTTATCACACAAAGACATTTGGCAATTTCGTTATAACATTTGTTAAATCCTTGACTCATAAGATTTCATTATCACGACAATTTTGAGTCTCTCGAAATGTATCATGAGTAATTTTGACTTAGAAAATTTTCTTTGTCAATCATGGTTTACGAATTCGTGCGTAATGGCAACCAAATATGGTCTCATCTCATAAATTCAAGTGCCATCCACACATGATTTTTTAGTTTGGAATTCAAGTTGGGAAAATTAACCGATGGGAGGATTGTGATTCCATATAATTTGCACCAAATGAAATAAATCATGGGTGCCACAAAAGTACAGTTTGACTACTCACACATATGCATGTTTTATCTTACTCCGCGAACCAAATTTGGACTTTTGTGGCACTTCTATGTGTATTTTTATGCCATCAATCTATTTTGGAATTTTCATGACTTTTATGTATATAGAAAATAAATAGAAACATATGTATCCTTAGATTGGATGTTGTAATCATGGATGGTAACAAAATTTTGACAAAGAAATAAAGAAATAATGAGCAACTAAGGAGAGTGACAAGATGAGATTTGGCAAACAACATTTTGAAGTCTCATAGAATCTAGAATTGTCTATTATTTGAAACAAAGCTCGACAATCTTACTCTATAGGCCACTATTAGGATATTTGTTAGACTCGTATGTTAATAGTACCCTCTATCCTGGTGCACCTATGTGGTCCAAAATGTTATGCGCATAAATGTTTCTTTTTACGAGAGCTATGTACATGAATGTGATTTTTCTCTTATCTTTAACGTTTGCTACCAATGAATTAGTTCAAATAAATACTCCAATCTATGAAATTGAGGGAAAACATTACTTGACATCATATTTCTACATTAGAACTCGTGTTGTATTAGGATATACGTCTCCTTTCCACAAAAATTGATATTATAAACAAAATTAGTTGACGAGGCTATACCTAAAATGTAAAGTATTCATGACAAATTGTATGAAAAAAAAGATATTTAGCAACACGAAGATGTAATAAGTAAAAACATTTATTATAAAAAGTTTTTGTTCTTAGAAAAAAAAAACAATGGAAAGTTGTTGTTTTTAATACCAACTAGCAATGTTCATTTGCTTTGCAACGCCTTTAGATTTAAAATTAGGAATGATGTATAATTTCTCTCCGACATACAAACATTTCATACAACGTAATTGTGTGCAACATAATCCCTACACAACAAAATAATTCACATAAATAAAATGATAAATAGTCAATAAAACATGTTGTTTCCGATTGGCATTGTTTACCTTGAAAGTATATGAATAATATAACACTGGTTGTATTTAACATTGGCATCTCCTCCTCCCTCCCAGTTTGCATAAAATTCATCAGTTCAGAATCTTTGAGTAAATATTGATTGCCGACGTTAGTGGTTACACCATGTGCATATTCTAATAAACCAGTGTATGCAATGATAAGTACAATATCGATTATCAGTTGTGGACAACCTACCCCCACTTCTCTCTCTGAGCACATAATCTTCCTCATCTCTTGCAAACGTTCATTGAATCCAATGACACCAACAAGCATAGTAAAGAGACTTTCCTGGACATAGCCAAAAAATATCTTAATTAAATGTGCTCAACCCTTTGATGTACATGGGTAAACTAAATGTTCTAAATCCTCACCTACCTGCAATGAGTAGCATAGGTTTGCAGTTGCACGTGCACAAACCAGGATACATGGCACTCCGATTACTATACTTCCGTCCAAATCAACAAAGGGACAGACCTAGAAGCCGTAAAATTCCTGCCCCTAATATTGTTGGATGGAGCTCGAGACTGGATTAATGACCTTCCGTCAAGAACGGGGAACAACTGGGAGGATATGGCTAGAGTTTTCGCTCAGCACTTCCATCGCATGTACAAACGTCACAATTGCACTAACCAGTTGAACCTTTGTGTCCCATATGAAGACGAGTCGTATGTACGTCCAATAACCGTTGCTCAAGATGGACTGCAATGAACAATAGCTGTTCTGGTGTAAGTGACATACAAGCAATGCATGCTTTCGCCAATGGCTTGAAACCCGACCTCGTAGCGTTCATGGTTGGTTCTAAAACGCACAAGGACTTAGATTCTATACTCACAACCACTAATGAGCGTGCATCGGCCGAAGACGACATTGGAGCAAGAGGCGGAAATATTGATGCATTGGTTCAAGCCAAAAAGGCGTCTCGGTCCGAAAAGAAGGCCACTCTAGAACCATAGCCAAAACCCAAAAAAGTAAATATAGTCTTTGGAAAGGATAATAGCAGCAGATGGAAAGGCAGAAGTGCGGAAAGCAGGGAACCTATCTCATACTCCAAGAAAGAGGGAAAATATTAAAGGGGAATCCTGCATTCACCATGCGAAGTTTGGGAAGGCTACCCATACAAACCAGCAATCCCGGCTTAACAAGCACATGAAAGGAAGCACTGGATACGGGAATAAAGGCAAGAATTCCTAAAAGAAGTTCAACAAGTAAAAGCCGGAAGCTGATAAAGACGAAGGCGAGTCTGATACTGATGACAAAATCCATGAACAGCAACGGAAGGTGAACTTGAATTCCCAAGAGTCGAAGGAGAATGTACCTTAACTTTCCTTGTGACCATGTCTGCCAAACAGGCGAAGCAAATGTTGCGAGAAATCAACGTTGTCATTTCACCCACTCCAAAGCACTTAAAGTATTCATAAATTCCAATTACTTATGTATGATCATTCCGGTAATATCCCGGAACCCGGCACACATGCTCAGATAGTAAGCCCTATTGTGCAAAACATTAGGCTCAGGAGAGTGCTGATGGACCGAGGATCAAGCATCAACATGATGTACTTGAGTACTCTAGAGAAACTGCACCTATCACAAACCCGTTCATTCCACTCATGAACAGTGATCGGGATGTGATCCCTAACTAGCACTCCGCATTGCTTCACAAAGTTTTGGGCAACATCAGCGGGAAGCTCGGGTGCGCCGTCTGCTGCGATCGTTTCGATCCTATATCTTTCTCTATCTTTCAACTTTTTTGTTGCGCCTCGTTTCGTCTTTTTCCGGTTGATATGCTTGAACCGGATGGCTAAAAATATAAAGACTGTTAATAAATGTATATAGATAACGGATGCTTCATTAATTAACATATCTATATGCACCTCCGAACCGGTGTTTGTAATTTGTACGGCTCCATCGGAGCCGTCGGCTGCTCCCTTATCGGAGCCGTCGGCTTCTCCCTCACCGGAGTCGTCGTCTTCTCCCTCACCGGAGCCGTCGGCTTCTCCCTTAGCAGAGACGTCTCCTCGGGTGAGCTTCGGATCTCCCTCATCGGAGTCGTTCATCCACTGGCTCACATCGGTCTTTCCCTCGGGCCCGCGGATTAAACTCGCGAGCAAGTTTTCCGCATCTTCGTCTCTTGGCTCCATACTTTTCTGAAAATACACAAAATTCCCTAAGTTAGAAAAAAGAATAATTATATGTTCCAGATCCATTTCATCAAAATTGCTTATAGATAATAGCTAATGTTACTTATACCTAAACAAGTTAGAAAAAAGAGTATCAATATGTTCCAGATCCTCATTTCAATTATGAAAGCAACATTGATGAAATATTTAAACGTATCAATACACACCAAGAATTACATAGCTCGGGTTCATTTTATTTAACCCTAATACATCACGATCGAATAATATCACTTATAAATATTCATGACATCTCTCAAACTAATTAACTCCGACCGGGTCCTAAGCCGTGGGGTGCTGAGCCGCGGGTGCATCCATAGGTAAGGAACCCTCACAGGGTCATACCTCACGTGGTAAGTAAACCTCTAAATAATCGACCAACTGCTGCTATACTCCGTATCGAGCAAGTACATGTAGCGACGGACGTGCTCGTCCTCCTCCCTGATACATTGATGTACCACCTCCTCAGGAGCCAGCTCTCTCCGCACCGACCGTGGCCCACGCGATGGCCACAAAATAATATTCGGGTCGACCACGTCACCCGGATTTCTCACCAAGCCGCATGTCCTGGTAGTAAGGACCTCCCAGTGCCAGCCCGGCGGGGCCCAGTCCCGGACATCGCCCGACGGGTCCAACAAAGCCCTAAGCTAGAAACAGACCCGGACTAAGTAAATATTCCTAATTAAGTAAAATACCTTAGTGTTTTAACTTAGTAAAAAATAGTAAATGAAGAAATATGACATAAATAAGATGAAAGTTAAACACAAAGGATCAAATTGGCCCTTCTCATATTTTTTGCTTGTTACGAGGTAGTATACGTGATGGTGATGCGGGGAAGGATGAAGACAAGGGTTTCTGAACTTCGTTGAAACTAAACAAAATCACATACGTAAGTGTTTGTGAGATCCGAACAAAGTTAGACCATTTCGTGCACATACATAACAGTGATATTCTTCATGGCCCCGTCCGGGGCTACGGAAAATATCACCATTACATATATGCACCAAACGGTGCAACCCAGTTCTTCTGATCTCACTAACACTAATATTTCAAATGCGACGTTCCTTAGTTCGAGCCGAAACCCTCATCTTCATCCTTTCCCCGGATCACCACAGCCTATAGTACCTCTTAACAGGATCAAGGGTTTCTGAACATTAGTAAGGAGTATGACTAGCAGATCTAATCGAGTCTTGCCGAGTAAAGTTGCGACTCGAATGGGACATAACAGTTGTAGCATCCCAGATTAGCCATATCATGTGTGAAAACGTTGCAGATCACTTCCTCTTCTCAAGAAGAGGAAGTGATCTGCAACGTTTTCACACATGATATGGATAATCTGGGATGATGTTATGCCCCGTTCGATTCACAAGTTTATTAGGAATGAGTGGATCTGATCTGCTAGTCATACTCCTGCCTAGACCTTCACATTTTGTGCTTGCTACGAGGTAGTAAACGTGATGGTGGTCCGGAGAAGGATGAAGACAGGGGTTTCTGGAAATCTTTGAAACTAAACAAAATCATATATGTAATATCGTGAGATCCGAACAAAGTTAGACCCTTTTTTCCACATACATAATGGGGACATTCTTCATAACCCCGGAAGGGGATTTCTGAGGAATGTCACCATTACGAATGTGGACAAAAGGGTTCAACTTCGTTCGGATCTCACGATATTACATATGTGACGTTATTTAGTTCCAAATAAATCCAGAAACCCTCATCTTCCTCCTTTCCCCGTATCACCACCGCTTGTAGTACCTCTTAACAGGAACAAGATGGTCATCGTGCCTTGATGTGAAGTTGGACCTTCACATTTTGTGCTTGTTACGAGGTAAGTACACGTGATGGCGATGCGGGGGAAGGAAACTAAACAAAATCATATATGTAATAGTGAAATCCGGAAAAAACTAGATCCTTTTGTACACATACATAATGGGGATATTCTTCATAACCCCGGAAAGGATTTCTGAAGAATTTCACCATTACGAATGTGCACTAAAGGATTCAGCTTCATCCGGATCTCACGAACCATATTACATATGTGACATTATTTAGTTCGAAAGAAATCCAGAAACCCTCATCTTCATCCTTTCCTCGGATCACCGCCGCCTGTAGTACGTCTTAACAGGAACAAGATGGTCATCGGGCCTTGATGTGAAGTTGGACCTTCACATTTTGTGCTTGTTACGAGGTAAGTACATGTCATGGAGATGCGGGGGAAGGAAGGGTTTCTAGACATCTTTAAAACTGAACAAAATCATCTATGTAATAGTGAAATCCGGAAAAAAAACTAGACCCTTTTGTACACATACATAATGGGGACATTCTTCATAACCCCGGAAGGGATTTCTGAGGAATGTCACCATTACGAATGTGCACTAAAGGGTTCAGCTTCATCCGGATCTCACGAACCATATTACATATGTGATATTATTTAGTTCGAAAGAAATCCAGAAACCATCGCATTCGTTCCTTTCCCCGGATCACCACCGCATGTATTACCACTTAACAGGAAGAAGATGGTCACCGGTCTGCGTGCCTCATGTTTAGTGTGGACACATACAAGAAGCCTTGGTGGACCCGGCGCACCAAGTGGGATGCACAAGATCCTAACTTTGTGAAAATCACAAGGCGCACCGAACCACCAAGGCCATCTGAGTGTGAACCAACTCTTTCAATCATCGGCATCTATTCAAAAGATCGAACAAACATCACAAGTAAAACTGCAATAATAGTTCCAAATTTCTAACACACAGTAAAAAAATTCTAACTTACTGAAATTTTCTAACTTAGTGAAATTTTCTAACACTAACTTAGTGAAATTTTCTAACTTAGTGAACATTTTCTAACTTAGTGAAATTATTCTAACTTAGTGAAATTTCTAACTTACTGAAATTATATAACTTAGTGAAATTTTCTAACTTAGTAAAAAATTTCTAACTTAATGAAATTTTCTAACACTAACTTAGTGAATTTTTCTAAAATTCTTAAGTGAAATTCCTAACACTAAAAATTCCTAAGTAAAAATAGTGAAATTATTCTAACTTAGTGAAATTATTCTAACTTAGTGAAATTTCTAACTTACTGAAATTATATAACTTAGTGAAATTTTCTGACTTAATAAAATTTTTCTAACTTAATGAAATTTTCTAACACTAACTTAGTGAATTTTTCTTAAAATTCTTAAGTGAAATTCCTAACACTAAAAATTCCTAAGTAAAAATTCCTAACACTAAAAATTCCTAAGTAAAAATTTCTAACACTAACATTTCTCTAACACTAAAGTTTCTAATTTTTCTAACAGTAAAATTTCTAACTAAATTCTAACTAAAATTATAACTAAATTTTTTCTAACACTAAAATTCTAAAACTAAATTCTAACACTAAATTTCTAACTAAATTTTTAACACTAAATAAAATTGTAAAAACAAAAGCACTAAATAAAAAAATAATCTTCTCTGTTCTTACCTACAGGGTGACCGGGCGACGGCGTTCAAGGGGCGACGGGCGCGGGCGACGGCGACAGGGGCAGGCGCGGGCGCGGCGCGGCGTACGGGCCTGCGTGGGCGACGGGCGGTGTGCGGGCGCGGGCGCGGCTTACGGGCGCGGGTGGCGTGCGGGCGCATCGGAGGCGACGGGCGCGGGCTCCTCGGGTCGACGACGGCGATCTCCGCGGGAGGCGTACGGGCAGGCGGCCTAGCGGGGTCTCCTCGTCCAAATCCTGCACGCGGTTATGAATTTGGGGGGAGGGAGATGACGCCTATATATAGGGTGAGGCATCCGTCCCGGTTCGTAGGAACAACCGGGACGAAAGGGTCTTCCGTCCCGGTTGTTCCTACGAACCGGGACGGATGCCTCACCCTTTTTTCGCAGGGGTACGTGTAACGCGCGCGTTGGGGGGGGGGGGGCATCCATCCCGGTTGTTTGCAAAAACCGGGACGAATGCCCTATTTTTTATTATTTTTTTGTTTTCTATTGTTTCCTTTATGTTTTTTATTGTTTTCCTTTATGTTTTATTTATTTTTTTTGTTTCCTTTTTGTTTTCTCTTGTTTTATTTTCTTTTCTATTGCTTCCTTTATGTCTTTTCTATTGTTTTCCTTTATGTTTTATATTGTTTTATTTTGTTTTCTCTTGTATTCTTTTTGTTTTCTCTTGTTTTATTTTGTTTTCTATTGTTTCCTTTATGTTTTCTATTGTTTTCGTTTATGTTTTCTATTGTTTTATTTTGTTTTCTCTTGTTTCCTTTTTGTTTTCTCTTGTTTTATTTTGTTTTCTACTATTTTCTTTTTGTTTTCTATTGTTTCCTTTATGTTTGCTATTGTTTTCCTTTATGTTTTCACTTGTTTTATTTTCTTTTCTATTGTTTCCTTTATGTTTTCTATTGTTTTCCTCTATGTTTTCTATTGTTTTATTATGTTTTCTATTGTTTTATTTTGTTTTCTCTTGTATTCTTTTTGTTTTCTCTTGTTTTATTTTGTTTCCTATTGTTTCCTTTATGTTTTCTATTGTTTTTCTGTATGTTTTCTATTATTTTATTTTCTCTTGTTTCCTTTTTGGTTTCTCTTGTTTTATTTTGTTTTCTACCGTTTCCTTTATGTTTTCTTTTGTTTTCCTTCATGTTTTCTATTGTTTTCCTTTATGTTTTATTTTGTTTTCTGTTGTTACCTTTTTTCTTTCCTATTGTTTCCTTTATGTTTTCCATTATTTCCTTTATGTTTTCTATTGTTTTATTTTGTTTTCCATTATATCCTTTATGTTTCAAGTAATAACTCCACATGTTTCAAATACAGAACAAGGTACGTTAAATTTATAATAAGTATCACTTCAGACCAGTTGATCAATGCATTTACATAGTTTTGTCGCATACAAGGCATCCGGGTGATTTGTATTCGGTCGATGAACCTTCAAGGGGGGATGTACAACAAAACAATCAGTATCGCCATCATACAGCCCGACCGTGGCTATTGAGTGCATATATCCATATCAAAATAATGGTCGGACGTATGATGGCGAATCCGGGTGATTTGTATTCGGTCGATGAATTGAATGATGTATCAAACCTTTTGTCAAACATTCAAGGGGGGATGTAGAACAAAACAATCGGTATCGCCATCATACTCCCCGACCGTGGCTATTGAGTGCATTTATTCATATCAAAAGAACGGTCAGACGTATGATGGCAAATCCGGATGAGGTCGATAAACTGAATGATGTATCAAACCTTAAAGGGGGGATGTAGAACAAAACAATCGGTATCGCCAGATTACAGCCCTGCCATGGCTACTGAGTGCATATATGCATACCAAATGCACGGCAGGACATATGCTGGCGAATCCGGATGATTTGTATTTGGTCGATGAACTGACTGGTGTATGAAGGTGGGCTATATATAGGGTCCTCGGGCTCACAAAGTGTTGTGCTAGGGTTTTGATCCAACGGTTAAGAAACACTCCTGATCCAACGGCTCACAACCGCTCGAAAGAAACACACCATAGCCCTGATCGAACGGCTCACAACAGCTCGAAAGCAATACACCCCTGATCCAACGACTCACAAGCGCTTGAAAGAAACACACGATCCGTGTGATTCTTTCTGATTGGTACGAACGAAACCCTAACCATTTCATCCCGGTTGGTAAAACATGCCGGGACTAAAGGGACGATCCGTTTCCCAACGAAACGCGAACCATTTCTTCCCGGTTAGTAAAACAGGCCGGGACTAAAGGGATATGTTTTCTTCTCACTATATATATGTATGCATTGCCACACCATTGGCATAAACACATATAAACTCACCACTCTCTCACGTACCCACTCTAACCTTCCTCCAGGCGGAGGCACTTTCCGCCTCGAACTACCCCTGCCCGCCCGGCTACAGCGTTCCCGCCGGTTGGATGCTGAGCGCCAGAGGAGTGCCGATCCCTCCTCTTCCTCGAGGTGTGGCGCACCGTGCGACCATCACAAACCACTACTACCACGAGCTCACGCCAGAGCAGCGGAGTAATCACACTTGGAATCCTGACTACCGCCCTACTTGGGACGCCTTCTTCATTAATCGGCGTGAGAGTGCGCTCGCCAGGTACGAGGAGAACGGCCCGCCTCCTTCAAACTTCAACGAGGCCGGTCGTCAGCTGTGGTGGGGCGGCGGACGGACTCTTCAGAGCGTAATGAACTACATCAGTGCTGGCGATAACCCCCGCCTGCGCTACCCTCACGCCCAGTCCTGGCGTCATGATCCTCCGAGGGAGTCCAGAGCACCGTCCTACGATAGTGACGACGACGGCGGCGACTATGACGACTACGAGTCGGAGTACTATAGGCCTAGGCAGGAGTATGACTAGCAGATCAGATCCAGTCTTGCCATTATGTAGATCTATGCTCTCCATTTAGGTTTAGATCCACTCTTGCCATTATGTACTGCCTTTTTTATCTATCCAAGATGCATGTTTGTGTGCAATATGGGTGCGAGCACTGGTGCGACAATTTTTGTGAACACTTTTTCAACAGAACTATGATCATGTATTCCACGTTTATTATTACCCATCACCAACAACATCCCTAGCTATCTAGTCTTCTGAATTTTCTTCGTGTAGAGATGGTCCATGAACCCTTGTCCCTTGCTTATGATCGCTTCGGCCGTAACCATGGAGCATCTTCATTATTTAACGGGATGGTTGGGTCAGTTTCACTGTGAAGGGTGGAATTTGAACAAACTTATTATAATCTTCTGACATGTCTGTCGTGTCCTCGATTCCCACGATGTTTCTTTTCCCTGAAAGAACTATGTGACGCTTCGGCTCATCGTATGATGTGTTTGTTTGCTTATATTTTCTTTTTTCCGGTCTGGAGGACATGTCCTTCACATAGAAGACCCGAGCCACATCATTGGCTAGGACGAATGGTTCGTCATTGTAACCAATATTGTTGAGATCCACTGTTGTCATTCCGTAACGCAGGTCTACATTTACCCCTTCTCCATTCAGGTTGACCCATTTGCACTTGAACATAGGGACCTTAAAAGAAGGTCCATAGTCAAGTTCCCATATCTCCTCTATGTAACCATAGTATGTATCATTTTGTCTATTCTCGTTTGTTGTATCAAAGCGGACACCACTATTTTGGTTGGTGCTCTTCTTATCTTGGGCGATCGTGTAAAATGTATTCCCATTTATCTCGTACCCTTGAAAACTCCCAATAGTCGAAGATGGTGACCCGACCAACATGTACAGGTGATCTTCAACAGTGGTGTCATTTATAATATGTGTTTGCAACCAACATCCGAAAGTCTCCATGTGTTTGCGTTTAATCCATCAGTCATCCTTCCCCGGGTTTGTGGAGCATACAATATTCTTGTGTTCCTCGATTTACGGAGCCACGAAGATGAAATTTTGTAAAACTGTGTAGTGTGCTTTAGTGAAAGAATGCCCGTCCCTAGGTATCATTGTTTTCTTTCCCAGCGTTCCTTTTCCCCTCAGTCTCCCCTCATATCGCGATTCAGGAACACCAATCGTCTTAAGGACAAGAATAAAGTCAACACAGAACCCAATGACCTCCTCTGTTCCATAGCCCTTCAAGATGCTTCCTTCTGGCCTAGCACGGTTATGAACATATTTCTTCAGGACTCCCATGAACCTCTCAAAGGGGAACATATTGTTTAGAAATACCGAACCGAGAATATGAATCTCTTCACATAGGTGAACCAGGAGACGAGTCATAATGTTGAAGAAGGATGGTGGGAACACCAACTCAAAACTAACAAGACACTGGACCACATCCCTCTGTAATCTTGCCAGAATTTCTTGATTGATTACGCTCTGAGATATTGCGTTGAGGAATGCACATAGCTTCACAATGGGTACTCGAACATTTTCCGGTAGAAGCCCCCTCAATGCAATCGGAAGCAACTGCATCATAATCACGTGGCAGTCATGAGACTTCAGGTTTTGGAATTTTTTCTCTGCCATGTTTATTATCCCCTTTATATTCGACGAGAAGCCAAACGGAACCTTGATACTGTAAAGGCCTGCAAAAAATATTTCCTTCTCTGCTTTAGTAAGAGCGTAGCTGCTTAAGTAATGGCGCCTTGTATCCGTGTGCTTGTTGCTTGGGTCTTTCATACGTTGTTGGTCCTCCCGTGCTTCTGGCGATCTTTTGATTTCCCATACATGCCCAGGAAGCATAGCAGGTTGACGCAGAGATTCTTTGTCACATGCATCACATCGATTGAAGAGTGAACCTCTAGAACTTTCCAATAGGGTAGCTCCCAAAATATAGATTTCTTGTTCCACATGGGTGCGCGCTTATCAGGGCCGTTCGGAACAGGTTGGCTGCCATCACCCTTCCTAAAGATTACTTTTAGTTCCTTGACCATATCGAATAAATAATTACCACTATGGAGGTCAGGCTTCTTCCGGTTATCATCCTCACCTCTGAAATGCTTCCCTCCGTTCTTTCTTAATTACGGGATGCTTGATCGGAAGAAATCTACGATGCCCCAGGTATACAATCTTTTTACATTTATCCAAATAAACACCGTCAGTCTTATCTAAACAGTGTGTGCATGCATTGTACCCCTTGTTTGTATGTCCGGAAATGTTACTAAGAGCAGGCCAATCATTGATGGTTACGAAAACAACGCCCATAGGTCAAATGGCTTTTGTTCGTTCTCATCCCACACACGTACACCTGGTTTGCCCCACAATTGTAAGAGTTCTTCCACTAATGACCTTAGATACACATCAATATCGTTGCCAGGTTGCCTCGGGCCTTGGATGAGAAGTGGCATCATAATGAACTTGCGCTTCATGCACAACCAAGGAGGAAGGTTGTACATACATAGAGTCACGGGCCAGGTGCTATGACTCGAGCTCTGCTCCCCAAAAGGATTAAAGCCATTTGTACTTAGACGAAACCATAAGTTTCTCGCCTCTCCTGTAAAGTACGAGAAGTCTCTCTCTCGATCTTTCTCCACTTTGATCCATCGGCGGGGTGTCTCAACTTTCCGTCTTTCTTACGGTCTTCTTTGTGCCATCGCAACACCCTAGCATGCTCTTTGTTTCTAAACAGACGTTTCAACCATGGTATTATAGGAGCATACCACATCACCTTTGCAGGAACCCTCTTATGGGGGGGGGGGGGATTGCCGTCAACATCACCAGGGTCATCTGCTCTGATCTTATACCGCGGTGCAGTGCATACCGGACATTCATCCAAGTTCTCGTACTTCTCACCGCGGTTGAGGATGCAGTCATTAATGCATGCATGTATCTTCTGCACATCTAATCCTAGAGGGCAGAGAGCTTTCTTTGCTTCGTACGTACTCTCAGGCAATTCGTTATCCTTTGGAAGCTTCGGCTACATTAGTTGAAGTAAACTCTCAAATGCCTTGCCAGTCACACCATTCTGTGCCTTCCATTTCAGCAACTCCAGTGTGCTATCAAACTTTGTGCTGCCATCTTCGCAATTTGGGTACAACAACTTTTTATGATCCTGTAACATGTTGTCCAGCTTCAACCTCTCCAATTTACTTTCACAGTCTTCCCTTGCATCAGCAATAACTCGGCCAAGATCATCATCGGGCTCTTCTGATGCCTGTTCTTGATCACCTCCTTCTTCTGCATTGTCTTCTGCATTGTCTTCCATTGTCTTCAGGGAACAAAGGATCCTATTTTTCTTCTTCTTCATTGTCTTCCATCACAACCCCTCTTTCTGCATGCTTGGTCTAGCAATTATAGCTGGGCATGAAACCTCTCCGAAGTAGGTGGACGTGAATGATTCTCGAGGAAGAGTGCTCCCTGACGTTCCGACAATCAACACATGGGCAACACATAAAGCCATCATCTTTGTTCGCCTGAGCTACAGCGAGAAATGCATTCATACCTGCCATATACTTGGAAGTGCGTCGGTCACCGTACATCCATCGCTGCCGTGCATCCATCTGCATCGTATAAGTAAGTTTATCAAAAAACATTACAATAAGATCTTCAATAGAGAAATGACCACAATACATCGACAAATATTACTTTTTTATGTATCAATTTCAGATGAAAAAGATAAGTTTGTTAACCTCGGTCGAAGATACCATTTTCACTGAGCTTATGTGTGGCTCGGGTTTTTCGTCGAACACCTCATGTGCATAGTAAAATAACACACACTAGCACCCACCTCTCTCACTCCTCCAAGCAAAAAAAAAGGGAAGGGGTGCTGTGAGGCAGTATATGTAGGGGAAGGGGGGCATTGGTCCCGGTTTGTGGAATGAACCAGGACCAATGCCCATGCGCGTGCCACGTAGCCTATGGCGCGGCATTGGTCCCGGTTCATGCCACAAACCGGGACCAATGCCTCCTTACGAACCGGGACCAATGCCCTCAGGTGATTTCTGCTGCCTCGGTCGCACAAACCGGGACCAATGCATAGCATTTGTCCCGAATTTTGGTGCAACCGGGACATATGCCTTTTCTAGCCCTGGACGTAAGGGATTGTTTCCCCTAGTGTCGTATGCTTTGCGTGCATGCAGCTGCTAGAGATAGTCTGTCGCACAATCCCGGAATTTCCGCGGCGTTATGGCGCTGCCGCAGGAGACAACACCGCACCATCGCAGTAAACGGGAATCTACCGTATCTAAATGGGAGCAACCCACTAACTCTATTTCTCTTAACATGCAAGGTGTTTTCATCCTCAACCATCTTTCAGCAATCCTAGGTTGCCACATATTTTGAACTCTCCACCTCGGAAAAAAAAACTACCCGCAAGTATATATGTTCATCGTCAGGAAGCCAACGTCTCACCGTTCTGCACCGGTGTAATTAAGCATTGAAATAAATTACTCGTGTTTTTTAATTGGTCACGCTACCTTGCCACCCATTACCGATTTGCTTCTCTGGTTGCATGCAGAATGCACGAATTATCAGAAAAAGAAGTCCACACAGCTTAAGCCTATTTCTGCATGTTGAAGCGTGTCCTCTTAACAATAATCACCTCGGCTCCTCCCATTCCCACTACGTTTTCCAACTTTAATTCTTCATTAAGAACCATTGCTTCACCTCTCAGTCCCACTACCACTGAGTATAAGAATAGGAAACCCAGTTTCCATTTTGGTAGAAAATATCTCCTCATGTAAATCCAAGCGCGTTTAGTATGACCGCAATTGATCACCCCTCCCCATTCTTCCCTTTTTGCATACTAGTGCCACCGTGACCTGGTCGGTAACTCGGCAGTCATCAATCTCTTTACATGGATAGAGAGGAAGCAGGGACGACGATGTCAGCTGATGGGATGGTGATTCTCCTGCCTATCACTAGTGGAAACAACCCCTCTCGTCCAGGGGGCCAGGGGGCAGCTGTCCCGGTTGCAACCGAATCCGGGACAAATGCCATGCTTTGGTCCCGGTTCGTGCGCCCGGGGCAACAGGAATCGCCTGGGGGCATTGGTCCCGGTTCGTGGGGGACATATCGGTCCCGGCTCGTGCCACGGACCGGGACCAATGCCTAGCCACATGCCACGTGGCACACGCATGAACATTTGTCCCGGTTCAGTCCATGAACCGGGACCAATTCCCCCTTCCCCTATATATACTACCCTAGCCCCTCCCCCCTTCCATCTTTTTTTTTGCTTGGAGGTGTGAGAGAGTGTGGTATTAGTGTGTTTTATTTTACTATGCACACGAGGTGTTCGACGAAATTCCCGAGCCGCACATAAGCTCACTGAAAATGGTATCTTTGACCGAGGTTAACAAACTTATCTTTTTCCTCTGTAACTGATACATAAAAAAGTAGTATTTGTCGTATTAATATGTTATTGTAATGTATTTTGATAAACTTAATTATACGATGCAGCTGGATGCACGGCAGCGATGGATGTATGGTGACCGACGCACTTCCGAGTATATGGCAGGCCTGAATGCATTTCTTGCTGTAGCTCAGGCGAACAAAGATAATGGCTTCATGTGTTGCCCATGTGTTGATTGTCGGAACTTTAGAGAGCACTCTTCCGAAAGAATCATTCACGGCCATCTACTTCGGAGAGGTTTCATGCCCAGCTATAATTGCTGGAGGAAGCATGGAGAAAGAGGGGTTGTGATGGAAGACGATGAAGAAGAAGAAGAAGATCCTTTGTTCCCTGAATATGACGATACTGCAATGGAAGAGAATGGAGAAGAAGAAGGTGATCAAGAACAGGCATCAAAAGAGCCCGATGATGATCTTGGCCGAGTTATTGCTGATGCAAGGGAAGACTGTGAAAACAAATTGGAGAGGTTGAAGCTGGACAACATGTTACAGGATCACAAAAAATTGTTGTACCCAAATTGCGAAGATGGTAGCACAAAGCTCGATAGCACACTGGAGTTGCTGAAATGGAAGGCACAGAACGGTGTGACTGACAAGGCATTTGAGAGTTTACTTCAACTAATGAAGCCAAAACTTCCAAACGATAACGAATTGCCTGAGAGTACGTACGAAGCAAAGAAAGCTCTCTGTCCTCTAGGATTAGATGTGCAGAAGATGCATGCATGCATTAATGACTACATCCTCTTCCGCGGTGAGAAGTACGAGAATTTGGATGAATGTCCGATATGCACTGCACTTCGGTATAAGATCAGAGCAGATGACCCTGGTGATGTTGACGGCGAGCCCCCGCGTAAGAGGGTTCCTGCTAAGGTGATGTGGTATGCTCCTATAATACCACGGCTGAAACGTCTGTTTAGAAACAAAGAGCATGCTAGGTTGTTGCGATGGCACAAAGAAGACCGTAAGAAAGACAGAAAGTTAAGGCACCCCGCCGATGGATCGCAGTGGAGAAAGATCGAGAGAGACTTCCCAGACTTTGCAGGAGAGGCGAGAAACTTATGGTTTGGTCTAAGTACAGATGGCTTTAATCCTTTTGGGGAGCAGAGCTCCAATCATAGCACTTGGCCTGTAACTCTATGTATGTACAACCCTCCTCCTTGGTTGTGCATGAAGCGCAAGTTCATTATGATGCCAGTTCTCATCCAAGGCCCGAGGCAGCCTGGCAACGACATTGATGTGTATCTAAGGCCATTAGTGGAAGAACTCTTACAATTGTGGGGCAAACCAGGTGTACGTGTGTGGGATGAGAACGAACAAAATCCATTTGACCTTTGGGCGTTGCTTTTCGTAACCATCAATGATTGGCCTGCTCTTAGTAACATTTCCGGACATACAAACAAGGGATACAATGCATGCACACACTGTTTAGATAATACTGACAGTGTTTTTTTGGATAAATGTAAAAAGGTTGTATACCTGGGGCATCGTAGATTTCTTCCGATCAAGCATCCCGTAAGAAAGAAAGGAGGGAAGCATTTCAGAGGTGAGGCAGATAACCGGAAGAAGCCTGAGCTGCGTAGTGGTAATGATATATTCCATATGGTCAAGGACCTAGAAGTAATCTTTGGTAAGGCTGTTGGCAGCCAACCAGTTCCGTACGGCCCTGATAAGCGCGCACCCATGTGGAAGAAGAAATCTATATTTTGGGAGCTACCCTATTGGAAAGTTTTAGAGGTCCGGTCTTCGATCGACGTGATGCACGTGACAAAGAATCTTTGTGTCAATCTGCTATGCTTCCTGGGCGTGTATGGGAAGTCCAAAGATACGCCAGAAGCACGGGAGGAGCAGCAACGTATGAAAGACCCAAGCAACAAGCACACAGATAGGCGCCATTACTTAAGAAGCTACGCTCTTACTAAAGCAGAGAAGGAAATATTCTTTGAAGTCCTTTACAGTATCAAGGTTCCGTCTGGCTTCTCGTCGAATATAAAGGGGATAATAAACATGGCAGAGAAAAAATTCCAAAACCTGAAGTCTCATGACTGCCACGTGATTACGACGCAGTTGCTTCCGATTGCATTGAGGGGGCTTCTACCGGAAAATGTTCGAGTACCCATTGTGAAGCTATGTGCATTCATGAACGCAATATCTCAGAAGGTAATCGATCCAGAAAGTCTGACAAGATTACAGAGGGATGTGGTCCAGTGTCTTGTTAGATTTGAGTTGGTGTTCCCACCATCCTTCTTCAACATTATGACTCATCTCCTGGTTCACCTATGTGAAGAGATTCATATGGTCCGGTATTTCTACACAATATGTTCCCCTTTGAGAGGTTCATGGGAGTCTTGAAGAAATATGTTCATAACCGTGCTAGGCCAGAAGGAAGCATCTCGAAGGGCTATGGAACAGATGAGGTCATTGGGTTCTGTGTTGACTTTATTCCTGACCTTAAGACAATTGGTGTTCCTGAATCGCGGCATGAGGGGAGACTGAGGGGAAAAGGAACGCTGGGAAAGAAAACAATGATACCTAGGGACGGGCATTCTTTGACCAAAGCACACTACACAGTTCTACAAAATTCTATGTTCATGGCTACGTATCTCGAGGAACACAAGAATATTGTACGGTCTGCAAACCCGGGGAAGGATGACTCATGGATTAAACGCGAACACATGGAGACTTTCGGAAGTTGGTTGCAAACACATCTTATAAATGACACCACTGTTGAAGATCAGCTATACATGTTGGCAGGGTCACCATCTTCGACTATTGGGAGTTTTCAAGGGTACAAGACAAATGGGAATACATTTTACACGAGCTCCCAAGATAAGAAGAGCACCAACCAAAACAGTGGTGTCCGCTTTGATACAACAAACGAGAATGGAAAAAATGACACATACTATGGTTACATAGAGGAGATATGGGAACTTTACTATGGACCTTCTTTTAAGGTCCCTTTGTTCAAGTGCAAATGGGTCAACCTGAATGGAGAAGGGGTAAAGGTAGACCCGCTTTATGGAATGACAACAGTGGATCTCAACAATATTGGTTACAATGACGAACCATTCGTCCTAGCCAATGATGTGGCTCAGGTCTTCTATGTGAAGGACATGTCTTCCAGACCGAAGAAAAGAAAAAATAAGGAAACAAATTCATCATACGATGAGCCGAAGCGTCACATAGTTCTCTCAGGGAAAAGAAACATCGTGGGAATCGAGGACACGACAGACATGTCAGAAGATTATAATAAGTTTTTTGAAATTCCACCCTTCACAGTGAAAGCTTACCCCACCATCCCATTAAATAATGAAGATGCTCCATGGTTACGGCCGAAGCGATCATAAGCAAGGGACACGAAGAAAATTCAGAAGACTAGATAGGGATGTTGTTGGTGATGTGTAATAATAAACGTGGAATACAAGATCATAGTTCTTATAACGTTGTATGAACGAGATTTTGTTAGCCAAAATGATATTTATACATATTCTGTGATTATGAATGGAGTAGGTGCAAGTTTGACCAATAATTTGTATTGATCGGTCAAAAGCTGGCAAGCATTGAGTGCTTGACAACTATGACCAGCCTGACTTCATTATTATTCCAACCAGCGGCACACCCACCCACTTTTCTGTTTCTCTCTCCTACGTCTGTTGGTGATGTGTAATAATAAGCGTGGAATACATGATCATATAGTCCTGTTTGATCAGTATTTTGTATTGACCGGTAAAAAGCTGACAACTATGACCAGCCTGACTTCATTATTATTCCAACCAGCGGCACATCCACCCGAGTATGAGATAACTGTAGGCAGATATTGCAGGCACACTTCGAAGTGATAGTACGGATACCATCCTGACAGATATCCTTAAAATAGAAATAGATCTTCGGTACTACCTTGGAGTTCAAATGACGCAAAGGGTTGCACCTCTGCGGTTACTTTGGCAAGCTGCTAATGCATACACTCCTGCACTGTTTGAGATTTTCAGATTAGAATTTGAACTGATCTTGGATTGCGTGGTCTATAACTGTGGCGAAATTGGACCCATATCCGAGTATGAGATAACTGTCAAAAACAGGCGTCGGGGTCATTTTGTTAGATTCGACTCATCAGAATACATTTGTAGCTGCAAGAAGTTTGAAAATGTAGGTCTTCCGTGTTGCCAGGTACTGAAGTTCTTGAGATCAGAAATATCAAAGAAATTCCACCACACTATGTTTTGAAAAGATGGCGAAAGAATGCTCAGAGTAAAACTTCGAAGGAAAACTATGGTTTTTCTGTTGTAGACGAAGATCTAAAATTCACCGTGTCAATAAGGTACAACTCGCTTTGTCGAACTTTATATAAATCACCCGGGATACCTTGTATGCTCTGGACTAACTCGGAAGTAAATTGTATGAGGATAGAGAAAGATGGGCTTTGCCTTATGGGTGTCATATATTCTGCGCAGATATTGCAGGCACACTTCGAAGTGATAGCAGGGATACCATCCTGACAGATATCCTTAAAACAGAAATAGAGCTTCGGTACTTCTTTAACAGATATGATAAATTTTTGGAGGAGAAACGTCTAACTGAACAACAAAGATCCCAAATGTGTTGAAGGTGGAGGGGAGCGCGACGGCGACGGCGGACGAGCAGAGGAGAGGAAAGCGCGACAGCAACGGCGCAGTCTCTCCCGCCCGACCGCCCGTCTCTGCTTTAAGTCTGCTGCTCCCGCGGCGGCTTGCCGCGTACACGGAAGTTACTATGTTTTCAAGCGGGGGTCGGGATAAAGGGAAAATACGTGTGGATGCGCAGAGTAAACCTTCGAAGGAGAACTATGGTTTTTCTGTTGTAGACGAAGATCTCAAATTCACCGTGTCAATAAGGTACAACTCGTTTTGTCGAACTTTATATAAATCACCCGGGATGCCTTGTATGCTCTGGACTAACTCGGAAGATCACGAGAGAAAACAAAAATTGTAACATTTTTATATTCAAATTATATACAAATGGTAAAATAATTAATAGTTTCAATAGTTAGAATAATTATTTAGTTAAACGAAAAATGGATTTAAATTAGTTATGCAAATTCTAGCATTTTTCATGTTGGAATTTTTGTCAAATTCGAAAGTATATAGAAGTTGTTAATGTGCAAACTTAACCATTTTCAAATTTTGGGCTCGTAGGGTGCCACCGAAATTCGAAATTAGTTTTTGGTCCCGGCCCGTGGTACCAACCGGGACCAAAGGGGCTCTAGTCCCGGTTGGTGGCACGGGCCGGGACTAGAGGCCCAGGTGTATAAATATCTCGGCACTCTCTCCAGGCCGAGCGAACACCCAGGACAGCGGACATGGCTTGGCGAAGCCCTGCCGGCGGCAGGAACGAGTAGAAAGATCCCGCCGGCGGACCGCCGGCGGGGTTGGGCTAGGGACACGTTAGACTAGGACACAAACATATATTAAAAAAAAGGCCCAGGGGCCTTGCTTACATATATAGGGGGGCGGCGCGGCCACAGGCGCCGGCCGTGCTTACATATAGGGGAGGGGGCGGCGCGGTCACAGGCGACCGGCCGTGCTTGCATATAGGGGGCGGCGGCGCGGCCACAGGCGGCCGGCCGTTTTCTTGGGGGGGTGGTGGGTAGCTTAGTCTAGGGGGGGCGCACCGGCGCCGAACTACTCCTCCTCGTCGGAGGAGATGCACTGGTAGGGGGGTGGCTGCCACAGGTGGGCAGGCGGCTGGGGCGGGCCCGCCGGGGGCTGCGGAGGCATCGGGGGCGCTTACGGCGGTGGCGGGGGCAGCTCCTGCTCCTCCGGCGACCATACGCCGCCGGTCCAGGCCCAGGTCATCCCGTACTCCAGGCCGGGGGGAGCGGCTGGGGCGGCGGCTGGTCCTCGGACGCCTCCAGCTCGGCGTTCATCACCTGCCACCAAGGGGCAGGCGCCGAAGGGGGCGGGGGCGGCGGCATGGCGTTGGCGTCGGCGGCAGCGGCGGCCAGGACCGCCTCCCACCGCTTGACCTCGTCCTCGACGAGGGAGCGGCGGGAGGCCTCGAAGGCCTCCTCCATGCTGTCACGGAGCTCGGGGTCGTCGTCCTCGGGGATGGCGTCGCCGTCGTCCACAAGGAGCCAAAGCTCCGGCTCCCTCCCCGGCGGTGGCGCGGGGTAGTCTTCGGTGCTCACCTCCTCGGCTGTGGGGATGTAGGAGCGGCGGCGCTGCTCGTGCTCCTGCTGGAGCCAGGTGGCCCAGTAGGGGGAGCTCCGCGCGTACGCGCGGTCCCTGAGGAGGCGGGCCGGCAGGAGAGCGCGCCGGCGGTCGATCTCCTCGCCCGGGCCTCTCTGCTGGACGGGACCGGCGGCACGGGATTGCGCTGCGTGTTCAGGTGCCAGCCGTCCGGAAGGTGGACGTCCGGCCAGAACACCGGCGTGCGGCGTTCCCAGTGCCACTCGGCCTCCTCCTTCCGGACGTACCGGCGGAAGCGCTTGCCCTTTGGCGCGCCGCGGGGCGGCGCGCGTGACGCCGGAGGCGGAGCGGGGACGCGCGGCTGCCCGCCGATACGGATGCCTCCCGGGCCGAAGCCGAAGGCCTCCGCCGGCGGCGGTGGAACGGCGGAGCGCGCGCCGCTCGAGGACCCGGCCTCGTGGTCGTTCCGGGGGCGCTTGCCGCTCAAGAACCAGCGGGACATGGTTGCTTTGGCTGGGGCGCAGCCGGGGTGGATGGGCTGTACGGGCGGCGGGGGCCCTTTATAAAGGACCCGGGGGGGCTGGCATGCCAACCGGCGGCCGGAACGTGGCGGCGGTTGCAGACGGCCATGAATGCGGGGCGGGAGCCGAGGCGTGGCGGCGGTTGCAGCTGGGCACGCGCGCGTGGGGAAGTGGAGGGGGGCGGGAAGACGAGGCGACAGTGGGCCCTTTGACCGTCCCTGTGGTCTTAATTTAAGGGACCGGGCGAGCCAGCCACTAGGCCGCTGGCCAGTGGCCCTTTCGACCCCTGCGAACCGTTGACCGAATATAATAAAAGACGCGGGCCAGTGGGCCCTTTTGACAAAAAATGTGGCCAGTGGGCTTAATTCAAGACGTGGGCCTGGACGCGGTTGGGGAAGGGGAGGCCGGTTGGGGATTGCGAGACAGGAGCCCAAAAAACGAAACGAAAAAAAACCTGCCGCGGCAGTGAAAAATTGGCGGGATATATATTTTTTTCAAAAAAGTATCCATCCTGGTCCCTAAAACGAACCGGGACGAACTCCCTGGCCGTCCCCTGGCCCAGGTTCGCCATGTGGGCCATCCTTACCATCCCGGGTCCTGGCACAACCGGGACCAATGGGGGAGGGCCATTTGTCCCGGCTAGCCCATCCCGGTTGCACAACCGGGACAACTGGCCCTTACGACCCGGAACAAATGGCCCTGTTTCCACTAGTGTATGAGGCTCGACTGAGCGTGAGGCATGTGAGTGGGGCGCCAACAACTTTAATTTGTGTTATTTATTCATAACATTTGTCACTACATTGATTTTACATTGATTTTTAAATAGTCCATGTATTTATCCTTTTAAATATTTGTTTCACATATAAGCAGATTATCAATGACGATCACCACTGAGTCTCTTGCTTATTCACAAATAATCAGATACAAGATGGTGTGAGATTGACGTTCTAAATCTACTTATATGACTCATGGGAGTTATATGGTTGAAAATTTACATGTATATTTCAAGTGCTGAATGTGATTGAAGACCATAACATGGGCTTATCATTTTCGAGGTACTGCTTTTTTTAGAAATGGGAGTCTCGGCCCCAGCCTCTGCATCGAAACGATGCACACGGCTGGTTTTTATTAAAAGGAATATAAAAGTAGTAGTTTGAGGATACAATTCAAGGATCAGACAAAGTGGCCATAAACACTAGCCAAAGAAAGATTACAACGTTATGCATCTAGTCGCTTCTCGTTAAGCCACCCACCCTGGCTGTAAATAGCCCGAACGACCGCCATCATTCGAGCACAGCCTGAATCCATAAGTCCTCGCTGATCCGCAGGTAGCAGGAAGGACCAAAGGTGAATGTAGGAGACCGCCATGTTGGTAACCTGTAAGAAATGAATTCCCTTCTTTTTGTCAAAAACTACACTGTTTCTACAATTCCAAACAGCCCATAAAACAGCAGCAACACCTATACGAATACGTGCCTTTGTTTTTTTATCAATACCGTTTAACCATGAACCAAACAAATTCGCTATGGAGATCGGAGGGGAGATACTAAAAGTGAAATGCAATAATCGCCATATATGCCTAACAAAAGGACATGATATAAATAGATGATGAACGGTTTCATCTTGATCGCAAAAAACACACTTTTTACATCCTGTCCAATTTCTTTTGATCAAATTATCTTTAGTGAAAATTACTTTACGGTTTAGGAACCACAAAAAAATCCTAATTTTCAGCGGTACCTTTAGTTTCCACAAATATTTACGCAGATATGTTGTGGAACCATGCATAATATCGGCATACATAGATTTGACCGTAAATGTTCCATTCATTGTTAGACTCCACCGGAACTCATCCTTCTCTTCTGTCAAAGTTACAGACATTAAGCGTTCTACTAAATGTAACCACTGAGTGCGTCTACCTCCCGTAATTGATCTTCGAAAGTTCAAATTTAACGGTACACACGATAGCACGTTTGCTACGGTGATCCCGCGTTGTCTAGTTACACTATAGAGAGTTGGATATTGGTGAGATAACGGCTCATGTCCTAACCAAGTATCCTCCCAAAAACGCACTTGTTGACCATCCCCTAAACGAAAAGAGCCCCGATCAAAAAAAATGCCTTTTTATTCTCATGAGTCCCTTCCAAAAGGGAGAGTCATTTGGTTTCAAAGAAATCTGAGATAACGGTTTATCTCCTATATATTTATTTGATAAAAGTTCATGCCAAACCCCGTCCTCGGTTAGTAACTTATGAAACCATTTGCTTAACAAACATATATTCTTGATATCTAGGACCTCTATACCTAGCCCTCCCTGATCTTTGGGCCTGCATATAATATTCCATCTCGTTAATCTATATCTCCGTTTCTTATTATCATTTTGCCAGAAGAAACGAGACCTATAGAAGTCTAGCCTTTTGCGTACCCCGATAGGTATCTCGAAAAAGGACAATAGAAACATAGGTAAGCTAGTCAAAACTGAATTAATAAGCACCAGACGATCCCCGTAAGACAACAATTTTCCGGCCCATGAACCCAGTTTTCCCTCAAACCGATCCTCCACCATTTTCCATTCCTTATTTAGCAATTTCCTATAGTGAATTGGAATACCAAGATATTTGAACGGTAAGTGACCGATATCACATCCGAAAATATGCCGGTATTCATCCTGATAGTTTAAAGCATCACCAAAGCAATAGATTTCACTCTTATGAAAGTTTATTTTTAATCCTGACAATTCTTCGAACATTGTGAGGATTAGTTTCATATTAATAGCTTTATCCATATCATGCTCCAAGAAAAGAATAGTATCATCTGCATATTGAAGAATGGAGACCCCTCCATCCACCAAATTCGGAACCAGCCCCCCTACTTGTCCATCCTCCTTTGCACGAGAAACTAGAATGGCCAACATATCGGCAACCAAATTGAATAAGATAGGAGACAGCGGATCTCCTTGTCTTAAACCATTCAGTGTTTGAAAATAATGACCAATATCATCATTAACTTTAATCCCAACGCTACCACCCTGAACAAAACGGCCAACCCATTCACACCACGAAGGTGAAAATCCTTTCATTCTCAGTACTTGTTGTAGGAAAGACCAATTTACTTTGTCATATGCTTTCTCGAAATCGATTTTTAGAAGCACACCACTCATTTTCTTTCTTTTTAATTCATGTATCGTCTCATGTAAAATTACTACACCTTCCAAAATATTGCGTCCTGGCAAAAAAGCAGACTGGGTGGGTCTAATAATTCGGCTAGCTATTGATGTTACTCTGTTTGTGCCCACCTTTGTGAACACCTTAAAGCTCACATTCAGAAGGCAGATCGGTCTGTATTGCTCTATTCTACTTGCGTCATCTTTCTTGGGCAGCAAAGTGATTACACCAAAGTTAAGCCTATATAATGGTAAATCCCCCTTATGGAGCTGCGAAAACATATCCATCAGATCGCTTCTGATGATATCCCAGCAATGTTGATAAAATTCAGCAGGGAACCCGTCAGGCCCCGGTGCTTTATTATGCTCCATTTGGAATATTGCCTCCTTCACCTCCGTTTCCGTAAACGGAGACGTTAGAAGAATATTTTCCTCGGGGGACACCTGAGGTATATCATGAGTCACATCGTCCACTAAAGACACATAACTCTGATTATCATCACCAAATAATTTCTTGTAGTACTCTGTTATATAAAATTTTAAGTTCTCCTCACCCACAATAGTTCCCTCATCCTGTTCGAGTTGGAAAATACGTTTTTTACGATGCTTACCATTCGCTATGATATGAAAATATTTTGTATTACTTCCCCCTTCCTGTACATGTTTCACTTTAGCCCGTTGAGCCCATTTTGATTCCTCGTCACGCATCAACCTTGCTAAACCCTCCTCCGCATCCTTCTTAGCAGCCCGCTCGGCATCACTAAGAGGAACACTTTCAGCCTTAATGTCTAGCTGCTCAACCAACAAGTATAATTTTTCTTTAAGCAACTTATACTGCCCACTAACATTTTTAGCCCACCCTCTCAGAAATTGACGCAAGTGTCTGATTTTATGTTGCCATCGCTCAATCGGAGACGAACCCGATGTTATTGATAGCCACTCCCTTTGAATCATATCGCGAAAACCATCTTGAGATAACCATGAAAGTTCAAAAGAGAAATTTTTCTTATTGCCTAAATGCGCCTGCTCTCCTGAATCCAACAACAGAGGTGTATGATCAGACCCTGATCTGCCCAACGCATGAACGGAAACCAGGGGAAATTTTTGTTCCCATTGTATACTCGAAAGAAAACGGTCCAACTTCTCAAGGGTTGGTATAGGTCTTCTACTAACCCACGTATATTGCCTACCCGATAGTCTTAATTCTTTTAGATCCAAACTTTCAATAATCGCGTTAAAAATGAAGGGCCATCGCGCATTAAAATTGTCGTTATTTTTCTCTTCTTGCCTCCTAATGATATTAAAATCACCACCCACAAGCAATGGTAAATCCTCATTTTCACAAATCCGTACTAGCTCCGATAAGAACTCTGGTTTTTTTGAGTCTTGTGCAGCACCGTAAACTACAACAAGACTCCATAAAAACCCATCTAACTTATTTCTCACATGAAATTTCGCACAAAAGGTCCCAGCCACAACGGTTTGCGCTGAGAGATTAACATTGTTAAACCCAATTAACATTCCACCTGATCGTCCATTAGGAGGTAAAGCAAACCAAGTAAAATCTCTACCTGCCGCTAAGAATTGTAGGAAATGAATAGAGAACGAATCCCTACCAGTTTCCAACAATGCTATGAAATCAAGGTTATACTCCTTAACAAACTCATGAACTGATAAGTGCTTGGCATGGTCCCCAAATCCATCACAATTCCATATAAAACCTCTCATTGTTACTTATAAATTTTCCTAATCCTTGCACTCCTTCTAGGCTTGGTAAAATTATTAATTGTTTTCTTCCGGTTACGTTTAACCAGAGAAACAGTAGATGATAAATGAGTAAACCCTTGATCCGGCTCAATCTCCTCATTAACCAAATCTTCACTAAGATTAGTTGCAACCCGTATAGCCAAACTATTATTCTCATCCTCACCAACTTGGTTAAGATTATTCTTAAGAAACGTTAATGTTCTATTTTTCTCCTTTTCTAAAAGCCCTGAAATTGTCATTTGTTGTTGTTCATGAGTTTTACCTAAAGATATGCCTAGTCTATCAGCCCTAGACATGATATCAGAAGTAGAAAACGATGCGAAAGAAAAATTAGCATAGGAGCTAGTACCTTTAGCGTATGCCTCATCCTTGCGTGCCGCCATCGCTTGCGCACGCTCCGGTTGTGGAAGATCCGCGTCCACCTTGGCACGGAGCCGTGGACTAGAACGTACCTCGCCACCATCGAGAAGACCACCGAAAGCAATCACCTCTTCCTCCGCTGGTTTTTCTCGGTTGGGCTTCACTCCCCTCGACCCCAGCCCGTCTGACTTGGGGGAGAGGATTTCCTTCTCTGTGACGAACACATCAATAGGAGCAGACCCACCTAGGCCGAAAGATTGCTGTTTTGGCATCACTTCTAAGAACTCTTGAGACAAAACTCGTGGCACAAGGGGGTACGTAACACCCGTTCCACTAACAGCAGCCATAGGTGTCTCATCATTGAAACCAGGTAACGTAGCAGGTGGTGTGGACAGTAAGTTTGAAACAGAACCAGCAGCAGGTATTGCTTCGAATTTTCCAAGAGCCGAAGACGCAGAGCCCGTAGCAGCAACCGCTGCGAATTTACCAGCAGCCGCAGACGCCGGCAGCGCAGAGCTCTGCCGTGGGCTGAAAACTGAGCCACGGCGGCCTGCCTTGGGCTCGTTTCGCTGCCCCACGGCAGGAACGCTGTGTACAGCGGGAGCAGCTACCGCGGCAGAGAAAAGGCCGGCGGCAGCGCAGGTCTGCCCTGCCCTGGTGCTCACGGCAGAAGAAAAGGGCACGGCGGCAGGAGCCACTGCCACGGAGGCATCGTGTAGCATCACTGGCACATCGGTAATATGATCAAGCGCCACCGTATGATCAACAAGCTGAGCAGCCCCATGAACTCCAGTAGTTTGCCTTGTACCCGAGCGTGTATGCACGTCGACAATAGAACTTTTGGAAACCATTTTACCCGTAGAAGTACCATAGAGCTGATCCATAAGGCGTTGTTTAGCTTCTTTGAAAGAGGAGGAGACCAATGGAGAAAGAACCACACCATAAGAAAATCCCTTCCGTTGACTCCCACCCGAAGATGAACTAGGAGCCTCAGTATTGGTTTTGTCACTTCCCATTCCCCCGTCATTATCATCAGCCATCTTCTCTTTCTTTTTATCTTTCTTTTCCGCATCACCATCATTATCATTACTAGTATCAACCACCATCTCATCCTCCCCTTCACCAGTTGGAGTCTCAACAGAAAATTTAAGCTCATAGAAACCATCTTTGATAAAAACCACCCACTTATCCGGGACCAACGTATAGTCCACGCAACCAAGCTGCAGGTTTGACAAATGAGGATCAATAATGTAGTATGTTTGGAACGTGTTTGTTTCCTTGCTTCTTTTTTTCCGGGGCTGCGCTTCATTATTGTTTCTGTGACATATGCAAGCTATTTGTCGGATAACGTGTGAAACAAGAAATATTTTATTTGATGGAAGAACCACTATTATAGATCAATTTGTGCCCAATGACTTGCTTGGTAGAAATGAACATGTATTTTCCTCAACATTGGCAATTGGCATGAAGTAGAGGTCTTTCTTATAGCTTCCTCTCTAGGACAATCATGGTAAGTTGCTCTTTTCGCTGAGTAATGCAAGTCGACTTATTTATGGATGTTGGAGATACCTGTTATTATTTAATTATCCTCTCTCCGATGGTGCCTTGACTGACCTTACCTCGAGATCGCTCAATATGGGAATTTCACATATCATTCGTATTATTGTTCAGACTAAACTTTAAAACACGAACAAACCTGACAAATGTTTCTTCGTACTATAGAACTAGCAACTTAGGACAATGGTCGTATATCTAGAATGATTGTATAGAATTGACCAAGAGGTTACACGAGTGAGATTATGTCATTATGACGATAATTAACTTATTTATGTTTCGTCAATTGATGTTGTGATATCTCAAACTCTGAGACTCCCCTCAAGAAAAAACACCTGACTCATTAACGTATAGTCGGACTAATATCATCCAATACTCAATGTATATTGTCACATATATTTTACTTATTCCCGCAGCAACGCGCGGGGTATCATCTAGTTTATAAAAAAAGAAGGCAATATCCGGGCTGGGGGATCATTGTTGCCCAACCGGTTGTCACTAGGAGATGGGCATGCATATTAGGCGGGAGACACCTGTCACCTGGTATATAGACTAAGCTAGCATCAGGACTGCGTGGAGAGTCATGTGTTTTCTGTTCGGCCAACACTTTAGAAAAGTTCAGGCCAGCTAGCAAGCAGGCCAGGTTAGCTCGAATTAGCAACGCACAAAGAAACTTTACAAGCATGAGCTGTTGATTCCAGATTAAGCAGGACAGTTGATACGAGACTGACCGTACGTATGTACGTGCCCGAGAATCTACTAGCTACCTTAATAGGATAGGACGCAGGAGATACAATCGAGGGTTCATCAGTTTCAACTTTCTTAACCCTGCCGCTGCCGGCCTACCCGTAAAACACCGGTCTGCGCACTTACAATTTTTGTTTTCTGTCTGACGTACTAATGACATCGATTATTTACCTACGACAGCATATTAGGGCTACCATGCTGCCATCACACACCGTCTCTGTCATGCATCAAAATGATGACGTCCATGGGGAGTTTAACTTTTAAAAAAATACTCTCTCTCATCCATACTAATCTTTATTTAGCGCCTTTTCTACTAAACTAGCACAGTGGCCCTCGCAAATGCGAGGGCAACATCTTTAGTTTTCTTTAGGTTCTTGTAAATAAATTTAAGCGAGGATATCATCTATTGTTTGCAGAGAGAGTTCGAAACAAACACTTAGTATCTCATATATATTCATATTTTTTGTGTGGAAATAATATGGTTCAAATAGTTGTGTATGTATCTCCATCGTGCTATTTGAAAACTTTTTGTTTCAAACATCAACAAAGGTTTCAAAATAAACCATTGACCAGAAACTTTTATTAAATTATAAATCTTGAGAAAAGTGCAAACAATATCAAAAATTATTTGGAGTTGCACATTTCTTGAGAAAAGTAAAACTCATATCCAAAATTTGTTATAGCTCCACCTATCTTGAGAAAGATGAACACAAAAATAGAAACTGATCGCATATTTTTTGAGAAAATTATAACACCTTCAACGACCTCTTATAATTGAATTTTTTTCCGAAAAGGTGCAATCCGTATAAAAAGTAGTTGGATTGCATATATTCTTTGACAAAAATGCAGCCCGTATTGGTTACTTGCAAAATACAAACCTAAGAACAGGTTGGTACATTCAAAGGTGCAACTGGGAAATAAAAATAACCGTGAACTAAAAAAAAGAACAAAAACAAAGAAGTAAAAAGATACTATGAGAGCATAAAAAGTACTAAAATATAACTCCCCCCGTCTCAAATTAATTGTCTTAAATTTAGAAAAAAATGAATGTATTTAACACTAAAATATTTCTAGAGACATTCACTTTTGTCCAACTTCCAGACAATTAATATGAGATGGAGGGAGTAGCTAAGAAAGAAAAAAAAAAACTACAATGAGATCTCAAAATATGTACATACAGGCCTGCTTGATATATGATCCAGCAAAGTGACCCTCATTTTATCCTGTTGTCGTTTCAACATGTCTCATAGCTTGAAAGGCTCAGATATTATAAGAAGAGGTCGAATCACCAAAAATCACATCTGTACGAGCAATGTTTCTTAACATTATACTAATAATCAAACCAGACATTTTTTCGTACAACAATTATTACCCCAAAATTAAAATTCTAAATGGTAAAACGGTAGTGCATTAAGTGGCAGCTGGGAAGGACAAGTGAAGCAATGTTGAGTTTGTAGGCCGAGCCCAACTAAATCATGTGTGTTGCTAAAACTAGATTAGATGATGTGTCACACAAAGCACAAAAGATAAATTGAAATATTGAAACTATATCATGCATTAGTTCATACAAAAAGAGCGGATAATAACACTATAAGATTTTGCATAAGAAAAAAATTGCAATCAAGGGATGAATGCCCTAATATTTTCATGCGGCATGGACGCATATATTTTTATCTTGCCTTTTCTAGAAATTTGTACTAAGGAAGCGGAAGTAAAATCCGTACGTGAATAAACAAAAAAAATTAGATAGAATTGCAAGAGAACTCTGATAACTTCTATAAGTATATACGAAGATGTGAAGATCATGCTAGGACGTACTTTGCTCCATCTCATAGAAAGTAGGACAAATAGAATTATAATATTTCTGTACGTTTCAAAAAAAAATGTTAGGTTATAAGGAGAAAATTGACCATAACATAATTCTGAACATAACATACCTGTCACTGCAGTTACGTTCGGCACCACGTGTCCTTTAAAATTAAAGTGGGAGTATGCACGTGCAGCTAGCTGGATCAAAAAAAAATTATCAGAGGATTGTGCAGTGCATCCATGTGAACTCATAATGTCATAGTTAGCAACATTGATACCTAAGCACCTCTAGTATATTAGTTCCTATCTTCGTGTTGCATTTTCCGGCGTTCAACTTCAGAATTGCTATCTTACTTGCATGGCACTATATATATAGCTTAGTCAGCGTGATGTCATGGTGGTGTGTTGCATGGTTTTTATGGCAGGAAGCGTGCGTTCTGGTTATGGCTGCCCGTGTCATGTACTCCTCCAGAGGTAACTATAGTTTAACTTGTATAAGGGGAAAACAAAAACGCATTACCAGGTGTGGAACAAATAATCTGAGTTGTATTTCCAGGCATTCTTGTGCATAGTCCTAGGCTGGCTCGCTTGAGTTAAATCCCTGGTCTGTTACCGCACAGTACCTCCCATCTAAATTAGCCTGCAATTTTCAGAGGAATTTTTTAGAAGAGATCAACAATTGACTGGTAGAAAAGGGGAAGACGATAGAAAGCCGTTACAGTGTCACTCTGGCTCGCATGCTGACGCTTTGGATGATCATATTGGATAGTCGCCCTCCGCTTTAGCAATTCATGCACGCCAACTTCGTGGGACGGCCATACCAGATCTAGGCAAGGTATCGCACCACAACGAATGTAGAGAGAGGTGGGACGGCCATAACAGATCTTTGCTTTGATCGATCACCTGCAACCTCTGATTGACAATACGTGTTTCGATCTGAGAGAGGCATTGGCCGGCCATCCAAGTCATTGCAGAGTAGGTTTCGAGAGGATATTGATTTTTTAAATTACTAGCAAACATGTCCGTGCGTTGCTACGGGTTTTATCAATTTGTAAGTTATTTATAATAAACCAAAAGAAACAGGAGAACACTTGGTTTATCAAGATATTTTTTTACGGTCCTAGTAAAAAAATGCACTTTTAAGGGAAGAGGTTGATGATTGTAAAATAATGCACATAATAACGAGATGTGAAGCATCCACATACGTATCAATAAAAGAGACTGTGAACAAAAAAATGAACTCCTAGCTCGTATTTAGTTTTTTCGCCAGGGTAGTCCTACCTAGTTGGTAAATACCATGACAGACCAAATCATAGATGGACGTATTAATCTGAACAACAAATGAGTGGTCCTATGTACTTGACAACGTGTTGTCCGTGCAACAATAAAGAATGCAAATATATAAATTGATGTATTAGTTGCTAACAGTACCCAACTGATGCATGTAGTCTCTCCAAATTGGTGTTGTAAATATATAAGCATGTGAACTCGGTGTATACGATCCACCTACCATCGCATTTCAGCAGAACTGAACAAGGAACTAAGTGCACATATGTCAAGCAATATATCAGTCACGGTACTAAAACGATGAATATCTCATGTTTGTAGGAATCAACAGGTTGAAACTACCGGCTGTTGTGGACACGGCATCCCTGATCAGGACCATGTAGTGTATCTTTGGGAGGCAAGTAGTGCAACTCTTGAAATCTTTTTGTCATGCATATTGAGTACGATCATCTGTGTTTATTTCTCTACATGAAACCATACTGTTTAGAATGTAATTCTTTGAGCAATAATGACAACAAAAGTTAAAGCCATCTTATGTAATTTTTCAGACGAAATAGATAAAAGTAGAACAAATCTTTGTTCTCAGCAGAGATTCCTCTTCTGCATCTTTTGGTATGAAAGATCCCAGGTTTTGAAGTTAAATAGTTTAATTTGGATATCCTGGTGACCGATGACTCGTCGGGCCGGGGTCGAGGTTGGCGATTGATCTGGCTGTATCCTGGTGACCGATGACTCGTTGTCTCCTCTATCCTTATATGCCCTACGCAACGCAGGTGTAAGGTGTTGTGATCTCCTTGGATACGACATAGGATACAAGATCGATCTCCAACTCCAACGGTGCAGGCCCTTATACGTGTGGTTTTGTTTCTTATGGATAAACGAACCTGGTTTTTTTAGCGAGGATAGGCATCGAGGGGTAGCTGGTTTTTCTGACATACCGTCGTTAAGACTTATTATAGTAGAGATTATATTAGGTAAAGATAGATATAGATATGAATCCCAATAGGTATAACTTACCGGTGACAAGGTGGGTAATTTGTGTCATCTTTGAGAGTAGTTTCAAAGACCTACCAAACCAAACCAAACTAAGAAAGTCTTAACGCCTTTATTATTAGGTACAGATGTAATACTCCGTATGTAATAAAGAAGTACTGTAATAGATTAAGTAGAAAAGGAAACATACAAAGCATTCTTTTCTTGGGTGAGTCGGACATGGTGTTTTTTTTCAAGGGATCAGGACTTGGCTGTACGTATCACTGGTACAAACAATGGCTTTGGTCTCGGTTTATAAGCCCCATTCATCCCGGTCGTGCAACCGGGATGGGGCAGCCGGGACAAATGCCCCACCCCCATTGGTCTCGGTTGTGCTAGGACCCGGGATGCATGGGTTGACCACGTGGCAGGGCGCGCTGGAAGCCAGCCAGGGGCCATTCGTCCCGGTTCTTAACACGAACCGGGATGAATGCCTCCTCTGCCGCGGCAGCACTTTCGCCATTTTCTCTGCCGCGACAGAGTTTTTTTTTCTATTTATTGTTTTTATTTTTATTTTATGTTTTGCGATCAATTTGATTGTACGATACCCCTGTCACCATACACTGATAAGGAGCCTTGGTGATCCCTCCCCGGACCTCCCGGATCCCAGGAGAAGAGAGGATTCCGGTGGCCCTTCCCTGGACCTCCCGGATCCCACAAGAAGAGAGGGCCTCGGTGGCCCCTCCCCGGACCTCCCGGATCCCACGAGAAGAGAGGAGGCTCGGTGGAGCCTCCCCGGACCTCCCGGATCCCACTAGTGAATAAGTAATACATATATATAGCAAAAGAAGGAACACTTATATTACAGAAGCTAAGTATATCCAGCATATTACATGACCGATGTAATGAATTACAAAATCAAGTTCATTCCCAAGCGGTATAGTACTCTCCAACATTTAGGATCTCTGCATCTAAGAAGCCCGCAATTTCCTCCTGAATTGCTCGTATGTGGTCCCTTGGTAGAAGACCGTCCTGGAGCCGTTCGATCTAATATAAAGAAGAGTGGTCAATATATATTAATGGAACTAAGTAACTAAAATAGATGGTAATAAGAAAAATTGACGACTGACGTACATGAAGTTTTTTGAAATCTCTGCCCTTGGGACAGGTCGTCTGACGAATGAACTCGCATACGTAGTATCCACACAAGTGATTCCCGTCTCCCTGTTGCAAGCACTTTACGAGAACATGGTTTCAATCAAAATAATAATCAACCAGCCATGATAATGGTATCGAAACTAGAACCAAGGAGATGCGTGGATCTAGATAGTAGTACTTATTTGCACAATTTCAAATGTAAGCTCTGATTTCCATTCACCCCTGGCCTTTTTTGTGAACCTCTTCCAAGCGCTGCCCGGGAAAGAAAAAGAATAAAAAGAGTTAGTAATTACTTGATATCCGAAAATGAAACAAAGTAGTCCATATAGTGCCATATATAAAGATTGAAATTAATAAAGATTGAAATTACCGCTGGATTATTTACTGCATGCCCGCCCAGAGCTCAAGGTGTTTACGTTTTGGGTCCATTACCAGTACTTTTACTTTGTCAACTTGGAAGATTAGCAGAATATAGTGGAAGTTGCGCACACGTAACTCATCAATTATACACTAAACATCGAGTAAGGAAAACAGAATGTGTACAACACAGTAACACTCACTCGAAGTTGTAAGGAAATAGTATTTCTCTTTTGTGTTCTTGAAACCTTATTGCCCTAAGAAGGTTATCTTCTTTATCCTTGGGAGCTAGCTCAAGATTCTTATGATTAAGAAAATATGGGCCAATGAACCCAATATCATAGATTTGTCCTCTTTTGCATTCGAGAATCTTCATTCTGCAATTATAATATAATGTGTGTACTATTTATATGAATGCAATGAACAAGGTGAGCTAGTTAGAGACTTAATTAGATAAATAAGTACTTACAGACAATAGGCACTAACGATAGTTTTGTCGAAGGTCTTCTGCTGGAATAACTGAAACAATTCGTCAAATTGAATAATAACCAGTCCATCTCCATACCCGTAGTACTCGTCTCTAACTCCGACCATTATCCAGTCCTGAGATTTATGAGCGGCTTCCATATACCAATTATGCACTCTTCGCATTTTGGTTGGTAGATTTTTTACCTCCTCGGGTTTGACGATGGGGTACCCGTGCCGGTATTTGTACGCACATTCAGAAGCGGGGAAAAACTATATTGTTTGCATATACTCAGCAATGGAGAAACCCGCAGCAGCTGCCCATCGTCAGTACAGTTCTGTAAACTCCAGATCAATTTGCTCGTCAGCATTAGTGCTTGGCCCCAACTGGGTATTGGAAATCACTTTGAGCGGGTAGATGGATTGTTTTTTCTGCTCTCCGAGCTTGGCAACTGATTTCCCGCGGTTCGCTCTTGCGCTACTACTCTTCGTCAACCGCACTATTTCCTAATGTGACTTCAGAATAGAGCGGTAATAATCAGATGACATACTCTGCTCGGGTTGATGAAGAGTCTTCACCATTTTCCACGCTCGTTCTACATCTTCTTCGGTCTCGGGGAAATCTGCCTTTTTCTGCTCCTTCGGCTTCGATTTTCACGCCTCATATTGGTCCCTTGTGATTTTCTGGGTTTCCTCAGGAGGATAGTCGTAAGGTAAGTTGGGTAACTCCTTTGGTACCTTTTGGAAGGGTGACCGTTGACGTTTGGGTGATCTTTTACGACTCCGCAGAAACATAGTGGACGGAGAAGGCTGACGCGGCGGCGTAGACGACCGCGCTGGAGACGACATGCATGGTGTAGGCGACCGCGCTGGAGACGGAATGCACGGCGGAGAGGACCGCACTTGAGACTGTTGCGCTGGAGAATGGTGAGGAGTAGATGGCCTTGCCGTCTGATTTGGAAGCATAATGTGTTCCTTTACCCATAGAACGTTCAACTTCTTGTCTTCTCCGAGTTCAGTCACCTCTCCGTCTTCACCTTCAGGGAATTCAAGCTTCACCCGCTCGAATCCGTTGACAACTTCATCGACCCCAACATCAGCGTAGCCCCGTGGAACCGGAAGACTATGGTGAGTTGGTTCGTTGCCAATTGGTAAGACATATCCGACCGCCGCCTTGATGGTTATATTGACGACCTTCACGTGGAGCTCACAGGTTGTCATCTCCGTGATATCATCCACCGGGTGCATCATCGGCGGTGCATCATCACCCTGGAGCTGCGTGGACGCAACGCTGCTTTTCCGATCAGAATGTGCATCGCCGGTAGCATCAACTTGACCTTCTATCATGTGTGGTACGCCGGTAGACACTAGCTGCTGGCTAAGTGTGTTAATTTGCTCCTGCTGCTTCATTGCTACCTCCTGTGTCCGCTTCATCTATTCTTCAAGTTGACGCCTCTAGTTTGCCTGACTCGCTGCTTCAGCTGCCTCCGCGTCCTTTTTCCGCTGACGGCTTCTATCAGGATATTTCTTTTTGCTCTCGTCAAACCCAATACTCCACGGAACACTGCCTTTTGTGCCTCGTGTACGTCCTACGTGTTCCTTATTCTTGAGGGCGCGTGTGAGCTCTTCGTTCTCTCTGTCTGGCACAAACCTCCCCTCTTTAGCATCCTTTATTGTGTTTCTAAGATCTTCTATGGGTAGAGGATTCTCTTTATGTCTTAGATTATTGATTGCTTTTCCTTCGGCGTCCAACTTGCCCCCATGCCCGTAGAACTAAGACCTTGTCCGCTCGACCCACATGAATGGCTCGGGAGTGATCCCCTTCTCAAGCAGGTCGTTCTCCCAATTCTCCCACTTGGGCAGGGAATCCTTGTAGCCAACTTGCCCCATAATATGGTGATATACCTTTTTGGAGACGTTTTTCTGATTTATTTTTGACCTTTCCTTTGCATTATCTGATAGCTTGTACTTCACAAAATCTGCCCATAAGGGTTTTATTTTCTCATACCCTTGAGTGAAATCCGGAGTCTTTCCCTTCTTGATAAAGTCAAGGTTCAATCTTTTCTTCCAGTTGCTGAATTGTTCGGCCATCTTTTTCAGAGTCCACGCCTTGACCTTTTTCACTAACTCAAGTTTCTTTTTATTAGCATCGGCTTTCCCATCTACCTCCTCATTCTCATCCGCCTAATTCTCGTCCACCTGCGGCGTCGGTAAGGTGAAATTACACATGATCTTTTTGAAAAGATTATCTTTGGCTAAGTTGCTGACAAATGAAATTCCTTATCTCTACAGATCTTTTGGCTCATTCCACTCTTGAACAGTGATCGGGATGTGATCCCTAACTAGCACTCCGCATTTCTTTACAAATTTTTGGGCCACATCAGCAGGAAGCTCGGGTGCGCATTCTGTTGTGATCGCTTCGATCCTATATCTTTCTGTACCTTTCAACTTCTTTGTTGCACCTCGTTTAGTCTTTTTTCGGTTGATATGCTTGAACCAGATGGCTAAAAAAATAAAGAGTGTTAATACATGTATATAGACAACGAATGCTTCATTAATTAACATATCTATATGCACCTCGGAGCCGGTGTTTATAATTTGTACGGCTAAACCGGAGCCGTCGGCTTCTCCCTCACCGGAGCCGTCGGCTTCTCCCTCAGCAAAGACGTCTCTTCGGAGTTGTTCATCCACTGGCTCACATCGGTCTCTCCCTCAAGCCCGCGAATTAAACCCGCGAGCAAGTTTTCCGCATCTTCGTCTCTTGGGTCCATACTTTTCCGCAAATACACAAAATTCCCTAAGTCAAAATTTGATGCTACACTAAGTATAATTCCCTAAGTCAAAATTTGATTCTACACAAAATTCCTTAAGTCAAACGTTGTCCGAGTTCCGGTTCCCTAAGGCATAGAATTTGGCCCGGATTTTAATGCAACCGGGATGAATGGAATTTTGGGCCCTGAACGAAAGGTCATGTTTCTACTAGTGTCAGTTCGCAACAATTGCATAGAATCTAATAAAAATATAGCTAATAGCATCCATTTCATCAAAATTGCTTATAGATAATAGCTAATGGTGCTTATAGCTAATGTTACTTATAGCTAAACAAGTTAGAAAAAAGAGTAATTATATGTTCCAGATCCTCATTTCAATTATAAAAGGAACATTGATGAAATATTTAAACGTATCAATACAGACCAAGAGTTACATAGCTCAGGTTCATTTTATTTAACCCTAATATGTATTCATGAAACATCTCTCAAACTAATTAACTCCAACCGGGTCCTAAGCCGCGGGGTGCTGAGTCGCGGGTGCTACGGATCCATAGGCAAGGAACCCTCACAGGGTCATAGCTCACGTGGTAAGGAACCCTTCGAATAATCGACCAACCGCTGCTATACTCCCTATCGAGCAAGTACATGTAGTGACGGACCTGCTCGTCCTCCTCCCTGATATGCTGATGTACCACCTCCTCAGGGGCCGGCTCTCTCTGCACCGACCGTGGCCCACGCGATCGCCACCAAAGAATATCCAGGTCGACCACGTCAGCCGAATTTCTCACCAAGCCGCGTGTCCCGGTAGTAAGGACCTCCCAGTGCCAGCCCGACGGGGCCCAGTCCTGGACATCGCCCGTCGGGTCCAACAGAGACATAAACTAAAAACAGAACAAAACTAAGTAAATATTCCTAATTAAGTAAAATACCTTAGTGTTTCTAACTTAGTAAAAAATAGTAAATGGAGAAATATGACATAAATAAGATGAAAGTTAAACACAAAGGATCAAATTGGCCCTTCTCATATCTTGTGCTTGTTACGATGTAGTATACGTGATCGTGATGCAGAGAAGGATGAAGACAAGGGTTTCTGAACTTCGTTGAAACTAAACAAAATTACATACGTAAGTGTTTGTGAGATCCGAACAAAGTTGGACCATTTCGTGCACATACATAATGGGGACATTCTTAATAACCCCGGACGGGGCTATTAAGAATACCACCATTACGTATATGTACCAAACGGTGCAACTCAGTTCCGATCTCACTAACAATAATATTACATATGCAATGTTCCTTAGTTCCAACCGAAACCCTCATCTTCATTCTTTTCCCGGATCACCACTGCATGTAGTACCTCTTAACAGGAACAAGATGGTCATTGGGCTTTGATGTAAAGTTGGACCTTCACATTTTGTGCTTGCTACAAGGTAGTACAAATGATGGCGATGCAGTGGAAGGAAGGGTTTCTGGACATCTTTGAAATTAAACAAAATCATATATGTAATATAGTGAGATCCGAACAAAGTTAGACCCATTTGTGCACATCCATAACGACGACATTCTTCATAACTCCGGACGGGATTTCTGAGGAATGTCACCATTACGAATGTGCACCAAAGGGTTCAACTTCGTTCGGATCTCACCAACCGTATTACATATGTGACGTTATTTAGTTCCAAAGAAATCCAGAAACCCTCGCATTCGTTCCTTTCCCCGGATCACCACCGCCTATAGTACCTCTTAACAGCAACAAGATGGTCATCGGTCTGTATTTATAACTTAGTGTAAAACAATTCTAAGTAAAATACCTAAATTTTGTAATACTAAGTAAAAAATTCTAACACTGAGTAAAATACCTAAATTTTCTAACACTAAGTAAAATACCTAAATTTTCTAACACTAAGTAAAATACCTACATTTTCTAACACTAAGTAAATATTTTCAACATTACAATTTTTCTAACTTAGTGAAATTTTCTAACTTAGTGAAAGTTTTCAACACTAACTTAGTGAAATTTTCTAACACTAACTTAGTGAAATTTTCTAACACTAAGTAAAAAAATTGTACATTACAATTTTTCTAACTTCGTGAAATTTTCAAACTTAGTGAAATTTGCCAACTTAGTGAAATTTTCTAACTTGGTGAAATTTTTCAACACTAACTTAGTGAAATTTTCTAACACTAACTTAGTGAAATTTTCTAACACTAAGTAAAAAATTTCTACATTACAATTTTTCTAACTTAGTGAAATTTTCTAACTTAGTTAAATTTCCTATCACGAACTTAGTGAAATTTTCTAACACTAACTTAGTGAAAATTTTCTACACTAATGTACCTAATGAAAACAGTAAAAAAAAGTAAAAACAAAAGGAGTTAAAAAAAATCTCATTGTTTCTTACAGAGAGAGTCGAGAGTGAGAGGGCGTTGGCATGGCGAGCTCCTCCACGGTCGAGGGCCGACGTTGGTGCGACGAGCTCGTCCACGCTGCAGGAGCGCAGCTCCTCCACGGGCGACGGCGCGGGCGCGACGAGCTCCTCCACGTACGAGCGCGGGCGCGGACGCAGGCAACGGCGCGGGCGCGGGCGAGAGAGAGCAGCAGCCTGGCGGCATCGTCGTTCCAAATCGTTCCGCGCGAGATTTCTTTTGGGAGGAAGAAGGGGAGCCTTATATGGGTAACGGCATCCGTCCCGGTTGGTAGCAACAACCGGGATGAAAGGATCATCCGTCCCGGTTGTTGCTACCAACCGGGATGGATGCTCCTCCCTTTTTTTCCACAGCGGGCGGATGGAAGCACGTGGAGCGCGCGTTATGGGGGGGCATCCATCCCGGTTGTTAATACAAACCGGGACTAATGCCCTATTTTAATACTTTTTAAGTTTAATATTTGTTCCTACATTATTTTTTTCCAAAACTATTATAAAAATTTAAATAACAATCAGAAAATATAAACAAGATACCAAAATATTTAGAAAATTATAAACTAACTGAATATGTTACTTTCAAAACATATTTGGTAAAGTTCAAACTTTTGAATTAATTAATTTAAGAAATGGAGAAAATATCAAATAATTCAATAAATTCTGAAAATTGCAAGTTATATATAAAAATTATCAGAAAGATAAATTCTACTCACTTATGATGTTTTAAAACTCAATTGGGTGACTGATAAGGTGGTTTCCATATTTTGTTTTAAAACTCATTTGGGCGACTTACATATTTCGTTTTCCATTATTTCTTTTTTGTTTTCTGTTGTTTCCTTTATGGTTTCTATTGTTTTCCTTTATGTTTTCTATTGTTTTATTTTGTTTTCTCTTTTTTCCTTTTTGTTTTCTCTTGTTTTATTCTGTTTTCGATTTTTTCCTTTATGTTTTTATTATTTACCTTTATGTTTTCTGTTGTTTTCCAGTATGTTTTCTATTGTTTTCCTTTATGTTTTCTCTTGTTTTAATTTGTTTTCTCTTGATACCTTTTTTGTTTTCTCTTGTTTTATTTTCTTTTGTATTGTTTCCTTTATGTTTTTTATTGTTTTCCTATATGTTTTCTATTGTTTTATTTTGTTTTCTCTTGTTTCCTTTTTGTCTTCTCTTGTTTTATTTTGTTTCCTTTATGTTTTCTCTTGTTTTATTTTGTTTTCTCTTGTTTCCTTTTTGTGTTCTCTTGTTTTATTTTGTTTTCTATTGTTTTCCTTTATGTTTTCTATTGTTTTCCTTTATATTTTCCATTGTTTCCTTTACGTTTTCTATTGTTTTATTTTGTTTTCCATTATATCCTTTATTTTTCAAATAATAACTCCACAAATTTCAAATACAGAACAAGGTACATTAAATTTATAATAAGTGCACATCAGACCAGTTGATCCATGCATATACATAGTTTCGTCGCATACAAGGCAGACAGATAGATACATAGTATCAAAACTTTTGTCAAACCTTCAAAGGGGGATGTAGAACAAAACAATCGGTATTCCCATCCTACTCCCCGACCGTGGCTCTTGAGTGCATATATGCATATCAAAAGAACGGTCAGACGTATGACGGCAAATCCGGATGATTTGTATTCGGTCGATGAACTAAATGATGTATCAAACCTTTTGTCAAACCTTAAAGGGGGGATGTAGAACAAAATAATCGGTATGCCAGCATACAACCCCACTGTGGCTAATGAGTGCATATATGCATACCAAATGCACGGTAGGACGTATGTTGGCGAATCCGGATGGTTTGTATTTGGTTGATGAACTGACTGATGTATGAAGGTGGGCTATATATAGGGTCCTCTGGCTCACGAACTGTTGTGCTAGGGTTTCGTTCCAACGGTTAAGAAACACCCCTGATCCAACGGCTCACAACCACTCGAAAGAAACACACCGTACCCTGATCGAACGGCTCACAACAGCTCGGAAGAAACACACCCCTGATCCAACGATTCACAAGAGCTTGAAAGAAACACACGATCCGTGTGATTCTTTATGATTGGTCCCAACGAAACCCTAACCATTTAGTCCCAGTTGGTAAAACATGCCATGACTTAAGGGACGATCAATTTCCCAACGAAACCCTAACCATTTCGTCCCGGTTGGTAAAAAAGGCCAGCACTAAAGGGTCTGTTTTTCTCACTATATATATGTATGCATTGCCACCATTGGCATAAACACATATAAAATCACCACTCTCTCATGGATTCTATCGTACCCGCTCTAACCTTCCTCCAGGCGGAGGCACTTTCCGCCTCGAACTACCCCTGCCCGCCCGGCTACAGCGTCCCCGCCGGTTGGATGCTGAGCGCCGGAGGAGTGCCGGTCCCTCCTCATCCTCAAGGTGTGGCGCGTCGGGCGCCCATCACGAACCACTACTACCACGAGCTCACGCCGGAGCAGCGGAGGAATCCCAGTTGGAATTCCGACTACCGTCCTACTTGGGACACCTTCTTCATTAATCGGTGTGAGAGTGCGCTCGCCAGGTACAAGGAGAACGGCCCGCCTCCTTCGAACATCAACGAGGCCGGTCGTCAGCTGTGGTGGGGCCGTGGACGGACTCTTCAGAGCGTCATGAACTACATCAGGGCTGCGCGATAATCCTCGCCTGCGCTACCCTCACGCCCAATCCTGGCGCCGTGATCCTCCGAGGGAGTCCACAGCACCCTCCGACGATAGTGACGATGACGGCGGCGACTACGACGACTACGAGTCGGAGTACTATAGGCCTAGGCAGGAGTATGACTAGCAGATCAGATCCTGTCTTTCCATTATGTATTGCCTTCCTTATCTAGATCTATGCTCTCCGTTTAGGTTTAGATCCACTCTTGCCATTATGTACTGCCTTGTTTATCTATCCAAGATGCATGTTTGTGTGCAATATGGGCGAGAGCACGGTGCGACAGCAAATACATAACCGCTATAAAAAAGAAATAGGGTGCTACAAATTCTTTTATTAAAAACAGAAAACAGACGCGCTAGCGCGCCGCAGTTCGCCAGAATACAAATTATTTTATTACAGAAAACAGACGAACACTACTCCTCGTCATCGTCGGGGAACTCGTCGGTGACCTCCTCCGGGTCATTGCTGTCGCCGAACTAGTCGGTGACCTCCTCGTCGTCGTCGGAGGTGCATGATGGTATGTCCGGGATAGTCCCCCACCTTGGATAGTCGGAGGCCCAGACTTCGCCGGCGTGGTCGGCCCGGCGGAGCTCTTGCAGCGCCTTCGTCCTCACCTCCCGAGCGGCATCTAACACGAGGTGGCATTCGAGGCGGCGCTCCGCCTGCTCAGCCGTGTGGGTCTTCCAGAGCTGCTCGTCGGCGCTCTCCTCCCCCGGATTGTTCCGGTAATACTCACGGACGACGCGGTCATCCCTGGCATCGACTAGGCCCTGAAACGCGCGGTGGCGGAAGTGGCGGTGGTCGGGGGCAGTGATGATCTGCGGCTTCGGCGCCCTGGCCTCCGCTTCCCAGAGGGTGTGGCATTCGTTAGAGTTCATCAGCGACCGCGGGCGGTTGAAGTGCCAGGCCGCCGCGTCCCAGGCGTAGGCGGCCTCCGCCGCCGTCACAAAGGAGCCGAGGGGGATGCGGTCGTCCCCGCAGTGGATATCCGCGCTGAACATTCCATTCTGCCGTGCTCGGACGCCGCGGAAGCCGGTGGTGCTGTTCCTCCTCGGAGGCATGGTGGCGGCGCGACGGTGCGTGGAGAGGAGAAGACGCTCGAGGCGCGGCAGTTTATACGGCGCGCTCCTGGCCACGCGGCACAACTCCCGAAACCCTAGAATGTTAGGAGGAGATATCAAGTTTTTGTGAATACTTTTTCAACAGAACCGTCGTATTCCAATTTTATTATTTTTGGTGGATACCAGGACACCACGCGAAGGTCTCGCGTTATTTAGGGTTTTTTTGAATTTTCTAAAATTTTCTCAGCCCGTTTTACGAGAGAGTCAAGACGGAGGGCATGACCGTTCCAAGCTACGGGTTGTATATTCAGCAACTCACTATCGATCTCTATTTAAATAGGTACTTGAGTACCTAAAATGATTTTTTTCCAAAATTCATGAGCAAATTACGAGGCACCTGTAGTTCAAATTTGTCCCATTTCCAGCTGAATCGGCAGGAACTTGTGATTTTCAAAAGAGGTGCATGGAAATCTTTTCTTTTTTTTTGAATTTTCCATATATAAATAAAAGCAAGCAAGCCGCCTCGTTAAAAACCTTCCAGTCCCGTATAGGTACCCTGGTAAGGAAAAGAGTGCGAAATAAACTTGCTGCTGAGTTTAGACAATAGTTACATCATTTGCAATAACAACCCGAATGAAATCAGGTGGATCATCATGCCACACAACGTGGTCACTCCCCCTAAATTTAGCTAAACTATGTGCCGCCAAATTTGCATTTCTAGGACAGTGATAAAAAACGACTCGAGTGAAATTGCGGCAAAGGAAGGTACATTCTTCATAGATGGCCGCAGCAGCCCCTAGGGAATTACCGCCATCCTTCATAGTGTCGACCACCTCCATGTTGTCGGACTCCACAAAAAGTCTAGCACAGCCAATAGAGCCAGCAAGAAGAAGGCCATCTCTTAGCGCATGTGCTTCCGCGGTCGTCGCATCATCAATAAACCGCAACGTACTTCTGCTCGCAGAGATAAAAGCTCCATGGTGATCTCTTAAAATTGCCCCCGAGGCCCCCGAACCCGTGTCCGCATCGAAGGCAGCGTCCACGTTTAGCTTGACCATGTCTTCCGGAGGCTTCATCCAAGTTTCCCTGCGGCTAGCACCTGATTTATTCTTCCTCGCCCTCGTATAGTTGATCGCAAGGGCCATTATCGCATGTGCCGATCGCAGCGGAGCAGTTACTCCTTCTCCATGTGTAGCCTTGCGCCGTTCCCACCAAACGAACCACCCTGCAACAGCTACTAAATCACAGATTATCACATCAGGGATAAGAGGCGATGGCTCACGTTGCATAAGTAGGAACTCCAGAGCAGTGGTTCCATTTGCTTCAGCCAAGAGAGCTTTGCCAATAGTTTGGTTCATCGCCAACCCATGCCAGATCTCCTTAACCCTCTGGCATTTAAACAAAGCATGCGTCACTGTTTCACACTCCTTAGAGCATAACGTACATAGGCTGGAATTTGTAATGTGCCGATTAGCCAGTACTGCTTGGCACGGGATCGCCTCAAGCATTGCCCGCCAACAGTGTATCTTTACTTTTGATGGCACATACAACGCCCAAATAGATTTCCATATGGGGTTGGATCTCGAGGTATCGAATGGTCTTGTAATGCGTAGCTTCCGACCGTGTTGGTGATCCCATTCTAAATGATAAGAAGATTTCACGGAGAAAACTCCATTCTTATTTGCATGCCAAGAAACGAAATCCTCCATCATCCCAATAGCAAGAGGAATTCTGAGAATCCTTTCCGCATCAACAGACCAGAATAGCTCTCTGATCATCACCTCATCCCACAAATTTGTTTCCGGGTCAATTAATTCAGAAACTTTTGTATAAATAATATTACCTCGAGGTGTCATAATCCTCCGATTTGGGCTGCTTGGGATCCAAAAATCATCCCAAATATTAATATTATCCCCGTTTCCAACTCTCCTGATGTGACCACTCTTGAAAGACTGAATTCCTGACCATATACTCTGCCATGTATAAGAGCTCCCTTTCTTCAAAGTGCAATTGAGAAGATCAGTTGTTGGATAGTATTTGGCCTTTAGCACCCTGGCACATAGTGAATCTGGTTCTGATAATAACCTCCAACATTGCTTAGATAACATAGATAAATTAAAACTCTCGAGGTCCCTAAAACACATCCCTCCTTGTGATTTTGGAACACACAACTTCCACCAGGCAAACCAGTGAATCCGCCTATGTTGATCTTCGTCTCCCCACCAGAATTGGGACATTGCATTGATTATCCCTTTACAAATCTGTTTGGGTAGCTTAAAAACCGACATAGCATAGACTGGAATTGATTGGATAATTGCTTTTATTAAGACTTCTTTCCCACCAAAAGAGAGCATCTTTTCCTTCCAACCACTGATTAGTTTGCAAGCTCTATCAATAAGATGTTTGAAACAAACAGATCTATCCACCCCAACTAGGGGAGGTAGACCCAGGTATTTATCCGTAAGTGCCTCAGTCATAATATCAAGGATGGTACACACTTGAACCCTTATATCAACAGTAGTAGAGGGGCTAAAGAAAATACTTGATTTAGCAACGCTCACCAATTGGCCCGAGGCAGCACATTATTCATCCAATGCTCGTTTAAGGCCCATGGCATTCTCATTATCAGCCTTCATTAGAATCAATGAATCATCTGCAAAAAGTAAGTGAGATATAGAAGGAGCATCTCTACAGATTTTAATTCCTTGTATGTTACCAGCATTCTCCTCAAAAGAGATGAAACTAGTCAGACCTTCAGCACACAGCAAGAATAAATAAGGAGAGAGAGGATCCCCCCTGACGAAGTCCCCTCGATGGAATAAATTGCTCAGACAGCATACCATTCAATTTTACTTGGTATCTCACAGAGGTGACACACTCCATAATCAGCTCAACCCAACCAGTGTCAAAACCGAGTTGTATCATAATCAATTTCAGAAAATGCAATTCCACCCTATCGTAAGCCTTGGAAATCTTTTCTTAGACAACAAATTGTTTATTTGTGCATATAACATGTCCTAGAATGTTTAAAAAAATTAATCCCCCAAGTTTTGCAACATGTCTGTGGTAGGTCCTTCACACAAAAAAACCCCATTTCTGACACTCCGAAAATGGAAAATGGTTTTTTATTCAGGTAAAAAAACTTCCTTCATCAACATTGTTCGTGCTTCAAACATGCATGTTTGTGTGCAATATGGGCTCATTATAAGAAACTATGCCATGTGTTTGGCCATAACACCCGCCGTTTCAACCGAAACCATAGAATGTCAGGAGGAGATAGCAAGTTTTTGTGAACACTTTTTCAACAAAACCGTCGTATTCCAAGTTTATTATTTTTTGGTGGATACTAGGATATATGTAATGACACCACGCGAAGGTCTCGCGTTATTTAGGGCTTTTTTGAATTTTCTGGAATTTTCTCAACCCGTTTTACGAGAGAGTCAAGATGGAGGGCATGATCGTTCAAAGCTAGGGGTTGTATATTAAGCAACTCACCGTGGATCTGTATTGAAATAGGTAGTTGGGTACCTAAACATGATTTTTGCCCAAATTCATGAGCAAATTACGACGCATATGTAGTTCAAATTTGTCCCGTTTCTAGCTGAATCGGCAGAAACTTGTGATTTTCAAAAGAGGTGCATGGAAATCTTTTCTTAGACAACAAATTGTTTATTTGTGCACATCACATGTCCTACATGTTTAAAAAATTAATCCCCCAAGCTTTGCAACATGTCTGTGGTAGGTCCATGACAAAAAAACCCATTTCTGACACTCCGAAAATGGAAAATGGATTTTTTATTCAGGTAAAAAAAACTTTCTTCGTTAACATTGTCCGTGCTTCCAACAAGCATGATTGTGTGCAATATGGGATCATTATAACAAACTATGCCATGTGTTTGGCCATAACACCCGTCGTTTCAACCGAAACCCTAGAATGTTAGGAGGAGATATCAAGTTTTTGTGAACACTTTTTCAACAGAACCGTCGTATTCCAAGTTTATTATTTTTGGTGGATACTAGGACATATGTAATGGCATATGTAATGATATAGAACTAAGCCATGTATTCCACGTTTATTATTACACATCACCAACAACATCCCTATCTGGTCTTCTGAATTTTCTTCGTGTCACTACAAGAAATAAGTTGATACATGACGCTCTATTTTCGTCACCAAATCATCATCATATTTCATACATGACGATCCTATGACGAAAAACAAATCGTTGAAAACCGAGCGTCAGTAATTAACCATAACGACGTTTTTTTAGGAAACGTCATGGATATCCACGACGATATAGGAACGTCATGAATCTATGACGATCCAAAATCGTCGTGAGTAGTCCGAGCAGGAAACATCAGCTCCGACGTGGCTATTCCTACGTGGCAAAATCATGACGATTTGAAAACGGCGTGGATCAAATACAGCCCAGTCCATTTCTGTGATCTTCGTGGGCCTAGCCCAATTATTCTGTCATTTTTCTGTTCTAATATTTTGCCTTTTGTGGTCCATTTTTATCTTGGGCCTTGGCCTTTTCTGGTCCATTTTTATCTTGGGCCTTGAGTTTTGTGGCCTATTTCGTTTTATTTTAAAATTGCATTTCTGTTAATCAAATTTGGGCCATAGCCTTATTAGAGCCCATGTATTATTTGGCCCAGTCCACTATTCAGCCATTTAAATTAATATTTAAATATATTTACGATTTAACTTATGAAAATATCACAGGAAAGAAAACAGAAACAAAGACATGCACCACCCACACAACAAATAACATTAATTCAGTAGGAACAGGAGTTTGTTTCATAAAGACATGGACTAGCCACACACGGCCATGTTACATCGCACCAACATACTGTCGAGAAAAAAAAGCTAGGAAATGGCGCCTACTGTATTCATCAATCAAACAAAAAGATCACATATTCAAAAATCTCTTCCAGCCAATGGAAACAAGACCCTCAGATGCGCATCCATCTTAACAGTTCGACTCGCCAACACGCTTCACATCCTTACCGATGGTATGCTGCAACAAGAACCAATAACTATAATGAGAGAACAAGTCACGAGCTCGGATATGTATTGAAAAGCATTATTTAGTATCCATGTATCCTATACCTCGGCTTGTTTGAAAATTCACTAAGAAAATAAGAAACCTACGTTGGTAAATAGGAGAATGTTACCAGCATACCTAAAAAGATTGTAAACGAAATCCTAACATGGTCACTTGGTAACTTCTGTGATACAACCATCCTGGTGGGAAACAGATACTTATATGAGCACACAAGCAAAACATTTTAATATCTATGTTATGTAAAGGAAGCTAGATGAACTGAATCTAAAAGGATAGCTACAGAAACGGCCCAAGTTGTCAAAGAAACAGAAATATACTAGAACAGAGGCATGCTTGCAGCTTTAACTGTAGAAGATAATACTTCCGACAGTATCAACGTTACAGTTCAAGCAAAACAGCAAAGATACGGGTTACACACATCCATCATACCAGAGTGTGGTGGCGAAGAAAAACAAGCCAGTCAAGATGCTCCAGGAACTAGAGAAGTATGCAGGGCTGCACTCGGGTGCACCTACAGACAAGGAGGTCGAGCAAGAATTGGTTATGTTGCTACCGAAAAATTTATAGACAAACCAATCTATAACATTTAATAGAAAAATTGTAATCATCTGAGAAAATATTCAGCAATGTAGTAAATTCAAAAGACAAGTGATCAGCAAGAATTGGTTATGTTGCTAAAATATCTGAGAATAGAACTTCTGTTGCTACAATGCCAACACTTATGACCGTTGTTGCAGATGCTAAATTACAACATTATCATGCAGCTGGTTGCTATACTATTTAGTGATAGACTATACCATCCATATGAACATGCGTAGGCAGCAAAATAAGATTCTATACACACTGGGAATGAACATCTGGAAAGAAAAGTCAAACATGAATGTCGTGTGCCAACGGCACATAAGAAGAATCATACAACTAACACGGTAAGCAATCATGCAGGTAGATATTTAGTTTTGTGTGTATTGAATTAATCCTGTGTGGGTTGGGAGCAAAGGCAATACACATAAGCTAAGGGCTGCAGATATTTGTTTTACTAGGATTAGTATGTGTGACACCATAGGTAATGAGTTCAATTCATAGTGACACTACAAATAGAGGACAGAAACACGAGCCTTTTTCGGTTACATACTACTCCTACTCCAATTGCAAGATAATACTTAAGGCTGAGAGCCTTTGTGTAGATAGAGTACAATGTTGACGAGAATACTTGAAATAACATTCCATGAAACAAGTTTATTATTCGTACCCATTTTTTAAGAATTCAAAGGGTACGACACAAATAACTGTCAAATGAGCGGAATACAACATAAGATAACATAAGCTATGTATTCAATTAGTACATAGTGCAAGATGTAAATCAAAATTTCATCTAGAAGTGGAACAATATTAGCACGCTGGTGTCCATCTGTGACTAAATTTCACACTACAATGGCAAGTATACAGATCCTAAAAAAAGAGAGCATCACGAACAAGTTATGCTTTGCATCCAATCAGCATCTCGAACAAGAATATGCACCAACAATAATATAAGAACCTGTTGCTACTGATTGATCATCATATTTCTTGTGAAGTGTCGACTTCCGACAAATTTATGTATATATACCTCCCTGATGTTCATAGAGCGCTCTTAAATGTTTAATGGTTTCTAAGAATTTTTTAACCTAAAATGGGCACTACTGTAACCTATAAACTACTGCAAGAAATTGCAGAAATATGGAGTACAACAAAGAGATTGCACCACTGACAAGACAAGCAAAGCAAAGCAGAAAACATAGATAAGAAGTATTATCAACCAGGAAAACGAACATCCCGCAAACAATAAGGAACAAACACCTTCTCCAGTTACACAACATCCCAGTGCAAATTGTAATGAACTTCTGATCCACTCAAAAAAGAGAAAAACGACTGCCTCTATGGCAGTTTCGGCTACCAGCTACAAAGGGGCTGCAGATCAACTCTACTCCTCCTTGATGGCACCAGTGCCTTGGGAGAAGGATTTGTGTGGAGAAGGTGGCGGAGAAGCTGACATCGTTGGAGAAAAGGAAGCAGGGAACAGGACAGAGCAACATTGCCGGGAAACAGGTAGGAGGAGCGGTGCTGCCTTCCGCACGCGCAACTGGGAGGAACGACAACAGCGACCGATGGCACCTTCCTCGGAAGGGGAGGTGGGCGTGCAGTCCGTCCACGCATGTGGAAATCGGGGTGGCGGCGGCGTCTCCCTCCTAGAGTGTAGAAGTCCGGCCGGCGGTGGAGATCCGGGGAAGCCAGGACGATACCGGCAACGACGCTTGTCTGCCCTAGCTGCAGGAGAACCTGAAACAATGGGGAATAGAATTCTCCCAGATGTGGTGGACTTCAGATCTTGGTGGCCCTAAGGTTAAAGCGATGGGGAGGAAGATCTTGATGAAGATGAGGCTCCAAACCTGACGAAGATCTTGATGAAGATGAGGCATGTGCCGTCGCTTCTCGCTGGAGTAAGGAGATAAGGAGGTGTTGGTGGGGATCTGGTTCGACGCGGCTTCGGCTGGAATTCAACAGGAGTGCAAGGGAAGAAGGAGGGAGGGAGGGAGGTTGGCGCAAGGGAAGAGCGAGGAGGCGCCATCGGCGGTCTGGCGTGTGGATCTCGAGGAGAGAGGGAGTGAACGCGCGGGGCGGCGGCTTAGACCGGGAGATAGGGACGGGGCTGGGTATTTAGGGTTTGGTTCGATAAGGGAAGTGGATTTCGCACCCCGCGCTGAAATTCGCACACCCGCACCCCGCGCTGAAATTTCGCACCCCCCCCCCCATATTTTTCTCACTTCATGGTTTTTACGTTAGAGTGATGCAAGTGTGACCTGTGGCTTCTTGACCCAATGGTGCATGTCACATACTGTCTTAATTTAACAATTGGGTGTTGTCGAACCATGGATGTACTATAAATGTTGCATTTTTTACTTTTATTTTCCAAAAAATAGTTTCTATTTGAGTTGTAAAAAACATAAGTCATATAAATAACATTTTATTAATGTATTTCACAATATTTTAAAATTATTTTGTTTTCAGAGTGCAAAAACGGGTATATATTTTTTGTCCAAATAACAAATGTTATGAACATATCCATTTCATAGTTACTTCAAATGTACCCATATTGTGCATAAGCGTGCATCTTGCTAAAAACGGGGTTTTTTGTGAAGCATCTACCAAATATATGTTGAAAAATTGTACCAAATAAATTTATAAAGCTATTATACCACATTTAACGTTCAGATAACAAAATTTCTACCTCTCAATAGTTTTAAATATACCTCTTTTGAAAAAGACAAATTTCTGCCGATTCAGCTGAAACCGGGCGAAATTTGAACTACATGTACCTCGTAGTTATGGCCACAGTCATGACATAGTTTGTTGAAATGTGCCCATATTCTACACAAGCATGCATAATGGACTAACTAACAATGTTCATGAAGAAATTTTTATTTTTCATTGAATAAAAACATCATGTTCCATTTTCGGAGTGTAAAAAAAGGGGTTTTTTGTGAAGCACCTACCAAAAATATGTTACAAAATTGTACAAAGTAAAATTCTAAATATATTATGTCATATTTGATCTACAAATAACAAACTTACTACCTCTCAATAGATCTAAATACACCTCTTTTGAAATAGACAAATTTCTGCCGATTCCCCTGAAACCGGGTCAAATTTGAACTACATGTGCCTCATATGTTGCTCACGATTTTTATACAAATCATTTTTAGATACAAAACTAACTATTTCAATAGAGATGTACCAAGATTTTATCAATATTCAACCCCTAGCTACGACCGGTCATGCATGCTGTCTTGACTTTTTCGTGACACGGACATAGAAAATTCCAGAAAATTCAAAACAATTCAAAATGATGCAAGACCTTCGCATGGTGTGATTATATATGTACTAGTATCCACCAAAAATAATAAACTTGGAATACGAGAACTGGGTTGAAAAGGTGTTCATAGAAATGAGCTATCTCCTCCGAAGATTCTTGGGTTTCAGGCCAAATGACGGATGTTATGGCCACACTCATGGCATAGTTTGTTGAAATGTGCCCATATTCTACACAAGCATGCATAATGGAAAAACCAACAATGTTCATGAAGAAACTTTTATTTTTCATTGAATAAAAACATCATTTTCCATCTTCGGAGTGTAAAAAAGGGGTTTTTTGTGAAGCACCTACCAAAAATATGTTACAAAATTGTACAAATAAAATTTTAAATATATTATGTAATATTTTATATACAAATAACAAATTTGATACCTCTCAATAGCTCAAAATACACCTCTTTTGAAATAGAAAAATTTCTGTCAATTCCGTTGAAACCGGGCCAAATTTGAACTACAGGTGCCTCGTAGTTTTCTCTTTATTTTTTGCAAAAATCATTTTTAGATGCACAAGTACCTATTTCAACATAGATACACCAAGAGTTCATCAAGATTAAACACCTAGGTACGAACGGTCATGTCCCCCGTTTTGACCGATTTCCGAAACCGGCTTAGAAAATTCCAGAAAATTCAAAAAATCTCGAAATGATGCAAGTCCTTCGCGTGGTGTCATTATATATGTCCTAGTATCCATCAAAAATAATAAACTTGGAATACGACAACTGGGTTGAAAAGGTGTTGATAGAAATGAGCTATCTCCTCCGAAGATTCTTGGGTTGTTATGGCCACACTCATGGCATAGTTTGTTGATATGTGCCCATATTCTACACAAGCATGCATAATGGAAAAACTAACAATGTTCACGAAGAAACTTTTATTTTTCATTGAATAAAAATACCATTTTCCATTTTCGGAGTGATAAAAACGGTTTTTTTTTGTGAAGCATCTACCAAATATATGTTGCAAACTTGTATCACGGAAAATTATAAAGTTATTATACCATATTTCATGTTCAAATAACAAAATTTCTACCTTTAAATAGGTTTTAAAATACCTCTTTTGAAAAAGACAAATTTCTGCCGATTCAGGTGAAACCGGGACAAATTTGAACTACATGTGCCTCATAGTTTGCTCATGATTTTTTGGAAAAATCATTTTTAGATACACAAGTATCTATTTCTTCAGAGATACACCAAAAGTTATCAATATTCATCCCCTAGATACGAACGGTCATGTAGATGATTTTGAACTCAAGAAACCGTAATTCAAAATTCCATATAGTCTCTATTCAAAATCACACGGGAATGATTGTATTTTTGTTTTGTTCTAAAATGGTTCCAAATCTTCTAAAATTACTTGAAATAGTTCTGCAAACTTTTAAAAGTTGACTTGGGTCAATTTTGAGGTCAAATTTTGTTTTACAAATGAAAACAGAAAAAAAGAAAAAAAAATCCGAGCCAGCCCATCTATCGGCAGTGCATGCTTTACAGGCCAATTTGGGCCTGTTTTTGCAGCACAGCCGATTCCTGGAAAGCTCATGGGCTGGTGGCCTGTACCACCGAGGCCCAAGCCCGCGCGGCGTTCTCTCTAAATATGTTTAAATCCCTATCCTATCATAAGTAGTGAGACGACCTCGTGGTTATGCACTCGTCCGGGGGAGCGGAGGTTGCGGGTTCGAGTCGCGCGCGCGGCATACCTTTTTGCTGGTTTCTCGCGAATATAATGTGTGTGGCTGGTTGGACAGGCCCCACATGTTAAGTTCGGGATGGGTCCTGTGACCTGGACACTCCTAGAAATGACACGTAAAAGCCCAATATGACAAGTAGGCATGACACATAAGCCTAAAATGATAAGTAGACACGACACATAAGCCTAAAATGACAAGTCACTTGTGGAAACAACCCCTCTCGTCCAGGGGGCCAGGGGGCACCTGTCCCGGTTGCAACCAGATCCGGGACATATGCTATGCATTGGTCCCGGTTTGTGTGCCCGGGGCAGCAGAAATCGCCTGGGGGCATTGGTCCCGGTTCGTTGGGAGATATTGGTCCCGGTTCGTGCCAGGGACCGGGACCAATGCCTAGCCACATGCCACGTGGCACGCGAATGAGAATTAGTCCCGGTTCAGGCCACGAACCGGGACCAATGTCCCCCTTCCCCTATATATACTGCCCCATCCCCCCTTCCATCTTTTTTTTTTGCTTGGAGGTGTGAGGGAGGTGGGTGTTAGTGTGTGTTATTTTACTATGCACACGAGGTGTTCGACGAAATTCCCGAGCCACACATAAGCTCACTGAAAATGGTATCTTCGACCGAGGTTAACAAACTTATCTTTTTCATCTGTAACTGATACATAAAAAAGTAGTATTTGTCGATGTACTGTGGTCATTTCTGTATTAATATGTTATTGTAATGTATTTTGATAAACTTAATTATACGATGCAGATGGATGCACGGCAGCGATGGATGTACGGTGACCGACGCAGTTCCGAGTATATGGCAGGCCTAAATGCATTTCTTGCTGTAGCTCAGGCGAACAAAGATAATGGCTTCATCTGTTGCCCATGTGTTGGTTATCGGAACGTCAGAGAGCACTCTTACGAAAGAATCCTTCACGACCATCTAGTTCGGAGAGGTTTCATGCCCAGCTATAATTGCTGGACGAAGCATGGAGAAAAAGGGGTTGTGATGGAAGACGATGAAGAAGAAGAAGAAGAAGATCCTTTGTTCCCTAAATACGACGATACTGCAATGGAAGAGAATGCAGAAGAAGGAGGTGATCAAGAACAGGCATCAGAAGAGCCCAATGATGATCTTGGCCGAGTTATTGCTGATGCAAGGGAAGACTGTGAAAATAAATTGGAGAGGTTGAAGCTGGACAACATGCTACAGGATCACAAAAAATTGTTGTACCCAAATTGCAAAGATGGTAGCACAAAGCTCGGTACCACACTGGAGTTGCTGAAATAGAAGGCACAGAACGGTGTGACTGACAAGGAATTTGAGAGTTTATTTCAACTAATGAAGCCAAAACTTCCAAAGGATAACGAATTGCCTGAGAGTATGTACGAAGCAAAGAAAGCTCTCTGCTCTCTAGGATTAGATGTGCAGAAGATACATGCATGCATTAATGACTACATCCTCTACCGCGGTGAGAAGTACGAGAATTTGGATGAATGTCCGGTATGCACTGCACTGCGGTATATGATCAGAGTAGATGACCCTAGTGATGTTGACGGCGAGCCCCCCCCCCCCCCGTAAGAGGGTTCGTGCTAAGGTGATGTAGTATGCTCCTATAATACCATGGTTGAAACGTCTGTTCAGAAACAAAGAGCATCCTAGGTTGTTGCGATGGCACAAAGAAGACCGTAAGAAAGACGGAAAGTGAGGCACCCCGCCGAAGGATCGCAGTGGAGAAAGATCGAGAGAGACTTCCTAGACTTCACAGGAGAGGCGAGAAACTTATGGTTTGGTCTAAGTACAGATGGCTTTAATCCTTTTGGGGAGCAGAGCTCCAGTCATAGCACCTGGCCTGTAACTCTATGTATGTACAACCTTCCTCCTTGGTTGTGCATGAAGCGCAAGTTCATTATGATGCCAGTTCTCATCCAACGCCCGAGGCAACCTGGCAACGACATTGATGTGTATCTAAGGCCATTAGTGGAAGAACTCTTACAATTGTGGGGCAAACCAGGTGTACGTGTGTGGGATGAGAACGAACAAAAGCCGTTTGACCTACGGGCGTTGCTTTTCGTAACCATCAATGATTGACCTGCTCTTAGTAACATTTCTGGACATGCAAACAAGGGATACAATGCATGCACACAAGGTTTGGATAAGACTGACAGTGTTTTTTGGATAAATGTAAAAAGGTTGTATATCTGGGGCATCGTAGATTTCTTCCGATCAAGCATCCCGTAAGAAAGAAAGGAGGGAAGAATTTCAGAGGTGAGGCAGATAACCGGAAGAAGCCTGACCTCCGTAGTGCTAATGATATATTCGATATGGTCAAGGACCTAGAAGTAATCTTTGGTAAGGCTGCTGGCAGCCAACCAGTTCTGTACGGCCCTGATAAGCGCGCACCCATGTGGAAAAAGAAATATATATTTTGGGAGCTACCCTATTGGAAAGTTTTAGAGGTCCGGTCTTCGATCGACGTGGTGCACGTGACAAAGAATCTCTGTGTCAATCTGCTCTCATTCCTGGGCGAGTATGGGAAGTCAAAAGATACGCCAGAAACACGGGAGGACCAGCAACGTATTAAAGACCCAAGCAACAAGCACACAGATACAGGGCGCCATTACTTAAGCAGCTACGCTCTTACTAAAGCAGAGAAGGAAATATTCTTTGAAGTCCTTTACAGTATCAAGGTTCCGTCTGGTTTCTCGTCGAATATAAAGGGGATAATAAACATGGCAGAGAAAAAATTCCAAAACCTGAAGTCTCATGACTGCCACGTGATTATGATGCAGTTGCTTCCGATTGCATTGAGGGGGCTTCTACCGGAAAATGTTCGAGTACCCATTGTGAAGCTATGTGCATTCATGAACGCAATATCTCAGAAGGTAATCGATCCAGATATTCTGACAAGATTACAGAGGGATGTGGTCCAGTGTCTTGTTAGTTTTGAGTTGGTGTTCCCACCATCCTTCTTCAACATTATGACTCATCTCCTGGTTCACCTATGTGAAGAGATTCATATTCTCGGTCCGGTATTTCTACACAATATGTTCCCCTTTGAAAGGTTCATGGGAGTCTTGAAGAAATATGTTCATAACCGTGCTAGGCCAGAAGGAAGCATCTCGAAGGGCTATGGAAGCATCTCGGAGGTCATTGGGTTCTGTGTTGACTTTATTCCTGACCTTAAGACGATTAGTGTTCCTGAATCGCGGCATGAGGGGAGACTGAGGGGAAAAGGAACGCTGGGAAAGAAAACAATGATACCCAGGGACGGGCATTCTTTCACCAAAGCACACTACACAGTTCTACAAAATTCTTTGTTCATGGCTACGTATCTCGAGGAACACAAGAATATTGTACGCTCCGCAAACCCGGGGAAGGATGACTCATGGATTAAACGCAAACACATGGAGACTTTCGGAAGTTGGTTGCAAACACATCTTATCACTAGTAGGGAAACCCTTATAGCCACCAGCTTATCGCGGGCCAACATGTTTTTGCGTTAGCCAGTGCTATTACCGCTGGCGAACGCCATTTCTTGTTCGCCAGCGCTACACATACTACCGCTGGCGAACATGCCAGATGGTTCGCCAGTGCTAAGAGTGGGACCCACCTGCGCGGGTACCAGCACCTCCCTTGAACTACCGCTGGCGAACATGCCTGTGTGTTCGCCAGCGCTAAGATTACTACCGCTGGCGAACAACCCTGCCTGTTCGCCAGCGCTAACATGTGGGCCCAGTACGCATGTTAGCGCTGGCGAACAGGCAGGGCTGTTCGCCAGCGGTAAGCTGGGCAGATAAGGCATAAGTGGTCCACCCCACACTTTCCCCTCTCCACTCTCCCTTCTCCACCTTGTCCCCTCCTCTCTCTCTCTTGCTCGAATTTATGCCAATTTCTCCACCCTTGCACTCTCTTTTGAACCAACTAAAATTATTTTAGTTGGTGTATATATGTTTATCTCCCTCCTAACACCATTTCTATCCAAAGTTTTCCCTTCCTAGGCATCTAGATCTAGAATTACACCCCCTCTCTCTCCAAAGCTCCATAATTCTCCGGATATCATCGTGTAGCCATCTATTCATTTGAGGTGGGATGAATGCTAATATATAATTAAATGAGTTTGTATATGAATCTTGTCCGGATACACGCGATATGCTATATGTGTGAAATTTCACCGGATTCAAATATGGCCGTGTGATGGAGACTTGAAATATGTGCAATTTGTTGTGGAATGAAATTGAGTAGCCAACTATCGCCGGAATGTTGATTCATTTCCGTCTCGGCATAGTTTGGCACTCCCTAATAACCTCCTATTTGTAGGAAGGTCATGCCGAATTTTTTCGTGAATACGACATGAAGTGAAATTTTGGATATGAAAATGAGTTGCCACTTTGCCGGAATGTTGATTCATTTCCGTCTCGGTAAAGTTTGGCACTCCTCTAACCTTCAATTTGTAGGAAGGTCATGCCGATTTTTTTCGTGAATATCGATATATATATATATATATATATATATATATATATATATATATATATATATATATATATATATATATTATGTTTGGTTCTAATAATAATTATATTGGCGTGCTCTCGTGCAGGCGACATATAATGGTGGTCGTTAAGAGTGAACGTATCGTGAATAGTTACTTGGGACACGCGACAGAAGACATGTTACAAAATGGCCGCAAGGAGATACGATGTCCATGTCGAAAGTGCAAACTAGGGGGCTTGCTCAATCCCTTTACCGGAGACTTGCTCAGTCACCTCCTCAGGTATGGTTTCATGGATGGGTATAACAGTCAGTGGGTAAGTGATGATGAAGATGATGAAGTCCATGGGGCGGCGGTGGTAGGAAATGATGTGCAACAGGAGAATAACAACGATTGACTAGAACTACAACAGGACCAAGATCAGCCTCATGACCCCGCACATGATCATGTAGAAGATGCTGAACAAGATGTGGAAGAAGATCACGAGGACACAGGGACACCCCTAACGGAAGTTGTGCGTGCGCCTCATCTGAAAGAACTGCTTTTGAGAAAGACGACTAACTCGATATCTGCTGCTAGAGAGCAATGAAAGCTGGCGCAACTATAGATAGACTCGAAGACACCGTTGTATGCAGGCTGCGGTCCGGGAGAGTCCCGCCTGAGAGTGTCCCTCGATGTTCTACAGATGAAGGCGAGATACAAATGGAGCGACATAAGCGTCGATGCAAGCCTGCAATACTGGCACGATGTCCTTCCAGAGGGCAACACATGTCCTAAAAGTTGCGACAAGGCCAAGAAAGTCGTGTGCCCCTTTGATTTACCTCACAAAAAATACCATGTGTGCATCAACGATTGCTACATTTATCCGAAAGAGGACGCGAACAAAACCATTTGTCCAGTTTGCAACGCCGCTCGATACAAGAAAGGGAAGAAGAAAGCTCCTCGAAAAGTTGTGTGGTACTTTCCGCTCATTCCCCGTCTGCAACGGTATTTCGCGGACCGCAAGGAAGCAGAGCTCATGCGCTGGCACGCGAAAAGGAGGAATAAAGTTTTGAAAGATCCAAATCGGAGTGAAAAAGTAATTCTGACACCTCTTTCAGATGCAAGTCAATGGAAAGCAATTTACTGTGAATATGCAACGTTCGGGGCGGAGGCAAGGAACATCAGGTTGGGTGTGAGCACCGACGGAGTCAATCCGTTTGGCAACCAGAGCAGCACCCATAGCACCTGGCCCGTGTTTGTATGGATGTACAACATCCCTCCCTGGTTGTGCATGAAGAGGAAGTATATTCACATGAGTATGCTAATTCAAGGGCCGAAACAACCAGGCAACGACATCAATCTATACCTGAAGTTGCTTAAAGATGAGCTGGACATGCTATGGGCCGAGGAAGGGGTGAACATATGGGACGATAACAGGGCTTCGCCAGCGGTAGTTTATATTTTTTCGTCACTAGTAGGGGCTTTCCTACTAGAGTATAAATGACACCAATGTTGAAGATCAGCTGTACATGTTGGCAGGGTCACCATCTTCGACTATTGGGAGTTTTCAAGGGTATGAGATAAATGGGAATACATTTTACACGATCTCCCAAGATAAGAAGAGCACCAACCAAAACAGTGGTGTCCGCTTTGATACAACAAACAAGAATGGAAAAAATGACACATACTATGGTTACATAGAGGAGATATGGGAACTTGACTATGGACCTTCTTTTAAGGTCCCTTTGTTCAAGTGCAAATGGGTCAACCTGAATGGAGAAGGGGTAAAGGTAGACCCGCTTTATGGAATGACAACAGTTGATCTCAACCATATTGGTTACAATGACGAACCATTCGTCCTAGCCAATGATGTGGCTTAGGTCTTCTATGTGAAGGACATGTCCTCCAGACCGAAAAAAAGAAAAAATAAGCAAACAAATTCATCATACGATGAGCCGAAGCGTCACATAGTTCTCTCAGGGAAAAGGAACATCGTGGGAATCGAGGACACGACAGACATGCCAGAAGATTATAATAAGTTTGTTGAAATTCCACCCTTCAAAGTGAAAGCTGACCCCACCATCCCGTTAAATAATGAAGATGCTCCATGGTTACGGCCGAAGCGATCATAAGCAAGGGAGAATTCAGAAGACTAGATCATAGTTCTATTTGACCAGTAATTTGTATTGACCGGTAAAAAGCTGACAACTATGACCAGCCTGATTTCATTATTATTCCAACCAGCGGCACACCCACCCACTTTTCTGGTTCTCTCTCCTCCGTCTGTTGGTGATGTGTAACAATAAGCGTGGAATACATGATCATATAGTTCTGTTTGATCAATATTTTGTATTAACCGGTAAAAAGCTGACAACTATGACCAGTCTGATTTCATTATTATTCCAACCAGCGGCACACCCACCCACTTTTCTGTTTCTCTCTCCTTCGTCTGTTGGTGATGTGTAATAATAAGCGTGGAATACATGATCATATAGTTCTGTTTGAGCAGTAATTTGTATTGACCGGTAAAAAGCTGACAACTATGACCCATATCCGAGTATGAGATAACTGTAGGCAGATATTGCAGGCACACTTCGAAGTGATAGTACGGATACCATCCTGACAGATATCCTTAAAACAGAAATAGATCTTCGGTACTACCTTGGAGTTCAAATGACGCAAAGGGTTGCACCTCTGCGGTTACTTTGGCAAGCTGCTAATGCATACACTTATGCACTGTTTGAGATTTTTAGATTAGAATTTGAACTGATCTTGGATTGCGTGGTCTATAACTGTGGCAAAATTGGACCCATATCCGAGTATGAGATAACTGTCAAAAACAAGCATCGGGGTCATTTTGTTAGATTCGACTCATCAGAATACATTTGGAGCTACAAGAAGTTTGAAAATGTAGGTCTTCCATGTTGCCAGGTACTAAAGGTTCTTGTAATCAGAAATATCAAAGAAATTCCACCACACTATGTTTTGAAAAGAATGCGAAAGGATGCTCAGAGTGAACCTTCGAAGGAGAACTACGGTTTTTCTGTTGTAGACGAAGATCCCAAATTCTCCGTGTCAAAAAGGTACCTTGTATGCTCTGGACTCACTCGGAAGATCACAAGAGAAAACAAAAATTATAATATATTTATATTCAAATTATGTGCAAATAGTAAAATAATTAATAGTTTCAATAGTTAGAATAATTATTTAGTTAAAAAAATGGATTTGAATTAGTTATGCAAATTCTAGCAATTTTCATGTTGGAATTTTTGTCAAATTCGAAAGTTTATAGAAGTTATTAATGTGCAAACTTAAAGAATTTTCAAATTTTGGCGCGCAGGGTGGCAGCAAATTTCGAAATACTTTTTGGTCCCGGCCCGTGGTGCCAACCGGGACCAAAGGGGGTACCTCTAGTCCCGGTTGGCGGCACGGGCCGGGACTAGAGGCCCAGTTGTATAAATATCTCGGGCCTCTCTCCAGGCCGAGCCACCACCCAGGGACAGCGGACTAGCCTTGGCGAAGCCCTGCCGGCGGCGGGGATGGGTAGGAAGATCCCGCCGGTGCTGGTTCCGCCGGCGGGGTTGAACTAGGGCGCCGTAGATTGGCTCGGGGACGAGTTTTGGACGGGATGGAACACATATATATTAACAAAGGCCGGGGGGCCGTGGTTACATCGGGGGCGCGGCGCGGCCACAGACGGCCGGCCGTGTTTCTTGACGGCGACGGCCCTATTGGCCGTCCTTCTACATACTTGGGGAGGCGGCGGCGCAGCCACAGGCGGCCGACCGTTTCTTGGGGGGGCGGCGGTACTATATATAGGTGGCCGGGGGCGCGCCGGCGCCGGCCTAGTCCTCCTCGTCGGAGGAGATGCAGTGGTAGGCGGGCGTCTGCCACAGGTGGGCAGACAGCTGGGGGGGCCCCGCCGGTGGCTGCGGAGGCATCGGGGGCGCGTGCGGCGGCGGCGGCAGCTCCTCTGGCGGCGGCGGCAGCGCCCATTCGCCGCCGGTCCAGGCCCAACTCATCCCGTACTCCAGGCCGGGAGGCAGTGGCTGTGGTGGCGACTGGTCCTCGGACGCCTCCATGGCCTGCCACCACGGCGCCGGCACTGGAGGGGGCGGCATCGCGGCGTCCTCGGCGGCCGCGCTGGCCAGGACCTGCTCCCACCTTTTGATCTCATCCTCGACGAGGGTGCGGCGGGAAGCCTCGTAGGCGGCCTCCAAGCCGGCCTGGAGCTCGGGGTCCTCCTCATCCTCGAGGATGTCCTCCTCGAGCCACAGCTCTGGCTCCCTCCCGGGCGGTGGCGCGGGGTAGTCGTGGGCGTCCTCCTCCGGGGCCGTGGGGATGTAGGAGCGGCGGCGCTGGTCGTGGTCCTGCTGGAACCAGACGGCCCAGTGGGGGGAGCTCCGCGCGTAGGCGTGGTCCCGGAGGAGGTGGGCCGGCAGGAGCGTGCGCTGGCGGTCGATCTCCTCGCGGGCAGCTTCGTTGGTCGGGACCGGCGGCACCGGGATGCGCTGCGGGTTCAGGTGCCACCCGTCCGGGAGGTGGACGTCCGGCCAGAATACCGGCGTGGCGTGCTCCCAGTGCCACTCGGCCTCCTCCTTCCGCACGTAGCGGTGGAACCGCTTGCCCGGCGCGGCGCGAGGCGGCGGGCGCGCTACCGGAGGTGGCGCGGGGACGCGCGGCTGCCCCCCGATCCAGACGCCTCCCGGACCGAAGCCAAACGCCTCCTGCAGCGGCGGGGGGACACCGGCGCCTCTCTGGCCGGCGCCGCTGGAGGTCCCGGCCTCGTGCTCGTTCTTCGGGCGCTTGAACCAGCGGCGGGGCGACATGGCGGCTAGGGTTCTTTGGAGCTGGACACGGCCTGGGGAGAGTGGGGTGTACGGGCGGCGGGGGCCCTTTAAAAAGGACCCGGGAGGGGTTGGCATGCCAACCGGCGGCGATAACGTGGCATGCCAACCGGCGGCTGTTGCAGGCGGCCATGAATGCGCGGGGGAGCCGAGGCGTGCCGTTCGTGGCCACGCGCGCGCGGGGAAGTGGAGGCGCGGGAAGCCGAGGCGGCCAGCGGGCCCTTTGACCGCGCGCGGCTGTGGTCTTACTATAAGGACCGGGCGAGCCAGCCACTAGGTCGCCGGCCAGTGGCCCCTTTGACCGAATGTGACAAGTCGCCCCTTTGACCGAATGTGGCCAGTGGACTTAATTAAAGACGCGGGCCAGTGGGCCCTTTGACCTAAATGTGGCTAGTGGGCTTAATTAAAGACGTGGGCTAGTGGACGCGGTTGGGGAAGGGGAGGCCGGTCGGGGATTGCGAGGCGAAATCAAAATTTGGAAGAAAAAAAACGAAAAAATCCTGCCGCGGCAGAGAAAGTGGCCAAAATGCCGCTTTTTTCAGAGGAGGCATTCATCCCGGCTCCTAACACGAACCGGGACTAACTCCCCTGGCCAGGTTCGCCACGTGGTCAGTCCCGTTTGTCCCGGGTCCTGGTGCAACCGGGACCAATGGGCGAGGTGCATTTGTCCCGGCTGGCCCATCCCGGTTGCACAACCGGGACAAATGGGCCTTACCAACCGGGACTAGTGCCCGTGTTTCCACTAGTGAGTAGACACGACACGTAAGCTCAAAATGACAAGTAGACATGATAGCGAGGTCAAACCGATGATGTGGCCGCCCAATAGACAAGATATATAGACTGAAATAAGCCTATAGACCAGTTGGTGCCGGGTATGATGATTTCATCCTATGCGACCATGACGTTTTTGACTCAAATCGTCGTTATTTTATAGCGTTTGGCTCCTCGCAAATGGCTTACGACGATCTTGTTTGAAATCGTCATAACTTTACGACGATCTCGTCCGTCGTCACTACGAGAACGTCATGTATCAACACATTTCTTGTAGTGTATAGAGATGGTCCATGAACCCCTATGTCCCTTGTTTATGATCGCTTCGGCCGTAACCATGGAGCATCTTCATTATTTAACGGGATGGTTGGGTCAGCTTTCAGTGTGAAGAGTGGAATTTCAACAAACTTATTATAATCTTCTGACATGTCTGTCTTGTCCTCGATTCCCATGATTTTCTTTTCCTTGAAAGAACTATGTGACGCTTCGCCTCATCGTATGATGTTTTTGTTTACTTTTTTTTTTTTCTTTTTTCGGTCTGGAGGACATCTCCTTCACATAGAAGACCTGAGCCACATCATTGGCTAGGACGAATGGTTCGACATTCTAACCAATATTGTTGAGATCGACTGTTGTCATTCCGTAAAGCGTGGCGTCCCTCTCCTCTCCCACCTCCCCCACCCCCTCCTCCTCCCATGGCGATGGTGACCGGAGCTAGTGGGTATGGAGGCCCTCCTTCACTGGGATTTCTCCCCGGGTCTGGCCGTGGAATCACAGGTTCGTCGTAGGTTTGGTTCACCCGTCACCTTCTCCCCTTCATCCGGTCTTAAGGAGTTCTTCTTGGTGGTCTCTTTTTCTTCGGCTTCTTTCAAACTCACGGAAGAGTCAGTGGGTTTGGCCCTTCAATCATGTATTGGGGGTTTTCACAAGGATTTCAAGGTTTATCAGCTTTCTGATGCACGATTCCGGTTTTCGGTGGCATCCAATAAAGTTGGCCATTTTTATTTATCATCTCCGTGATCGTATTTGCCCGGATTTTATTTTCCATTTCACTCTCTTTAGGGGTGCTGACCGTAATCTTACTGGTTTTGTTCACAAAGTTCATCGATCGTGGGCTTCGAATGTTGAAATTCAGGAGATATCTCAACGATCACCCCTTCGTGTCAAGCATAAGTTGCACGTGCTCGAGGCCAGTGCACGTCATGATCACTCTGCTTCTGCTGAACTGGCCAAATTTGGTTTCTTTCGTGCGTCTGAGGCACCCATCCGATCAGCTCCCATCGAACAGCCTAGGGTTTCTTCACCTACCCATGTGTTGGTAGATGATCAGCCGCCGCCGGAGTCCTCGCCGGCGCTGCCAGGAGCCAATACTATTATTTCTTTTGGAAAGTTCAATGCACCGGTTATTACGGGTGATCATTTTGGGAAAGGACATATTTTCTATTCGCCTTTATTTCGCCAGGAAATTGGCTCGGACTTGCCATCCACCACCCTCGAGAATATTGAAGATCTTAGAATGGCTGGTTATTCCGGGAAGGAGATTAAGGAGGCTCTTTCTATTCCTTTTATCCCGCCTCAATCTCTGGTTTTTGAAATTTTGGGCCGTTGCTCCCGTTGTGGGCTCAAGGATCATATCAAGCCTGAGTGCCCTGGTGTTTGCAAGAGTTGTCAGATTATTGGGTTTAAGTGTGTTGACTGCGATTCATCGGAGCCTTTTTCTTGTCCTACCGTTATTGGGCCGTCTTGCACATCGGGCCCAACTATTGATGCTAGCCCATTGGCCCCCCTCCGGGATATCACTGAATCTGGGCCTCTTCCATGCTGCTTCCGTTGCTTGGAATCAGGACATATTAGGAAGGATTGTAAAAATGATATTAAATGTCTTGATTGCTTTGGGTGGGGTCACTTTGCCAGAGATTGCCCGATTAAGGTATATTGCAGATACTGTCACGCTTCAGATCATTTTATTCCGGATTGCCCGAAGATTATATGTCGGCGTTGCAAACTACCGGGCCATCAATCTACAGCTTGCCGTCAACGGTTTTTATGGGTACCAAAAGGAAGTACATCTCCTAATTTGGTAACTGGGGCGGTGGTCGTTTCACATTCTGGGCCCACTCCAGCTTTGACTCCACAAGACCAAGTTGGAGAACTGGAACGCCTAGCTATTCCTCTCGACACCTCCGCTCCCCCCCTTGAGCAGAGCGTAACAATGGCGAACTTCCCGGTCAGGCCTTTTGATTTTGTTTCTGCCTACTCCAACATAGATCCTGGGCCAGATGACCGTCTCCAACGTGCTAGACTGGTGGTTGGTGATCCCCCCCGCACCAATGAAGACTCCGCCATTGTTCTGGTAAATCCCCCTGTATCAGACAATCTTCGTCGCACTGTTCTGGATCAGATTGTGGCTTCGGTCAATGAAGATTATGATAATATCATCACTGAGGCGGAGATTTCCATCCTAGGGGTGGGGCTTGTGAAATTTTCTTCTGCTGAAATCCGTGATATGATGGTGCGGGATAGCCCGCACCCTTTTGATGTGTTTGATGAGGAGTCCTCTTTCACCTTCATTCGTCACGATGAGGGGATGAATATGCGAAGACCAGTTTTCAATCTTGATGCATGGATCCTTTTCCTGGCATTCCCCACTGATTACTTGACAGATTACTAGATCAACAAAGCGGTGTCACTCTTTGGGAGACTTGTTCTCTGGCACCGTCCAGAGGCGAGCAGGTCGAGGGTACTGATGCATGTCCAGTTGCGTAATACTCGAGAGGTTCCCCGCAGCATCATCGTTACCAGGGTTTCATCTCTTCCTGGGCATGGAGTGTCTTGGACGGTGCCCGTTTATGTTCTCAATAGCCGCCAGGATCTGGCGGGGCTGATTGATACTGAAGAACCCCCTCCGCCTATGAATGCATCGCCGCACCCATATGACCTCCCATATCTTACAGCCATGCAGCAATATCATCTGGATATTCAGAGATTCAATGAGCAGCAGGCTGAGGCCAACTGGCAAGGTGATGTGATGGAGCAGGAGGAACAGCAAGAGGGATGGGGACAGTGGCCTGCTGTGCCTCAAATTTATCTGGGTTTGGACATGAGGCAATATTTGGGGTACGATGGCCCATCACTGATGGATGGTGTGGCCAACTCGGATAATCTTTCTGATGATGCTATGGACGCCTGGAACGATCATGTTGAAGAGGTGGAACGTGCTGCGTTGGATGTCATTCTTGGGCACCCACCTGGGGTGCTCCACTTCAGACGTGCTGGTGGTCAGTTGTCAGGTCTTGAGGTTCAGGCTGGAGCTGAGTACTGGGTGGTTTTTTTTGGTGTGCTCATGCGTCAGGTTTACACCCGCACTATCCTCCCCTCTGCACCCGTGGATGAGAGCATCTACTTGGGCCACCTTGTCAACGCCATCATCTCTGCGGGAATGCAACACATGTGGGAAAGTTTTATCAGTGCTGGTGCCCCCGCTGACATCGTGCCGACATCTGTCATCCGTATCGCACTCCATCTGCCCCAGGTTCCTCCTGATCCTGCCAATTGGATATCTGTGGAGCTCTCTCCTATTCTACGAGACTATCTGTCTGCTGTGAGGGGAGCTGCAGAGGAGGTGCTTACAGGCCATTCACTTCCTGACACCATGGAGATGGTTCGCGCAGACCTGGGATTTGTTCCTGACCTGCCCCAGATGAATGTTGCAGGGACTCTTCTCCCTAGCCCCTCGTCCACTCCATCTATGCCAATCATGACTCGGGCCAAGGCTCGTGCGGGAAGATCTCTACCCCACCTGTTGCTAGCCTTGTCAGACGTTGTACTAGGAATAACAACGATGGATTTATGCACATTGCCTTACCAGATAAGGCACCTAGGCGCCGCAGCTCATCTGTTCCCCGTGCGCTGGCACCTGCACAGATGCAGTTATCTGAGATGCAACGCATTGGTGTCGAGGAGTGTCGACTTTCCCCTGAAGATGTCTCAGATGAGAAGTTGCTCCGTGATCCGTCTGCCTAACTGCTTCCTCCAGTCACCGTAGTGGACGTGGCAGTCGATTGTGAAACTGCATATGGCGATTTATCGTTTGTTTTGTTGGGTTTTTAGCCCTAAGTTTTATGTGATCAAAACATCGTATGATCGGTACCGAACCTATTTTGTGGCTGTGTTGCATACCTTCGATGTATGCTTTATGCTATCGTTCAGCACTTGCTCCGTTCGCCAATCTTTCTTTCCATGACGCCATCTACTTATGATCTGAAGCTTTGGCGGATTCTCTGTTGGAATATTCGGGGGCTGAACAGCCCAGATAAATGGCCGCTTATTCTAAATAAGATTGAGGAAAGTATGGCTAATATTGTTTGTTTCCAGGAAACAAAAAGGGGTGAATTTGACACACATTTTATTAAAAAATTCGCTCCTAAGCGTTTTGATCGTTTTGAGTATGTTCCCTCTGATGGTGCTTCGGGAGGTATACTTGTTCTTTGGATCGGTCATCAATTCACGGGTGAAGTATTGTTATCTGAGCAATTCGGCATTGTACTGCTCTTTACATCACTAGCATCGATGGAATCCTTCCAACTTACTGTAGTTTATGGACCCTGTGAAGGTCTTGCGCGACAAAACTTTGTAGCGTGGCTTTTTAGCTTGGATATTGCGGAGGACGCCCTATGGTTACTTATTGGTGACTTTAACTTCTATCGTTTCTCGGACAGTAGAAACAAACCTTGGAGCTAATACGGAGGATATGGAGATTTTCAATGAAATCATTAGTTTTCATGGCCTTATTGAGCTTCCAATCAAAGGTAGATCCCACACTTGGAGTAATATGCAGTTGGATCCCCTTTTGACACAGCTAGACTGTTTTTTCACTTCGATTGCCTGGACCACCATATACCCCAATTCGATGGTCACTCCATTGGTTAGACCTACATCTGACCATATCCCTTGTGTGCTATCCATTGGAACTTCCATTCCCAAAGCGCAAATCTTTCGATTTGAAAATTATTGGATTAGGATGCCTGGTTTTTATGACACTGTTAAAACTATTTGGGACATACATTGTCCAGGTGAAAGAGTAAAGCGCATTTCATCTAAACTGAAATTATTGAGGAAATGTTTGAGGAAATGGCAACAGAGCATCTCGACTCTTAACCACTTTATCTCAAATTGTAATAATACTATTCTTCTTTTGGATTCTATTGAGGATGCTAGGCCTCTATTTATCACGGAATGGAATTTTCGCAATGTGATCAAAGACCAGCTGGCCCATCTTCTTCGATGCAAATCGGATTATTGGAGAAACAGATGCACGGCCCACTGGGCTAAGAATGGCAGTGAAAATACATCTTTTTTTTAGTCTATGGCCACCGTCAGTTATCGAGCCAACAACATCGCATCGCTTGTACGGGAGGACGGCTCCGTTACTTTTGATCATCATGAGAAGGCGGCACTGCTCCGAAGTACATTTCAAGCACGAATGGGGATTTCGGTAGGCATCGATAAAGATTTTGAATTTTCCCGCTACCTCCCGCATCATGAGGGATTGGAATGCCTTTCCCGCCCATTCTCTCGTGACGAAATCGATAATATGGTTAGATCCTTACCTATTGATAAGGCTCCGGGTCCAGATGGTTTCAACGGACAATTTATCAAAAGTTGCTGGCATATTATTAAAGAGGATTACTATAGATTATTTGAGGATTTTTGGCATGGAACTGTTAATTTACAGAGTATCAACGATGCATTCCTCACGATGATACCTAAGATCTCTGCTCCTAGCCAAGCTAATGATTACAGGCCCATTTCATTACTTAATTCCTCTTTCAAGCTTTTGACTAAGATTCTAGCTAATTGACTTCAAGAGCACATTTTATCTATTGTCCACCAGAACCAATATGGTTTTCTTAAAAACCGCAACATTCAGGATTGCATTGCTTGGGCTTATGAATACATTCACCAGGTCAAGGCATCTGGAGCTGAGGCAGTTATTATCAAGCTTGATTTCAGTAAAGCATTTGATGTTATTGAACATGATGCTCTCATACGGATTCTCATGGCCAGTGGTTTTGATGACAGATGGACGGGTTGGATTCAGTCTATTTTCAATACTGGTACATCTGCTGTACTGCTTAATGGAGTACCTGGCAAGAAATTTGTCTGTAAGAGAGGGGTTCGACAAGGCGATCCTCTCTCACCCATCCTTTTTGTGGAAGGTGCTGATCTTCTTCAGTCCATGGTCAATAGATTGATGATTGAAGGGGAGCTCACTGCACCCCTCCCTATACCAGAGGCTGATTTTCCCATTGTTCAATACGCAGATGATACATTACTGATCACACAGGCTTGCTCTAGACAGCTATCAGTACTCAAGAATCTTCTTACTGTATTTGCAAAGGCCACTGGTCTGACAGTTAACTACTCCAAATCATGCATCATGCCACTCAATATCACGCAAGAACAAGTGTTGGCCCTGGCCAATGTTTTTGGATGTTCGACTGGTGTTATGCCATTCACCTACTTGGGCCTCCCCCTGGGTACCACCAGACCCACTATTTCAGATCTTGCTCCACTAGCTGATCGTATGGAGAGAAGATTGAATGCATGATCTAGATTTATAGATTATGGTGGGCGTTTAGTCCTGATACAATCAGTCCTATCTTCTCTTCCTACCCATTTTTTGGGCTCACTCAAGCTCCCTAAAACTATTATTCGCTCATTTGATCGTATCCGACGTCACTTCTTATGGGCCAAGGATGGAGGATCTGCTACACCTCAATCGTTAGCTGCTTGGGTGAAGGTGTGTAAGCCTAAAAAACATGGGGGTCTTGGCATCATGAATCTTGAGCTCCAAAATAATGCTCTCCTGATCAGATATTTGCACAAATTTTATAACCATTATGATACACCCTGGGTCAAACTTGTTTGGAACCTATATGATAACTCTCCACCACATGCTCAAGCCGTTAGGGGTTCATTTTGGTGGAGGGATATATGCAAGCTCATACCTTTATATCGCAGTATTGCTCGATTCCATATTGGAAACGGGTGTAATACTCTTTTCTGGAAAGATTATTGGCAGGGCAGCACTACACTTTGTGATCGTTGGCCTAGATTATATTCATTTGTACTTAATGAGGACTCATCCGTGGCTCAGATTTGTGATTCACATAATCTTCAAGATACATTTGCTCTGCCTTTGTCTGTGCAAGCATATGAGGAATATCAGGACTTATCGCAGGTTATCGAGCAACTTGATCTAGACCCATCTAGTCATGATCATGTGCTATATTGCTGGGGCAATGGACACTACAGCTCTGCACGATTTTATAAGTTCCTCTTTGCTAATATCCATTGCCATCCCCTCATCAGGAAGATATGGGCTTCCAGATGCCTCCCTAAACTGAAAGTATTCTTGTGGCTCTTCTTCAATGATCGATTGAACACTAGAGATCTTATGAGCCACAGACATTGGCATCTACCTGAGGGTTATTCCTGTGTCCTATGTGACAGCAACACGTGTGAAACTGTTAGCCATCTGTTCTTTGAATGTAACTTTGCCAGGGATTGTTGGATTGCACTTGGCGTTCATTGGGATCTCTCCAAGACCATACTGGATAGGATCACTTTAGCTATGTTGCAATTTCAAGGGCCCTGTTTTCTGGAGATCTTTTCTTGCGCTACAGGGAACATATGGAAGGCTAGGAATGATCTTATCTTCCAATCCAAAGAGGCTACTTATTTGATTTGGCATATTAGGTTTTCCTCTGATATCATGTTACATTAGTATAGAGTTAAAGACACTAGTAGGGGACCCCTCATTTCGTGGGTTAGGAACCTTGTCACATGATGTATTGTAGGATTAATTTTTTACCCCCTTGATCTACCTTATGTAACACTTATGTAACTTTGGTGGCATTCTGTTTGCCCCCCATAATTTTGAAAATCTAACCGTAGGGATTTTTCCCTACGGTACAATCTTCAAAAAAAAGCGGGTCTATCTTTACCCCTTCTCCATTCAGGTTGACCCATTTGCACTTGAATAAAGGGACCTTAAAAGAAGGTCCAAAGTCAAGTTCCCATATCTCCTCTATGTTACCATAGTATGTGTCATTTTTTCCATTCTCGTTTGTTGTATCAATGCGGACACCACAATTTTGGTTGGTGCTCTTCTTATCTTGGGCGATCGTGTAAAATGTATTCCCATTTATCTCGTACCCTTGAAAACACCCAATAGTCGAAGATGGTGACCCAGCCAACATGTACAACTGTGGTGTCATTTATAAGATGTGTTTGCAACCAACTTCCGAAAGTCTCCATGTGTTTGCGTTTAATCCATGGGTCATCCTTCCCCAGGTTTGTGGAGCGTACAATATTCTTGTGTTCCTCGAGATACGGAGCCACGAAGGTGGAATTTTGTAGAACTGTGTAGTGTGCTTCAGTGCAAGAATGCCCGTCCCTGGGTATAATTGTTTTCTTTCCCACCGTTCCTTTTCCCCTCAGTCTCCCGTCATGCCGCAATTCATGAATACCAATCGTCTTAAGGTCAGGAATAAAGTCAACACATAACCCAATGACCTCCTCTGTTCCATAGCTCTTCGAGATGCTTCCTTCTGGCCTAGCACGGTTATGAACATATTTCTTCAAGACTACGATGAATCTCTCAAAGGGGGACATAATGTGTATAAATACCGGACCGAGAATATGAATCTCTTCACATAGGTGTACCAGGAGATGAGTCATAATGTTGAAGAAGGATGGTGGGAACACCAACTCAGAACTAACAAGACACTGGACCACATCCCTCTGTAATCTTGGCAGAATTTATGGATCGATTACCTTCTGAGATATTGCGTTGAAGAATGCACATAGCTTCACAATTGTTACTCGAACATTTTCCGGTAAAAGCCCCCTCAATGCAATCGGAAGCAACTGCGTCATAATCATGTGCCAGTCATGAGACTTCAGGTTTTGGATTTTTTTTCTCTGCCATGTTTATTATCCCGTTTATATTCGACAACAAGCTAGACGACACCTTGATACTGTAAAGGACTTCAAAAAATATTTCCTTCTCTGCTTTGGTAAGAGCGTAGCTGCTTAAGTAATGGAGCCCTGTATCCATGTGCTTGTTGCTTGGGTCTTTCGACTTCCCATACACGCCCAGGAAGCATAGCAGGTTGACGCAGAGATTCTTTGTCACGACATCACGTCGATTGAAGAGCAAACCTCTAGAACTTTCCAATAGGGTAGATCCCAAAATATAGATTTCTTCATCCACATGGGTGCGGGCTTATCAGGGCCGTTTAGAACAGGTTGGCTGCCATCACCCTTCCCAAAGAATACTTTTAGGTCCTTGACCATATCGAATACATCATTACCACTATGGAGGTCAGGCTTCTTCCGGGTATCTGCCTCACCTCTGAAATGCTTTCCTCCTTTCTTTCTTACGGGATGCTTGATCGGAAGAAATCTACGATACCCCAGGTATACAACCTTCTTAGATTTATCCAAATAAACACTGGCAGTCTTATCTAAACAGTGTGTGCATGCATTGTATCCTTTGTTTGTATGTCCGGAAATGTTACTAAGAGAAGGCCAATCATTCATGGTTACAAAAAGCAATGCCCGTAGGTCAAATGGCTTTTGTTCGTTATCATCCCACACACGTACACATGCTTTGCCCCACTATTGTAAGACTTCTTCCACTGATGGCCTTAGATACAGATCAATGTCGTTGCCAGGTTGCCTCGGGCCTTGGATGAGCACTTGCATCATAATGAACTTGCGCTTCATGCACAACCAAGGAGGAAGGTTGTAGATACATAGAGTCACGGGCCAGGTGCTATGACTGGAGCTCTGCTCCCCAAAAGGATTAAAGCCATCTATACTTAGACCAAACCATAAGTTTCTTGCCTCTCCTGTAAATTCTGGGAAGTCTCTCTCGATCTTTCTCCACTGCGATCCATCGGTGGTGTGTCTCAACTTTCTGTCTTACTTACGGTCTTTTTTGTGCCATCGCAACAACTTAGCATGCTCTTTGTTTCTAACAGACATTTCAACCGTGGTATTATAGGAGCATACCACACCACCTTTGCAGGAACCCTCTTATGGGGGGGGGGCTCGCCGTCAACATCACCAGGGTCATCTGCTCTGATCTTATACCGCAGTGCAGTGCATACCGGACATTCATCCAAATTCTTGTACTTCTCACCGCGGTAGAGGATGCAGTCATTAATGCATGCATGTATCTTCTGCACATCTAATCCTAGAGGGCAGAGTGCTTTCTTTGCTTCGTACGTACTCTCAGGAAATTCGTTATCCTTTGGAAGTTGCGGCTTCATTAGTTGAAGTAAACGCTCAAATGCCTTGTCAGTCACACCGTTCTGTGCCTTCCATTGCAGCAACTCCAGTGTGGTACCGAGCATTGTGCTTCCATCTTTGCAATTTGGGTACACCAACTTTTTGTGATCCTGTAACATGTTGTCCAGCTTCAACCTCACCAATTCACTTTCACATTTTTCCCTTGCATCAGCAGTAACTCAGCCAAGATCATCATCGGGCTCTTCTGATGCCCGTTCTTGATCACCTCCTTCTTCTGCATTGTCTTCCATTGCAGTATCACCGTAGTCAGGAAACAAAGGATCTTCTTCTTCTTCTTCTTCATTGTCTTCCATCAAAACCCCTCTTTCTCCATGCCTGGTCCAGCAATTATAGCTGGGCATGAAACCTCTCCGAAGTAGGTGGCCGTGAAGGACTCTCGAGGAAGAATGCTCCCTGACGTTCCGACAATCAACACATGGGAAACACATAAAGCCATTATCTTTGTTCTCCTGAGCTACAGCGAGAAATGCATTCAGGCCTGCCATATACTCGGAAGTGCGTCAGTCACCGTACATGCATCGCTGCCGTGCATCCATCTGCACCGTATAATTAAGTTTATCAAAAAACATTACAATAACATCTTCAATAGAGAAATGACCACAGTACATCGACAAATATAACTTTTTTGTATCAATTATAGATGAAAAAGATAAGTTTGCTAACCTCGGTCGAAGATACCATTTTCTGTGAGCTTATGTGTGGCTCAGGTATTTCGTGGAACACCTCGTGTGTATAGTAAAAGAACACACACTAGCACCCACCTATCTCACTCCTCCAAGCAAAAAAAAAGAGGGAAGGGGGCTGGGAGGCAGTATATGTAGGGAAAGGGGGCCATTTGTCCCGGCTTGTGACATGAACCGGGACCAATGCCCTTGCGCGTGCCACGTTGATGGCTAGGTTGAGACTCCAAGTGCAGAGTGTGTAGCTAGTGGCAAGCCTTCTTCCCCACGAGGGTGACTCGAGGGTTTATATCGAACTCTTGGGGAGCCAGTATTTCAGCAGTTGTCTTCCAAGCTTCTTCCAGGATCCTGCAAACAAATAGAGAGTTTTGTGCCCTCAACCTCACCAAGTGGTTGTCAAGCACAAGGTGTGAGACTTCTAAATTGCAATGCAAAACTGAAAGTAAATGTGCAATAATTAAATCTACTACTAAATGCAAATGAGAAAATAAATATGCAATGGATTGTTTTTGTATTTTTGTGATGCAAGTTGTGATGGAGATAATGTAAATTAGAATTAGAGATGAAAGTAAAGTAAAATGCTAGTAAAGTAAATTGCAGCAAAGTAACTAGAGTGTTTTCTTATAATTAAAATAGGACCAGGGTTCATGGTTTCACACTTGCATTCTCTCAAATAAAGTGGTAGACGGTGGACATAAAGAATTACATGTGAGATTACAATAACATGTTTAACATTGAGTACTTTCATATGGGCATCACATCCTAGCATAGAGATCTCTACGGTCATATTGATCCCTCTTATACTCCACCAAGATGCGAAATAAATCATAACACCTCGATAATTAAGGAAAAACCAGAGTATAGCTTTAAGCAATGTGACATGAAGTTCAAGTAAGAACTTGCTAGATCTAGTCATGGAGATTGATTAGTGTCACTTCAAATCCCCGGTAACAAGGTACTCCTTTTTATCCCTAGTGAGGTAACTAAGAAAGGTTTAACAAAACCTAAGTGGATCGCTGAACTTCTGTCACTTTCACAGCACTAGCCACCCCCCGTTACTCCAACTAATGCACCCATCACCCCACACACGCTCTCAAGAACTAGATTGATCAACGCTAGCAAATAAGAACGGGGTACATAAGATACATCTACTCAAATAACTCAAGAGAAACAATTGCAATCTCAGATTCAATAACTCATAGAAAAGATCCACCACATAGGAATTAACATTGTGCCCGTAATCATGTGAGGCAGCTCATACGGATCTAATTAGTGAAGCACATAGAGAGAGAGATACAAGTGCTACTTCCACAAACCCATAGCCCTGGGGTGGACTACTCCCTCTTCATGGAGATGTCGATGGTGATGACGTTGGAGGGGTAGGAGATCACACCGGCGGCGCCCCGCCGGAGTTTCCCCCCTCCAATCTGGAACTTCTGGTCTCTGTTTCGGTGTTTTGGTGTTTCCGCGGCGCTCTCCTCCGTAAGGGTACGGGGGACCCTTTTTATAGTCGGTTTTAGGTCAAGACGGAGTCGGTAAGTCGAAGATGGAAGGAATTGGGGCCACAGGGGCCAAAAGGGGGCCTCTCACACGGCCAAGGAATCTGCCGCGTGGAGGGTCCTCTTTTGGGCCTCCTTGCCCAATTCTCGTGGATCCTTTGCCCGCAAGTATTCTCCTTCCAAAAAAATGACCCCCGCAGATTTTCAGGTGATTTCGCGGAAGTTTGCCCCGTGAAACGTCAAAAATATAGAAAACGGGGTTTCTGACAGGCAGGGTTAATTCCATAAAAGTTGGGGGACTTTGTAATTTAACCCCAAAATACTATAAAACATTGAATTATACCCTTATATGATGCAATATGTAATAGAAAACCATGTGAAAATATGCAAAATTCATCTATGCATTTTACATGCATCAACATCCCCAAGCTTAACCCATGCTCGTCCTCGAGTATGAAGCTGATAAAACTAAGATGGGTTTTGCATATTGAAACAATCATGGGATATCAAGGAGGATTATTCATGCTACATATAATCAAATGATTAATACTAGAAATGAGTAGCAATATACAATTTATGTTGTAAGAAATATCAAATATGCAAGCAAAGATGCTTCATGAAAGTTCACAAAGTGTATAATGAAATAAAAGCACTATGGACCAAATGCATACACAGAATGAAAAATAAAATCCTATATTGGTCAAAGAATAGCATAATAGAGAATAGAAAATATGGTGGACACTTTCGAGAAAATTGAGTAGAGGTAAAACATGATCAAGTCTTATTTAGCCTCTAAATTATTCAACTAAAATTACTAATTGAAATGCGGTATCCATTGATCTAGGACTCTCATTGCCCCTTTATCACTAGCATCTTAAAATTGTGAGTATTGAAGTAATGAGAATGACAAGGTGGTTGAAAGCCTCATGCCCCGTGAGTGTGAAAACCTACTCCATGATTACTCAACTTAAGATTCCTAATAAGCTTTGTACAATCATAATAAGTATTAATGACATCATAGAGAACCGCAAAGAGGTACCTCTATAATTTTGATGGCAACTTATGTAACTTTGGTGGCATTCTGTTTGCCCCTATAATTTTGAAAATCCAACCGTAGGGATTTTTCCCTACGGTACAATCTTCAAAAAAAAAGAGCTACCTCTTGCCCCATGACATGGAAAAAAGCCCATGTTACAATGACAAGATGAACAAACGGAGTAGACTCGTCATCCTTTTTATTTTCATTCACTATTATGCATCGCTTCTTATTTTATTATAGGATGTGTTGTAGAGTCACTCAAGCTGTAAGTAAATTTCCACCATGATAAAGCATGGCTTGGGTTAGCGGCCCAATGTGTTTCTCTAGTCATATAGATACTTACTCATCAAAACTTACTATTCCTCTATTTCATTTCGGCATGGCAGGAGTCCAAAAACAAAAGTACATGATATCAACCAAATGTAATTTTTTTTGTGCAATGTTGAAAGCATTCAGGTGATACACGTTTATAGCTAGCTCCCAATCACACACTTGTCAAACACAAAACTTGTGGCTCCCATTATTGGGTCATGTTTATTAGATGCATAAAAAGTAAAGTGTGCCTTCAAAAGTTCGTGAGAGTCCTATCCCAAGTTCAACCCATGACAATTAATAAACTGAATATCTTAATTTAGAACATAAATAACACAATAACATGGTGAACATACTCGGAATAGAAATGAAGCTAATGGGAAGATATGGTGGACTCACTGGAAATACTTGACCAAGGAGTGTTGGAAACAAGTTTTTACTTGTTGGAATTTTTAAATTTTTGGGCTAGCAAGAGGGAGATAGTTGACCAGCTACTATGCATGCATATGTCCATAGAACTACTCATTTCATGACAAACTAAATAAACCAGCAATTAACATCAAGGACATGAATAAGAGATAGCTCAAGACAACATTATTGCAAATTTCTACACATAAAAAGCCTATAAATCATGCAAACATATGTAGCTCTTCAAATAAACCATGGCATCCCTATTCCAAGTCATAATACTAGCATCCAATACATTCCAACCCCAAACTCCAGTAGCTCAATCTCATATAAAACGATGGTGGTGGTCTTATCCAAACAAAAATAAAAACAAAAACTAGACGCTTCAAGTCTCTACGATAAATGCTTTGCTTAGAAAAACAGAAAGTAGACGTGTGCTAACCAAAAGAGTGTAGCTCCAGTGGGGTGTTCATCACATCCCCAAGCTTATGGCTTTCACCATTATTGGATGTCTTGAGGCGCAGCTCCTCTATTCCCTGTGAAAAAACTTCACAAAACATGTTTCTCCCATTCTTTATCTGTGGGGTGAGATTAGCAAGGACAAACAAATCACATGCTTGCTGTGCAAAATTCCAAATCAAATGCTCCAGTAGATAGACAATAAGGTTCATTATGTTGTATTTTCACTCTCTTGCTTGAAATAATCATGGAAATTCGATTCCCAAGCCCAAAGAGTGCATAAAACAAAAGAAGGCAGAATCTGTCCAGAAAAGCAACAGCAGCAAAATGAACGCTTTTCCCTAATCTAGACTCGTCAAAAAATTAAGCCAATTTTTGTGCTTACAGAGGAATAAAAGGTACAGAACATACTAAAAAATTAGCTCAATCCGACATACCAATGAAAAACGTAAAATCATACGGTGAGCAGACTCGTGCTGAAACAGAAATTTCATGCACTAGGATAGCAACTTATAAGTCCAAATGGGTTTGACTTGACTCTTTATTTAAAACTCCAGAATTAAAACAAAAAGACTAATATCTTGATACAGCAAGAGGACACTAGGAAAATCCAAACAAAAACAACCGGGTTGCCTCCCGTAAAGCGCTTTCTTTATAGCCATATAGCTAGGCTTTACTTACTTGATAATCAAGAGGGATAAAGCTCATGAGGGAGCTTGTTCTTCAGCGTGCCCCTCTTCCTTGGGAATTGCTCCATGGTTTTCTTGTGAGGGAACTGAAACTTGACATTCCCTTCCTTGGAGTGTATGATTGCACCTGTAGTACGAAGAAAAGGTCTACCCAAAATAATAGGACTAGGGGATTTATTCCCCATATCCATAATAATGAAATCAACGGGTACGAAAGTCATGTGCAATTCAATCATAACATCTTTTACTTGTCCTACAGCATGTTTAGTAGAGGTATCAGCAAGGACAAATTCACTTGAGCACTTTTCTAAATTTTCTAGTTCTAGCAATTCATATAATTCTTTAGAGAGTACCGATACACTAGAACCTAGATCTAACATAGCATGGTGAATTTCTTTTCCAATTGAAACTAGCACCTTGGGGATCCATGCATCCCCAAGCTTAGGAGGTATCATGGCCTCATTCTTGTACGTAGCAATTTTTTTTCTTGCAAGACATGATTAGCAATATAAGATCCAAAGCCAGGTTGATTAACATTTATAGTGGGATCACTAGCTAATTTTTGTAGAGTAGCAATAAGTTCTTGGAAGCTACTTTTTTCTAAATCAAGCAATCGATCCTTAATTTCAGTAAGCATCATAATTTCCTCTAATTTACTCTCTAATTTAGCTAGCATGCTTGATTAATGAGGACTAATTTCATCTTTGCTAGCAAGATAAGACATATATGGAAGTAAATATTCAGGGTACTTCACTATTTCATTCAAAGTTTCTTCTAAGCTAGTAGGGACATGCTCACTTGTATTCTCAGCAATATGATCAATATTTTCAATAATAGGAGCAGCAATAGTAATAGAATTCATTCCTATACTAGATTGTTCTTGTGGCTTTCCTGCTGACATGCTTAATAGAGTTGCTTGATTATCAGCTAATTTTGACAATGCTTTATCTCAATTCGAAGATTGAAGTTGCAATCCTTTAATATCACTACTAATGGATGCAATAGACTTATTTAACTCATGTATCATAGCATTGTGACTAGCAACTTGTTCCATAAGCAATCTATTAGATTCAGAAATTTCACTAGAAGGCTTTCACTTATTTTCATTAGCATTAGGATATGGAACAAAAGGTTTATTTGGCACATAAGGAGGTTTACTATATGAATTGTAAGCATTACCAAAACCATTGCTACCATAATTACTAACAAATTTAACATCCACACTTTCAGAATTACTACCAACTAGCTCCTGCAAAGGCACATTCTCCATATTTTGTTTATTAATAAAAGCAAGAATAGTGTCCATTTTAGAAGACAAATCATTGGTTTCTTCAATTGAGTTTATTTTCTTAGTGGGATTGGGTGCTCTTTCAGTATTACATTGACTATAATTTTGCAATATGCTTTCTAATATGCTCTTAGACTCACCTACAATTTTACTCATAAAGGCACCTCCAGTAGCAGAATCTAGTTTAAACCATTATAAAAAGAGTGTAGTATGTTCATTATCATTTTGCCTAAATGAGAGGATATTATTCCTATTTTGCAAAATTTTAACGGGAGGATAATATTTCTTAATGAAAGCTTCTTTTAAATCATCCCAAGACTTTATACTAGCTGTAGGTAGTAAAAGTAACCATTCTTTAGCCTTTCCTCTAAGTGAAAAAGGAAATAATTTCAGTTTTAAAACACTACTTTCCACATTTTTAAATTTTTGCATATCACATATTTCCATGAAATCATGAAGATGCATAGAGGCATCCTCCATAGCACTACCACCAAATTGCTCTCTAGTAATTAAATTCAATAAACTAGGACTTACTTCATAACTTTCAGCTTGTATTTCAGGTGTAGTAATTGGCCTAGCAATGAATTGGTCATTGGGTGTATTTGTGTAGTCACTTAATTTAGTTCTATCACCCATTTTCACTGTTTTTATGTAGTTTTTAATTTTTTATGCAAAACAAAAGTAAAGTAACTAGGCAAATTCGAAATACTAAAATAAACTAGATAACTAAATGCAAAACTAAAATGCAAACTAAAATAAAATATGCAAGACAAAACAAAAACAAGAACAAAAACAAAAACAAAAACAAAAACAAAAACAAAAACAAAAACAAGACAAGAAACAAAACAATCTACTTGAAAGAAGGTGGAGATAGAAAGGACGGTACTCACGTAGGTGCAGCCTCCCCAAGCTTAGGTGTTTGCACACCTTGTTGGTGATGAAGACTTCTTGTGAGCTCCCTTCGACAACTCCTTCACCTATGGCTCCCCGGCAACAGCGCCAGAAAAACGCTTGATGGCTAGGTTGAGACTCCAAGTGCAGAGTGTGTAGCTAGTGGCAAGGCTTCTTCCCCACGAGGGTGACTCGAGGGTTTATATCGAACTCTTGGGGAGCCAGTATTTCAGCAGTTGTCTTCCAAGCTTTCTCCAGGATCCTGCAAACAAATAGAGAGTTTTGTGCCCTCAACCTCACCAAGTGGTTGCCAAGCACAAGGTGTGAGACTTCTAAATTGCAATGCAAAACTGAAAGTAAATGTGCAATAATTAAATCTAATACTAAATGCAAATGAGAAAATAAATATGCAATGGATTGTTTTTGTATTTTTGTGATGCAAGTGGTGATGGAGATAATGTAAATTCGAATTGGAGATGCAAGTAAAGTAAAGTGCTAGTAAAGTAAATTGCAGCAAAGTAACTAGAGTGTTTTCTTATAATTAAAATAGGACCGGGGTTCATGGTTTCACAATTGCATTCTCTCAAATAAAGTGGTAGACGGTGGACATAAAGAATTACATGTGAGATTACAATAACATGTTTAACATTGAGTACTTTCATATGGGCATCATGTCCTAGCATAGAGATCTCTACGGTCATATTGATCCCTCTTATACTCCACCAAGATGCGAAATAAATCATGACACCTCGATAATTAAGGAAAAACCAGAGTATAGCTTTAAGAAATGTGACATGAAGTTGAAGTAAGAACTTGCTAGATCTAGTCATGGAGATTGATTAGTGTCACTTCAAATCCCCGGTAACAAGGTACTCCTTAGGCATCGAATCTAATGTGCACCTTGCCTTTTCCAGGTAGCTTTGTTACGCCTATTCAGCTAGGTGGGGCATTGTTCATAGCCGAAGTCGAAGGGAAAAAATAAGGTAATGAGATGATGGTGCCATCAAGAAGTTTTCGGCGAACGCGGCCAAAAATGAAACTCTTGCATGAAAGACAGGATTTGACGCAAGATGAATGGCGTTGGGGTTTTTCAAATGAAACCCGCGATCAGAAAGTCACCAACGGAGCCATACAATCTATCTAGTAGTGTGTGTGCCATGGCACGGTACTCCGCTTCGGCAGTGGAAGGAGCAATTGTCTATTGCTTTTATCTCATCCAAGATAGTGGAGAGTCTCCCCATAAAATAGATAAGCCTGTAGTTGAGCACCTATCTGAAGGCCCAATCAGCATCAGTAGTAGCACGCAACTCTAAAGAAGACGATGACGGAAAAAAGGACGGCTCGAGAAAAGGTACCTCGAATATATCTAAGAATCCGATGAACTGCTGCAAAGTGAACTGACCGGGGGCAGCCATGAAAGGCTTACTTTCTTAGGAAAAGCCATCTGGGCAAGAGATCGTCAGATAAACCAAACTGCCGACCTACTGTCTGTACTGCGTCGGATCAGATAATGGTGAGCCATCAGTCGGACGGAGTTTAGCGTAAAGCTCCAAGGGAGTGTCAACAGTCTTCTCATCATTGAGTTGAGCTCGAGTGATCAAGTCATGACGTTATTTGATCTGAGATACCAAATATCCACGAGGAGAATGTGCGACCTCCAAGCCAAGAAAAGGCTTAGGGCGCGTCAGCGCCTTCATAGCAAATAATTTATGAAGGCGACACTTGATCAACGATATGGTAACGGAGTAATCACCAGTCAGTTTAATATCATCAACATACAACAACAGAAGAGCACGTCCTCGAGGATAAACTGATACGAACATGGCCGAATCATGATCACTCCGAGCAAACCCTGCCTGAATAACCACTGTGCTGAACTTAAAAAACCGACGCTATCGGGGCTTGTTGATACCATAGATCTCTTTGCGTAAAGGACAGACAAGAGAAGAAGTCAGAAGGGCAGGTTCTCTTTCATCCGTCTTTTCTAGGTGCGCATCTCCATCTACTAAAAGTAGGGGTGGTTGCCATAGATATATTGGGCCTGAGCAATAACCGATGCTACTACAGCAATAACGGAAATAACCGATGCTACAGCAGAAACTACAGCTATACGTGGCGGCCCCACACGCAGCTTTGTTTAACAAGCATCACCCTTCCTTTCTTTTCAAATGCTTCCTCAGTCAATCAGCAGCTTATTCGATTCCTATTCTTATTAAACATCTGATATAGATGGTGGGAACAATGAAGCAGATTCTTCATCTGTAGGTTGCAATCCGTATGATTTCTTTTCTCGATCTCCTGCTTGTGTTTCACCTCGCACCTAAGCATCACGTTCCTTTCCTAGGGACAGAGACATCTGCGCTCTAAGGCAATCAATCATAGTACTACCAGCATGGTTACATCGTTCTGCGGGCAAGCTTCAACTTAAAAGTCACCTGATTTGGCACCAGCCAAAGGAGTAGGAACAGCAGCTGGGGAAGCACCATTACCATCCATGGGATGCTTTGTGAACAGCCCCCTCTGTTCAATACCGATACCTGTCAGACTCCATAGCTTATGAATCTCTTTCTTTTTCAACTCTTTCCCCGTCACGCAAGACGCTTTTCTGGCACAAACCTAGTAGTTATTTGTCCTGCTGATCTTGGGTGAACTGATGCTCCAAGACCAAGAGTATTCACAGCCAAAGCTATTGAAGCTGCTCCCTCCCATGAATCACAGCTTTCTGGACGCACTGCTTGAACACCATGGAGCAAGATAGAGAAAAAACTCCTATCCCAGTTGATCGAGCTGAACACACCCACCGCCGGGCAGGTGCATCAGCCTCTTCTTTCTAGTTTCCGACAGGGCTACCCGCACTAGCCTCTGACCTCTACTCCAAAAAGGGAAGGCGAGGGTCTTACTTAGAGACGGGTAGATAGACTAGACCAAGAATAAGAAAAGAAAGCGCAGCTATACTAGGCTCCACCCATACCGACCGATTGTCGCTTTGCTATCTTTTTCGAGTGCAGTGAGTAAAGTTGCTAGTTAACCTTATCGAGGCTGGCAGCTATGATGAACTCAGTTATGTAGTAGAACGAGGTTTAGATAGATGGATCGAAGGTTGCGGGGGCATGCCAGCTGTGTCGGTCGTTCCTCTACTTGTGGTTGTCTCGACTGCATTCTATTTGGTATTCCCAAGCGAATGTGAACTATTGTTCAAATCTCTAGCAGAATCCGAGATAGGCGAAGGAAGGTCAACTCCTTACACTTCAGAAGTAGAAGTCAACTATTTTCCTTCTTGACTGCCAGCATCAAGACGAGCGGTTACCTCAGAGCAACCCTAGGAGAAGGAATCCCTGTCTGGTTTTGAATGCCACATTCTTTCTGCGAGTGGTTGGGTGGTTGAATACACTAAATAGGCCTTGTCAAGCTTTCAGCTAGCCTCCATAGCTCTCTTTGTAGCCAAGGCCAGCAAAAAAGAAGAAGGCGCTCCCCTAAACATTTCTCATAGCCCAAAGGAAGTCGAGCCCCTCCTAGAGCGAATGGACAGACCAAATAACCAACTCGGTCTTCAAACTAATGGTGAGGATTGGTCACATAGGTGACCTACAGTTGGGTATATACACAAAAAACCTAAAAACGAGAGGAAAGACTCCATGAATCATGGTGTATGGAGCTCTCATTCCCCGGTCACCAGTCTACGATTGGCAGTACCGCATCGATTGGGAGACATAAAAAGAGATCGTTTACACAAATTGATCCACCCACCGCCTGTGCAAGAGCAAGAGCGTTAAGCTTGGCATGATAGGCAGTGACGTCAGAAACCTTTTTTGCAAAGGTTACCAGACTTGGGGTTAGCTACACGGAGCATCTCTTTCTTACCCTTCGGGTGGTCACAGGGAAGCTCTCTAATAGATCACTTAAGACAAAGGGAATTAACTAGAGCACAAGACTTAAACTTCATAATACTTCCCATTTTAAGGAAGAAGAGCATAATGAACCCGGCAACTCTTGGATAAGACTCGCAAGCGGATACCTTCGTTCGGTCATTTAGCACGAACTTCACTGCCGGTACAGGAATGCTTTCTATTTGGGTAATGAAGACAACGCACGCAGGGATCTTTTTAGCCAAATGATAGACCTCTATAAGGATCAAGTGGCTTCAGGAGCTCTAGTGAATTCCCAGCAAGTTATCCCAGATAAAAGAATCATTAACATTGGCTGGGCCATCTTTCCAAGTTGTAAAACTTCAGTTAGATGCTTACTCTTCGCCCTGTGCCTCTAGAGCTGCTGCCGGTGGTATAGTCTGAGATTGCCGTGGAGATCAAATGATCTATGTATAACCTTGGTTCAAGGTCTTCCTTATGTGCTGAATTATGGGCACGGACTGAAACAGCTTTGGGAGCTAGGCTACCAAGAAAAGAGGTGTTTCAACAGCCTTTAATACTTGATTTTGGTTTGATTGCAGCAATGCAAGACAAACAATTGCTTTGGACCTTTCTTCCATTCTTTGTATTTCCTTATTCAGTCTTACATAGAGAAGGAAAGTAGTGAGTGGTCTATACCAATAAAAGTGTCGGAAAAGGGGATGTGACCATGAAGAGGTTGGGCTGGTTTTAACCTGCCCTTAGAACGATTCTCTCTTTCCGTAGCAGACACCGAGGAAACCTTATTCGATACGATAGGACAGGTAAACAAAGCAAGGCCTGGGTCGAGAGCCAATTTCATATTCTCCGGTTCCATTCCTGATCGAACTCCCTTCCTGTCATCGTATCTTGTGTAAGAATCGCTTTCAGGCTTCTTATCGCTTTCCCATCAGTGGCAGTTTTGTATCCCGTCCCTACCGATAGTAACTGATCAACTTACTGTTGGAGTTCTTAAGCATATCTTTTTCCATTATTAGTTCTATCTTCCGAGTGGACTAAGGCATCAATCTGAACGATAAGCCCTATCGCTTGGTAATAAATGCTTCCCTAGCAGCTTGCCGGAGAAAAACTAAGCCTTATAAATTGTAAATGAATCCCTAAAAGCGGATAAAGGCTTAAACCTATTCATCTATCCTATCCCTCGCTTGACTCTTCTCGGAAAAGGTTCTCGTTCCCATGAATCTGGATCTGCCTCCTGGCATTGATAGCGATTGATCGAATTCCTACTCTGAGAAGCTTTTCCGTTTTCCTTTCTCTCCAAGAATTTCAATAGGAGAAGATGCTGGTCTAGCTTTTACTTCGGCGCCTACTTCCTTACTTCTCCTTGCTACTCCTTGAGTACTCTGACTCGGCGGCAGACTTTCCTATTACGTTACGTCATCTGGTTTTCTATGACAATGGGAAGTGGACTCAGGGGCTGGCTCTACGACTAACCTCCTAACCAATCTGTCACATCATAGAAGGATGCCTAGCTGAGACAACGCTTGTGCACGACTCACTCACCGAGCTTTCCATCAATCTTGCGTGGCAGCAATAAGCGGAGCGACGAGATCTTCTTCTACTGAATTTCATTTCTTTTTTCATCAAAAAATCCGTAATTCGAACGAAGTCTGTGTGACCGGCTGAGTTGGATTCCTCTCGTCGAACTGGGTGGGACATTTCCCGAGATTAGAACTCCCCAGTCCTTAGATTCGGGAATAAGGAAATTCGATGATACACGACGATATAAAAAAAAAATGACTACTCAACAAAAATAGAGAATTTTGAAGTGCAGATTTTCAGTCCAATTAGTCTATTTCGTTTCGAGAAAAAAGCCGATGTTGATACCTTTTTGATCTTTTTTTCCAGTCTACAATACAAATCTTGTTGCGAAGCACACTTCGCGATCATATGATACGGGCAAAGCAAAGAATGCGGTGGTACAAAGACGAAGCGGAGGAGACTTTCGACCAAACAAAACCTCTTGGTTTACTAGTTGGCAGCATGGATTGCTATTCGTTCGACTACCACTAGTCTGCTTAAGTTGACGGATAAGACGGATGACTATCGGCATTGCTGTCGTCATGACACAGCCTCTTTCACTTCTCGTAGAAGAAGGATGGAATCAAAAATGGTTGAATGAACCAGCCTAAGTGGGTTCAATTCTAAAGGATAATCATAGTCTTTGTTGCCTCGGTTGTCTACCGCTCCGTGGGTTGCTAGATTGGGCAGGAAAAAAGGAGTTATCAAGGAGTATGGGTGGTCCGTTTTTGCATCAGTTACCTTGGTTCGTAAGTACCCCTATTTCTATCTATACCTCGTACCCTTTCTTGTAGTAGTCAGTCTACGTTCTAATCCCTTTTGAAAGAGCTAGAGGAAGTAATGGGATATTTTAAGCCCACGCTAAATCCTTTAACCCTTTTGCTATTGTGCTCAGTCCCTTTTGCAAACTCTGTATCCTGTCTCCACAAGCCTATAGCCCTCGTGCGAGCAAGCAAACCCAGCCAGTAGGAGTTTTAGCGCTAGAGGAAGGCGATGAGTCAGGAAGAAAGGAAGTCCCAAGTAAGAAAGTTTATATAAAAAGTAAGCGTGATAGAAAGCTGGCCCAGGTGAGATCGTATCCCTTTTGATAGAGGTTCTTAATCCCCCGGGATATCTCCTAAGGAAGGAAGAATGAGAATCATTTCAGTCCACTGGTTCTAGCTCTGTAGCTGTAGTAGTAAGCCTGTCAGGAAGGTTCTATTAAGCAAACCTGTAAGTTAGTGATTCAAAGTATAGCCCTGGTGCTGGTGTATGAGATATTTCATTTTCAGTGATCGCTGACTAAGAATCCGGTCCCGAAGGGGGATTAGAGACAAAGCCAATGAGGAGCCGAAGACAGCCTTGTAGGAGGCCAAGCTGCAAAGAGCGCTCGAGGAGACCAGCTAATCACTCGTGCGAGTAAGTCAGGTTGGAAAAAAGGTTATAGCGTTTAAATAGTTTCCTCTTCCGCTTCTTCCGTATCTGTTTATGCTTGCCTTCCTTATACATTTTGCCAACCAAAAGTATAGTGAACTGCCTGGAAGGAAGGTTTATAGCCCGTACTTCCCTTATACATCTATAAGAAAGTAATATTCGCTATAGCCCTATCTCTTCTCTTCTCCACAGGCACTCAATCCCTATTTGAGACAGCAAGACTTACCTATTATTTATAGGCACTTCCCGATATCAAGAGGTTCTTACTTACCTTTGACCAGTAAGACACGAATGATCTACTCATCAAGGGATGTGATGGCCCATCAGGATCTTACGCGACGAGTGGATCATCCCTATACTTAACTCAGCCCTGTGCTATACTCGAGAGTAGGTGGAAACATTAACGTATCTATCTTTTCGCTCCCCTCCTGCCTATCCCTATGGATTTGAATCCAGAAGCAAGGGCACCACTTCGCATATCTATTTCGATTTCCTATTTTGATAGATAATGGAAGAATTCAAATAAGCAAAACTATTGGTTCTATTCTCGTGCAGGGTCGCCGATACTCGTCGGTACCCTCTTGTCCTGGAGCCGGTGGAAAAGGGTGGAATTTCCTAATCCCGTGTCCAAGTTAGTCTACCGAAATCTGACCATGGCTAAACAGGGCTTTTATCTTGAGCTGCTTCAGCATACTACTACGATCAAGGCGGAAAGTCCAGTGCTTATTGATCAAAGAAGAAGCGATAGGGGTCTTCTGTAAAGAGACCAAAAAGTAAAGGGTCTTGGGACCTACCTAATGGTGAAGTTATGGCATTCTCTTTTACCTCAAGCGATAGTTGTTTATCCGCATTGGAAAACCATGGAGATACAAGCGGTCAAAGCAGAAAGGGTTCTCGCTTCTCCGTCTGGAAGGACACCAAATGGACCAAATCCTATCGATCTTTCCTTACGACTCGACTTAGGCTCAAGGCCACAGAGGGCTAAAGGCAGTATCTTTAGTCTACCCAACTCCCTTGCTGCCTATTTACTTTTATACGGTCATTCCGTGGGGCCACAAGCACACCATCAATTGCATTATCCCCGGTACCACACATCACTCCACCTACTATCCTTCAAAGCTAAGTTTTTGATTACCACAAAATGTTATATGGTGATGGGAGGTATTTCTCAAATGAGATATAAAAGGCGAGGGATTGCTGGGTCCCTGAATAAGCTGAATGTGTGATTGATAGCCTTTTCAGTTCGTGAGATTACGTAATACATATTTAGAACCATCTCTGATTCACGCATTCACCCTAAAAGGAGTAGGGGATTTCCCAAGATCTCTAGCTCTTAAATCACTTGACTAAAAATCAAACTTAATATATGATTTTGATTCATGCACGGATGCGTCACCCCTTCGAAAAAGTACCAAAGGCCTAGGCGAGATTCGATTTAGTTAAAGAAAACGGACCTTGTCCACGTCTAACGGCGGTACCCGCAGATCCTCTTGTTTCTTTCCAAATGGACTAAACATTCTTTTTTGTCACTTTGTTCCATTGGAAAAGGATCGGGTCGAGCAAACAGGGATCGAAAGCTGGGCTCTTCCTAACCGTTTCTACACTGTGTATAGGGAAAGAAAGAGGGGAGGTAAAGGCTACTTTCAGACAAGACGGTGGGGAAAAGGACTTAGCCTACCTTACTGAGGTAGTCGATTGGAGAAGAGCGCCACATCACACTATAGACAGATCCGAAGCGAACATATCTGGTACTCTATTTATTATGTCAGCTTATCCGAATCTTTTTACTCTTCATAGTCTTGGTCATAGATAGGAATCAAGGCTATTTCCTTCTTAGGCACCACATTCTTAGCTTAGGAAAAGCGCTTTCTTTGCTTTATCAAACAACTCCTCAACCTGTTTATAGCTTCCTCCCAGCTACAACCTGCTTCTTGCACCCGATCCCCGAGTCCTACTTCCTTGTTCCCATTAACAAAACCCTTTTTCTTCTTGTTCTTTGTCATAACGCCTATTCCGGGGCGAGTACTACTTTTTTTTACAAAATGAATTTACAAGCAGATGATTTTCCGACCCTGACTACCAATTCCCCGACTACCTCTCTGGCTTATCAATCTAGCAAGCATAGGAAATCCTATTTCGGTAATCTTACCAAACAAGCAACGGATTGAGCAACTAGCGCGAAAGCCGTTGCGCGTTAGCGCATCCGTTTTCTTGCTTGGATTCAAAAAGAAAAGGAAGGTTGATTGGAACTGAAAAGAACAAACAGGCAGGCATGCTTTCAATCTGTTGGCTAGAATTTGAGAAATGCACTTGTCAAGAGTACTCTAACAATCGACGTCTCCCATCTTCTCAGGATTAAGCACTTATCTATTATGGAAATTGTCCGCTATCTGCACCTTACTCTTACTTTACTATTAAGGATTTGGAAGTGGGAAAGCCAACCTGGGCTTTTGAAGATCACTCTTGCCCGTTCCGTTCATAATTGCTTAAAAGGAGAAGTCCAAATAGTGGCTGCGGAAAAGTCAATTCTATCATTTTTCGAAAGTTCGAGAAAGGTCATGCACGAAAAGAAAGAATCAAGGAAAGAACTGACTTTGATACGAAAGAAAGACTGAATCTGACTATCCCAATTCAGGAAGACGGAAATTGCCGGTTGGGTTAGTCCAACCAAGAAAGAAATGGGATTCTTTGGGCATTGCTTGGGCCGACTTCAGTATGGCTATCTCTAAAGATCTATCACTGCACACTTGAGAGATCTCTGTCTCCAGCCAATCAAAGCGTCTATAGCAGCTCCGCCGCTTTCTTTTTATGAAGCGGCTTTCTCAATACGAAAGAAAAGGCCTAGCTTGCATACAAGTTTATGCAAATAGCATGACATTGGCTGTTGCTTGCCATATTGGACTGATGCAGCAAACAAAAAGGAAGACTAGTTTCAGCGAAGGCAGGATGTTTTCCAATGTGCCAGTTCCTTCCCAATCGTCACTCCAAAAAGTAGAGTCACCAACACGCCAGTCCCCTACGTAGTGGAGGATAGGCCGTTTCGGAAAGTGACCGATCCCTTTTTTTGCGGTGGAGACAGATTCTCTATGTATTCATAGTCCTGTGTTGCTTCAAGATAGATGGTTGGCTAAGCCATTAGGTTGGATTATTCCCAACTTTCTGCCATCCTTCCTTTTGCTTTGATTAGCTGTTGTCATGCAATAAGTTGTGAGTGGTTCGAATGGTTCTCGACATGAACCCTAAGGCGTAAGCCCGCTGTTTTGATAGGATAGGATGGTGCTGGAACTGGATTCTTGCAGCGTCAGTAGGCTCAAAGGGAAGGAATGGAAAACAGGACTTGTGATTCTCGGCGGCGATCGAGCTGTCGTCAGCGTTATAAAGTTTTTTTTTCAAGACAGGACAAGAGACGGTCAACCATAAACTCTCGATATGCTTGAGTTGGTATCACAGGTGGTAGATGTCAGAGCCGGCTAGCAACGGGACATAGAGAGAGAAGGATTTTGGATTTCACTCTTCCTGACAAAAAATCATAAGGTTCAAGGCCCAAAGACTATTCATATGAGCAGTCAAAGTCTCTTCAATTGCATCATACCTATCAGCAGGAGAACTCTCGTTCTGTGTCCCACATCTCCCTGATGTCCTCGTCCTCGATCCACCAACTCTTCTGTTCCAATAGAGAACTCCTTCTTTTCATCTTTGACCTGTGACATCTTCCGCTTTGGAAGGATAAGAGCAATCGGCCGATCTTCCGAGACGAGACCCAGAGTTAAAGGCATTCGCTAATTATGCCGTGGCTACAGAAAATAGTTATTTTTATCCAAAGGTGCCAAGCCAAGCTCACGCACAGGCGCATAGGCAATCTTCTCTATTTATATTGCACGAGCAAGCCACCTAATGTAATAAGAACAATGAATGTGCCTCTGAATTACCTTAAGAAAAAAAATTGCTTAGCACAGAATTTCTAGCTGGGGTGAAAGAAACCCATGGCCAAACCTGAGATTTCCTTCCCAAGACTTATTTTTTCTTTATTTATAGATCGCCCCGTACGTAGCTCCTTGTTGGATTGACTTGTTCTTACTCTCAATCGCTTGAGTCGGTCTAAGAACAAACCACTAAATGGAGCTTGATTCTCCTTAGCCGCAGGTTGATAAAGACGAAAGTCCACACTCGATCTCTTAATAACTGCATTTTTTCTCAAAGTCCGGATGGGGGATGTTTTCTCTAGCATGCCCCAGGGCCGGGGATAGGAGAACTTTTTTTTTTTTTAAGTACGCCGAGGGCACCGCTTGATACCTCAAAAACTTTGAATAGGAACGAACCGCATTCTACATTCTCGGCCTGCTAACAACAATAGGAGGTCTAATAGATAGCCCTAATCCGCTCTAGAAAACCACTTAAAAGCCTAACCTGATTATAAAAATTTTTTAGTACGCCCTGTGCCTAGCAGAGACTGGAGATCCTTAGCTATTTACAGCGGGAGATCTTAGTTACTTCTAAATAATGGAAGAACTTCTTTCTATAACTGCAAATATTATGGAACTTCAAGCCAGAAAAGAATGAATTCCTATCCTTTCAGTCGAGCTACTTCTAACCTCCACTTAACAGTAGAGCTACTTTTCGTTCCTCTCCTTGTTAGTCAGTCGAGTTATTTCATTCCAAGGACTGACACTGGAGCTATCTCAGGATTACCTTTTTATGAAATTAGATGCGCTTAAGAATAAGAGTAAGTTGCTCGGGGAGAGGCAGGTGGTAGAGGCGCTGAACTACATTACATGGATGGCGGGAGAAAAAAAAATGTCTGAAGCGGGTCGCTTTCTCTCTTTTCTTTGGTCCAACTTGACTTCTTTCTTTCTCAAGATAAGAGTGAATCAAACCCTCTTTCTTCCACATAGGCGGGATAGGGCTTTGCCGGATATGAATTGTCAGCGCTTCGCCCCAGTGAAAGATGATTATTTCCTCATAGGATGATTGCCCATCCTGAATAATGTGCCCTTCTAACAGAAGATTGTGAACATGAGAGAGCGTAAAGATCTTATGTAAAGGAAAGCATATCTTTAACGGTAGAAGCATTATGAAACCTAAAATTTCCATGGGGATCAGCCTAAGAGTAATTCCTCTGTTTGCTCTTGATGCAAGGAATCGTCTGTGGGGGGTATGAAAGTGGAAATTTCATAAAAGAAGCAAGATCGTAGCATAGACAGTCTTGCTTACTATCTCCTCCATCTAAGTAAGATGAGGTTGAAGGTAGTAGCCTAAGCGCTAAGAAGCTTAAATCATGCTACTTCAACTATATGCTTAATAGGTCGATAAGCTTTGATTTGAAAAGGGGCTTAGCTTAAGTAATCGGTTCCAATTCGAATAAGGGCTTTTCTTGTGGTATGGTTTCAATTATCCTTCGAGTCTTCTATTCCGGCTAAGTCCTCTATTGGTCCAGCCATTATTCTATTTTTATCCCTATTGGCCCGCTCTCGCTAACCCAAAACTCGCTCATAATAGCGGAAAGAGGTCCGCGCCCAGTTCCAAGGACAACAGATCCTATGTCTTCTTATACATCAATTATGCCAATTCGGGAGCTTCATCGTTTGTATCGTTCACTCCCAGTGCGACTATGAGTCTTCCTTTTCTAGCCGAAGAAAACTATCATAATGTTGTGTTATCCGGTCGAGGAAAGGTTTCAACCATTTTAGAGCTAGGCGGGGTCTCTCAGATGCAGACTAACCCATTTCGACGTGAAGCATCGGCTTGTGATCCTAAATCTAGTGATTGATTATTGACTTGTCAAGGCAGTCTTCTCAAAGAGACATAGATGCGAATCCGCCGGAGATAAAGGAGTTAGGTGAGGCAACATCCCCTGTGCCCGGTACACCAGTAGAAGGAACTTCAAAAGCAAGAAAAGTATGATCTCGTTGTCGCTTTCTCTTTGCTCTAAGTTTACTTACCCGAGGATGTTTGCTCATCTTCGCCAGAACGTGTTTCTATGGCCAGGTAATCTAAAGGTAGAGACCCAGAGATTGCTTCTGTGTCAGCTTCTGCACCAACGTCGTCTTGGGATTCTGTCCCTAATGCAATAGATTCCACAGGTAAACCCGACTCAGGTGATTCCGCTAATAACTCTTCCATTCGAGGGCTATTGGGGGAAATAGCTATATTCATAAGAACTCCAATGAAATAGACTTGATGAACTACCTGTATCGGGGGAAGCTACTCATGCTGTTGCGAGCACAATTGATTGGGAAACGCATACTAAAGGTAATGCAAAAGTTTGTATGAAAAGTTTGATAGCTCTTGTAGCCATCGTTGTTACCGGACTTTCTTGATTTAGAAGTAGGATATGGAGCTCCACCAACCTTCGAGAGGAAGGGGTGACTCATTCTTTCTTTGATAGGATTATTCCTGAGTGCCCGCATACGAGTATTGAACTGAATGTCTTTTGCATAATCAATTTCTGGTGCACTTGGGGAAGCCTCCGTAAACATTTGCTAGAATTCATTCAAGTAGGACATGCATGTTCCGATGACCAGTGAATGGATAGAAGGAGAGCCTTTAGGCGTTGTCCGAATGGTTTGAAAGGAATCAATGTATTTGCGCTTGGCTGTTGCCAAACTTTCGGGAGGATGAAAGAATCCAATCTCCTGTTGTTCTGGTCGAGTAAGGTTGAGTCTCCCCTATTTAGTAAGTATGCGAGAGTCAAATCATGATGCAAATCACTAGGTTTAGTGGCCCCTATCATTAAGGGCGTGACGAAGCTATCGAAATGAAACGTTGATGCAGTTATTCTTAAGATAAAGATGGGTATCCATGCCTCTTAGTTCCGGGGAGATACTGGTTATGCCAGTGTGGAAAAGTTCAAATGGACCAAACCCGCAAGAGCCTGGAGCATAGGATTTGAGTTAGCCCAGGAGGCGCGGGCGAGCAACTAAAGCCGACTTCCTTCCTCTGATTGGAATTGGTTGAAAGGAAACCGGAACTGGAAGATTGACTCGGGGAAACAGGAAATCCTTAATGCCGTGGGAAATCCATTGAGTATCCAAGGAAAAGGCAAGCTCAAGGTATTCTCCCCAATCTTTCCCTTTCGGTCAGATAGCACTGGTCAATAGGATCGGGTGGGCTGGGCACATAGCCGGAGATAAGAAATGGCAATAAGGCTCAACAGAGCAGAGAGACAAGAATTCCTATATAGAGACATGAGAAAGAATAAGCCAAGGACAAAACGCGAATTCTGCATCCGGTGAAAGCTGAAGTCACATAGGGAAGGGAGTTTCTGCAGATGGAGAAAAGGGAGATAGAACACTCTGTGTGATAGGTTATTAGCTGGAGGATTGAGATTGGTATATGGCATTCAGATAGTCATATGCCACTGAAAGCATGGAAAGACTAGGTGAACGGGCTCACCAGGCAGGGAAAGCTAGATATAGCCTCTCTTCCTCCACTTGTTTTACGGATTCACATACTGGTTGGTATGTTCATCAAGTTCTCGATTACTACTTACGGTGCCCACTGACTCCCTTTAATGGTACGCCAAGATATCGCTCATAACGACAAGGCACACTGCAAAGGCATATTTATTAGCCAGCTGTGGGATACTGCCCTAAAGCTGCTGTTCCGGTGATTAGATCAAAATAGAGTTCTTTCTACAAGAGCATCAAGCGTTGGTCAGGCGTCCCCAGGAGTGTTTCGATATCAGCAAGCACATTCTAACTATCTTGCAATGGCATTTCGAGGTGAGAGAGAGTTCCAGCATATTACACAAAAGAGTGGGTAGACACATGCGTTGAGGCATTCCCTACAATAGGTGGATAAAGCCGTTTCTAGGCCATAGAAAAACATAGCATGTGCCATTTAGTTACATAGGACCAAGCATAATCGTTTTAGATAAGAATCAATCAGCAGGTGAAAGGCAAGCACTTCCTTCCCAGAATCCTACTCTTGCTCGTTGCCCTAAAAAAGTACTAACTAAAGCCAAATCGAATGAAATATGCCTCTCTACGCGAATAAGCAGAAGTGAGCCCAATAGAACAGATCAGAAAAGAGTTTACTAAGCTATCGCGCGCAGTAAAGAGAATACCATATCTAGTTCTTGGCTAGCTCCCATCTTCGATGCATGGATCTGACTAACCGGAGATCGGACTCGTGTGCTTGAATCAAAAGAAAATATCGGTATTCTGTTCCAAATTAGGCTTGTAATTAGAGTTACCAATGGTAAGGATTGGCGTGGGTTTAGAGTGGGTAGCCCGCTCGCTATCTATGTCTTTCATTCCCATGGATTGGAAAACATCTTACTCGCCATGGGGCGAAACTTCTCATCGTCAGCCTAAGTGATTGTTTCTGTAAGCTAGAGAGAAGTACCCTTGATTGGGTGCTTCGAACGCCCTTCGGGAAGTGAAAGTGAAGGTTGATCAATAGCTTGAATCAGGACGATGCCGCTTAGAAAAGTTTTCTTTCTTCCTTTTCATTGTGACTCAAAAGCCACAAACAAGGGTTACTATTCAGGAGTGGAATTGCATTCTGTACAATGGGCATTTTCATTTCTCTTTCTGTGCTATGGCTATGGTTGACTTCTGTCTCTCGACATGTAGAGAAGCTGATCAAAAGGAAATAGTCTTCCAGATGGCAAATATGTGAACCATAAACCGTAGATTTACAACCAACTGTGACTCAGGGAGATGAAAGGTAGAGAATGGCTTATTCGTAAAAGAAGGCTCCCAGCCAAATATAGAATAGAAAGTAAGGGGCATCCCCGTGAGAAAACCAGGTGGTGTTACTTTCCTGCTTCCACCTGAACCTGCTTGCAGGCCTTATAGAAAAGTCTTGTATAAGATAACTAGCTTGACAACAGGAATTCTCTAACTTACTTGTAGATAACGAACTTGCTGAAGGAGGTTAAGATCGTTTTCCGTTAATGGGGAGAGAGAAAAACAGTCCTCGCTTTCCTAATCGGTAATAAGAGTCCAGGCTTCCAAAACCCATATTTTACGACAACCTATGAACCGACTAACTCAACAGCTGGCCTTAGAGAAACTGTCTTAACTTATCCAATAAGTCCTAATAAATGGCCATGATGAAATACTCTTCCTTTCCCTGCGGCACTCGCTTGAAGGACTCGAAAGCTGACTAATGCTGCTAGGAAAACAGAGCTTCCTTCAAACGCTGATCGATACCATCCACCAGAAGAAAACGTGACCGCAACTACTTCCCGCATCAGCACCGTCTGGAGGCTTTGCATCTGTATTTGGAGCTGGGCATGCATCCATTGATTCTAGCACTTGGAGCTTTGAACGCTCGAAGGAGAAATACAATCTCCGCCCTACAAGTGGATCGATAGGTTCATACATCTTGTAGTCGGTGCAGTTCTGGGAAGGAATGGGCCTACCTATCCCGAGGGAGCAGCTGAGAGGTTCCATATGCCGAGCCGAAGGGCAGAACTTCATTGTGTGATCGTAGTATGTCACCTCGTCTCGTCCTCGCAGCATCGAAGAGTACCTATGCACTATGTTCTGGTTCACTGATAAGGAAGATAGAGTTGGGGTGGGGGCCTAAAATGTGATACTATAGTATGCCCCGGGGAGAAAGATGCACAACTCAAAATGCAAGCAGGAAGCGTGTTATCAAAAATGTCGGAGGTTACCAGATCTCTGAAACTACCATCGATCCGACAGAGCAGAACGACCAGAAAAAGAAGTGGAGTTAGAAAGCCGTATGATAGGTGGTAACTATCTTGTACGGTTCGGGGGGTAAGCGGCGTACTCTGGGGGAATATTAGGCTCTATCGAACATACAGGGAATTGGAGGTAGCATTTTACTTATGTTAAGTCATGGACTGGTTACTTCAGCCCTTTTTCTATGTGTTGGTGTTCTATATGACCGACATAAGACTCGACTTGTTAGATATTATGGAGGTTTAGTGAGCACCATGCCGAATTTCTCTACCATTTTCTTCTTTTTCACTTTAGCCAATATGAGTTTACCCGGCACTAGCAGCTTTATTGGGGAATTTCTAATCTTAGTAGGAGCTTTCCAAAGAAATAGCTTAGTAGCCACATTAGCTGCGCTTGGGATGATTTTAGGCGCGCCGTATTCCCTTTGGCTATATAATCGTGTGGTTTCTGGAAATTTAAAACCCGATTTCCTCTATAAATTCTCCGATCTAAATGGCAGAGAAGTTTCTATATTTATACCTTTTCTTGTTGGAGGGGCGACCGTCCGTTGAACTACCAAAAAAGGGTAAACCAATGTGATCATGACATTGTAGGTGCTTGCGATGGGACGGATGCGACTTCCCTCATAAGTAATGGGTGGCATAGCCCGTAGCAGAAGTCCCCTTTTTTTATCCATTTCTTTATTACCCCAGAGGGGCCTGCCCTGGTGGGACCGAGAGAAAGAAAGGACGGGGGGCGACCATGCATGGCACTTCTCGACCGTGTCTCCGAGGGACAGTTGAACGAGCGACTCATGAATGCTGCCGGGTCGGACGAGCCAATAACTCGAACGTGTTCGGTCAGTTTTTTGGGCAAGAATCACAGCGTTACCTTACCTTCACCATGATACGGACTCCAAGTTCTTATGGCAGAGCATGAGGATTTTCCTTCAATATGATGATGAGAATGGAAACCAGAAGCACGACTGGGTCTTCGTAGTCCGAGATCATACTTATATATCAATCTCAGTAACGTAAGCATGAGACTTTTTGGTAGTACCGGCCGCGGCGAGGGAATCTGGGACGGAGGACTCGTAATATCTCTATAGATCTGGCAAAAGCGAAAGACCCCTAACGTCAGGGGCTGACCACTGAGCTCACTCGACCTCGCTGGGCGGGCCAGAGTGGGTGCGAGCTGGAATTGCCATAGCTTATGGTTAGAGAAATAGGAAAGGGCCCAGCAGAGAGAACAGTCAGGATAACGAGCGCGGAGCCCACTTGGCAGGCGGCAGGAGCTGCGGGCAAGTGCTTGCTTGGTAGGCCAACAGCGCTGTGAACCGGGCGGGGCACTCGACGAAAGGGGGGCACGCTGAGCAAGTACGCAAAATTAGCACCGCGGAGCTTTCAAAAAGAAAAGCAAGGACCACTATGGGAGGTCGAACCACGGACCGGAGGTAGTAGAACGTGATCCGCACCGGTCAATATTGGATCAAACAATACGGGACCGTAGCACTTACTTTTTCTTTTTCAAGACAATAGGTATTGTTCCCTACCGAGACAAGGGACACTCTCAATGGATCCTCCACGCGCTGGGCATACCATAGTTCTTCCGTGCGTCTTTATCGTGGCGGAAACAGAACAAGAGGGAAAGACCCGGCCGACTCGCCCAGGGCTCGAGGGCGAGCCATACGAGAGTGAGTCGAATTCTGTTTACGTTCTCGGTTTGGTTCGGGCCCCTCTCAATCTTTTGCGTATAAGGGAAGGGGGAAGGAGTCTAAATCTATGGACATTAATGAACCACCATTGATGGACATTGCACATGACACGATAAATTCGACTCGACGGTCCGGTGCTAATAGAAGTCGCTTACTCTCCGTCTAGCGAAGGTGCCAGGGCAGGGCTTTTTGTAGTAATAGTGGGCGGGTCCCATGAGATTTCATCTATGCAGGCCCATTCGATTCATTAAGGGGGACGGCCCATTTGTAAGGCGGGGGGCCCTGATGGACGACACCCCCCCGGCCTCGATTCTTTTGCATTTCATTCTCTATTTGGCCCGCCTCATGAAAAATGATAGGCCTATTGATTCGAAGTAAGTACGAAAGGGTCGGTCAATAGCATACCTCTTTTTTTCTTTCGAAGGAAAGGCCTTCGCATTCTTAATCTGGTAGGGCCGGACGGCTTTGTTTGCCCTAGCTTGGCGAATCCGCGCCCCTGACCGTTCTCGCGAAGTCTTTGCAACGGCTGGGAAAACAGTCTACGAAGCGAAGCCTATTGCCACGCCGACCATCAAATACGAGATTGGGCCCCTTCTCAAAGATGGAATGGCCCAGCCCAATAAAGGAGGGTTAACGTACGCGATGCCTTCCATTTGTACGAATCGCGAACATACCACGCACGACCGGACCTAGAGCCTAAATTCACTGGCAGACCGAGTCGGGCGCAGGTGCCAGATCCTGAAAGTAAAGTATCTATCAACCTAGTGTACCAACCACGTGGTACGACGGGCACTCAAAGACCTGGCGAATGAGGGCCCACCTCACCCAAGAGCGCTTATGTCATATGAGAACTCTTGGCTGGAAACAATCCTTATGGTTTTTATATCCGGTTAGAATAATAAGAAAGAATAAAAGTCCAGGTTGGTTGGTGAGCCTAGTGATAGGAGACTATCTAGCTTGGCTCGGAGAGCACTTGTTGGGTTTAAGATTCGTTTTTTGCTAAATGTTATGGCCTAAATGCTGAACTATTGACCCTACTTGTTCGGATGGGTGTTCACCCCAAAGTGTTCCCGGATTGCATGCATACATCCGTAAGTAACTTAGTGCAACATGGAAAATTTCATTGAGAGGAATCAGCAAAGAAAAGAAATCTTCTCCGGGTGATCAAGTTCCTTTCAGCTTCGGTCTGGGCCACGTCTTTGCTTTCTTCCTTTGCATCCGCTGCTAGATAAGCTGTTCCCGAGCCCGATCCTTATTATATTGAGGTTGTGAACTAATTCCTATCTTTTGACTTTACCACAACATCTGCTAAACCTGATCCCGATTCGGATTCAATTATTAAACCCGAGCCTTCTTTTTCTTTTCTATTGTGAAAGGAGTAATCGTGTAGTATAATTAGAAACCTGCCTATAAGATAGGCCGACCGGCGAACTGTCCTTTTTACAAACCTGAACCCTTTCTTTGACCGGAGCATAAATGGAGGATATGTTGCATGTTTGGGATGGCCCTCCTCCACCTCTCAGGACCTTATTGTTTGCAGATGTAGCTGGTGTTGGGGTTCCCTTCCCCGGGCCAATCGCTTCTCTCTTCTTTCCTGAATGATTCTCTCTTTGTCTCCTTTCTTGGGCTCATATCCTAGCCCGAATCTCTCATCAGCAGAAGGGAGTTCCACTGGGGCGAATATTCATTGCAAGTTCTTGCCCCTTGCCTTTCTGATATGGGCTGTTCAGCATAAAGCCTAAGCTCGAAAAAGTCTTTCAGGGGAAAGTAGTCCAACCAACTAGACCGAAGCTGGAGAAAAAGTACCAGTCGTACCAAGAACCAAAGGCGCCAGCTTTAATTTATATATATATACCGTCTCTTTTAGCTGACCCTTCCAAACCATGCTTTGCAATCAAGCTAGAAAAAGAGGATTAAACATGAATAACACTTCTTCGGTCTTTTGCGCATAAACCACTTCGACGACGACTATCTACATCCCTGAATCATTAATACTTGAAGGCTTCCTTAAGTTAAGACATTTTTGTGGGTACGTGATTCTCCATTTATTCTGGCTGTTACCCATTTGTGCTCTTGGACGACATATACTTCCCATTTTGTTTTCAGGTTTCAACTCAACACTGAGACGTGGAAATGTCACCCATCATGAGTACATTCAAGTGGGAAGAGGAGCTCAAGGCAAAAACCACACTATCCAAATTTCGTCGGACGCAAATAATCAGAAGCAGAGCGGAAGCAGAGCTGTTTCAGGTGGAAGCAATAATAAGACTGCTACTGAAAAAGGCTACCTCTTCAAACTGCTGAATGCCCTATTCCATATGATAGACTGTCTATCTTTCCCTGAAAAAGCGTATACTTTTGTTCTATAAGCAAATAAAGCATACTTCTTTTGCGGATCAAGCAGTCTTCTACTTTGGTGGGTAGTGGAGAATAAAATAAATATCGGATGCTCTAGCTGCTGCTGAATTAACCTGGATTCAATCGTTACTCTCTGAACTAGGTTGTACTTCGTCTTCCCCTCCTACAATCTGGTGTGATAACCTCGGAAATGGAAAAAAGTTACTGGTGCGTAATTGAAGATTCGGTGAAAACTAGTCGACCTTTCATCACAAATTGAAGCAGAGGCTGTTAGTTGAAAATCCATTTGCAGATCCTGTTGTTGAGGTAGAACCAGCTTCACCAATAGCATAGACTCTATCAGTCGAAGAGATCAGCAGGTACGAGGATAACAGAGACAGAGATAAAGGCTTCGTCAGCAGAGACGAGAGCGGGGCCCTTTTCAAAATCAGAAATAAAAGGGGCGATCAACGAATTGACCAGGTGTAAGCAGAGGGAACTGGAGCAGAGCAATATGTAGCATACTTTTCTGTTCGAGACCCGTATCTAGACCCATGTGATCGATAGCCGGACCCATGCTGACGGCACCGAAATCCTGCCCCTCCCGCGGAACTAGTACCACCAATAGATAGGCCCGTCCCTTCTTGGGCAACCCTGAAAGTATCTTCTTGTACGGACTGAAACAAGACAAACTACTCGAGGGACCCACTTAAGATCTCTTTCTTTAGTTTTCTGCTTTATTCCTTTCTTAGAAAAAAGTAGCTTCCCTTATTAGTAGCGCTAGTATCTTTTCATAATGATGACTTTTTTTCAGAGAACTTACTTCCTAGATTTTGAGAAGCTGAGGCATTGCCGGCTGGGGGGACAATTGATCGAAACGAATAACAACTAGTCACGATTAGGGACAAAGCTCAGCTAGTATACATAATGTGTTCAAGGCGCATTTCCTCCAACAACTAGGCTAAAGAAAATAAGGGCGGAAGGATTTACTTAAACGTTGTTGCATGAGCGGCTTCTAAATGAGTGGTTGATGATTCACTTTCTGATTATTACCCGCTAGCTATTGAAGCGGAAGTGTGACGTCGGCCCACTGCGGAATGGGTGCCACCTAACTATGATTCGGTGAAGGTTCAACGTTCCTTCCACAGATATAGTTATAGTAGTTCCACTCGATGTGGATCGCGCCCATGCTTGCTCAGCTCCAGGATCAGGCTCCTCAACCTATTTTCAATAAATAAGTCATCTGGTCTATGTTGTTGGAGTTCCACATGACGCCTTAATCCCACCTCTGTGTCTAAGGAATAGCCTTTTCTTCTTTTCTTTATTGTTCGTGGGAACATGTAAGATTAGCAATGGAAATTTAGCTACGGCCGTCCCTGAACTCTTGCGGCATTGCCAATGGGCATTCGCACTATGTATGTATGGGCGATCCCTCCCTATATGGATACCTCAGATGTGTGCCTACAAAATTACCAGGGAATAGACTGATCGAGACGAGGTGACTCACAAACACAGAAGAATATGCTTCCGCACTAGTAGCAAAAGAAGTCGTTGTAGTTTCGCCAGCACCACCCACCTGTGATGGCACGGAGAAAGAAGCATGATATTTCCCGGGAAGATGAACTGACTTCTGGATTAGCGGTACTGGAGAAGCGGACGTAGAAAGCCTTTTCTCCCGGTAGGTCGGTCAGTATGTCCTTCCCTACCCTACCAGCATGAAATGACAGATGGTGGAGCCACACATTGGCCGATGTCTTGAGGAGCAAATAATGGTTTATTGGGCAGCGAGGGTCTTTCCTTTAGCTGAAGCCCGAACGGAGCAAGAAAACGTATGCGCTTTAGCAACAAAGCGCTCATCCCTTGCTTGTTTATTTCGCCATGCTATCCTCGTTGGCAAAAGGGTGGGTTAGAGCGAGCGCTCGCAGAGCGCAATGCTGATCAAACAGTCCGGGATACTCGCCGCTTCGGTGTTTCGGGTTGTCACCCTAAAGAGCAGACAGCTGTCGCTGACACAGACGCACCCCAGAAGCAGACGAAAAACAAATCCGACAAAGACAAGCCGAAGGAGAATCTTTCTTCAACTGCGCCCGAGGCTCAAGAGGCCTTGTTGGGGTTGAAAATCCAATCATCCGAGGTGGAATGTTTTGGGAGGTAACTAAGAAAGGTTTAACAAAACCTAAGTGGATCGCTGAACTTCTGTCACTTTCACAGCACTAGCCACCCCCCGTTACTCCAACTAATGCACCCATCACCCCACACGCGCTCTCAAGAACTAGATTGATCAAAGCTAGCAAATAAGAACGGGGTACATAAGATACATCTACTCAAATAACTAAAGAGAAAGAATTGCAATCTCAGATTCAATAACTCATAGAAAAGATCCACCACATAGGAATTACAATGGTGCCCATAATCATGTAAGGCAGCTCATACGGATCTAATTAGTGAAGCACATAGAGAGAGATATACAAGTGCTACTTCCACAAACCCATAGCCCTGGGGTGGACTACTCCCTCTTCATTGAGATGTTGATGGTGATGACGTTGGAGGGGTAGGAGATCACACCGGCGGCGCCCCGCCGGAGTTTTCCCCCTCCAATCTGGAACGTCTGGTCTCTGTTTCGGTGTTTCGGCGGCGCTCTCCTCCGTAAGGGTACGGAGGACTCTTTTTATAGTCGGTTTTAGGTCAAGACGGAGTCGGTAAGTCGAAGATCGAAGGAATTGGGGCCACAGGGGCCAAAAAGTGGCCTCTCACGCGGCCAAGGAATCTGGCCGTGTGGAGGGTCCTCTTTTGGGCCTCCTTGCCCAATTCTCGTGGATCCTTCGCCCGCAAGTCTTCTCCTTCCAAAAAAATGACCCCCGCAGTTTTTCAGGTGATTTCGCGGAAGTTTTCCCCCAGAAACGTCAAAAATATAGAAAACGGGGTTTCTGACAGGCAGGGTTGATTCCATAAAACTTGGGGGACTTTGTAATTTAACCCCAAAATACTATAAAACATTGAATTATACCCTTATATGATGCAATATGTAATACAAAACCATGTGAAAATATGCAAAATTCATCTATGCATTTTACATGCATCACACGTGGCGTGTGGCGAGGAATTGGTCCCGGTTCATGCCACACACCGGGACAAATGCCTGCTAACGAACCGGGACCAATGCACTCAGGCGATTTCTGCTGCCTCGGGCGCACAAACCGGGACCAATGCATAGAATTTGTCTCGGATTTTAATGCAACCGGGACTAATGCATTTTCTAGCTCAGAATGAAAGGTGTTGTTTCCAGTAGTGTACGTGTCAAGAATGATTTTTTGGTGCCTAGTTAATATTGTACGTAACTTCGCCATCTTTTAATCTCAGTCGTCACAATAAAATTCAAAGGACTATATATTTCTAACCTATGTGGATTGACGTGGTGGCTCTGTTAAAGTTTTGTATATTGTTTTTAGTATATAATAATAGGTCAGCGACAATTAATATGAATCGGACAGGGTATCTTTCAAACCACTAACCGGAATGACATCACAAATAAGAGTATGGTGCACCTACAAACCCATAAACTCTAGATTTTTCCAATATTAATTTACAACAACAAAAAAATGACACATCATAGGTGTAACCCTAGCCGCACCATCCCTCTATCAGCACCTGCACCTCCTCTAACCCTAGCTGCACCACCTCTCTAGCCCTAAGTCGCCGTCGCCGCCCACCTAGGCTGCCGTCGTGCGACCCCCCTCTACCTAGTAGCCGCCGCACCTCCACCTCCTCTAACCCTAGCCACACCACCCCTCTAGCCCAAAGTCGCAGCCGCCGCCCACCAAGGCTGCCGCTGCGCCACACCCCCTCTACCTAGTAGCCGCCGCACCTCCACCTCCTCTAACCCTAGCCGCACCACCCCTCTAGCCCTAAGTCGCCGCCGCCGCCAACCTACGCTGCCGCCACACCACCCTCCTCTACCTAGTAACCGTGGCACCTCCACCTCCTCTAACCCTAGTCGCACCACCCCTCTAGCCCTAAGTCGTCACCGCCGCCCACCTAGGCTGCCGCAGCGCCACCCCCCTCTACCTAGTAGCCGCCGCACCTCCACCTCCTCTAACCCTAGCCGCACCACCCCTCTAGCCCTAAGTTGCCGCCGCCGCCCACCTAGGCTGCCGCCGCGCCACACCCCCTCTACCTAGTAGCCGCCGCACCTCCACCTCCTCTTACCCTAGCCGCACCACCCCTCTAGCCCTAAGTCGCCGCCACACCATCTAGGTTGCCGCCTCGCCACCCCCCTCTACCTAGTAGCCGCCGCACCTCCACCTCCTCTAACCCTAGCCGCACCAACCCTCTAGCCATAAGTTGCCGCCGCCGCCCACCTACGCTGCCGCCGCGCCACCCTCCTCTACCTAGTAGCCGCCGAACCTCCACCTCCTCTAACCCTAGCCGCAGCACCCCTCTAGCCCTAAGTCGTCGCCGCCGCCCACCTAGGCTGCCGCAGCGCCACCCCCCTCTACCTAGTAGCTGCCGCACCTCCATCTCCTCTAACCCTAGCCGCACCACCCCTCTAGCCCTAAGTCGCCACCGCCACCCACCTAGGCTGCCGTCGCGCCACCCCCCCTCTACCTAGTAGCCGCCGCACCTCCACCTCCTCTAACCCTAGCCGCACCACCACTCTAGCCCTAAGTCGCAGCCGCCGCCCTCCAAGGCTGCCGCCGCGCCACCCTCCCACCTAGTAGCCGCCACACCTCCACCTCCTCTAACCCTAGCCGCACCACCCGTCTAGCCCTAAGCCGCCGCCGCCCACCTAGGCTGCCGTCGCGCCACCCCCCTCTACCTAGTAGCCGTCGCACCTCCACTTCCTCTAACCCTAGCCGCACCACCCCTCTAGCCCTAAGTCGTCGCCGCCGCCTACCTACGCTGCCGCCACGCCACCCTCCTCTACCTAGTAGCCGCCGCACCTCCACCTCCTCTAACCCTAGCCACACCACCGCTCTAGCCCTAAGTCGTCGCCGCCGCCCACCATGGCTGCCGCCGCGCCACCCTCCCTCTACCTAGTAGCGGTCGCATCTCCTCCTCCTCTAACCCTAGCCGCACCACCCCTCTAGCCCTAAGTCGCCGCCGCCGCCCACCTAGACTGCTATCGCGCCACACCCCCTCTACCTAATAGCCGCCGCACCTCCACCTCCTGTGACCCTAGCCGCACCACCCCTCTAGCCCTAAGTCGCCGCTGCCGCCCACCTACGATGCCGCCGCGCCACCCCCTCTAACTAGTAGCCGCCACACCTCCACCTCCTCTAACCCTAGCCGCACCACAACTCTAGCCCTAACTCGTTGCCGCCGCCCACCTAGGCTGCTGCCCGCCACACCCCTCTACCTAGTAGCCACTGCCACCCACCTCGGTTGCTGTAGCGCCTCCTCTACCTAGCCGCCGCCACCACCCTCCTAGGCCGCCGCAACTCCTCCTCCACCCCTACCCCTCTTGCGGCCGCGCCATCTCTAGCAGCCGCCGCCACCATGTCCTCCCCCTCCAGCTCCAACCCCTTCGCGTCCTCGACCGCCGGCTCCGACGCCCCTACCGCCGCTCTCATTCGCGACGTTCCCCTCTCCGACCACGTGCCCATCATGTTATCCCACGCCTCCGCCAACTTCTTCGCGTGGAAGACCTACTTCAAGCTTCTCTTCCGCGAGTACCACCTCTCCTACCACGTCGGCGGCACCGCCGACCTCCTCGACATGAGCCGCGACGCCGATTAGATGGCCATCGACACCACTATCATCCGTTGTTTTTTCCTTACCGTCTCGCGGGACATCTTCCACACCGTCGTCCACGATGGCGATGACGCCTACAAGGTCTGGACCAAGATCACGGGGCTCTTCACCGACAACAAGCTTCAGCGGATCGTTTTCTTGCAGCAGGAGTTCTTCGACACCCCTCAAAAAGATCTCTCCCTCGACGCCTACTGCCTCCGCCTCAAAACCCTCACCGACGAGGTCAATGGCCTCGGGTTTCGGGTTAGCGACGAGATGATCCTCAGCACCCTCACCGCCAACCTAGGGGAGAACCTCGGCAACGCCGCCTCCAAACTCACACTCATGGCAAACCCGACGTTCGAGTGCGCGGTGGACTACCTTCGCCTGGAGGAGCGTCGGCTGAAGCAAACACATACACGCGCCGCCCACATCGTGTTCGTCGCGGGACTCTCTCGTGGCGCGCCCCCTCTGGCTCCTCCACCGACGCGCCCGCCCGCGCCCACGCTCGCGTCGTTCCCTGCACAGGCCGCACAGCCGCGTCCGACCCACGGCGGTGGCCGCGGTCGACGTCGCCGTGGTGGCACCCCGCGCGCCGGCGCCACTCCGCTCCCCGGCTATCCCCATCCCACGCCACCGTTGAGCGGTGGCCACTGTCCATGGACCGGCGTCGTACATGCCTACACGATGCCGATGCCGCGTGCGACCGCCCCTCTCATCTAGTCCCGCGCCTGAAGCCGCACCAAGCCTTCTTCGCCGCGCCGCAGCAACCTTCGCCCGACTACTATGGCGGTGCGTTCTCCCGGAGTCCCCATGACGTACCCACCGCCCGCGCCGGTCCCCTAAGACCCGGCTCTCTTCATCGCGCTGCAGCAGGCACCCACCCCCGGCTCCTATGGTGGTAGCGGTGACTGGTTCATGGGCACTCGAGATTCCGCTCACATGGCCGCTCACCCGGGTAACCTATCTTTCGCCTCTCCCACCTCCACTTCCTCCCGCATCATAGTCGGTAATGGTGCTAGACTCCCTATTTCCCAAGTTGGTCACACTCACTTTCCTTCTAATTCCAAACCATTGTCTCTCCGTAATGTCATAGTCTCTCCGCGTCTCATTCACAATTTAGTCTTTGTTCGTAATTTCTCTCGTGACAATTCCGTAACCGTTGAATTTCACACATTTGGTTTTTCTGTTAAGGACGTCAGCATCAGGATGCTTCTCCAACGATGTGACACTCAAGGTGAACTGTATCCTGTTCAGCCGTCTCCTCTCACCGCTGAACCTCGGGCTCTCTCCGTCGGCGTCGACCTCTGGCATGCTCGTGTTGGTCATCCTAGTTCCACCGCTTTGCGTCAAATAATGAGGGTTTTCTCCTTTTCATGTAATAAAACGGAAGCTCACACTTGTGAAGCATGTCGTATGGGCAAACATGTTCGCCTCCCCTTTAGTGCTTCCACTACAGTTGCGTATTCTCCTTTTCAATTAATTCATACTGATGTCTGGACATCTCCTACTCCTAGTAATTCCGGGTTCATGTATTTTCGCGTTATTTTAGATGATTTCTCTCACTTTGTGTGGACTTTTCCCTTACGCAAGAAATTTGATGTTGCGGCCACTCTTGTTTCCTTCTACTCGTGTGTCACCACACAATTTGGCCGCCCTATTCTTGCTCTTCAAACCAATAACGGGAAAGAGTTCGATAACCTCGCCATCCGCACACTTCTCACTACTCACGGCACCATCTTCCGCCTTACATGTCCCTACACCTCACAGCAGAACGGTCGGGCTGAACGTGTCCTTCACACTCTCAACGACTGCACCCGCACCCTTCTGTTCCACGCCCATTTTTGTTTATTAGTTGCAAAGAAAAAACACAATATGCAGGTTTAAATTGAGTAAACACTAGCAGGAAATAGTTAACCTGAAGGGGCCATGGTGCCTAATTCGCCATCTATACAAGATGTATTTCCAATATTAGACTGATCTGCAGCAACCAAGTTTGGTTGACCAGCCGGTTCTACACTAGAAACATTTTCCACAACACTCGGACGAGCGGCATTATCAGCAGAACTATACCCTGTAAGAGAGAAGTTCAAAGTAAACTAAATTAGAAAATACAATAAACACAGATACTAAAGTAGAATCGTAGAAACCAACCAACAAACAGATGAACCATAAAACAAAAACAAGTTGGGGCATTTAAACGAAGAAGTACATAGATGCAATGAAAGAAGTTCAAAAGTCAATTGAAATTATCGACACACGAACAAGAACATCACGGTAAATAAGCAAGTCAAAATAGTATACCCCTGAAAAAAACATCGGTGGAATCAACCGCAGGCGTCTCCGCAGATGGCTCCATGTCACTAATCGAAAGTACCAACTACGAATTAGCCATCGAGCATACAGTGGAAACAAGAAGGATCGACGAACCCTAGATTCACAACCGAAATAAATAAACTCAAATTACTCTTCAGATCAAATTAATAAGAAGTAAAACTTCCTCAATTAGCAACACACAACCAAAAACACCTTACTTAAAAGAAATAAGAAGAATCAAAACAGACAGATTACGCGGCGGCGCAGTCTGACGGCGTGAGCAGAACCTGGGCGAGAGAGGACGAAAGAGAGAGAGGAACCCTGAATGGAGAAGATAAACTAACCCGTAGAAATGAGAGCACGACGGAGCACTACCTCCACTAAGCACCGGTTGCGCAAGGGCCCGCCGACGATTGCGCAAGGCGAAGACGACGGTTCCTGCTCGGTAGTAATCGAGAGAAGAAGTGGAGAGGCGAGAGAGTAGGGAGGGGATAAGGGTTTTCTAGACTGCTCCGCTCTGGGCGTAGGTAAATAAAAAACGGGGACCACAACGGTTAAAACAACCCAAAAATCTACAACCTCAGTCATGAAGTAAAGGCACATTTAATATTTTGGGAAGTCAAAATTTGGAAAAGGTAACAACATTTATGGCACAAATTTCAAATTATATATGTTGATGCTATTTTCTAGAAATTTGGTCAAAGTTTTGAAAAGTTTGACCTATAAAATTGTACAGGAAAAGTAAAAATTGGAAAAAAGGGACACACATTTTCTACCGATACGAAGAAGTTATAAATAAAACGTAATTTTATAACACATTTGACAACCTAACAAAACTAAAATAGATTTAACCCACACTCACCCAAAGCTAAGACATAAGAACCGAAACTTCTACAGGAACTATCTTATCTAGCTTCTCGGCTTCGTCGCATGTCGCCACATCCGCGGTCGTTAGGGTACGGGCGGACTCAGCCTCGCGGTCGTTAGTGTCAAACGGTCGGTCGGAAACGAAATGTCGGTCGGGAAAAGCCTTTGCCGACTGGAAATACAGTGACAGACAACATCGGTCGGTAAAACCCTTTCCCGATCGTAATTCTGACATTGTAAGCTGTTTCCCCAACCAATTTGTCTGTCGGGAATCCTGTGTTGTGGTATAGTGATTCATCGCCCGTCGACGCTATCGCGTCGACGGTGACGAAACCTCCGTACCCTAACGACCAACTCACACGCGTAATAAACATTCAAATATCAAAACTGCACGCGGTAACAATGAACTACGGAAAACACACAGAAAAGTAGAAGCAGTGATAATCCAATCGGTAGTTCGATCACTAACATATAAGACTTGGATACACATAAAATAGGCAGTTCATAACTGAACCAGCAGAAGTACAAACCTGAGCGCACGAGAAGTTCTGACTGAAACAAAATGCAGTACAAGTAAAATCATACAGAAGTTCATGCCCGTATCGATAGCAGTTCTGCCTTGAACACAATACAGTGCATGACCCAAAGCATACAGAAGTTTAGACACACAAATCAAAACAGTTTAAAGTCATACATAGCAAAGTTTGAAACAAATTCACACCGTATAGTTCAACATAAAAATTATACGAAATAAAATTGAAAACGAAAATACATTTCTACCGATACGAAGAAGTTATAAATAAAATGCAATTTCATAAAACATTTGATAACCTTAAAAAACTAAAATTGATCTAACCCACACCCACCCAAACCTAAGATATAAGAACCGAAACTTCTACAGGAACTATCTGATCTAGCGTCTCGGTTTCGTCGCTCGTCGCCGCATCCGGGACGTACGGGTGGACTCAGTCTCGCGGTCGTTAGGGTACGGAGGATTCATCGCCCGTCGACGCTATCACGTCGATGGAGACGAAACCTCCGTACCCTAACGACCAACTCCCACGCATAATAAACATACAAATATCAAAACTGCGCGCCGTAACAATGAACTACGGAAAACACACAAAAAAGTAAAAGCAGTGATAATCCAATCGGTAGTTCGATCACTAACATATGAGAATTGGATACACATAAAATACGCAGTTCATAACTGAACCAACATAAGTACAAACCTAAGTGCGCGAGAAGTTCCGACTGAAAACAAAATGCAGTACAAGTAAAATACACAAAAGTTCATGCCTGTATCGATAGCAGTTATGCCTTGAACACAATACAGTGCACGACCCAAAGCATATAGAAGTTTAGACACACAAAACAAAGCAGTTTAAAGTCATACATAGCGAAGTTTGAAACTCATAAAATATATGCTTCAGTTAACAAATACACACCGTATAGTTCAACAAAAAATATATATTATACGAAATAAAATTGGAAACAAAAATACATTTCTACCGATACGAAGAAGTTATAAATAAAACGTAATTTTATAAAATATTTGAAAACCTAATGAAACTACAAATAGATCTAACCCACACCCACCCAAACCTAAGACATAGGAACCGAAACTTCTACAGAAACTATCTCATCTAGCGTCTCGGCTTCGTCGCCCGTCGCCGCATCCGCGGCGTACGGGCGTACTCTGCCTCGCGGTCGTTAGGGTACAGAGGATTCATCTCCCATCGACGCTATCGCGTCGACGGGGGATGAATCCTCCATACCCTAACGACCCACTCTCATGCGTAATAAACATACAAATATCAAAAAAAAATCTTGTTCATACAGATAGAAGTTATAGTTCAAGACATGCATATAGAAATTCATAGCAAAAGTCCAATGCAGTTCGGATACCAAAAAAAAGCAGTTCAAACACTCTTGCACAAAAAAGTGTCATAATCTTGACTGTTCAAACCCAAAAGAAGAGAAAAGTTTAGGCCCATACAAATAGCATTTCAGACATGCACACAATGCGATATTGAACCAGTAATACAACAAGTTCAAGATTACTAAAGAAGGACACATTTGTTCTTCCAGTGTGTTTTCAGCGCTAGGATTTGGAACTATCTGCAAATTTCCTAGAGTGATAACACAGTTTTGGCTAATCTTTCCATTGCTAAAAAGAACTTGAAAGGTCCTTGTTTCACTGAGATAGTGATTCTTTCCTGTTGGAATATCTGGAAACAGAGGAATGGAGTTATTTTCAAGTCTGAGAGACATTCCTTCAAGGGTTGGAAAGTTGGCTTCATGTTAGACCTCTTGTTTCTTAAGCATAGGTTTAGTGCTTCTTTGGCTGCGGATTTATCATCATGGATTAACACCTTACATTAGGTTGTGATAGATTATCTTAGTCTATCCTTCTATGTACATTTGTAATATTTGTAAACTCTTTTGGTGGCAATAAAGGGCTGTGGGGGACTCCCTTGCAGTAGAAAATGTTTCAAAAAAAGAAGAAGAGAAGTTCATAACTTAAGACAATGCAGTTCATGCAAATTCCATATTGATGTTAAAGAATAGGTAGAACATAAGAAAAAAAAATACAGTTAGGGAATGAAAAATATGAAAAATGAAGATGAGAACTACATAGGGGGATTCTAGACCATACAAAATGATGTTAACATCCCAAGGAAGAATACGATGGGAAAAAAGTTCACGTGTACTAAATGGTTCATCCTTACACACAATGAAAATTAATTATAGATAAAGTAACAAAAAATATGACGTGATTCCACAGCAAGGCCGGAAGTACAAACATAAGTTCACGCAATGATAGCATGGAAGTTCATTGTCGGTACAAAAGAAGTTTAAGGCCTACCAGAAAGAAGTTCTGGAAGGAAAAAAAATACGGTTCAAATGAAGCCTCTAATTAGCAGACGCGCTTACACAGAACAAAATTGCACAGCGAGCTACAACTACAAAAAAATAACCTCTTTCTTATCTCTCCCTCTAATCTCAAGCATATGGTCTCTCTTCATTTTTTTCATTTCTAGATTCTTATTTCTAATGATAGTTTCCAGATCTTCAATCATCTTCTGCAGCTTCAGTTCTCTCCCATCTTCATCCCTGTCAATGTGATAAAAAATGCGCACAGAACTATGCAGAATAAGAACCGAATAAAACAAAGTGAAAATTTCAAGAAAAAGTTCTAAATCTAATCGGCCAAACCTTAACCAATGGATCAGTGGGCAAATTACTGTCCCAATAAACAACTGCTAATTCATTCGCCCACGGCTCGCCAACGTCCACATTGGAGACTCTAAAGCCGCTGCAACCTGCAACATCTCCTGCCCATCGCCGGCTACAACCAGACGAAGACATGATCCTCTCGATCTCAGCAAACTATACAACGCCTGACAGAAATGCCGCAGTCAAAACAACATAAAGTTAGGGTTCCACAAAAAGGTACGCACCAACCCATTTATATACCAAGTAAATACTATGTCAGGCCTTGATACAGGCACAGAAAGCCCGAAGCCCAACAATGTAAATCATTGGCCCAAAACAGAATCCCGCAGAATACACAAACATAAATATAATGGACACCACACAACGTACCCCAAATCCAGTACACACATCCTCCAACCCAACGAACATGCCGGCGAGGAAGAAACGGATAAGCAACCGCACCAAGAGCACCAACTATCCGCTACGGGATTCATAATAGATCAGGTAAGTATACATACACTCAAACAAAATACTTGCCTCTTGCTCCCATCTGAATCATACTGCCAATGACTTCATAGCATTGACATGAGCTAGTTTTGACAGTATGATTCAGATCATCCATTGACTTCTTAGCTCCGACTTACACACAAGGTAGGGACGGGAAAAAGTTCATGCATGATAGATTTGTAGATCTGTAGGAAGTTTCACATAGAAGCCTACTAGGAAACTATAGATCTACCATTTTGACGTACACATCTATTAGGAAAATACAGATCTGTCAACGCATTTGATTTTTCCCACTGATATATTAACTAAATATGGTTTATTGCCTAGAACATATGGATCCTTTTCAAAGGTACACTCGAAGTGACAGCACTGAGAGCAGTGACCCAAGCGACAACAGTAGTGTGAGCACACAATACATATATAAACGTAAACTGAAACTAGGAAAACCATAACAATCATTGCACGTTATAAACAGGCGGGAGGATTATAGAATTTTCTTCATATAAAATGTGAAATGAAAGTTAATGACCGTTTTGTTATTTTATAGCACCACATTCACATACTGCATGGTTCAACAATCACTATGAGTACGCAAGAAGGATAAAGATGAATCCAATATGATTGGAACATCTGAAGAGGCAAGTGAACAGTTTCCAATCAACAATGTCGTACTATGTAACCAAGATAACAGACAAAGAACTAGATCCTCAAAGAGTCAAGATGGTAAACTCATGTGTCAATGATTATGAAAAAAGACAAAATATAATTGCAACATATAGTTACATATAAAGAAGTTTGACATTATTCAATTATATACTCCTCACTGCAGGTTATCAATGCAACATTCACTCTGATGTATCTACTCAATTGTCTTCTGAATTGACCAATCAACCTGCCAGTAACATGCACAACAATAGAATGGACTAGCGCATGCGCAATACTGAAGACAAGGTCTAATTTACGATCAGAAATAACAACATGCTCAAACGATATAGTGCATGGCGCACAATTAGCTAAAGGAGACATTTGCATCTTATGCTTCTATCAAGGCAGACCTGCATTAGGGTGCTTCGTAGTACGTCTTAGAAAGTAGTGAGCTCTTAGTTCGCCCATGGATAGAAGATGTTGTCTCGTTCTAACGATGGGTTGTTTAGACATTAAGTAAAGTTGTACGACAAAATGGTGCAACAGTTGAACGATGAGATTTTTTTTAACCACTGAATAAATAAATGCAGTACTTGATTTCTATTTGAATTTTGTTTTGTATACCAAGCTTTTCAATCCAAGTATATGTTCAAAAATTCAAAGTGCAGAAGAAGTTGGAAACTTAACACATAGAAGTTCATTGAAGGAACGTAGGAAGTTCAAACAAGACATACAGAGAAGTATACATAGACAGACTAAAATTTTAGAACAACTACACATAGAACTTAATGAGACGAAACTAAAAAATCCAAGCCAAAATAGTGCGAAGAAAGTAAGAAGTTCTGACGTAATACACACAAAAGTTCATGAGAAAAAATCAAAAGAACTTCACTCAGAATACAGAGAAAAGGTACATGTGAAGAACATAAGAACTTCATGTAGGCTACGCAAAGAAGTTCAAATCAACTACACAAAAACGCCCAAAGTAAATATACTAAGAAATTTTATATTAAAAATAAAATGAGATAACGATTCCAACGACACATCATAGTAAAATGGATAGTACGGTAAAAACCATACATTCCGAACAGCACAAACTCAAACACGAAGTAGTACAGACGCATACACGTATTAGTTCAAGGAATTGATGTCGACGAATAAATATAAAAATAATAAAAGATACAACGGTTATAAATCTAAAACATTGTCTCTCATGTAAAGGGGAACTTAATTATTACAAAAAAAAAGAATAGGTTTGGAACCCATCGGAAGTTCACGAAACATTGATAGGGAAGTACGAGCTCATACTGTCTTGAAGTACATATTGAAAAAATAAAAAAAACCTAAAAACAAATTATTACCAATGCTAAGAGCAGAAAAGGAACTAAGCTGGAAATAATTAATCACTAAAATCACCACCCCAACCCCAACCCCATGACATATCGAAATCATTCCTCTTCATCACAAACGGAGGACGAAATGAAGCCCCTCTCATACAAATCCATAAGTTTACAAAGTTCAGAGCACACGTAGGCATGCTTAGCAGCATAGATCAAATGATTCTGCGAAAGAGGAGATAAACCCCACTGGCGATGCTCTTCAGCCGTGAGAACAACACTATCCTCGTATGACTCATCGATGAATATTGCAGCAACGTCCATAATGGTTTGCTTGCATGTAGATCCAATATCAGGATTTCTCCAATAGGCATGCATATCTATGTGGTTAATGATAATCAAAGGCTTACCGCAGTAGTACATCATCTTCTTATCCTTAGGAATATCAAAACCAACAAACTTGTATGCCCACTTGCGAAATAAAACATCAAGTTCAGAAGGGATACCATCAGCAACACAATATATGTGATACAACAAGCACTCCTAACCAACACAGAGTTGGATAACAACTGCCTTCTCCTTATAACCATCACGGGTATAAACTCTTGGAGTGATCTGAAGATCCACGCCAACAACCTTGTCCTTTTCTGCCATATCAGCAAGAGATGCCTCCACCTTCTCAATCCAAGAAACTACAGAAGCTGCAACATTGGTGTTGACACCATTTATGATAATGGAACCATGCGCAGGGACAACAAACACATCAGTAAAAGGATCGATGGCGAGTTTATTTCTCGAAGGCATGGCGTACAGAGAGAATAGGAAGGAACAGAAGTGAATGGGATCTACAAAAGTGCTAGTGGAGAGACAGTTTAAATAGACTCGAAAAATATCAAACAGAACAAAAGGGAAAAACAGAAACGGATAAACATTATCCACGTGTAAACAACAATTCCATTTCTAACAAATTCGTCTAATATTCGACTGTAACAAGAAACTGATAAGACCGTATTGTCTCATAATCGGTTATAAACAGAAAGAGATAACAAACACATAGAAGTTCGACAACGTACTAGTAAAAGTAGAAACTAGAAAATCTAGGAAGTACATACGTAAAATTACTTTGGAAATAGTTACCTACCAATATAAAATTCCGGAAAATGTTAAGAACTAATGCTCCATCAACTTGAATCTAAATTACTGAATATAGCGTATTACAAAAACAAGAGTCAACCAGAGAAGTTTAAGTTGTAAAGGAAAGAAGTTCGGGCGTATAACACGAAAAAGTTTGCACTATAAAAATGAAGGAGAATTTTCTCCAAAAGATAGAATAAGACTAATGAACGTGGATACTATCTCAGTGCACGAAAAAAATAAAGATACTCCCTCTATCATAGTATACATGGCGATTCTCCAAAATCCACGAATTTTAATAAATAGGAGCGATTCAAAGAGCATATGCATTTGATTACACAGTTAATTAGGAGTTTTTAGAGAAATATGAACGCTCATTATCTCTCTTTCCTTTTACCTTCCGATTATGTATGCAAGTGGCAGGAACACTCATTATCTCTCTTTCCTTTTACCTTCCGACTATGCATGCAAGTGGGAAACGGTCTCACCAATGCACCGGAAACGCTCTCACCAAAGGCGTTTTGAGTACACAGTTTGTAAACTGAAACATGTTAATGCACATAAAACACAGAAGTTAAAAGAACACATGCACATCCGGAGAAGTTCATAACCAGACACAGAAAAGTTCAGCAAAATAATATAGGCCTCTGGGAAAAACTAGATGTTTATTAAATACTGGAAAGCAGTTTAGGCTCGATCAGAGAGCAGTTCGATAAAAGGAAAGTAGACAAATTAAAAATTACAAATTATTAATCTGATTCAGAGAATCATTAACCTAAACATAGATCTAAAAAGAAAAATATATAGATCGTCATTCCCTGCAACGCTTATTGTTGGTGTTCTTCATAGAACGGAAACGGACGCTCTCATAAAAGTCCAACCGTTTGTAAAGCTCATAGGCAACATATGCATCCTTCGTAGCGTATTGCATATGCTTCTGAGAAAGTGGAGCATCAGCCCATAACTGATGCTCAGCACTTGTCATATTACTCTTCATCTCCTTGTAAGAGGAGTCAATCAGGGCACCAGCAACATCTTTCAATCCTTGTTTCCCTACCATGCCTCTGAACATTTTGGGCTTCATATCTGGATCTTTCCAAACAGCCTGGATATCTTTATAAATCTGTATATCCAACTGAGATCTCTCTAGCATAACCGCATCATTGCTAAGATCAAAACCAACAAACGTATACCTCCAGTTCTCAAGGAATTTGAAAAATTTATCTGTGTAAGACTGCTCAGACTTACAGCTGATGTGATAGACCAAACAGTCTATCCCAACACATAACTGAAGAACCGCTGCCTTCTGACTACGCCAAGCTCCTGAAGTGAACTGAACATCTGTACCAATAATCTTTGGTTTTACTTCAGCCAACAAGGCTTCTACCTTGTCGATCCACTCATGAACGGATGCAGAGGAGTTTGTGTAGACACACTTGAGGATGATGTCGCCATGGGAAAGGGCATCGAACTCCATTGTGAAAGAAGCGGGTTTCATTGCCATTAGAAAACGAGGTGGTGAATTTGGAACTATGAAACAGGGATGGGGCAATGGGAGAGAAGGCAACGGAAGAGAACGTGGTACAGAATTATATACTATTACGATATGTAACAGAAAAATAAGATAATAAAGAGAAGATAAGGGATCGTCAAACGAGTATAACACTACTAGGAAAACAGCGATAGGAGTGACCATACCCGTGACGCACCTGCAATTCGGTGCGTCACGCCTAATAGCCGTGGTGCACCACGCCAAGGTGCGTCGCGCCTATTGCCTTACCCGCGGCGCACCAAACAGACGGCGCGCCGCGCCTACGTGTGGGGCCGGGGTGGCGAGTCTCCCAATGATACCCGTGACGCACCGTGCTGTTGGTGCGTCACGGCTATGTGAGATAGGCGCGGCGCACGGGACCGCGGTGCATCACGGCTACGTGTTCCACATATAGTAACCATAGCCGTGACGCACCGCCGCCCCGTGCGCCGCGCCTATCCCACATAGCCGTGACGCACCCACGGCATGGTGCGTCACGGGTATACCTGGGAGCCGTTTAAGTGGTTGGGACCACCTCCCACCTCTCATCCCCCCACATCTCCACCCCATTTTAGATCTGGTCACCCCCCACCTCCTCACCACCCCATTTTCCGCATTTTCCCACCATTTAAAACTTATTTAACCTATTTTATTTGATATATATATATATGTGAGGGGAATCTAGTAAACACTCTCTCCACCCCCATATCTCACTTTACCACTTTCTCTTCCATCTTTTTCACTCCCTATAGCCACACACACTCTCTCGGTCTCGAGTCGGCAAGATCTATCGTTGGTGAGTTGTTGGAGGGATATGTATATGTGTGTGTCTTGATCTCGCTCTCTCATAGATCTCGCTCGGTATCGTCCGGTGCGTCGTCACAAAAGGTTCATATATATATGGTTACATATATACATATGAAAAATTGTGTTGCGTATTTTTGATAAAAGTTGTGGATGTATTAAAAATGAGTTGCCATGTGTTGCCAAAATGTTGATTCATTTCCATTTAGGCGATCATGCACTCCGAGAATGTCCTATTTTTAGCATAGGTCATGCCGAATTTTTCCGTCGACGACCATGCATGCATCATCCATATATTACGTAATTTGATTCTCATTAATTTGTCCATTGATCTTTTTTTACTATGCAGGCAACCATGCATATAAGCACATGCACCGTGGCTAGATTTATGAAACATGCGACGGCCGAAATGTTTCGAAATGACATGAAGGAGATAAGATGTCCTTGTAGAAGATGCAAACTGCAACACTTGATCAGATACGATTGTGGTGACTTAGAGTCTTACCTTATCCGTCGTGGTTCATGGATGGCTACACTCTTTACCCGACAAGTGATGAAGATGAAGAGTCTCCTGGACATGATGAAGGACCTCATGATCAAGATGAAGGACATGATCATAATCAAGACGAAGGACATCATGATGAAGATGTCGGACATGATCATAATCAAGACGAAGGACATCATGATGAAGATGTCGGGACATCGTCGTCGGACTGGGTGCGGGACCCTCATGTTCAAGCTCTACTTCTCAAGGAGACTAGCAACACCAGAGCTGCTGCTAGAGAGAAATCGAAGTTGTCGCAACTCGAGATAGACGCGGTTACTCCATTGTATGAAGGATGCGTGAGCGAGGATACCCGTCTGAACGTAACGTTAAGGACCCTCGAGATGAAGACAAAACACCGATGGATTGATGCGAGCTACGATGAGAACATGGCATTCTGGCACGGCCGTCTTCCCACGGGGAACAAGTGTCCAACGATCATCGAGGAGGCCAAGAAAATCGTGTGCCCTCTGGATTTACCTCACGTGAAATACCATGCTTGCATTAATGACTGCATCATCTATCGGGCGCAGACGAGGAGAGAACCATATGCCCGGTGTGCGACGCAACTCGATACAAGCCAGGGAAGAAGGCCTCTCCTCGAAAAATGGTGTGGTACTTTCCGATAACTTCCCGTCTGCAGCGGTATTTCGCAGACCCCACATAGGCGAAGCTCATGCGATGGCACGCGGAAAGGAAGAAGCCAGAAGAGGATGATGGAATTGATCCGTAGAAGGATGACACGATGCTGACACACCTCTCAGATGCTAGCCAGTGGAAGGCGCTAGACATCAAATACCCCGAATTCGGGGACGATCCAAGGAACATCAGGTTGTGCATGAGTACGGATGGATTAAATCCTTTTGGCAACCAGAGCAGCACCCATAGCACCTGGCCCGTGTTTGTATGTATATACAACCTACCCCCCTGGTTGTGCTTGAAGAGGAAGTACATACAGATGAGTGTGCTTATTCAAGGGACGAAACAACTAGGTAATGACATCAATCTGTATGTCCAGTTGTTGGAAGAGGATCTAGCCATGTTATGGGACGAGCCAGCCAATACGTGGGACGCCTATGGAGAAAAGTTTTTCCCAATGAGAACAACAAAGATCACGACGGTGCATGACTACCTCGGTTACGGATATGTCGTGGGGCAGGTGACACACGGATTCTGTGCATGCATTAGGTGCATGGATGACACTACGTATCTCCAGCTAGAGAGAAACCCCGGGTCTTCGAAAACCGTGTTCTTGGGGCATCGAAGGTGGCTTCGCAAGGATGACCCGTGGAGAAAACGCAAAGATCTGTTCAACAATGAAGTTGAGACGCGAAGAGCCCCACGTCAAAGGAGCGGCGAGGAAATCAACGAGCTATTGAAGAACTGGAAAGAGTGCCCTGCGCCGGGAAAGAAGTGAAAGGCGCCGGCGCCGTTAGAGGGTGTATGGAAAACAAGGTCTGTTCTCTGGGGCCTGAGGTACTGGAAGATTCTCCGGACGCCTCACTGCCTTGACCTCATGCATATCACGAAAAACGTGTGCGAGAGTCTGCTTGGCACCCTGCTGAACATGCCGGAGAGGACCAAAGATGGGCCCAAAGCAAGGAACGACTTGAGATTTTTGAATATCAGGGGCGAGCTCCACGGAGGAAAACTGGATGATGATGACGATGATGATGATGATGTGTTAGATGGGATGGAAGGTCGCCGCAAAGGAAAAAAGGCCAAGAAGACGGAATATTACTGTCCCCCTTCGTGCTTCACGCTAAGCGAGAAGGAGATCGACCAATTCTTCAAGTGCCTCCTTGGAGTCAAATTTCTTTACGGTTATGTGGGGAAGATAAGCAGATACCTAGACGTACCAAAGCAGAAGTTCAGCGGGATGAAGTCTCACGACTGTCACGTGATGATGACGCAGATACTTCCAGTAGCAATTCGAGGGATAATGGACGAGCACGTCTGCGAAACGTTGTTTGTACTCTGCAACTTTTTCGACGTCATCTCTTGAAAGTCGATTGGCGTGAAGCAACTCGCAAGGCTACAGGAAGAGATCGTGGTGATACTATGTGAGCTTGAGATATACTTCCCGCCCGCATTCTTCGACATTATGGTGCATCTCCTTGTCCATGTCGTGGATGATATCATCCAGCTCGGGCCGCCGTTTTTACAATCCATGATGGTGTTCGAAAGGATGAATGGTTCCATCAAAGGATACGTCCGCAACAGGGCCCGTCCAGACGCAAGCATTGCCAAGGGCTTTCTGACAGAAGAGTGCATCTATTTGTGCACGAATTTTCTAGACAAAGATGAGAACCCTGGTCTGCCCGTAAACAGGCAATTTGGCAGGCTCGGTGGATGGGGACACCGCGAGGGCCAGCGAGAAATGAATGTCGACTTTCAGGTCCGACGCAACGACTTTGACAGAGCAAACCTAGTCGCGCTACAACATCTAACAGTGGTCGATCCTTGGTTGGAAGAGCACAAAATGTTAATCGCGAAGTATTACAGTGACCGGGGACAACATAGGACCGAAGCAGAAATAATCAGAGAGCATAACATCCATTTCACACAGTGGTTCAGGGAGAAGATTATGACCGATCCCCCGGAGACGCCTTATTCTGAAGAAGAAAAACTCATACTCACATTGTCACAAGGCCCCGCACATAACCTCATGACCTATCAGGCATACGATATCAATGGTTACACATTCTACACAACAAATAAGGACCGGAATTGCGAATACCAGAACTCGGGGGTAACGATGGAATCATTAACAGGTGACGTCAAGGAAAGATACTATGGTAGGATCGACGAGATATGGGAACTCGACTACTGCGGAGAGAAGGTGCCAATGTTCTGTGTCACATGGGCAAAGAGCGTCAGGAAAGAAGGACATTATTTCACCACCATGGTGAAACCTGAAGCCAAATCCGGCACGAATGTCAACGAAAAAATGAGCCATGGGTCTTGGCTAACCAAGTGGACCAATGCTTCTTCATTACTGACCCAACAAGGCCTAGCCGTGTTGTCGTGCGGAGAGGCAAAAGAAGCATCATAGGAATGGATGGAGTAGCCAACGAGCAAGACTTTGACCAGTACGGCGACCCGAAAATGGAAGATGACAACGACGATGGAATGAAATACACAACAATAAGAAGCAGGACAACGCTACCTACAGGTCGCCCATTCCACCGAAGAAGTCACAGTGTTCCGGGACAGAATTACTCAACCGCGACAAAGAAGGGAAAGAAAATTGTAAAACGCTAGCTCTAAGAACAACGATATATGTGTCGTGTGTTTGCATGCATTCGAGGAAGTGATAACGATGTAATATATATACACTAACTAGGATGTTTAAATTGATCAATAAATTTCTTGATTTTATATTGATTTATTTGAATTTATTTTGAGCTTATATTGATTTATTTCCTAAGGAAAAAATCATTTATTGAAAAAATGGGGGGTGGGACTCGAACTTGGGGCAATGGAGCAGTGGCAAAGGGGTCAGCCACTGGCTAAGCAGCTAGTTCTGCTATAGACCAGCGCGCACACTTTTTGAATAGATAAAATAAATAGGTGCGACGCACCATGGTTAAGTTAGGCGCGACGCACCTCTCATCGGTGCGTCACGGTTAAGTAATGTGCGACGCGCCCCTCCTACGTGCGTCACGGGTAAACGATGTGTGGCCCACCTTCCTGCAGTGCGTCACGGCTATCCTTTCGCCTATTAGGACTGGCCCGTTCCCCTCTTCTTACTCTTCCACATCCACGCGCGCGATCTCGATCTGAACCACACCGCCGCCTCCGAGTCCTAGCCTCTCATCGCCCTAGCCTCTTATCGCCTCCGAGCCCTAGCCCTAGCCTCTGACCTCCCTGCCTCTCGTCGCCGCCCACCACCACCCCAAGCCCTAGCCCTAGCCTCTGCCCTCCCTCTAGTCTCCGCCCACCACCTCGCCTCTACATCGACCTAGGAGGAGGAGGAGCAGCCGCAGGACCAGGTCCAGGAGCCGTCGACGACTGCGCCGTTGTCGTCTCCATCGACCTCTGTAGTCTACATCGACCTCGAAGCCCGACGAACAAAGGTGCGCCGCCCCCTAGTCCTCTCCCTCCCCTTCTCCTCGATCCCGCCCCTAGATGGCTTGTAGGAATTTCGCTTGCTGATGTAAACTCCGATTCCTTCATGTTCTTGCTGTGTTGTACCCGCATTGGTGCTGTCTCTCCATGTAGCATCCACCAAGATCACGGTTCCATGTATTGAACTGAGATTTCCAAATGCACCACATAAACCTTAATTTTACGGATTTTCTTTGTCAGTACATAGTTGCTCATTACGCCTTGCTTGACACTACATTGAATGATACAACTCAACTGCTTACAAGAATTCCTCAATACACTAGCACCTCAAACCACCAAATTTAAACACAGCAGCCCGACCGGAACGGCAAGGTCATCGCAAAGGAAATTGCACAGGTCCTCACCAATATATTCACCCTCCATCAACTGCATTGCACAAACACTCTGCATTGTCATTGCTATCCAAGGCACGCGCCATGCCAGGCCCACATTGTCATCACCAATATTCACCCTCCCCTGCACAGGACCAAGCATGTTAGTATCAGTGGCATGTAAATCACTCCACACTACTGGAGTATATTACAGCAAGTTCACAAAGAGCACACCACTATCTGCTCAAATACCCAAAAAAAAGCACCTGATATACATATGCCAAGAGTACTTAGCCCAATAATAATATGTGTGAGTGTAGTGCAGTTGGATGTAATGAGCTCTGTTCTTAAGTACCAGGGAGCAATACACCATGCTTGAGTAAATGAGTTTGTTTGTGGCGAAGGATCCCTCGGTCTATCCACCTGACGCCGTTCATATAACACATGCAGACACCTAAAAAATAATTAGTACAATAGGCAAAGAATTCTTGAAACTAAGAAAAGAGCAAATAATCGAGAGCAAACTTTGTTTAGGACATGGAATTTGTAAGAAAGATATGTTTATATCAAAATACAACTTATTTTCGCATTATGAGATTTGCGAGGTTGCTTAGCTTGAACACACACTTGACATTTGGAACCTTTAACAGTACTGAATTTCGGAATTAAACTCATATTTGCTAACCGCGTCATGCAACCAAAATTAATATGACATAGTCGTGAATGCCAAACATCACAATCATTATCGTGGCAAACATTATTAATAACTTTGGTGCAAATATCTGACAAGGATAAGCGGAACAAGCCTCCGCACTCATAGCCTTTACCAATAAATTGTCCATACTTGGAAATTACAACTTTATTAGACTCGAAAACCAACTTAAAACCATCTCGACATAAACGTGAGCCGCTGACGAGATTTTTATTGATGGAGGGCACATGATGAACGTTCTTCAGCCGCACGATCTTCCCCGAAGTAAACTTCAGATCGACCGTACCAACACCACGAACAGTAGCATGTGACCCGTTCCCCATCAGCACGGGGGAAGTCCCTGTGACCTGATAAGAAGAGAACATGGAAGCATCAGCACAAACATGTACATTGGCACCTGTGTCAACTAACCATTCAGGTGAATGACAAACTGAAAGAATAGTGGGAACTATACCGTACCCAGAATCCTTCATCTCAGTGTCAGCCATGACAACATTAGCGGTCTTGCCGCTGTTCTCCTGCTGCTGCAGCTCATAACGCTTAGGGCACTTTGGAGCCCAATGGGTAAGTTCACCGCAAACGTGACATGACCCCTTTCTCTTCTTGAAGTTGGTAGAGTGCGACGGCTTAAACTTGCCATCGGGCTTGCCTTTACCCTCGGATTTCTTCTTGTTATATTTAGGCTTGTTGGGCGGGTAATGTTTCTTCTGTACTACATGAGCAGAAGAACCTACCTCAGCAACCCGAGCACGTGTATCCTTTGCTCTCGCCTTCTCTTCCACATCAAGAGATCCGATGAGGTCCATTACGGAAAACTCCTGTCTCTTGTGTTTTAGAGAAGTAGCAAAGGTGCTCCATGAAGATGGAAGCTTGGCAATAATGCCTCCGGCCACAAACTTGTCCGGTAACATACACTTGAAGTGCTCAAGTTCTTTAGCGAGTGACTGTATCTCATGAGCCTGTTGAACAACAGAGCGCTCATCAGTCATCCTGTAGTCATAGAATTGCTCCATGACATACAGCTCGCTGCCAGCATCCGAGGCCCCAAATTTGGCCTCGAGTGCAGCCCACATATCCTTGCCGTTATCAAACGACATATACGGATCGACGATGGAATCATCGATAATACCGAGGAGGGCACTTTTAAACATAGTGTCCATATTCTCAAAGGCCTCCAGCTGTGCTGGATTGAGATCGCCCTCAGGCTTGCCCTTGGTGGCCGCATAGCAGCGCAAGGTTTGAAACCATAGCACTGCTCTCGTGCGCCACCTCTTATAGTCCACACCCTTGAAAGGGATTGGCCTTGTCGCCGCAATGACAGACGGCGCAGGTGCAAGAAATTGCCTATAATCAGGTTTTTGGATTGTTGAATATATTAGCAATTTAGCACATGATTTAATGCGAAATAGCAGCAGATGAATTGCGACAGTAGCAAATACAGTAATCATGCAAATATCTAGATCTAGTACAGTAGACAAACTGATCCAATCTATAGCTAGAACTAGACATAAGAATTCCAGGAGTATCTCATACAGATGGAATAGAATTACGTACGATGGAGCGGTAGCGGCACCGCCGTTGTTGTTGTCCACGTCGGCCATGTCGTCGATGAAGAGGTTGCCGATGTCGGGGAAGAAATCGTCGTTGGGGAAGTGGTCGCCGTCAGCAGTCGCGCTCATGCGCTCCCCAAAAACCTGATCGCCCCTCTCCCGTACAGGATCACAAGAGGCGGGGTTCCGGAGGCCTGCTGTCCCTTCTCGCGGTGCACGCCGGAAGGAGGGATGGAGAAGACTTGAATTGGCGGCGCAGTTTTTTGGAACGGTATGACGAAGTGGCGGCTAGGGTTTACCGTATGCGCGTATTTATATGCGGGCTGGGAGAGACGTGGGCGTAACTCCACGTCTGAGTCGGTTCGGATCCACGATCCAGAAAGGAAACGGAAACGGTTTTGGAATTAACGCGTCCGTCAATTACCAAATTAAATGACTCATTAAATTTTCCCAATCGACAAAATAAACGCTCTCGGCTCGGCTCATTCCCGCAACCCGCGGCGCGTCGTGACGTGTCGTGACGAGGCGAGGCGGGCGGCGGAGGAGGAGGAGCGCGCGTGTGGCACACCTCTCCTCTTGCCTTGCCTACTCATAATTGAGCTAGAATGGCTCACCTTATAAGGTGCTTCCACTCTCTTCAAACTAGCAATGTGGGACTAAACTTTAGTCCCACTCACTCCACTTATTATTCATGAATGGGCCATGACAATTTCAGGATTTTTAGTGGGCTTAATGGGCTAGCCAAGTGAGCCCATATGATGGAGCCCATGTAAAATTCCAACAACCGGAACATAATAACATTTATTCAGCTCCATTAAAAATCCTGAAGGTAAATGAAGTTGCATCGTGCCGACTTCCAATGCAGCGACTCTCGCCTTGTTGCCGACCCGAATATCAACCTCTGTCGCACCCGGACTTCTAGAGGATACTCGCAGTTCCGTTGAACAGTAGTGGATTGGATTACAGGGCTTACCGGCACCCGCATCTCTTACGAGTAGGCCAACACAAGTATGTGTGACAACCAACCCCTATCTGTTCAGCGTCTACTTAAACCATCCCATAGAAATCAGGATACTACCATTGACGTACTTCATACCATACACACATGGTACGTCAACGGCGTTGAACAAAATGATAACACAGCATATCTCTAGGACACAAATAAATAGAAATAAGTTGCAAATAGCTCTCACTAGAGCAGAGATAGCAAATACAATCATCCAGAGGACATATGTCCCAACACATCATCATTACATCTCAGCGGAAGCATTCAAAGGGTCTGAGTACAGACAAATCCAAATAGGCTTAAGAAGCCGGGAATGAAAAGAAAACGGAGCCCATCCACGATGTCTCGGATCCTGCCCGGGGTCCGCTACCTATTCGTCAGCAGCCTCGTCAAACTCCACGTAGTAGCCGTCGCGGGGATCCTCGTAAGCGTAGTCTGCGGAAACCACAGCCCCAAAGGGGTCAGTACATAAACGTACTGGCAAGCAAGACTCACAGTTCACCAAAGTGTAGCCCGTCAACACCAAGCACAGATGCCTTGGGTTCAACGGAAGAAAGGGATATAAAAGATGTTGCAACTGGCTGCACTAACCAACTACAGAACATACTACAACTTCCGGCTATCAGAACGGGGGTGAGATAGCGCATCGTAACCAACTACAACTAACCACCACACAAACCCATCCTGGATCTCGCCCCTTATCCAAAGAAGCAATCCGAGGATAACTCACACCGTTGGATTAATGATGGATCAAATTGTTGTGTCATAAGCCTATTACTAGTCAAGTTATCATTAGTTAGGTGTAAGTTGTTCTGAGTACTTGTTAGCCAGTACTTTCACCAAGTCAACCATAACCGCGGAAAACACGGCTTCTCGAGAAGATTTATCCCTGTAGGGGTGCACCAATTTGGCCGTACACGTAAGAATAACCCGCCAGATGGGAAGGCCTTTCCCATCAAGCGGGGCACTCAACACAACTCAACTCTTCTTCGCATCAAGCCCAAAGCACCACGTGCTGTGCGTGCGCGGCTAATCGAGCCCCACGAAGAAAAGGGGACCCTCATAGCACTGGAAGACCACGCCGCCCTAAATGGTGACTACAAAAGTTCCACCCTGGCCTCGGGTTCGTACCTGCATATGCGTGCATCAAATGGAAAGACCGAACTAAGTGTGGCGATTTGGACGAGATGTGAATCGAATCAAATTGAGGGGGGCGCCCATACACGCTTCCCACATGCGGATAGTGCGCTCATCATGGATCAGTAGACAAGACCCTTTTCCTAATTAGGGTCGACACTAGCAGGCCTCAAAACCACGCCGGGCCTCCTGCCGGTGCCTTATCAGCAAATTATTATTACCTCAAATTAACAGGTTGTTGTTTAACATCGAGCCCCAGAACATAATAGAAATATAATAACAGGAAGTAACGGGTAACAGATTCGAGCAAAAACAACCCTAAGCATGCTAGTAAGACACAGGCCCAAGCAACGGGGTTATAGGACTGGAAGTGAGGCAATATCAGGGTTCAGGGTATCATGTGATAGGTTCGTAACAGAAGCAACGATACATATGGCTAGCAGAAATAGACAACGGAAAGTATCGGTAACCAATGTTGAAAGGAACACAATGGTTCAGGTGAGTGATAACTTGCCTGCAAACTCAGCAGCCTGGTACTGAGCTAGATCCTCAGAAGGGGTGTCGTAAGTATCGTCTGTCTCAACGTCGTCGTCTATCCGAGAAGAAGCAAACAAACAATACAGGAAGATAAACAATCAATATCATGGCATAGTGGACAATCATGGGATGATGCATGTCAAGTTAATGGATGCATCAAAATAAACTAGTTGACATGGTAACACAATTTAAATGGACACATATGCAATTTTGAGTTGCATATGAAAAGCCCATGAATTTTGGTTGAAACAATTGTTTTCCAATTAACCAACAGGTGAAAGTGGATTAGTATGATGCATGGATGAGGAAAACAACAAAATAACAACAATAGGACCAATTGGAAATAAGGTTTACCAATTTTGGAATTTTAATTATTAAGTTAAGGAATTTTGGTTCCTTAAAGGTGACACACAAGCATTTATTGTTTTCAGCCATTTAAACTGTTCAAAATAAATAACAAATTTCATATTTGGAAAGTACACAAAATTTTAGTTGGATTACATGTTGCAATTATTGAAAAAGGAATTACAATAATTTAAATATGAATTAAACAAGATTAAACAAGTTTTTAATGAATTTAAACAAGTTTGAATATTATTTTCATTTTATTTGTTCAAAACATTAAATCAAGTTCACATTTGGAAAGGTTATGTTTTTCTGGTTTGAAAACATATTTTGCATGTTCAAAAATAATTTAATTTGGTTAAGTTATGAATTTAGCAAATTTAAATGATTTAAACAAGGTTTAAACTATTTAAGCAATTTTAATTATTCAAATCATGAAACAAAATTTATATTTGGAAATATGGTTCAAAATGGTATGGAAAACATATTTTATTTGCATTATTTGGATTAATTATGAATTAGTTATGCAATTTGTCAAATTACAATTGAATTGTTTGAATTCAAATTACGAATGCATTTGGAAAATTCAAAACAGAAAACAAATGTCATGAATAGATAGATAATTTAATTTGGATTAACACACATTTTTTACTTTTATTATTTGGAGTTATAATTTAAAAGTTATAAGCAATTTAATTTGGAGGACCAATCTGTAATTTAAAAGGGCTTAGATTTAAAACAGAAAGTGCTGAAATTCTTTTTATACAGCGTAGACATCTACCCTAGGCACTGCCAGTGGGCCTAGGGCCAACGTGTGCATGCGTGGCAACAGCAGTGGCTGACAGGGGGGCCACCCTGTCAGTGCTGCGCGAAAAAAAGGTTGGGGTTTTTCCCCGCGGGAGGGGGATTCGAACCCAGGATCCCTCGCTTGCGCGCACTGCCTGCTACCGCTGCGGTACGCGTTTCAGTTTTGTCAGTATAAGCAGCGCAAACAGGTTAAGGTTACACGCCGTGGTTAACTGAATTTTGCGCGCGCGCTCGACTGAACTCTGACAGAGGATACGACGCCGGCGGCGATCGCCGTTGCTGCTGTGCGCGCTGACGTGCTGGTGGGTGTTGCGGATGCGTGCACGGATGCGGGTGGTGATTGCGCCAAACAAAGAGGGAGGAGGTGGTGGGCACGGCGAGCTCACCGGCGATTGTAGTCGAGCAGAGGCCCGAGGAGTTTCCGGTGGCGGCAGGTCGAGGATGGCGGCGACGGTGTGGACTTCCTCAGCGGCTACGGTGGTGTCGAGGGGCTCGAGGGAGAAGCGGTGGACTCGTTCCCGTGGTTAGCGTGGGCGATGGAGGGCGGCTGCGGCGGCTGCCATGGCGGATTCAGACGGTGGCGCACTCCGGTGAGGGGTTGCAGTGAGGAGATCGGCCGCGAGAGAGAGGAAAATGGCGGCGGCCTCGAGGGGATAGGTGGCAGGTAGGTTAGGGCTACGGCGCGGGGTTCTAGGGCTGCTTTATAGGGGCTCGGGAGCGAGGATGGCCGTCTGCTCGCGGCGGCGGCGACGTGGCACCGCTCTGATCGCTGCCGTACGCAGGGAAAAAGGAGGGGAGCGCGGGCGAAACGGTACCAGGCCGTGGTGGGCTGGGCCGTGTGCTTCCCCTCCGCGCGCGCGTTTTTTCCTTTTTCTATTTTTTTTTGTGTTCTGTTTTTTTTTGCAACAAAAGAAAATGGAAGGATTAGATGGGTTTTAGGGGTAGGAAAAATTTGGAAAAAATGTGGTTGAGTTAGTTTTCTTACCAGCAACTAATTGTCAACTTTATTTTCCAAAATTTTCAAATTTAATTTGCTGTTTGTATTTAATTCAAATTTGGAAGAAATTGCTTATTAAGTGACTATTAATGAAAACGAACTTTTTAATAGGGTGAACCCTATGGTTTAATTAGAACAATTGATTAAAGTTTTTTTGGTGATTTTCATAATTTGAAATTGGGTGCTGTTGTAACATGTGATTTGAATTTGAATTTTTTAAATGCAAATTGGAATTAATTGATTGATTAAAAGCCACCATTTAAATAGTTAAACATTATGGAATAATTGGAAACAAATAAGGGCTTGATTTGAACTTATTATTTGAAAAAGATTGTAACAGAGCAAGTATGAAATAAATGTTTGAATATTGTTTGAATTAGAATGGTGAAAACAGAGTAAAACAGAAGCAAACAAATGGAAAACAAAGTAAAACAAATGCAAACAATTCAATGAATATGATGACATGATGCAAAACTTTAATTAAACAAGAATCAAACATTCTAAATGGAAGTTTTCATACTTGGGATGTTACACCTCTCCTCTCTCCACGCTCCTAGTTCTTACCAGTCCCTGCAACGAGTTGCATATGTGAATAACTGATCCGGTATCATATACCCAAGAACTGTTAGGTGAATCAGCAAGATAAATGTCTATAACATTGCATACAAGCGTACCTGAGTTGGAAGTCAAACCTCTACTCTTGGCTCTGTCATCCAAATACTTGGTGCAATTCCTCTTAAAGTGGCCATCCTGCTTGCAATAGAAGCAATTGGCTCCGGCTGTAGGAGATGGCTTAGTCCTTGAGGAAGCGCTCTGGACAGGGCCATGGGCGTTGCCTCCCGACTTATCCTTCTTCTTCTAGGTCTAAGAACTCTTCCTGAACTTAGCCTTATTCTGCACCATCAACACTTGACTGGCGCCTTTCTTGAGATCAGCCTCTGCCATTTTGAGCATCCCATGTAATTTAGTGAGCTTATTATCCATACCATGCATGTGGTAGTTCGAAATGAACGCACTAGGAAGAGAGTTCAGAATTATATCAGTAGCGAACTCTTCGTTAATTGGGAAGCCTAGCCTATCCAGAGAGTGCACGTAACCAGTTATCTTGATTACATGCGGACTCAGTGGATCGTCGTCTTTGAGCTTACAGCCCAGCAAAGCTTGAGAGACTTGACACATCTCAGTCTTTGCCTGAGCCTGGAACATACTTTTGAGTCTTTCGATCATATCGTAGGCCTCAACATTCTCGAACTGCTGCTGTAAGTCCGGTTCCATGTGTGAAAGCATAAGACAACTAATTTCCGTAGACTCATCTCTAGTCTTACGGGTAGGCATTCATGACAGCGACTGTCGCATCATCATCAGGCTCATCTGTAAGTGGAGTGTCTAGAACATGGTCTTTGTTGTCATGCTTGAGGACTATCCTCATATTACGGTACCAATTGGTGAAATTAGTTCCATTAAGTTTATGTTTCTCTAGGATTGACCTCAACGCAAAAGTGGATAACTGAGGAAGGTTGCTAGGTGCCATTGATCTACAACAGAAAATATGGAAAACACTTAAGACATGTATTCATAAAAGAGCAGGCATATTAAACGCTTTAATACTTATGCTCCCACTAGAACCAACACCCCTCCGATGGTTGCTAAGTGATTCAAGATCCTAAAATAACCAAGTTGACTAGTGAGGTTTAGCATCACCGCTAGCCGTCAAGTGATCTATGTAGGCAACACCTTGCCAATCGTATCCAATAATACTCCTGTTAGTCGGGTGGCATCACATGCCCCGGCTCCTAAGCTACCTCGCCCCGATCCCCACAACCGTTGTGACGGACTCGTCTAGCTTACCAAGTGCTTCCGTTGTAAGAGTCCGACTCAAACCCACCTAATCGGAAAGAATTGGTAGCACCTCAATTTTATGAGCCCACTACGAAGAATGTCCGACTTGTGATTGTGCAGCACTGGCGGGGCGACCGACTAGATCTTCTTTGAGGGATTAAAATCTACTAACTATCTAAATAGAGGTAAAAAGAGACATAACATTAACACAAATAAAGCAATTATAATGTGAAATGGTATGGCTCTCTTCATGGTGATATTCATCTCCACAAAGCTTGTAAGTCGATTCGTGCCAACTCTTGTCATGTGCCATCTTACTCTATGTAGCCGACTTGTACATCGACTTGCGTGTCATCCGGGTTCTCCAAAAAGCTACACTAGCTAGTAAATGAAAAATTACATAGAGAATCCGACACGCAGACCATTATACAATAAAATGACAGCACATAGGCTCCAGCAGGCTGACAAAAACATGATACGCAGATCACGTATGGATTATACACATCACATGCACATAAGCCATACCATTCACAACATCCTGCAAAAAAAAGTTATGCGTAGAAACGATATCTACCAGCATTGTGAAACTCGTAACGATATCTAACACTACGACAGGGAGAAACCGGCGGTCCTGAGGATTTTAGAAAATGCAGATCTCATCTGCATTCTGAACATGGATTTCTTCATCGGATAAAACTTTTTTACCAAACTTTTTTATTTTCGATCACCGCAACTGGATTTATGTCTCACGGTATACCCCGATGGCGGAAACCGACGGGTAGGGGTAAGTTGTTCCACGACCTTAGCAGTATGATCACGGAAACCAGATCATCCATTAACCCCCGAGTATGATTGATCCAATCAACCTTGTACAAAACTGATCTATCTCATAGAACGACCACCAAATCAGCAATTAGATCCAATCTAACACTAACTACATATCACATATATGCAGATAACGGGCCTAAAACCAGAAGCTACCGCTCTGATACCACTGTTGGAACGCGTAGAGACAAACAAAACTTTTCTACGCGGTACTTCCAAGATTTAGCCGAGGTAGAAGGTCACGAGGATTAGCACTAGATGTGCAGGTGCGGAATATCAATGAAACACATCGATGCAGTGTTGTCCCACGATCCGATCCAGCCGATCCAATCTCTCGATCGTCGAAGTATTGAACGTACAGCACATCTGCTGGTATCCACACGTACGAGGAGGAGCTCCGACGCATGGGGGTGGAAACTTGTGCACGTTGGGCAACCTACACCCCTCTTTATATAGAGAGTGGGAGTGAGCTTCACAACTTTTGTGGCCCATTACCTCCGTGAGTCAAACTCACTAATTTAGTCCATTTCTAGTTCGGGTCCAACCCGACCAATATACTTGCTCCCGCTCTTAAGTGTGCGACCCTGCAGGCGCATGACGACTTGGACACAATTAGAGTCTGACTCCCAATCGATCAACCGGTAGCGGCTCATAGCAGAACGTGCCGACTCCCAAGTGCCATAGAGTCATGACGACATACCTTCTAGTGTGACTTTCATCTGAGTCCCTTTTGCCTCACGATATACCTTGTCGAACTATAGACGAATTGTCTTCATGCCTTAAATAGCTCAATTCTCTTCTCGGTCCGTGATATATGATTCATCTGACTAACTCTTAGTCAATAGACTCAGTTAACACTTAACTGAGTCGCGCATGGCCATGCTTCCCGAATCACATCACTCGAGAGGGCCCAGAGAATATCTCTCCAGTCGGAGGGGCAAAATCCCATCTTGATTATCCACATCACGCAAGTTGCTTCTCATTCGACCCGAACTCTGCCTTTATAACTGTCTTGTCATGGAACAACGTTTGACAGATCCTAAGTCGGTGATTCACAACTCAGATTTTGCGTTAACCTCATGTCTAAGGATTACATTGATTGAGACATGCAAATGACGACTTACTCGTTGCATCTCAATATGGGTCAGTCCGACTTGCTAAACTCTTTAACCAAGTCTGTGAACATTGGAATGGCATCGCCATGCCCTTGACAAGTGGAACCGAGTCATTAGCCAATACTCACATTAGTCTAGGGTGTGTGTCCAGCACAAGCTTAATGACCAAGAACAATTTAGCATGAATAACATGAATACATGGTTCAACAATCGAATCACATATTCAATGACATATATCAGATGTTCATATCAAGGACGATTTAAGAACTTTATGAATACATTGATAATTACATCATACATGGTTGCCTCTAGGGCATATTCCCAATAGTGCATTTGGCAAATTGCAGTGTAGCTCTCTTATCTAGCGCAAGTAGGGGAGATAAGGAGCCTGGCCGTGCTTATTAATCCGTCCGTGTTTCAACTTACAAAATCCGTTAAGCCATTTGATCAACTTCCAAAGCCATGAATTGTGTTCTTCATTACCTGTGTGATCAACGACCGCGTGGGAACACAAGGGTTCTCGTTTCAAGAGAAACAGGTTTAAAACGAGTGTCGGGTTGTATCTCTGACCTGGACTAAAGGCCATCTAGTCCCGGTTCAAGACACCAGACGAGAATAAAGGGGTCACGCAAGGATGCAGTCTGCCCCACAGCCTCTAGTCCCGGTTCGTGTCTCGAGCCGGAACTAGAGGGTCCTTGCGACCCGGAATTAGTCTCATGCGGCCTCGAAGTCATGGAACCGGGACTAGTGCACCCCTTTTAGCCCAGTCTGAGAGCAATCCGGGACTAGAGGCTATTTAGGGTCTGGTCTAAATTATGTGTCAAAAAAAACAGTCTGGTCTAGAGATGTTTTCTACTAGTGAGTGGTTTTTACCCACGTTTAGGTTAGCCAGATGGCTCTCTACTTCCTACAAATCAACTATGACGGCGATATTCGGGCACATTTTACAATGACCTAGGTAGATTGAGTTTAGATCTAATCTGCCTAGAGTTTCTCACGTTCGGCTTTATATAGAGAGCCGGATCGGGTTTTACAGGTATATCATCCCGTACAAACAACAAAATCAACGGTCATCCGGATCCCAATACCCGGATGGACTTGTGGCCGTCATCCTTGATGCAGTCCTGCGCTTCGTCCCAATTGGGCCTCTGGTTTTGGGCTTGCCTTCATCGTCCGACCATCTGGGTGTCCGGAGATACCCCATTCTGGATATCCCCGACAGTTGTTTTAACTTTTTTAGCATTATTTTATTTTCAAAATATTTACGTGTATTTTTTGCACTATTATATTTTCTTTATACATGGGACGTAAAGTGTTGTTGCAATACTCATGAACTTGTTGCGATACCGAGAGTAAATAACTACGGTGGCATTTTTTATGTAAACATCAAGAAGACGAGGGACAACACGAACACCCCTTTGTTTAAGTGGGGCTGTTGCGGAGTGTGGTTGATTTCCGAAAAATCGGAGGGATGAAATATAAAAACACACTGCAGCAATTTTAAAACGTACAATGACGATCGGACAGTGCGGGAGAGGGAGCTAAACTGCCCCTTTCTAGGGGGGCTTACGGCTAGCATGCCCCATATAAAAATTACATCCTCTTAATTGCCCCTTTATGTTTGAACTACTGTGGCAACTTGATAGTACTCCTCAGTTTACTTAAATAAACATACATGGTGTTAATTAAGCGATGACTTGTTTTGACTAGAGTCCCTGGGGGCACATGTACAGTACATGAAGGAACACACATCCTAAACTATAGTGAAATACAAAAAATATGAAATAACATAACACACTGCATATGAAGGAGTGCTCCTTGTCATTGGCTTCTGCGATGGTCGCCTTGTCAACATGGCTATCTTGCTTGGGGATGCTGAGCCAGAATGCTCCCTCCTTTCTCTTGTACAAGATGTTCACTTCCCCTGCGGTTCATAGTAGGTACTAGACGCATTCAGTTCAGTTCAGTTAATTTTCATCGCAATGCTAGAATCATGTTCTTGATACGGAAAACTATCCTGTATAAAGAGGTTCAGAAAGTGGTTGATTACATTGGTGCAGTGTCGTGGTCTCCTGGATGCCATCTTTTCTCAGTTGCACCCTAGTTCTTCTTCATCATTGCCATGCCAAATGCAGTGAGAACATCCATGGAGTTAACGATCTTTAGCTCACCATTATCAAGCTTCACGCCCCAGAAGGCTGACATGGATGCCAAGTCACACAATATATAAAGCTTATCATATATCTTTTCACAAATAGTGAAAAATTGTCACTACAAACCTAAAGAGTAAAGAACAAAGACAGAAATTGGAAAGTAAAGACATGATACATTTTGTTATTGAAGGTAAATAAGTTGATTTACTGGTAGAATGACTAAGCCCTTGTTTTTCTGTTCCCTAGCTCAATACAAGTGGATTCAATGACTGAATGCCTATTTTACTAGGCCATGAGGTTTAGCGGTAACAAAATAAAAATGAAACCAATTTGGCAGGTGCCAGTGAGCCTATTAGCATCACTAAAACATCTAACAAAATATATCTCATAGCTGCAGAATTTAACAAGTATGGGTGATATTTTTAGCTTTTTTCATTTTCTAATGGAACACCATCTAAAAATATATTCAGACAGTAATAGAGAGTAGAAAACATACTTACAGAAATATTTATTTGTAGCACAGAACCTAGCGGTTTGAAGACGATGAGGCATTAATTGACAGATTTTGGAGTGACTTCCCGTTAATATGAATGTAGGGAACATGGGAAATGCTTAGCCAACCAGGTCCTCCAGGTTTAAAATTATCTTCCGTCTCAACCAAAACACCATGCATAATCAATTCTTGGAGGTTCTGTGGCAGAATTTGTTCCAATGACACTGGATTTGTCATATTAATATCAACTTTTTTTAAGGAGGTGAGTCTGCTTAGTGTATAAGGGAGTCGTTGAAGAAAATAGCAGAAAGTAAAATCGATTTTTTCAACCGATATAAGTTGTTCAAAACATTGCTCCTGCTCTGGGGTAAAATGAATGGCATCTAAATAAACAATGCGCAGAGCTCGCACCGAGGGGGGGAGAAAAGAATTTCCACTGAGCAAGCTGACATCTGTAACTATACTGCTGAGGTGAAATAAATCATGTTCATGTTGTCTAGATGATCTGTCTGAGAATTCAGTAAGAATGCCAGGACAACCAAGAACGTCTATTTCCCTGAGGTTGGGGAAACATTGCAACCCGTCAATCAAGCGTAGACCTCCACAATTTCTGAGATGCAGATACTCCAATGACATCAACTCACGCCCAGAGAATAGCAGTGGGTGATCGCAGTAGGATATGCTTAATTTTCTGAGACATGCTAAGATTTGTACATATTGCGGCAATACCTTGACAAAGTTCACACAAACCGAAATTTCAAGTTCTGACAGTGAAGACATGGATGATAGATTGGGCAAATTCTCCAGTAAAGGGCAATTGTGAATTTTTAACCTTGTGACATATGGAAGCAGAGGGCCATGATCCTCTTGTGCATGTGACCAGTTTATCCATGATGTCATCGAAGAAACTTTTAAGTCCTCCAAACTTGTGAGACAACCAAAAGATGTTCCATCAGCATGTTAAAACATGCTGACAAGTTTTCAAGTGTGAGATGCTTAAGTGAACTGAATGTTCCAATGGGTGGAAGTACATCCAGAAATCGGGAGTTTCCAACATGAAGGGACCGAAGTCTTGTGAAGATGTGACCTTGCAACATCCAGCTTGGTAAAATTGTGGCCCCATAACCTTCGATCGTGAGCTCCTGTAGATTCGAGTGTGGCTGCAATCCTTCAAGTACAGCTTTGGATACATGTCTCCCCTTCAACACCAAGGCTTCAAGGTGTTTCTTCCTAATCATATGGGCATTTTTTGCCTCTAGTGTGTTCTTAATGACATGGATATTTTTGATGCAAATTTTCCCAGATAGCTCTTGCATGTTCTTCAATTCATTTATCATGAATCCATTTCTCTTTCCAACACTGAAGTTCTCCAATTCTTGAAGTTGACTAAGTTGCCCAATACCAGGAATCAGAGAAAGAGCTGTAGCATCAACATACAAATGCCGCAAATAGGCAAGCCTATTAATACTTTGAGGAATGGAATTGCGGGCATATCCACGGAGGTATGAAGATTGAAGATAACAAGGGAAGCTGCGCATATTGTTGACTCTTGTAAAAGAAAGATCAAAGAACCTCAAGTTTTTCAATAATGGAATGTTGGGCAGCATACTAGTCACCACATCCAAATGAGATAAGTCTAACACTCGAATGCTTCTCGAGTTGGCTAGCATATTGTCCACGGCATTACAAATTTCATTACTGTCACAGTGACCAAATAGTAAGATCGTTCGCAGATTTTTATACTTGTTGAGTGCATACATGTCCAGCTGATTATTAACTTGCAGAGCCAACAAGTGACGAACAGTTGGTGATGCTCTTTGTGAGGTTTCCTTGTGGAAGAAGCATTCATATGAAGAAACAGCAATTGCCAGGGCCCTTACTAGATCATGCATAATGTACCTCTTGTTGTCAAATGTTCCTTGGAAAAATGATCTTTCCACAAGTTCATCAAATAATTTACTTCCAATTTCCTCTAATCTGGTGCCATCAAATTCGTTGGGTACGACGTAATTGTGAGAAATCCACATATTAACCAATCTATCCTTATCCAACAAGTAGTTCCGTGGAAAAATCGAACAGAAAGCGAAGCTCTGCCTTTGTCTGGGTCGTAGATCTTGATAACTAATTCCCATGTACGGAAGGATTTCACAAAGAACTTCACTCAGTTCCCACCAATCACTCTCCAGGATATTTCTCCACCGGTCTATATTTAATCTGGATCTCAACAGATTTCCCATTACTTTTGCTGCTAATGGCAGACCATCTAGCTTTTTTGCTATTTGTTCACCAATTTCCAGAAGGGTCTGGTTGTTCTCAGTGACAACATCTGTAGTGCCAAATGCATAATACTGGAAAGCTAACCAAAAACTCTCCCAGGGCAAAGGTGCTAGTGGAACTTGACATAGTGTCACTACTCTGTCTCCAACCCTTTTACTTTGTGTCGTGGCAAGAACTACACCTGACACTTCACAAGCCAAGGCAGTAAGCAAACTGTTCCACAGATCACACATCTCATCCCAAACACTATCTAGAACAAGGAGAAACCTTCCATCCTCTTGTATAACTCTTCGAATCTTGTTGACAATTGTTTCCAAACTATCTGCATAGTTAAAAGATGAATCATTTCCGTTAAAAGAGCGTGAAATCTCCTGGAGTATTCTTCTCATGCTATAATGTTTTGAAAAATACACCCATGCTCTATGCCTAAAGTGACCCTTCACATTTCCATGATTATATATGAATTGAGCAAGGGTTGTCTTTCCAACACCGCTCATGCCAACAATTGGGATAACATCAACAGTTGCAATGTGGTACCTTGCCCCAAGCTTTTCTCTTATACTGCTTGATTCTGTTTCAGAGCCAGATGAACCAATAAGAATTTTTAGTATCAACTCTAGAACTTCATCACGACCAAACACCTTGACATCGATTGGAACATGAGAACTAGTCTCTGCCCCAGTTCCTACCTCATTTATTGATGTTGAATTACTCTGCTTCATGAGCTCTAGAAATGTGTTTGACGTTGCACAAAGATGGTCCAGCTTCTGCACAACAGATTCAAGCATTCTCATGCCTTCATCAGGAACAATCAAACTTTTTAGGGTCTTCACTGATGATGATATGAGCTCGCTCATCTTGCGCTTTCCAGCGACTATCTCATTACAATCAAAATTGTCAAGCACATCCTCAGCTTCATACGCAGCATCATGGAGGTTTCTCAGTAACTTGGTAAGACTAGTGTTGATGATAAGCTGGTTGTCAGCCACTTCAGTCATGGCCTTCACCACGGTTAGGCTTGTTCGGAGTTTGTTCAGAAGGTCTTCAGTACCATTGGTCAGATTATAGTTGCTCTCAAGGATGGTTGCGGTCTTGTCAAAAACACGCTCAACAACTGCTGAAGAGAAACCACTGGCTGCAGACTTCATGATTGGGACAACCGCGGACATCATGATTGGGGCCCTGCAACGTTGATTGAATTTGTTAATCGATTATCTATGCACTTGTAGAAAGTCACCTCGTGTTAAGGCACGGATGAGGAGATCAATTGTTGAGTTTTAACTTCGCAAGCAGGTCTCTGACTGTAAAGATCGCTAAATAAGGAAAAAAAATAACTTTTAAAGCATTTTGCAACCTGATGATGATTTGGCATTAACTATGCAGCCATCATACGCAGTTAAAGAGATATGGATTTTTAGTCCTAGAGAGGGATAGTGATTAATATATTTCAGTAAGTCAAGAATTGAGTTGGTCACCTGTTAAAAAAATTATTCATTGATCAAGTACTTGATGAACATTATCACCCAACAAAGGCACAATATTATTGGTACCTATGTACTGCCGTTCATTCGGTAACAAACTACACAAGACGGAGAAGGGGAGAAAGTTATTTTTCCAATGTACACGAATCAGAAATTTAGATGCAGTGTCTTCCCTAGAAATGCATAATTGAATGTGACAGCTTCAGACACTGGATACAGATTGCTCTATAATTCACTCATGTTAGAGAAAACCGGAGTTGGATAGTCTTTTGGTTTCCTTTTCCTCCAAACTTTGTTTGTATATATTTTTTTTACAACTAATGAAAATACACCGTAGAATAATTGTTCTACAGTTCTTGCCTCAAAAAAAAAAGACAGGTTCAAGCATCTAACCAATCTTCAGGAAAAGTGAATGTGAGCTGCTTCACACGGTTTGAGAAATAATATTCAAATCTGCCAAGAAAAGAAAACAGAAGCAAACTTTGATTTGGACCAAAAATTGAAGCACAAAACGAGGTACAATTACACGGAGAAATAAACATTGGAAACGAGAAAATAAGGTGGAAATATATCTGGCACTGAACTTCAAATCTTTGTATGGGAGTAACTAAGGTAGTAACATCACACATTTCAATGCAATTTTGCTTACGTGGCATATATTTAATGAAGAGAGAAGTGTTTGTGGTAACTAGCTATGTTACTAGTAACATCACACATACCAAGGCAAAATGTGTCTATAGCCATAATAAATGAAGTCATGCATGACACCACAAATATGTTACTACCCACTGTGGAGGTAGTAACTTGGACTAGTAACATCACGATGTTACCCCTCTTAGTTACTCCCCATTGTGACCAGCCTAATGCATAGTATCTTATAGTAGTATCATAATCTCATTGTATTTATTATTTTGTAGAATCTCAATGCAAATATGTGTACAACATTTACATGCAATTAAATTTTCTAGTTTTACGTGTCATGATACGGTATCTACCTATGTTACTCTAACCATCTCTCTCCTCTTTAATTACCTGCCACATCATATTTTGTGTGGGTCCAAGTTGCATGATACCACCACTATGGCTAGTCTAATGCCGAATAGCTTATCTGTTGAGGTGAAATTTTACATAAATAACCTTTTAGTGCAGTAAATTCACACTCTAACTTCCTGAACCGAAAAATTCAAAAAATAACCCTTATACTTAACGCCCGCCTATAAGACATTATACCTTGTAGCTAAACGCCTTACTTTGACGTGGCAGACACTATAACGCCCAGCCTTAATGCCCTGGACGGCAGCGTTATATGACAGGATAAGTGAAACGTACCGTCCTCCGGCGCCCCTCCAACTTTCAAACTATTTCCTCTCCTCCCTCTTCTCTCCTCTCTATTCTCTCTCCAATCCACCCTCAAATCAAGCAGATCGGAGGAGTTTGGCTAACGATTTGGTTCCCCTTGGAGTTCTAAAGATATGCTCCCTTTTTTCCTTCTTTTTTGTGGTTCAAATCATGGATTTTGGTGTTTCTAGAAATTCCGCTCCCTTTTTCATCCTAGTTCATCTTTCCTATCCCTAATTCATCCTCTTCTCGTATGTATTTCAAGCCCTAGTTCATCACACCCTAGTTTATCACCCACCCTAGTTCATGTTGGTCCAATCCTAGGTCATCATGAAATACTAGTTGAATGTTGGTTAAACTTTGGTCAATTAAATATTATTGTTAATGATACATTTTGGTTACTAGATATTGGAGTGTAAACTCTAATAAGGAGACTGTTATGATTGAGCATGTAATTTCTGCAACATAAACTCTAGTATAAAGACTCAGTTCGAATGATAAGTATAATCTGTTAATTATTCTGTGACCAAGAGCAAAGTTTGCCATCACCAATTATGATTTTCTCTTTGCACCTTTATTGTGACTCCCTCTACTCGTTTCAAGTTAAATTATATGAGAGAAAATTGATGTCTAGAATGACTTGTGTGTTGATAAACGTGATGCGTTTTGTCTGTATTTTATTTATCGACACTTCACTCCATAAACATGTGGTCTTGTTTACTGAGTTCAGTTTCGCTTGGGGACAAAGAGGTCTAAGCTTGGGGGTTGATACGGCCATTTTGCATCACTATTTTCTATCATAATTTACTGCTATTCGTTGATATATTTCATATTTATAGATGATACTTATGATTCAAGATACCATATTTCTAAAGATCAGCGATTCACATAAAACATCGGGAAGTTCCAATTTTGCTAGATGCCGGAGCCAGCCAAAAGGGGAGGCAGAGGTGGGCCACCAGGGGCCCACACCATGCCATGGCGCGGGCTACCCCCTAGTCGTGCCGCCATGTGGTGTGGTGGCCCTAGCTCACCACTATCTGTGCCCCTTCGCGTACTTCATCCCCCCAAAACTCGAAGACTCTAAGATCCATCAAGGAAATATTCCGCCGCCTCCACGAGGCGGAAAAACATAGAGAAAAGCTCTCCGGCAGGGAGAAATCTGCCGAAGAAATTCCTTCCCGGAGGGGGGAAATCACCGCCATCGTCTCCGTCATCGAGATGGACTTCATTGGGATCATCATCATCATGATCTTCTCCACCACCGTCATCATCATCTCCATCGCTCCACTCCGTTCCGCTGTAACATCTAGGGTTGAATCTTGTCTATTTCATAGGGGAAACTTTCTCGGTGTTAATTACTCCTTGTGGTTGATGCTATTGAGTGAAACCGTTGAATTAAGGTTTATGTCCAGATTGTTATTCATCATTATATCACCTCTGATAATGTTACATATGATGTCTTGTGAGTAGTTCGTTTCGTTCTTGAGGACATGGGAGAAGTCAAGATGTTAGTAGTGGAATTATGTTGAGTAATATTTAATGATTTGATATTTAAGTTGTGGTGTTATTCTTCTAGTGGTGTCATCTGAACGTCGATGATGACCCACAAATATAGGGGGTGTATCGTAGTACTTTTGATAAATAAGAGTGTCGAACCCAACAAGAAACAGAAGGTCTTGACAAGCAGGTTTGATAGAGATTTCACCGTAAACACTAGCAAACGGGTTTTTGGAGGTTTTTGATATAGCAGATAAATAAAGTGCGAGTAAATAAATAACAGTAAATAATATTACCGCGAGTGGCCCAATCCTTTTGAGTGTAAAGGACAAGCCGGTTGTTCTACTTATGATTACCAAACATTCTCGAGGACACATGGGAATTTCGTCAAGTGCTTTTGCTTCATATAGTTGATTAATATTTATTTATTCGTTAAGTGTTGTGTGGGTGAACCTATGTGATACGTCATAAACGTATTCTTAATTTCCGATGTTCCATGTTGGTTTCATCTTGTTTCCCACATGTTTTCTATACACTTTATGTCATTTTTATCGATTTTCAGAACTAACCTATTGACAAGATGCCACAGAGTCAGTTCCCTGTTTTTTGCTTTTTTTTAGTTTCAGAAAAGTTGTTCTTGAAATATTCTCGGAATTGGAAAATTCGAAGCCCAGAAGTCTTAGAATTCCCGAAGGTTCCACAGAGTCCCAAATAGACCCGGAGGTGGGGCCATAGGGGCCCACACCATAGGGCGGCACGCCCCCTGGCCACGCCATGGGTGGTGTGGGGGCCCAGGCCTCCACCGCCTTTTCCTTTTCGCCTATTTAATCCCCCCGACACGTAAACCCTAAAGATATACCACTTCATCCCGAAAAACACCCGAGGCCGCCGTCATCGTCATCCCGAGATCGGGAGGGTTCTGGAGCTCTCCCCGGCACCCTTCCGGGAGGGGAATTCATCACCGGAGGGGTCTACACCGCCATGCCCTCCTCCGAAGTGATGCGTGAGTAGTTCATCCCTGGACTACGGGTCCATAGCAGTAGCTAGATGGTTTTTCTCTCCACTTTGTACCTCGTGTTTAGATCTTATGAGCTGCCTAACATGATCAAGACCATCTTTATGTAATTCTACATGTTGTGTTTGCTGGGATCTGATGAATGTTGAATGCTATGTATTCTGATTATCAATATATCATGTTATCTTAATGCATATGTTATTTATGATCTTGCATGCTCTCCGTTATTAGTAGATGCTCTGGCCAAGTAGATGCTAGTAACTCCAAGAGGGAGTATTCATGCCTCCTTTACATCTGTGCTCGAGTGACAGAAACGTGATGGATGGAGGATGTGTTGTTGCCATTAGGGAGAAAACAACAATTCTTTGTCTAAGGATGATTTTATTTTTTACAGTACACACTTTGCCTAATGCAAGTATCTGTTGCTTGCAACTTAATACTCAACGTTTGTTCGGATGATATTCGGAGGGTGGATTATTAGTCATAGATGCAGTTAGATGAAGGTCTATGTATTTTGTTGTAATGCCCGCATGAATCACATAGTAATATTTATGTCTTGCATATGCACTACGGTGCAGACTTCATTTATGTCAATTGCCCAGCTGTAATTTGTTCACCACGCATGTTATTTATCTTTCACGGAGAGACACCACTAGTGGACTGTGGACCCCGGTCCATTTCCTCATACTGATAAAACACCTACTGGTTTCATACTGCTGTCATACTGCTTTCATACTGCTCCTACTATTTTCCACACCATACATTTAACCTCTTTGTGTTCAAAAAACCCGGTGAGATTGACAACCTCACTACTACGTTGGGACAAAGTGATTTGATTGTGTTGTGTAGGTTCCACGTTGTTGTTGAACCGGTAGTGCGCCCTTCTACCTCAGCTGCATCAACCTTCAGATATTGCGTGTCCTCCTACTGGTCGATTCAACCTTGGTTTCTTTTCTGAGGGAAAACTTGCTCCTACACTCTTCACAACCTTTCTCTTGGGGTTTACCAACGTCAGCTTCCCACAAACTTTGGCTCCATCACTATGCTAATGCACCGCCCAAATAGGACTAATACATACTTGTGATTATACCCCTCGCAAGATTCCGTAAATACAAGAAAGTAATTAAGATAAACCTAACCACAACCTTAAAACTTTGGGACCGAACACTCCCTTGTGCCTTGGTTCCCTAATGGGGGTTTAGGTTTCTGTCACTCCGACAACCACACAATTAGTATCCAAATACACAATGCATCCTCCTAGGCCCATAAAGGTGAAGTAACATGTAGTCGATGTTCACATGACACCGCCAGAAGAATAGCACCACAACTTAAATACCGAACCGAGAGATATTACTTCAACATAACTTCACTACTAACATCATGTCTTCTCCCATGTCCTCAAGAAATAAACGAACTACTCACAAGACATCATATGGATCATAATCAGAGGTGATATAATGGATAATAACAATCTGGTCATAAAGTGTAAACACCGATAAATCTCACAAGCATCAACCTACTAACAAGTAATCTACACATGGAGAGAGATCTAATGAAGAACAATGATAAAGACCCCTAATTGTTACAGTGGGATGAAGGTGGACGGTGGAGCTGATGGTTCTGGTGATGAGGATGATGATCCCGATGAAGCCCGGAGTGATGACAGTGACGCTGGTGATGATTTCCCCTCTCCGGGGAGGAATTTCCCTGGAAGATTTCTCCCTTCCGGAGAGCTTTTCTCTCTCTGGTGTTTTCCGCCCCGAGGCGGCAGCGGAATAATTCTTCGACGACCTCCCTATGCTTAGGGTTCCCTAGGGGTCAAGTATGTGAAAGGGGGTACCCAGAAGTGGGCTAGGTGGGCCAGACCACCCCCAGGCGCGACCAGGGGGTGCACCGCCTGGTGGCGTGGGCCCTAGGTGGCCCCCCTCCGGGTGCCCTTCTGGCTCACTTCCTCCTCGGAACTTCTAATACTCCTCTGGTATTCCCCCTCTTCTTCTGATCTTCTGAAATAGGGTATCTCGACGGTGCTTTTTTCAATCAGATTTCTGGTTCCGGTGTTACTTCTCCCATAATTATTAAACATGCAAAATAAGATGAAATAACATAAGTAATGTATCATAACATGAAATATATCGATGAATAACAGAAAATAACGATATAAAATAGTGATGCAAAATGGACGTATCAACTCCCCCCCCCCCAAGCTTAGACCTCGCTTGTCCCCATGCGAAACTGAACTCAGTAAACAAGACCACAAGCCAACTAGACTTCACAAAAGTGGCTCCCATTGAAGGAGGCAACTGGTGTAGAAATTCATCCCTCTTTCTCTTTTGTTTACACAATTATGCTTTGACTAATAAATCAGGGGCAAAAATAGTGAAGACAGTTTGTTGTATTAATTTGGGGCTCGGCACCCTGCTGCCAGCTCTTCTAGCATTTGGATAAGCGGATGAAGCCACTAGTCCAGGTGTGTAAATTCCAATCAGCAAGTGAGATAAATATTCTCTAGTTGCGTCCTCATGAGATAAAACAGGAACACAAGTCAGGAATATTTTTGAAGGTTTTAAAGGTATCACACGAGCACTTAATTGGAGTGGGGGTTAAATGCCACATATAGGTAGGTATGGTGGACACAAAAGGCATGGTTTTCGGCTAAAGGTTTGGATGCACGAGAAGCATTCCCTCTTAGTACAGATTTTTGGCTAGCAAGGTTGGGTAGCAAGGATAAGAGTTGAGGGAAAACAAACAACCATATACGGAGTATATGTTAAAACCAATCATGCAATCTTCCTTGAGAAGTAAAAACAATGTTACTTGAGAATACTAAGCTTATGGGCTAACAAAAAAGAAAGATCATGGGACAATATACCTACATGAAACTCCCTCTTTTCTACTTAAGTCTCAAATTATTGTTGCTAATGACCAATGCTAAGTTTGCCAAAACCAACTAGATTAACTTGACGCTCCAATATTGATACCAATACTAAGAATAAGGTCAACCAAATAACAGAAATTTCAAGCTAAAATAAAGTGTAGAAGATGATAAAACTTCTTATTAATATTCCATTACGGCAACTCAAACTAAGGAATACAACGATAACCAACTAAAGAGTGATACTTCCATACTGCAAACCATACTATATGATATTTCCTCTACTCATGATATGACTCTACTAAAAGGTAAAAAGGTGAAAGATAGAGATGTGATACCGCGACACTCCCCCGAGCTTGGGACAAGCCAAGGGGATGCCAATACACATGACGACTCAATTTTTCGGTGGTGGTGGTGAGTCTTTTTCATCATCAGACTTCCAAGGTAGAGGTTCTCCATCAACAAGTGATGTTGTGTTCTCCGATATCCTGAAACTAGCAGCAAAGCTTATACGTCTAAACATGTTCTCATACTCATAGTTCTGGTTCTGCACATCGTAGAGTTGGGCTTGTAAGTTGTATGTGGTCTTGGAGAGTGAGAAAATCTCCTCCCAAAGCTCTGAAATATTCTTTGTGTGCTCAGCGATCAGTTCTATCTTTATCATGTGGATGATGTCAACTTCACGCTACGCCATCTTCTTGTACCTAAAGAATTCTTGCTCCAGCTTCTCCATCCTAGCTTCCAGACTGCCTTCTCCTTTAGGGCCCCGAACATCTTCTATCTGCACCACCCTATCGTTGAGCAGCAACTCCTGGGGATGCATCTTCAACTTGTTCATGTACGGGTTGACGACATTCGCAAAGAAACTGTCTTTGGGAGGTCCGGAAGAGGACATCGTAGCTCTAGATCCTGCGAGAAACAACTTGAAATAGAAACACGACGAGAAAACGATATACGGACCTCGGGGGATCCAGGGAATTATATAGAAAAAAATATGTTTAACGAAAGGAAAGTCCAGGTCTAAAACGAGTCTGAGAGGGGCTCTGGGGCGCCCACACCATAGCCAGGCGCAGCCAAGGGTGGGCTCGCGCCTAGGCATGGTATGGCGCCCTCGGGCACCGTCTCCAATTCCTCTTCGGCCAGATATTTTTTATATTTTCCAAAAACCAAAAAATTATAACTCAAAAGGTATTCCGCGAACTTTTTCTTAACGTAACTGTTACCTATTCAAAAACGGACTCTGCAGATTCTGGAATTTTCTCTGTAATGAATTTCTCCGGAGTCATTACTTGACTAACATCAACATCTTCATCATAAGAATCCCCAGAAATATAATGTTTGAGACTTTTCCCATTTACCACTTGTGTAGTTTTATCTTTTAGGGAAGCAATTTTGATTGCACCCGAACAATACACTTCTTCAATAATATAAGGTCCTTCCCATCTGGAGAGTAATTTTCCTGCAAAATTCTGAGACGAGACCGATACAATAGAACTTTCTCACCAACATGAAACTCTCTTTTAAGGATTCTTCTATCATACCATTGTTTAACTTTCTCTTTAAAGAGTTTAGCATTTGCATAAGCTTCACATCTCCATTCATCTAGATGATTCAAATCAAGCATTCTTTTCTTACCAGCAAGTTTAAAATCTTTATTAAGTTCTTTCACTGCCCAATAAGCTTTGTGTTCTAATTCTAAAGGCAAGTTACAATCTTTTCCATAAACCATATTATAAGGGGACATACCCATAGGATTTTTTATAAGCAGTTCTATCAGCCCATAAAGCATCATTCAACTTATCGGACCAATTCTTCCTAGATTTATTAGAAGTCTTTTGCAAGATAGATTTAATTTCTCTATTTGATAAATCTACTTGCCCACTGGTTTCAGGATGATAAGCTGAGGCAATTCTATGATTAACATCATATTTAGCAAGGGTTTTTCTAAAACCACCATGAATAAATTGAGACCCTCCATCATTCATAAGATATCTAGGCACACCAAACCTATGGAAAATAACATCTTTAAGCATTTTTTAAGAGGTTTCACCATCAACAATTTTAGTAGGTATAGCTTCTACCCATTTAGTAACATAATCAACAGAACAACAAGAATATGTGTATAACCATTCAAAGGATGAAAAGAGCCCATAAAGTCAAACCCCTAACAATCAAAAGGTTCAATAGGAAGAGAGTAACTCATAGGCATTTCATTATGTCTAGAAATATTACCAACTCTTTTACATTCATCACAAGACAAAATAAATTTACGTGCATCTTTAAAGTGAGTAGGCCAATAAAAACCTGAGTGTAGAACCTTTTGTGCGGTTCTATCTCCAGCGTGGTGTCCTCCATAAGCACTATCGTGGCACTTTCTCAATATTTCTCGTTGTTCATGATCTGGAACACATCTTCTTATAATACCATCTACTCCCTCTTTATATAAGTGTGGGTCATCCCAAAAATAATGCCTCAAATCATAGAAGAATTTTCTTGTTTGTTGAGCTGTAAATGTTGGAGGCAAATACTTCGAAACAATAAAGTTAGCATAATAAGCATACCATGGACTATCCTGGCATTTTACTTTTATTGCAGCTAGTTGTTCATTTGGAAACCTATCATTAACATGAATAGGATCAAAAACAATGTTTTCCAATCTAGACAATTTATCAGCAACAGGATTTCACCCTTCCTATCCACAATATGCAAATCAAACTCTTGTAAACGCAACAGCCATCTAATAAGCCTAGGCTTAGCATATTTCTTTTCCATAAGATATCTAATCAACAATATAAGGTCTAAACTTATCGCATGCAAAAACTACAGCTACGAACTCTTTTTCAGTAGTAGCATAATTCTTTTGAGTAGCATCAAGAGTCTTACTAGCATAATGAATAACATTCAATTTCTTATCTACTCGATGTCCAAGAACAGAACCTACAACAAAATCACTAGCATCACACATAATTTCAAAAGGTAAATTACAATCAGGTGATTGAACAATAGGAGCAGTAGTTAAATGTTTCAAAAGCTTCCTTGCAAACATCATGAAAAACAAAAAGGTACATCTTTTTGAAGAAGATTTGTAAGAGGTTTTGATATTTTAGAGAAATGTATAATAAACCTCCTATAATAACCAGCATGACCAAGAACACTACGAATACCTTTAATATCCCTAGGACAGGGCAGTTTCTCTATTGCTTCCACTTTAGCTCTCTCAACTTCAATACCTCTTTCAGAAATTTTATGTCCAAGAACAATTCCTTCATTAACCATAAAGTGCCATTTCTCCCAATTAAGAACCAGATTAGTTTCCTCACATCTCTGCAAAACTTTATCAATGTTGTGCAAACAATTATCAAAAGAAGTTCCATAGACGGAGAAATTGTCCATATATACTTCCACAATCTCTTCACAAAAACCATGAAAAATAGCAGACATGCATCTTTGAAATGTAGCAGGAGCATTGCATAAACCAAAAGGCATACATCTATAAGCATAAGTTCCATAAGGACAAGTAAAGGTTGTTTTCTTTTGATCTTGCTTCCGAACAACAATTTGAGAAAACCCAGAATAACCATCAAGAAAGCAAAAATGAGTTTTCTTAGACAACCTATCTAGCATTTGATCAATAAAGGGTAAATGATATTGATCTTTATCGGTGACTTTATTAATCTTTCTAAAATAATTGCACATCCTATATCCAACCACTACTCTTTGTGGAATAAGCTCATTATTTTCATTAGGCACAACAGACATTCCACCTTTCTTAGGGACACAATGCACAGGGCTTACCCATCTACCATCAGCAATACGAAACTAATACCAGCATCAAGGAGTTTTAATACCTCGTTTCTTACCACTTCCTTCATCTTAGGAATTAAACGTCGTTGATTTTCAACAACTGGCTTTGCGTCAGGTTGAATATTGATAGCATGCTGACATATAGTGGGAGAAATCCCCTTCAAATCATCAAGAGTATAACCAATAGCTCCACAATGTTTCTTCAAAATTCCCCACAATCTTTCCTCTTCTTCACCTGAAAGTTTAGCACTAATAATAACAGGATATATTTTCTTATCACCAATATAAGCATATTTAAGATCATCAGGCAAAGGTTTTAAATCAAAGACAGGATCCTCCTTGGGTGGCAATGTGGTACCCAAGTCTTCCACAGGTAAATTATGCTTCAGTATCACCGGTTGAGGAAGAAGAATATCGTCAATCCCATTTCTCTCTTCCGTAAAGACCTCACTTTCATAGTCCTCCATATATTGCTGCAAGGAATTATTAGGAGCAAGAGCAATAGAAGCAAGTTGTTCAACTTTAAAATTCTCATCAGGAATTTTAGATTCATAAGGTGCTCTAGCAAATTTGGAGAAACTGAACTCATAAGATTTTCCATCAAATTATCTTCTCTCTCTTACAATCTATAATAGAACCACAGGTGTTCAAGAAAGGTCTACCAAAAATAATAGGACAAGTTTTACTAGCAGCCTTACCAAGTACTAAAAAATCAGTGGGATATTTAGTTTTACCACATAAAACTTCCACATCTCTAACAATTTTCTATTAGCAAGCTAAATAACCACATCAATATCCTCAAGCTCACAAGAACCAATTTCATGCATAATTTCTTTATAAAGCTCATAAGGTATAACACTATAACTAACAATAATGTCACATAAACCATAATAGCAATGATCACCAATCTTAACAGAAAGCACAAGAACATTAGTTTTCTTAGGTCTGTGAGGATGGGAAACAATATTAGAAGCATCCTAGCAGAAGACGATGTGTTCATCCTCTACATTTCCACAAACAAGATCTTTTACTATTTCTACCGTAGGTTCAACAATTATTTGTTCATCAGGTTCAATAGATTTCTTGATGCTCTTACTAACCACACTAGCTACAATAGAGTGTTATTTCACTTTAGCGGGGAAAGGCATTTCTTCAATATAAGGCTCAGGAACAGTAGGATTAATAGCATGCACTTCTATATTACTAGCAGGAACAATATCTTTATAAGGTGCACGATATTTTTGATAATCTTTCTTAGGAATATCAAGATAGGAGGCAAAAACTTTAAGACAGTTTGCAAAAATTTGAGAATCAAGTCAACAAACAACACTATCATTATAGAAATCATCGGTTCATATAAAAGATTTAATGCATTCATAATCGTAATTTATACCTGACTTTCTACCGTTGTCATTCTCCCATCCTTCAGTGTTCTCTTGAATACGGTCAAGAAGATCCCATTTAGCTTCTTCCTTCATATGTGTGAATGATCCAGAACAAGAAGCATCCAATAAATCATTATCATGAAGAAAAATCCTTGCATAAAAATTATTGATAACAATATTACACGGGAGCTCATGGACGGGACATTTGAGCATTAATAACTTCATTCTCCCCCAAGCTTGGGCAATACTCTCTCCATATGAGGCTAGAAATTATATATTTGAGTCCGGTCTTTATGAATCACACTAGGAAGATAGAATTTAGAATAAAAGAGAGGAACAATTTCCTCCTATCCAATGGATTCACCATTCTTCAATAATTTGAACCATTCAGCAGCTCTTCCTTTCAGCGATAAAGAGAATAATTTCCTTTTAACTTGATCCAGTTGTAATACCTTCACATCTAAATAACTTGCATATTTCATGTATAAACAACAAATGATCACCGGGATGAACAGTTCCATCTCCATAATAGCAGTTATCCATAACACGTCCAAAAATTTTCATAGGTATTTTATAAGGATCCAATTCAGCAGATAACGGTTCACCTACTACCCTAGCAGTGATAGTAGTAGTACCTCTAAACAGAGAATCAAAAGTATTCTCTATAATAAAACAAAACAACAGAGAGAAATAAAAACATCATTCACAGTAAAAGTTTCTCTTACCAATTCCACTTACCAATAGCGCTTCACTCTCCAGCAACGGCGCCAGAAAATAGTCTTGATGACCCACATGTATAGGGGGTGTATCATAGTACTTTCGATAAATAAGAGTGTCGAACCCAACGAGGAGTAGAGGGTGTTGACAAGCAGGTTCGATAGAGATTTCACTGTAAACACTAGCAAACGGGTTTTTGGAGGTTTTTGATATAGGAGATAAATAAAGTGCGAGTAAATAAATAACAGTAAATAATATTTCAGCGAGTCGCCAAATACTTTTCAGTGCAAAGGACAAGACGGTTGTTCTACTTATGATTACCAAACGTTCTCGAGGACACATGGGAATTTCGTTAAGTGCTTTCGCTTCATATAGTTGATTAATATTTATTGGTTCGTTAAGTGTTGTGTGGGTGAACCTATGCTAATGCACCGCCCAACTATGACTAATACATACTTGTGATTATACCTCTCACAAGCATCCGCAATTATAAGAAAGTAATTAAGATAAATCTAACCACAGACTTAAAACTTCGGGACCCAACACTCCCTCGTGCATTGGATTCCTAACGGGGGTTTAGGTTTCTGTCACTCCGGCAATCCCACAATTAGTAGACAAATACACAATGCATCCTCCTAGTCGCATAAAGGTGAAGTATCATGTAGTCGACGTTCACATGGTACCACAACTTAAATTACGAACCGAGAGATATTACTTCAACATAACTTCACTACTAACATCATGACTTCTCCCATGTCTTCAAGAACTAAACGAACTACTCACGAGACATCATATAGATCATAATCAGAGGTGATATAATGGATAATAGCAATCTGGTCATAAAGTGTAAACACCGATAAATCTCACAAGCATCAACTACTAACAAGTAATCGACACCTGGAGAGAGATCTAATGAAGAACAATGATAAAGACCCCTAACTGTTACAGCGGGATGAAGGTGGACGGTGGCGGTGATGGTTCTGGTGATGAGGATGATGATAATAATGACCTCGATGAATCCCGGAGTGATGACGATAACGATGGTGACGATTTTCCCTCTCCGGGGAGGAATTTCTCTGGCAGATTTCTCCCTGCCGGAGAGCTTTTCTCTCTCTGGTGTTTTCCGCCCCGAGGGGCGGCGAAATAATTCTTCGACGATCTCCCTATGCTTAGGGTTCCCTGGGGGTCAAGTACACGAAAGGGTCCACCCAGGAGTGGGCCAGGGAGGCCAGACCACGCCCAGGCGCAGCCAGGGGGCGCCGCCTGGTGGTGTGGGCCCCAGGTTGCCCCCCTGCGGGTGCCCTTCTGACTCACTTCCTCCTCGAACTTCTAAGACTCCTCCGTTATTCCCCCTCTTCTGATCTTCTGAAATAGGGTATCTCGACGGTGCTTTTTCCATCAGAATTCTGGTTCCGGTGTTTCTTCTCCCATAATTATTAAACATGCAAAATAAGATGAAATAACATAAGTAATGTATCATAACATGAAATATATCGATGAATAACAGAAAATAACGGTATAAAATAGTGATGCAAAGTGGACGTATCAGTCGACTACAAGATACTTCACTTTTATGGGCCTAGGGGAATGCATTGTGTATTCGGCTGCTAATTGTGGGATTGCCAGAGTGACATAAACCTAAACCGCCTGTGAGGAAAGCGATGCATGAGGGAGTGTATGATCCCAGAGTTTAAGGTTGTGGATAGATTTATCTAAATTTCTTTTTGTAGTTGCGAATGCTTGCAAGGGGTATAATCACAAGTATGTATTAGTCCAAGTTAGGGCAGTGCATTAGCATCGGTCCACCCACACAACACTTATCAAAACAATAAAGATTAATTAGTTGTATGAAGTGAAAGCACTTGACGAAATTCCCATGTGTCCTCAAGAACGTGCGGTCACCATAAGTACACCAACCAGCTTGGCCTTTGCTCTAGAAAGGATTTGGCCACTTGCTGCAATTATTATTACTGTCTTTTATTTACTTGTACTTTATTTATCTGCTATATCAAAAACTCCTGAAAACCTGTCTGCTAGTATTTACAGTGAATCCTTTATCCAAACTGCTTGTCAGCACCTTCTGCACCTCGTTGGGATTGACACTCTTATTTATCGAAAGTACTACGATACAACTCCTATACTTGTGGGTCATCAAATTGTACAATAATTTAAACATTTCCGCTCGAACCCAATAGCTCGCCATATGATCAACTCATAGCATCAGCGGTGTTTCGAGGGAGCACTGTCTCTAAGCTGGGCCCTATGGGCTGCCTCCAAGAGCATATGTAGCAGAGCCCCTTAAAGTCCCAAAACTGAAAAATAACCGCCGCATACGGTTTTCCAATGAAAAAGCGGCCAGACCAGAGCCCATAAATGGTGGTGGCCCATAAACGAATTCTTGGGCGACCGAGAATTCCGCCCTCGAACCACTGAATGCACAGGTTTCGGCGACGAACTGAGGTTGCCCCCAATTGGGGAAGAGCGGTTGGCGGGAGGGACATTTCAGTACCGCGGGGTTCCCTCCCCCATTTGTTCTTTGTCCTACCCCGTGTTGCCGCCACACCGTCGCGCTCCCTTCGAAATCCCGCCATTGGGAAGACGTCCCCTAGCCGTCGCAGCCCCAGATCCGGTGGCGCCGCAGCCCCAGACCAGCGCCAGTTACCGCCGCCCCGGAATCCGTCGGTGAGTTTGTTTCCGCGCCGAGACCCATGGCCCTAGTCCGCCGCCTCTGTTTTCCGTTGATATATAGTTGACTAGGAGCTAGATTTCGTTTTCGTAGATGGAGTTGAGCCCCTGCGAGCAGTTTTTGTTGGAGGATTCTTTCTCCACGACGACTCTGATGTGGAGACGATGATGGCGACGCAGCGGCCATAGATGCTGGTGGTGGTCCTCACCGTGAAGGAGTTCCAGGAGACAAGGACAAAGAGGCGCACGGGATCCACCCACACCTAGCTTCGGAGAGATCTCATTGATCACATCTGAGTTCACATCGGGAGTAATTTTTTTTTCATTTGATCTCATTCTTGTGTGATATGAAACATTTATTTGATATTATATTTGCTGCAATAATTGAGCCATTCGAACTTATTCATGTATAATTTTAAATATTATTTGATGTAATAATCGAATGTTCTTCATGTTTATATTTGTGCTTCGTTATTTATGTTTGAAATGATGTATATGTGCCGAAAAGGTATTTATTGTTTTACGGATTGAAAACGGGTGGGCCGTAGCAATCTCGTAAACCCGACCTGTTTTAACCCGTAAAACTAGATTTCCGCGACCCATATCCCACGGAACTGCTCGAGATTATCTAATCCGAGTGAATACCTTAACAGTGTGTAGTAACAAAGGTTGCATATATTTCCGGAGGCGCATAATAATAAAATAAAATAAAATACAATGTTGCTTTTGTCAATTCAATATGGTCCGGATTTCGGTGAGAAGTAGTGACACATTCCTAATTTACTACTCCCTCCATTCCAAATTAATTGTCTCAAAGTTGGACAAAAATGGACGTATTATTAATTTGTCACTGATGGAGTACAAAATGAAATAGAATTGTTTTTGTTATCTACCACTTGCTTCCTCTGGACCACGTTCTGACGAGTGAACTCCCAGAATTGTTTAATCCATGTAGGCGGCCTCGACGCTAACGTTTCTTTTGGCTAAATGCAACAGGATGCAGTGTACGTGGAGACCGCCCCTAATTAAGAGGAGTGAGCGTGTTCAAAGGCAGCAAAGATCACATAATCCCTCAGTCGTCAAACTTTTTAAAATATGACAAACTATATATGACATCAGGATAAGCGTCCACTTAATTTTCCCCCACACCCGACCCCGCTCATCCCGCGTCGCCCCCGCTCGGGCGCCACTGGAGGCCTTAAGCCCGGTGGCCTCGGCCCTCCCCGACCCCTCTCTCTCCTCTCGCCTCCGTCGGAGGACGCAGCCGGGCAAAGCTTGCGCCGCCGACGATGGAGGCGGGGTTTCTTCTACCTGTGGTGCGCCCCCTCGTCGCGGGGGGCCGTCGTCCAGAGTGGCAGCGGCGGTTCCCGGCAGCGCGGCCGCGTGTGGTGGCAGCACGGGATGCGTGATGGGGTTGCGGCGCGTGGAGGGCGTACCGGAGCCGTGGCCAGGCATGGCGGCCGGGCCCGGTCTGGGCCTATGCGGGCCTGTGCCGGCCGCAGTTTTTGGGTCGATATGATGCCGCGTGGAACCCCTTCTCCGGCGTGCTGGGTGGATGCGGCGACCATCGGCTGATGGTGGACAGCGCCCTACTTCTTCGACGGTGAGGCCGGTGCGACGTCTCGCTCTCTCGTGGTGGTTCCAACTTTGCAAGCGCATCCTCGTTCATCGTCCTCTGTCGGCCTACTCCGGCAACATCGGGGACTAGGGTGAAGACCCGGCTCGGCATATGTCGATGCGGACCACGGTGACGCCCGCGGACGCCACTTCCTTCCTGAAGGTGTGGTCTTGGTTCGAACCGTCGCTCCCTCTCCTCTCATGCCGGGGGAAACCCTTGGTTAGGTTCGCCGGACCAGGCGGCAGCGGCGGCTTTACGGCATCGTTATCTTCTTGAAGATGCCGCCTTGGCAATCAGGGGAGAGGCCGATGTGGCATTGGGTGATTTTGGGACCTTTGTGATGCGCTATTGGTGTTCGATACCACCTAGGCGTGGGTTTTCGGGGCGCTATGTACGGCGTGGCGGACGCAGCCTAGTCGGTGCCTTCCCTGAGTCCGCCGGATCCCGCCTTCTACTCGCCGACTCTTAGGCGCAAGAGAGAAGGTTGCGTTGGTTTGGGCTGTCTCGGAGTCGTCTTCCTGCTTCAATGGTGTCCCGCTTGGTTTGTGACGCGGTCTTGTAGCTCTGTGTGCTATCTCCTCACTATTTTTTGTTGGAGGTTGGACAAGGTAAGTAGTCGTCGCCGGGTCGTTGGTACGAGGGTGTGTTGTAAACCGTATGGCGGGTGTGTTGCGTGGAGTTGTAGCCTTCATTGGCGATGTATCAGGCTGTCTGGGTCTCTCTTCTATGAAATATAATACGTCTATCAGGGCGTATTCTTTAAAAATATGACATCGGAATAGTATATTTTAAAACTTCAAGACAAGACAAACCTATTGATACTAATCTGGTGTCATAAATGTTAGTAATACTTTTTCCTAATAAAGTTAATCAAAGTTTAATAAATTTGATTGAAAAAAAACGTAAAGTATTCGTGAACTGAGAGAGTACTACGGACGCGCCTATATTTTTTTTAAGGCCGACTCATTTTGGATCTTGCGACGAAAAGTCAGTATCGAATATGACAAGAACTTTACAAGCTGACATGACCACACAACCATAATGCTCGGTGCTGCTTATCTACTTCGTCTCTAAGCATCAACGTCAACTATTCCACGCAGCTTGGCACCACTTCAAACTCGTGACGCAGCTCCGGTCACATTATGTAACAAAAAGTACAACACAACCTCACCAGCTATAGTTGTTCGATGGATGATTGTAACAGATGCATATTGTTAATATTAACCTTCCAAGCACATCTAATTGGATGATTGTAATAGATGCATACTGCCACTTGCATTTTGTTACTAGTGCATTGCTATGAATAAAAAAGTACAACATAGTTGGTCAATATAATGTTATGAACTATAGTTGTTTGATGGATGATTGTGACACATGCATATTGGTAACAACTAACCTTCCAAGCACATCAAATTCGATACGCACACTTGGACTGGACTCACCGACAAATGTTATGGAACACTATCAATCAATAAATCCAAGTTTGAGAAAATAGTGGTTGTATTGAGGTAGGAAACAATAGAAAAAAGGCATATCATCTTTGGTTTACATGCTATACCAAGAAAATATCACATCTCTACTTTCCAGTTTTTGCTTTGTTCCTTTATTCATTAGACTTGTCTAGTAAGAACTTTTTGCTGCTATTGAAAATTTCTAGTATTTTTTGACGTTTTAGCTGCTAGTGAGAATTTCTAGTGCTTTGTGACTTTTTCCTACTAGTGAGAATTGTTTGCTCCTAGAGTATTTTTGGAAGCAAATTAGCTTGGGCGTGGTGAGTTAAGGACTGTTAAATCCATGCATGCTCACTGAATTTGGCATGGTAATGTTGAAGAAGAACCAACTGAGAACACATTGAGTCAAGGAATGTGCACCAAGGCAATCAATATTTTTATGAATCTTTTGGTGCAAAGGGATCTCTTGTTGTATATGAAAAATAGATTGTTGTTAGAACTACTATTATGAGTATACACATTTTACTATTATGAGTTGATTCCATGCACGCTCTCACTAAACTTGGCATGGAAATGATGACGAAGAACTAATGAGCATGGCATCAAGGAACGTGCGCCAAGGCGATCAATCTTTTGTTGAACCTTTTGGTACTATCTGATCTCTTGTCGTGCATAGAAAATGAATTGTCATTATAACTATTTTTATGATTGCGCACATTTTTATTAGTACGAGGATAGTACCCATTTTTAATTAGTATGAGGATGATGATATGACCTTGTAATCTGCATGGTGTGTTCCCCTCTTCCCCTCCACTCATTCTTTTTTCTCCTTTTTCGATGTGTGCAGAGGATGGGTGTGAACTTTATTCCTGTATTGCCTTTATGCAAAATTATGAGTTAAATAAAATGTGCCCCTTGTCGATTTTTTTGGAATGTTGTTATATATTGCAATAGTTTAGGGTGTGTGTTTCTACTCTATATATGACTCTTGGGCGTCTAGTCAAAACAAGTCGGTACTTAATTCACATTATGGACGCTGATTCAACTTAACGGGCGACAATTGTCGACAACGTAATGCGAAAAAATTTAGAGGGTGGTATATTTTTCATTATCACAGCCCGGCCTCCAATTTGAAAAATAAAGTGTTCATTCCCATGGTTTCATACGTGCACAAGGGACCATCGATACTTTCACCTTGGCATCTTGTCTAATAAAACATCAATATTAAGACCCTTACAATGTTGCTACACATTCATGCTCTTTTACCTTGGGTGTTACTCTCATACACACACAAGCATATTCCGGTATCACCCTCACACTTGGGTGATACCCTCATTTTACCCCTCACACGTAGTACATAGTTGTGTATTCCATGGTGTAAACTGACGGTTTTCATTTCGGTCACGTTACAGTCTGACCTTATTTGAGCACACGTACACATATGCATGCGAGTCCAGTGAGTTTCAACAAACTAATCTTTAGGCCTGATATCGATTCCTTCGACCACCAGCCCCTTCTTCCACTGCAGATCTTCGAACTCTTGCATCGTAACACGAACGTCTGGTTCGCCGTTACCCGTGCCTGTATGGAAGTCGCCCATCTCTAGCTCCAGCCACCCGTCCAACCGTGGCCGCGGGTACCTGACCACGCCGCCTCCTTCCTGCTCGTGCTCATGAGGCATCGCCATAGTGTTTCCATCCTCACCACCGCATGAAGCATGGGTGCATAGATGCAGGGACGCTGTGTGGGTGCTCCCGACCAGTTGACCGCCTACCTTCACGAATGTTATCTGGCGTGGCGAGGCGAGGCCGGATGCGTTGTGGGTGAGCTTGAAGACGAGGTACCCCGCGTAGTGGGTGTTAGGGCAGAGCTGCCTGTTGTTGATGACACCGTAGATGCTCAGCCAGCACACCGATATAAGCTCAGCGACGATAGAGAACCTTACCAAACAAATTTGAAACACGTTTCATATTAGTTTCTGCTCATTTAGTACAAAGCTGCTAATATGTAATACTGACCCGCGGTCGTCCGATGTTAATATGTATACTCCTTCCGTTTCATATTAGTTGCCGCTCGTTTAGTACAAAGTTGTACTAAATCAGCCACAACTAATATGGAACGAAGGAAATACGATTGATATGTAATTCTGTATATATTGTCGGATGATCTAAATTTGTGTGCCACTCCACAAGAAATTGGTATTCACTAGATCCCACGTATCACTCACATCCATGTCTACTTAGGCCCGCTTCTCTTCCTCCTCCTCTACGGCCCATCCTCCTTATCGGACTGCTAAGAGCAAGTTCAATAGTAGAGCTAGCAGCCGGCTACAAGAAATTGTCATATCACATATAGCCAACTATACAGCCAACATGTACAATAGTGAGCTATAAAAATGTGTTACTTAATTGATACATGTTCCATCTTTCACTCTCACAGGGTGCGCTAGCTCTTGCATGAGAGCCCACTCCACTTCTCTCTCCGCCATGTCATGACAAAAATATTATTCTAATCTTTATAGCCCGCTTACATAAGTTTATTGTAATTGCTCTAAGACCAAGTACAATAAGCTTATGTCAGCGGTCTATAAGGATTAAAATAATATTTTTGTGATGACATTGAGGAGAAAGAAGAGGAGAGAGTGGGAGTGGGCTCTCATGCAAGAGCCAGTTATAGCGCGTGCTCCTAGGCACCTTGTGAGGGTGGCAGGTGGGCCATGTGTTAATAAAGTAACACAATTTTCTATCTAACTATCGTACTTGTTGGCTATATGGTTGACAATAGATGACGTGGCAAATTCTTATAACAAACTGTTGGCTATACTATTAAAGTTGCTCTAACAGTTTTGTTGCCGTGACCGTTCGGATGTTTTTTTTTTCGATGTTAAGGCGTATGGGTAAGGAGGATGTCTACCTTGAATCTGGGTCAGACCTCTCTATCCAGTAGATGTCTATTTTACCCCAAGCAATCTCCAACTGGCTCGCAGACAACATGTAGCACTTGGCGCCATTCGATCTCTGGAGCCCAAAACTCTGAAAATATTTTTACCGAATCGATCCATCTCAGTTCTCAGAACATCGGGAAATGAGTCACCAACAGGACTCACCATTTTGCCATCGTCAAGTAGGATGTGCTCCCCGTCGTCGCTGAGTTCAAGGAAGAGCTCCTTCTTGGACGGGATATCGACGAGGTGGACGGCCCTCTCGAGGATGGCCTCGCAGTCAGGCGGCAGGAACCGTTCCCACACGGCGTCGGAATCCGCCGCCGACCGGAAAGCGGCGGACACCGCGGCGGCCGGGCAGGCGTCGGCCGGTGAGGTCATGCCGATGGTCTTCGCCAAGCACTCCTCCGGGAGTAGTTGGATTATTTGCCCCCCTCGTCCTCCACTTCTTCTTTCCTCTGCGTCTTGCTCGTCCTCGCCTGCTCCTCCATGGTGGATGTACTACTGGGCCTGTCTGCAGCCAAGCTAGTGTGGCCTCGGCTCTTTGTACGTACTCCCTCCGATCCATATTAATAGGTACTGAAGTGGATGTATCTAGCAATAAAACATGTCTAAATACATCCACTTTAGCACCTATTAATATGGATCGGAGGGAGTATTAACTTTGATCCGTTCAGCCTATTTTGTGATCTTCGTCTCGGTGAGTGGACAACTAATATAGTAGAAATGAAGTGATAGTGGCAGTTCATAGCTATACCATTTCTTTCTACTAAAAAAAGCTATATCAGTTTCATATTATTTTTGAAGAATACAAGCACCAGCGTCAAATCCTTGTGTTTTCCATATTGTTTTATTCTCCCTCTGTCATGGGATAATCACGGCAGACGTTACCGGGGGTAACTTGTCTTGTGGCAAATCGATTCGAGTGTTTGGAAGAGGGTTTAGCTCAAAGGAAACCATGGTGATATGCGATCTGGTAGCCGGCAATCAAGTCGCCGAGTCTATGATCTAAATATATTAGCTCGATACTGGTGTTACAATGGATACTCGGAACCTCTCGATCTGGCGATCGTGTTCTTGCTCACGTAAAAACTTGCCTAACCCTAACCTAGGGACCGGCTTATATAACATCCGGACCCCCTGGCTTACTCTCCAAGGCGCACTTTGAATCCTACCCGGACACTGCTTACAAACCCTAAACTCCCTTACCGGAACCCACAATCCGGGTTACGGGGCCTTCGTTCCTGGTCCTTCTAGAAGCTTCTTTATCCTAAGCCGGGTCTTGCGCAGCGTCCTTTGGGCCGAGTTACTCCTTGGCGTTAGCCTACCGGGTTATCATCCCTCCATCAGTAGTCCCCAGAATAGCTTGGGCTTCATGGGATCCCCCTTGAAGCGCACGCTATTCCCTGCAAAAATAATAAACACACAAACTCATAGAGGCCGGGTTAGGTTGCTTTAATAAACAGCTAGGTCTAACTCCAATGGTGGTCCATATAATAACCCGGCTTTCTCTAAATCCATCTTTAACTTTCCGGGTCAATGTTCCAAGGAGAATGCAAAAGACCCGGCTCACTTTGCTCATTAATTGATCCGAATATCACGGAAGAGATTCCTTTCTTATCTTGTCCGGATATTGCTCTCGGGCACTTAACGCATATCCCCAAAATCTCGGACGGGTATCTCTTATCCCGAAAATTTTGGTTCCCTCCCGTTAGCCTAGGTCCCCCCACCCGTACCTATATATAGGTACCTAGGGGTTGACCTAACCCTAACGGTCCATTGCTCCCACTCTCTTCCTCCTCTCCAGCGCACCCCCGTTCGAGCACTCAGAGCACCACCACGGAGATCTCGCGCGCGTCACCGGAGCAAGGCCGCCGCCGTCCGCGCTCATCCACGGCTCACCCCGCGCCGCCGCCAAACTCCGCCGCCGCGTCTCCAAGCCGCCCGCCGGGAATCGCACCAGGGCACCGCGACTGCGCCGTTTGCCGCCGCCGCATCTTTCTCCAATCCACACCGGTAAGTTTCTTGCTCCCACTAATTTAGCTTTTGTCTACATTATTTGACCTAGATTGGATCTTGGTCCGCCGCGAGTCGTCCCTTGTCTCGCACCGGATTAGGTCGCATAGTTCCACGCTACCTCTTCCAATAGCTTGATAGATGGTCACACATCACTTCCCTATCACTGTTAATCATCAATTTCTCCGCAGAATCGTCCGCAAATTTTCCAATCTAGATTCATTTCGCCCAAATTTTCCGCGGCTGCCATTGATACCCGGAAAATCCACTTATTCCGGTTCTTTTACCTGCACTAGATACATGGGCAATCAACCTTCTTCCACAAATGCTTGCCAATACGTAAGTACCCCATAGTTTTTGTACTGATACTCGACACCCGGATAATTCGTAATTCTCATGCTGTTTATCGATACTCGGAGAATCCATGATTTCCGAGTCATATGCTTTGTGTCCTTTTGTCTTGTGCTTTTGCAGACTGAACCGACGGCGCCCAAGACCAAAGGGAAGCAGACGGCCAAGCCAAGGATGACCCAATCAATATCCGCCAACTGGGTGCGATCTTCTGTGACGAAGGCCAAGCTGGAGGAGCTGGCCGAGTTAGGTGTCCTTCCCCCTCATGAGGAAATCCACTGGAGGGTGCCGGGCGACGAGACCCGGCCCACGCCTAACCCGGACGAGGTAATTTGCTTCGTCCAACATGTGATCCGGGGGTTTCGCCCCCCGGGTCACTCTTTCTTTCGTGAAGTCCTCCGCCACTATGGCCTCCGGGTGTTCGACATAGGGCCTAACTCTATGTTGAACATAACCCATTTCATTGTCCTCTGCGAGTCTTATTTGTGCATTCCGCCAAATCTGGCTCTTTTCATTGAACTCTTCCAATGCAAACTGTGCCGCCAAAGCGGTGACGGGGCGCTCTTAGCTTGCGGCGGGGTCTCTATCCAGCGCCGCAAGAATTCACCTATGCCGACTCTTAATTTGAACTCCCACGTTAAGCATTGACAATTGTCCTTCTTCTACTGCCGAGACACCTCCCCACCCGGCGAGAGGAAACTGCCGGGTTACTCGGAGGGTCTCTTAGATCTCTCCGATACCTTCAACGCTTTTGCCCCTGAATCGGACAGGGAAACCATTCAACCCCTCTTAGCAAAGATAGCCGTCCTCTCTGCCCAAGGTCTCCTTGGGCTCAACCTAGTTAAAACATGGGTCAACTTCCGGATCCAACCCAACTCCACTCGCTCGAAACTGATGTGCGAGTACTCGGGGCACTCTACGGATTCTCTCCGATATTCTTCGAAGAATTACCCGGCGGGTGATACCAACAAGACCATCAAGAGCTTTTTGACGGAAAAGTTAGATGTCATCCGGAATATAGCCGGACTGGAGCCTTTCACTCGCGAGAATCCGGCTCCTGCGGTAAGATCCGGCACATATACCTTTATTTTCATGCTTTCACTTGATCCAATTATTAACCCCTACCTTCACACCTTTGTCTCAGGCTGATAATGTCTTTTGGAATGTTGAGACCTCCCCTTCCTCCGGAGACCCGGAAGAGGACGAGGAACCGGCTGACAATGATGAAGGTATTCATCCGGGTCTTCTATCAGCTTCACTTGCATCATTTTGCTCACACGTCTAACTTTTTCCGACTATACATACTCGGCTTACAGGATATGAGGACAAGGATGACAAGGACGAGGAGGACCCGGAGGCCACCGAGTCCGATAAAAGCGAATCCGAACAAGAAGTAACGGTCGGGAACAAGAGGAAGACCAGAGGGGTGGTATCCAAGGTTCCCTTCTCCGTTATGTCCTCCGAACCCTATTCCTTTGATAACATGCGTAAACTTAACCAACAAATGTCCAACTCATCACACTTGAAGGAATCTCTTCCGGCCAAGCGCAGGGTGACCCGGAGTTCCCCGGGTGACGATCCCCTCAACCCGGGCATCTCCACCTCACCAGTCCGCCGTGCCGGTACTCCTCCACCTCACCCTTCCAACTCTCCTCAACGTCACCCCTCCCCCAACCATCCACTGGCCGGGCAGTTCAGAGTTCCGCTATCGGTTCCCGTGACAGCTTCATCCGCTTCCAGCAGCGAGCTCCCACCAGATTACGCTGTGAACACCGGGTGAGTCTTTGCTATATGATATCCTTGTATTTTCATCCATTGTCGTTAACTATTTCTCTCTTTTTTCCTTAGCGCCCAAGTCACGCTTAGTGACCCGGAGAACATGGAGACAGATAACCGGGAGACGGAGGGGCCGACTGATGATATGGACGCCGCGACTGGCGATGATGTTAAAGATAACCAGGAACAAGGCCCCTTGGGTGACCCGGCTCGCCAGGAAGCCGGGTCTCCGAAGCCATCTGAAGAGGCTGAGGACAAGGAGGTTGAGATCCTGGAGACAAAGACGGGTTCTCCAAACCCGGACACCCACACAGTCCGGGTCTTGACCCCAAAGTCGGGGAAAGTTCACCCGCCAGGCGATCAAGCTCCCGGCTCTTCTGGTGTCAGGCCCGAAGACATGACGTTCTCCCAGATGCTTGATGCCCTGCACACCTTGAGGGCCGATGAAGAAAGTATCTTAGAAGCTTTGATAGCTAAACATGAGGTAAATCCGAATAATATTGCCTGTATCCTTATCTAGTCCCCAAGTTCCGAGTGCTTCCTTGTGTCTCCACTCAGGCGTTCGTGACCCAATCCAAGAAAAAATTGGCGAAGGCCACCAAGCTCGTGGAGAAAGAGGCGGCTCTGCGTGAGTCGGCTGAAGCTGAAGCTAGGAGGAGTGGAAAGATCACGAGGAAGTATAGGAGGAGGGCTCATGCAGCAGAAGATGAGCTGACAAAGCTTTCTGTTCAAATTGCCGATAGGTATCGTGCTTTGGCTGGTACGATTGCTAACTTGATAATTATGATCCGGATTCTCATTCTGATAAATAGTCGGATTTCCTTACTCGTTGTTTTTTGCTACTTTCTGCAGGTCCGGATGAAGTAATCCCGGACGAAGATGACATTGCCAAGTTGAAGACCATCAAGAGCACTATCCGGCAGCTGTGCGCCGGAACCAAATGGATCCTTCAGGAGCTGAGGTGGCCGGGTTCCGGGCACGGCAACCTGAAGATGCTGATGGACGCTTGCTCCATCGTCCCCGAGTGGATTAGGCACTGGAAACGATCGTCCTGCCGGGTTGGGGTAACCCGGGGTCTTGCGCTGGCTAAGGCGTATCTTCCCAAACTCGAGACAGCCAAGCTTATAGGCGGGTTTCCCGAGTTTAACCACGACGGGTCCAAGTTGTCCGTGAAGAATTTCAAGGCCATCCAGAAGGAAGTCCGTCACCCAGCCAGCATAATTGCCGATGGTTTGGACCTTAGTGTCATAATTCCAGCATATGATTCTGATGACAAGGCTATCAAGTCGGATCTTCCCAAGCCATACGACATGCTGGACCGATGGAAGGCGGAGGCTGCCCAGTTGAGAGAGGAGAACGCGAAGAAGAAGGCTGAGGCCGATTCTGCGCCTGCTACCTCCACGCCAATCGTCCCTCCTCCCGCACGGGCCGGCACTACTGCTGATCCGGGTGCTGCTGCTACCAAGAGTGCTGAAGAGCAAGTCAAGGGACAGGACCCGGCTGGCAAGGGCAAGGAGAAGATGGATGCCTCAGCCCAAGATGTCGAGTGATATGTTCTATCCACTGTCATCAGATACGTCATTCGGCCAATGGGCTTTTTAAACGATTATTTTTGATGGTGCGCCTGTGCACCTTTGATACTACTATTATGGTTTGTAATACATTTTGAAACTTAATAGCTTTCGTGGCCCTTTTGGCCTTTGGATGAATTTGATGTCTATCTGCTTTTGAGTTCGTTTATTCTTGATATTCCGACTTAGTTTATGGTTCCTTTTGTGAGACTCGGTTTCCGGATCTCGTGGGTTTTAACAGGTGGACTTTTCTCTAAGTCCCCAAGTCCCCAAGACTCGGATTTTTGGGTTTTTGAGCTTAATAGATAGATAATTTGTTTCTTTTTTCAAAATCCCCAGTCCCCAAGGCCCGAACTTCCGAGTCTAGGGTGTTAGGTCCTTCAAATAGAACAAATTGTCTTTGCCAAAGCCCAAAACCTAGAGCCGTTTCACATAGGTTTTGAAGTTATGCTTAATAAACAGTGAGTTTCCGGTTATTAACCCTGTACTCTGCATAACTTGTGGTTTGGATGACCCTTTTGGCTCTCTTGTACTGTAAGCCGGCTTTCGCGTGGATAATCATGTTGCTGCATCTATACGAAGACAGGGTCAGGCAAGTCCCATTGGGCATCATGACTGATTGTGATCATATGCGAGCAAATCACGCCACTTTAGTGCGAGTCACATCGAGCTTAAGTAAGAAAAGTCAAGAAAGTTTGGCTCCTTTGTCCGGTTATAAGCTTGCAGCCGTACTCGTTTGCGAGTAATCGGCCCTTATAACTCATAGGCATCATGGCCGGGTCTTTGAGTTTGTAACTGCGCTATTCAAGCAATCAGCCCCCAAGACCTAAATATACGCAAACTGCTAAAGAAGCTAATGTACTAAAAAACAATAAACAATACTTACCTGGAAGAAAGATAAAAAGTATAACAGAAATAAAAAGTGATGAAGACACATGAAAAGGAAATAATATATTGTTTAACCATCTCTTTATTGATATGAGAAAAGTTAGGTCAGCAGGCCGCCTCATTAAAAACCTTCAAGTCCCCTTAGGTACCCTGGACAGGAAAAGAGTGCGTCTGAAACCTGCTGCCTGTTACATCGTGCAATTCCACTTTGTGAATCTAGGCTATACTAAGTATAGTAGGGACGCAGCTGAGCCACGTTCCATGGTCTTTCTTTCTCTTGCATAGATGAAGTGGTATGAGCGGTGTCATTAACCGTAGCCGACTCTTCCCTTGCATCTATCAAGTAATATGATCCATTGTGCAGATTCCGGATTATGATGAACGGTCCTTCCCATGGTGGTGATAACTTGTGTTTTCCTTCCTTTGATTGCACCAGGCGCAGAACCAGATCTCCTTCCTGGAAGACCCGGGTTTTCACGCGCCGGCTACGATATCTCCGCAAATCCTGCTGATATATGGCTGATCTCTCCAAAGCTTGTTCCCTTTCTTCTTCTAGCATATCCACGGCGTCTTGCCGGGTCTTCTCGTTCTCCACCTCAGCATAAGCCGATACTCGAGGCGAATCATGCGTAATGTCACTCGGCAACACTGCTTCTGCGCCATAAACCATGAAGAACGGTGTCATCTGAGTAGATCTGTTAGGTGTGGTATTGATACCCCAAACTACTGAAGGTAACTCCTCTACCCATGCACCAGCGGCTCTGATACACGGGACTCGCAACCGTGGTTTTAATCCACGAAGCAATTCCTGATTCGCTATTTCCACTTGTCCATTAGCCTGTGGGTGGGCCACTGAGGCTATGTCCAAACGGATTCCATTGTTTCCACAACACTTCTCCATCTCGCCAAGGGACATGTTGGTTCCATTGTCGGTAATTATGCTGTGGGGATATCCGAACCGATAGATAATCCTTTTCAGGAACTTGACTGCTGTAATTGCTTCACAATTGGTAACTGGCATTACCTCAACCCACATCGTAAACTTATCAACCGCCACTAAGAGGTGTGTCTTTTTGCAAGGTGACATGTGGAAGGGGCCAACCATATCCATACCCCAAACAGCGAACGGCCAGGTTAATGGGATAGTCCGCAGTTCCATAGCCGGCACATGGGTTTGGCGAGCGTACCTTTGACATCCGTCACACCTTGCCACCAAGCGCTCCGCGTCTGCTAGGGCCGTGAGCCAGAAGAAACCATGTCGATAGGCTTTAGCCACAAGGGATCTTGTGGATGCATGATGCCCACAATCAACTTCATGGATCTCCTTGAGGATCTGTCGGCCTTCTTCTGGTGCTACACAGCGCAAAAAGACTCCTGCTGCACTTCTTTTGTACAACTACCCATTGATGATAGAATATCCTTTTGCTCGTCTCAGAATTTGTCTTGCTAATACCTCCTGCTGTGGTAACTCGCCCCGTGATAGGTAGACCAGGAACGGCTCTGTCCACTCGGGAATAGCACGTACTGTGACCACGAGCTCCAAATCCGGGTCTTGATTTGCCAGTTCTTCCTCAGACTCGGTTTTAACTGATGGTCGCCATAGCTCATCCAGGAAAACATTAGGTGGAACCGGCTCTCTGCGCGAGCCGAGTCTGGCGAGTGCGTCTGCTTCCTCGTTTTTTCTTCTGTCTATGTGCTCCACCTCATACCCGGAAAACATCCGGCAACCCTGTCCACCTCTCTGCGGTACGCTGCCATAGTTGCGTCTTTTCTATCCCAAGTGCCTGAGACCTGTTGTACCACAAGGTCCGAATCTCCAAAGCATCGTATCCTCTTAATGTTCATCTCCTTGGCTACCTTTAAGCCGTGCAATAGGGCCTCATACTCGGCCACGTTATTGGAACAATCAAAATGAATCAGCAACACGTAACTTAACTTGTCTCCTTTGGGTGATGTTAGCACCACTCCGGCCCCTGATCCCTCGTACTGCTTGGAACCATCGAAGTGCATTATCCAAGACTCAGAATTTGGAGCCATGGTGGGCATGCCTGTGTGAGTCCAATCGTTAATAAAATCGACTAGAGCTTGAGATTTGATTGCTGACCTGGGCTCGTAGTTGATGTGATAATCTCCCATCTCGATCGCCCACTTGGCTATTCTACCCGTAGCATCCGAGTTTCTGATGATATCCGACATTGGTATAGAACTAACCACTGTTATGGGGTGTTCCTGAAAATATGGCTTCAATTTCCGGCTGGCCATGAAGACCCCGAAAACCAGCTTTTGCCAATGTGGGTAGCGCTGTTTTGCCTCTGATAATACCTCGCTGACATGATAAACCGGCCTCTGGACCGGGTGATCTTTCCCATCCTCCTTACGCTCGACGACAACCACTGCGCTAACCGCCCGGGGCCCGGCTGCAACGTATAATAGCATGGGCTCTTTAGGACCCGGGGCTGCTAGGACTGGTGCCTCAGATAACTTCTTCTTTAGTGCTTCGAACGCCTCGTCCGCCTCTTGATCCCATACGAATTTATCCGATTTCTTCAAGAGCCGGTACAAGGGTATTGCCTTTTCTCCGAGTCTGGATATAAACCGGCTGAGCGCTGCTACGCACCCTGTGAGCTTCTGAACATGCTTCAAATTTTCCGGATTTTTCAGACTTTGGATAGCTTTGATTTTATCCGGATTTGCCTAAATTCCTCTCTCAGAAACGATAAAGCCAAGTAATTTCCCGGCTGGGACTCCAAAGACACACTTTGTTGGGTTAAGTTTCATCTGGTACCTTCTCAGATTCTTGAACGTTTCCTTTAGATCATCAATAAATGTCTCCGCTTTCCTAGTCTTGATCACCACATCATCCACGTATGCGTGAACGTTGCGTCCGATTTGGTCCTCAAAGCACTTCTGAATACACCGTTGATAGGTTGCGCCAGCATTCTTCAATCCAAATGTCATGGTCTTGTAACAGAAGGCCCCAAAAGGGGTTATGAACGATGTTTTCTCCCAATCTTCCTTCTTGAGCTTGATCTGATGATACCCGGAATATGCGTCCAGGAAACATAATAGGTCACTTCCAGCTACTGCGTCAATGATCTGATCTATCCTTGGTAGTGCAAATGGATCCTTTGGGCAATGCTTGTTGAGACTTATATAATCGATGCACATTCTCCACTCATTGGTCTTTTTCATCACGAGAACCGGGTTTGCCAACCAGTCCGGGTGAAATACTTCCATGATAAAGCCGGCTGTAAGCAGCCGTGCGATTTCTTCTCCTATAGCCTTCCTTCTTTCTTCATTCATTTTTCTCAGGCCCTGCTTCACAGGCCTGGACTTGGGATCAACGTGCAAACTGTGCTCTGCCAGTTCTGTAGGGATACCCGGCATGTCGCTGGGCGTCCAGGCGAACACATCCTGATTCAAACGAATAAACTCCACAAGTGCTTTCTCCTGCTCGCTGTCCAAGTTAGATCCTAAAGCAAATTGTTTGGAGGGATCACCCACGACAAAAGCCACCATCTTGGTGTCCTGCGCTGCCTTGAACTTTGCTCTCTCATCTTCGGTACTCGGCCTTTTTAACGCTGTTTTGTCATCCGGGTCTACTTGAGACCGGTAATACTTGAGTTCCTCTTTTCTGCAGGCTTGTTCAGCCATTGCCGCATCTCCTTCATCGCACTCAGCCGCTATATCCCGGTTCCCATGTATGGTGATGGTCTGCTTTGGACCCGGGATTTTTAGCTGTAGATACACATAACATGGCCTGGCCATGAACTTAGCGTAAGCCGGCCTTCCGAATAGCGCGTGATAAGGGCTGCGCAACTTGACCACCTCGAAAGTGAGCCACTCAACCCGGAAATTGTCCTTCGATTCTCCAAACGCTACCTCCAGTGTGATTTTTCCCTCGGGGCACGCCGAGTGACCCGGTACTATCCCGTGAAAAACTGTCGAACTCTTCTGTAGCTGGGACTCCTTGAGACCCATGCGTAGAAAGGTTTCCCAATATAAGATATTGATGGTACTACCGCCATCCATCAAGACCTTTTTCAACTCATAACCATTAACCTGCGGCGCAACCACCAATGCTAAGACTCCCGGGTGTTCTATCCTTTCCGGGTGATCCCTTCTGCTCCATGTTACGTCCTGCTCTGACCATCTCAGGTATCTCAGAACGGCCGAGGCAACTGAGTTTACCGCCTTTTTCAGTATCTTTTTATCCTTGATGGAAATTCCTGTAGTGTGTACGTGGTATTGTCCCAACTGCTTGGGGTTGGCCTGGAAACCTCCAGCTCCCCCCTGGTTATTGCCCGGATTTCCACCTGCCGGGTTGCCGGCTGGGGGTGGGCCGTGGCCCGGGTTTCCACCCGGACCCGGTCCTCCTCCCCGACCTGCACCTCGCATAGCCTTGTTTATTTCCTCGTTCTTCCATCTTTGTAGGTCCGCACATTGCTCCAATGAATGGTTAGCCGGCCTACAGTTTCTGCTGTGCTTTGGGCACGCCATCCTGAAGATATCCCAATTGTTACCCGGCCTTGGCGGTCCTTGATAATTTCCTCCGTTCTGGTTTCCTCCATTGAAGTTTCCTTCCGCCCTGGGTCTCGAAGATCCGGCTTCTGTGCTAGCGACAAACTCGGAGCTTCCCTCAAACGGGCGCTTATTCTGGTTGTTCCCATTGTTACCTCCATTGTTACCCGGTGTTGATCCATTGCCGGTTCTTCCATTGTTGCTTGTGTTTGCTTTTGCTTTCTTGTCATCGACATCCTCTTCTGTAGTATCTGTTGCAGCGTGCTTGTTGCATGCATCCATTAGCTCTCCCATCGTAACCTCTGAAGCATTTCGACTAGATTTCATGCGAGTTAACTTTTGCACTAAAGGTATGTACTTGCACGTCTTTGCCATCGCTTGTAACGCATGCTTGGGCTGAATATCCGTAGATGAGTGAAGTATCTCCATGACTCGGCGCACCCAGCTGCGCGCCGATTCTCCCTTCTTCTGGACACACCGCTCTAGGTCATCAATAGTAAACAGCTTTCTGCACGTCCCATGAAAGTGCTTGATAAACGCAGTTTTCAACTCCTCCCATGACTTGATGGATCCCTCCGGTAGATTATTGAACCATAACTTTGCTGCTCCTTCTGACATCATTAAGTACATGAATTTGGCTTGAAGATTTTCAGTTGCGTTGCGGATTGACATAGCCATCTCATAACTGCTCAACCATGTTTCTGGATCCATAGTCGGCTCATAATTCACTACTTTACCCGGTTCCTTGAATTTATCCGGGTAAGGCTCAGCTCTGATGTTATCCGACAGACACTTAGGCCCGGCGAGATTAGTCGGAACCGGCCTCACTCGGGAAACGTGTGATCCTGCGGGAGCCGCGGCTGGGCGCGGCACTGCTGCTGGTCCATGCACCGCAGACCCGGCCGCGGCTCTCCTCGCTCTGGAACTATCCACAATGGCTTGCGCCGCTGATGCTGCTGGTACTGCTTGAACACGGGGAGGAGGCGGCATTTGCTGCTGCTCTGCCCTCCGTCGCGCTGAGCTTGTCTGAATATTGCCGGTATTGGCTCGTTGCTGGCTGATATACGGTGTCCCATGCACTCGCACTTCTGTTGTCCGGGTAATTAACTTGCTGTGCCACTGCCATATGCAATAAATCGATCGCCCGTCGGGTCTGCTCCGCATGGGGTGACTCTCTTACGGGGATCTGATTCAATGCTAACGTTGCAGCATACACGTTATCCATGGGGTTGTTGTAATGACCTGCTGGCGTGCGAAACCGCGATGGTGGTGGTGGTGGTAATGTATTGCATGTAGTAACTCCGGTCTGTAATATGGGTAACCCGGCCTGCGTGTTTACCGGTTGTGCTCCTCCAGTTGCGGGTTGATGTACAGTTCCTTGGTTTGCCGCTGGAATCGGCTGATCCTGTGGTGTGATAAATAGTGTGGCCGGGTTTATAACTCCACCCGTTGCCGGTAATCTGGTCTGGTGTCTTTGACGCACCCTGGTTGTCTCTTCTCGGAGCCGGTTCTCCAATGCATCTAGATCGCGCTGGCGCGCAGCTACCCCTTGTTTTTCTGCTTCTACTTGCCTTCTCTGTTGTTCCAATGCACGGCGGGCTACATCCAGATCCCTAACACGTTCCGCCGCGTTTTCCGGGGTTATGACTGTGGCTAGAACGGTGGGATCCAGGATCAGGTTGTTGTTGAACAGGGCCGGGTGTTGCGGATTTGAAGGACCCGCCCCTGGTGTCCGGTTTGCCAAATATCCGAACATGTATGCCTGCAACTCGCTATCCGCCGCATGGCTGGTAACTGATGCCGATTCTCCGTCGACCCGGGTTAAGACCGGGTTTCCGTCAATCGGATTTTGCGTCTGGGCCAATGCTTGTGTTGTTCCGACAGCGGCCGCGGTCACGTTCCCCTGATTAAGATTGGTTGCGGGGGCCGTGTAAACCGCGACCTAGCGCACAATGCTTGGCGCAGATTCGTATTCTTCTTCATCATCGCTGTCTTCCTCGTACCGGTCCTCCAGCAGGTGCAGGATAGACTCGGTGTCATCTTCTCTCATAACCCGGCCACGCAGGGTCCATGCCGGCTCCTCCGGCTGTTCCCTCTTCGTGGTGGGCTCTTCTGCCGGATCCATCGTCCTGACTGATTCCTCCCCATCGGACTGAACGCAGGTGGCCTCCCCTAACACGGAATCAAATCCAAAATCGTCAGGAGCTAAACCGGACGTACGTACCATGCCAATGAAGACGTTGATCCGGCCGATTGTCAAGACAGATCCGGATTCGAGCAGATCCGACTCTGGCCCCCAGCCAAAATCGTCCACCATCTTCTCTCCTTCGGGGTTGGTGTAGATCTCGCCGACGACGAGGTTCTTCATGTTCTCCAGAGCTTCTCCCGTGATGTAAACACCCTTGGACGTAGGCCCCACGGTGGGCGCCAACTGTCGTGGGATAATCACGGTAGACGTTACCGGGGGTAACTTGTCTTGGGGCAAATCGACTCGAGTGTTTGGGAGAGGGTTTAGCTCAAAGGAAACCATGGTGATATGCGATCTGGTAGCCGGCAATCAAGTCTCCGAGTCTACGATCTAAATATATTAGCTCGATACTGGTGTTACAATGGATACTCGGAACCTCTCGATCTGGCGATCGTGTTCTTGCTCACATAAAAGCTTGTCTAACCCTAACCTAGGGACCGGCTTATATAACATCCGGACCCCCTAGCTTACTCTCCAAGGCGCACTCTGAATCCTACCCGGACACTGCTTACAAACCCTAAACTCCCTTACCGGAACCCACAATCCGGGTTACGGGGCCTTCGTTCCTGGGCCTTCTAGAAGCTTCTTTATCCTAAGTCGGGTCTTGCGCAGCGTCCTTTGGGCCGAGTTACTCCTTGGCGTTAGCCTACCGGGTTATCATCCCTCAATCACCCTCCATTTCAAATATAAGAAGCGGTTTTGTATGGTCTTTGATGCACTGACTTTTACCACTGATAAATGCTCCGTACTAAGGCTGGTCACAATGGGCAGTAAGAGCATGGTTAATAATAGAGCCAGCTGCTGGCTATAAGGCATTTCCATGTCATCTTATAGTCAGCTTATAGCCAACATGTACAATAGTATACTATATGCATGCATTATTTTGTCAACACATGGCCCACCTTACACTCTCACAAAGTGCCTATGAGCACGTGCAAGAGCTGACTACTATCTTGTAGCCCGCTTCTCTTATCTCTCCTCTTCTCTCTCATCCAACTAAGCACAAATATATTATTTAATTCCTTATAGCCCGCTTACATGATCTTATTGTACTTGCTCTAACTAAGTAGTAACATCGATGCCACGTAGGCAAAAAATCTAATATGGCAAGTATTTAATAAGGAGAGAGGAGGTTGTGGTAACATAGCTAGTTACTGTAACATCACATTTTTCAAGATAATATGAGTCTACAACCTCATAAATACACCTTTGCATGACACCACATATTTGTTACTACCCACTGTGGTGATCGTAACATAGGTTAGGAAAGCGTGTATGTTACTAGTGCATGTTACTCCCGGTCGTGACTAGCCTAATACATATGCATTGAAAATGTACAACTAGTATCTTTTCATTCGTCTTGCAAAATTATTTAGTTTCATATATTTTATATTAATCCTGTAGGTATATTACAAATACAAATAATAGTCAAAGTTGTAAACAAATTATCAGCAAAAATCAAGAATGTCTTATATTTTGTGATGGAGCGAATAGCTACAATAGTGTATGGAATAGCTAAATCTTACCCAGGGCTCACTTAGTTCCGCGTGGCCCAGTTATTAACATCAGCACGAGTAGGCCGACTCTACGTTTTGAAGGGTCCTAGGGCTTTAATGCTATGCATATATGCTCCTAACTTTAACTTATAAACTTCTATGAGTTAACTCTAGCTACACAATATTGTTTTGAAATGACTAACACTTGAGAAATATCATATTACAACATTACGGAGAATATAACTGAGTCAAATAGGAGCACTCTCACGCCATTAGCTATTTTTGCCGTTGGATTGCATGTTCTGGTCATTTCTGTCCGTTTGATGCGCCTCTTCTTCAAAATGTCCCGAGGGATGTGATGACCCACAAGTATAAGGGGATCGCAACAGTCTTCGAGGGAAGTAAAACCCAAATTTATTGATTCGACACAAGGGGAGTCAAAGAATATTTATATGTCTTAACAACTGAGCTGTCAATTCAGCTGCATCTGAAAGTAGACTTGCTCGCAACAATTTATCAGTGTTAACAGTTTTATAGCAACAGTAGAAATAAAATGACAGCAGTAGTAAAATAGTAACATCAGTAGCAATCGCGGAAAACAGCGGGATGAGAGTACTGTAGGCATAGAGGGAATGGATGGACGGGCGTTGCATGGATAACATAGGTCATGTAATAATCTAAACATGGAAATTGCAGATAATAATAATAAAGTATCAAACATTTAGGCAAACCATAGGCATGTGTTGCAATACAGTCATACGTTCTCGCGATGAGAAAGTTGCACAACATCATTTGTCCTACCAGCCCGTGGCAGCGGGGCCTCTGGGAAAACTACTGGTAATTAAGGTGCTCCTTTCAATAAAGCACCGGAACAAAGTATTAACACTCTGTGAACACACGTGATCCTCACATCACAACCATTCCCTCCGGTTGTTCCAATTTGTGTTACTTTGGGGCCTCGGGTTTCGTATAATGACATCTGTAAAAAACTTGCAGACATGATCAAGAAACATAATTGTACTCATTAAAAATAACATGTTTAGATCTGAAATCATGACACTCGGTCCCTAGTGACAAGCATTAAGCATAACAAGTTGCAACAACGGTAGAAAACATCCAATCCCTTCCATCCCTCTCAGCCTATATCGGTGTTTACTCACACATGGACGGGGAAATCATGGATGGTTGATGGAGAAGAGGTGACGGTGTCGATGGCGATTATCTCCTTCGAATCTCCGTCCCGACAGGGTACCAGAACAGGAACTTCTGATCCCCGAATCGAGTTTCGAGGTGGCAGTGCCGCTCTGTTGTGTTTGTGTGGAATATGACGAACCCCCCTCGGTTTTTAGATTACGGGGCACATGTAGTCGAACGGGGAGTCCGAGGGGTTGAGGGAGTGGCCCAAACCACCTTGCGGCGCGGCCAAGAGGGGCACGCTAGGCGGTGGTGTGGCACCCTCCTGGCCCCTCTCCTGGCCTCCTTCTGGCTTCCGGGGTCTTCTGGTGTTTTAGGACCAATGGGATCTTTTCTGGGCAATTTTTTGAAAGTTGATTTTTCTGGACAAAAATGAGACACCAAGGTAATTCTGCTGATAACAACGTTAGTCCGTGTTAGTGGTATCCAAAACTCACTAGTTTAGAAGAAAAAAAATAAGAAAAGTGTTCGGAAAAGGAGATACGTTTTGGACGTATCAACTCCACCAAGCTTAGCTTATTGCTTGTCCTCAAGCAACTCAGTGACAACTGAGTGCGATAAAAGACTTCTACGAACACATTTGTTTCATATGATGTAAATATACTCACTACATGATCAAGTGCAAGGCAATTCATAATAAGATGTATGGAAAATAAAAGTCACCCAGCAGTTATGCAAACCATGAAAAGATGCCAACAAACTAATAATAGACAACATGAAGTATATCAATTTGCAGGATTGCAATGCTCATAATAGGGTATAATAAAGTGTGCACGCTTGCCCTTAATAGTGGAGCAAAACATAAATGCTAGGGCACCTCTGAAGTTCAAATGAAGACTAGAAATAAAGATATCAAAGATACAAGCATCAAAGTTATACCACTACACCGTGTTCTGGGACAAGCACATTTCACTAAGAATAACAGTCATCCTCTCAAGAAGGTGCATAAAGTGAGAAGGTGAAGACTCAACATAAAAGTAAAAGAAAGACCCTTCGCAGAGGGGAGCATGGATCACTCATGTGCTAGAGCTTTTATTTTATTAAACGGAAGTATTGAAACATTTTTTTAGGGAGGTGTATACTTATGGCAACGAATGGTAAACGGACAATATAGTAGTTCACAAGCCAACTAAACTTCACAAGAGCGGCTTCCATTTAAAGAACGCAACTGGTGTATAAAGTCATCCTTCTTTCTCTTTTGTTTACACAATTATGCTTTGACTGATAAATAAGGGCAAAAATAGTGAAGAGAATTTGTTGTATTAATATGGGGTTGGGCACCCCGCTGCCAACTCTTCTATCAGTTGGATAAGCGGATGAAGCCACTAGTCCAGGGTTTTAAATCCAATCAACAAGTGAGATAAAGATTCTCTATTTACGTCCTCATGAGCTAAAACAGGGACACAAAACAGGAATAATTTTTAGAAGGTTTTAAAGGTAGCACATGAGCAATTTACTTGGAGTGGCGGTTAATTACCACAGATATAGGTAGGTATGGTGGACACATTTGGCATAATTTGGTTTTCGGGAGTTGGATTGCACGAGTAGAGCGCATACTCAGTACAGGTGAAGGCTAGCAATAGACGGAGAGCGACAATCAAGAGACCAATAGCTGTTATAATCATGCTTGCGACAAAACAAAATTAACATGGCCATAAAAGTGATACAAATACTCTGAGGCAAAATAAATCATTGAGGCTTAATTGAATTTTTGTTTTCAATATTATGCATGCGTGAGCATGTGCCAAGTCGATTCAAGCGAAACAAACAGAGCGGATACCACAATGTCATACCCTTCTATGAATAAAACAATGCAAGCAAACATTCATACGGTGTGATATCTTATATTAATAAGTTGGAACTAACACGTGAAAGAACAAACTACTAAGCATCAATTAAATAACATGGACCTTACATGAACAAACTAAGCATGTTCACACAGATGAGTATATGTACAAAAATAAAGCAAATAGAGTTCATATCATCCTCTCACCACAACTTGGGTTGTCGTAAATCATCTTTACCGCTCTTCACTTGTGTGGATCGAATAATATATAATGATAATCAAGCTCCAACGGTGACACGGAATTCTGGTGAACTCTCCAACGAACTTTACAAAACCAAAGAAGAATAACAAATATTTTTGGATTTTCGAATTAAAACAAGAACAGAAAGAACAAGCAAACAAAGCAAAATAGTTTTGGATTTTTGCATACTAAACTGAAATGAGAAAAGAAAGGGAACCAAGAAAAGAAACTAAAGAAGCAAACAAAGAGAAACAATAGAAATATTTTTGGTCCTTTTTTGTTTTGGAAAACAAGAGCAAAACGATAAAACAAAGAGAAACGAAAGAAGAGAAAGAAAACAAAAACAAACTAAAGAAATGAAAATATGGATATACAAAGAACTGACCGAACATGATATAAAAATGAGTGTGATGTCGGTAAACCTCCCCCAAGCTTAGGATTTTGGCCTAAGTGGAGATCATCCCCAAGGGGACCATGAGGTGGTGCCCCCTTAGTATGCCGAGGAGGAACCCTCCTCCTGATATGTGCTCGAGGACGCGTCGGTGTACTGCGTGTTGTGGTCCTCGGGAGGCGCATCTCGCATCTCCTGCTGCCTGTAAAACTCCATCGTGCTCAGATGCTTGTATATCTCCTCCTTGGAGCGCGACCATGGTGACATGTCAACTTTGAACAAGACAGGCTGCGGCAAAATAACTTCCCGCTCATCTCCATCCATTAAGACTCTATACACTAAATGATCAGCAGTAGAGTTAGCAGTGACAAAATGATGAGCCTTCATGGCAAGAAGGTTGAGTCTATTGGGAGCAATCAATTCATCATAAAGAGCAATAGAAAAATCTAGAGCAGTTGCTATACGTGTAGCAATAATACCCACAAAAATGGGCCCCTTAGCAACAAGGCGGCGTGCAACAAGTGCACCAAGGTTATACTTCTTGCTACGGTTAAGCGCAGCATCAATGAAAGCAAGGTGGTAACTAGTAATGTTGCTAGTGTTCTCCCTACCATGGATACTAGTAGCAAGATAGTAAGTAAAATATCTAACGGCAGGAAGTTGGATGTTCCGTATCTTCCCACGCTGGGGTGAGCGACCATCATCATTGGTGATTTCTCGTTAGAGAGCCATGAGATCTGCGGGTTTACCCTGAATCCTGCACGCCGTCCCGGAAGCGTTGATACCTACAATGGTACAAAAAGTCTCCAAGGGAAAAGAAAAAGAACTACTATATAACTTGAAAGCAATAGTGGGACCAAATTTTGTGTTCTGAAATTTAAAACTCTCAACAAAAGTTTTTGTGAGAGTGGCATATTGAAGACTTTCATCCTCCATGTAGCTGGTTAAACCAACTCTTTCAATAAGCATCAAAAAGTCATCTAACATATATGCACTTCTTAAAAATGTAACAAAAGGAAAGCTAGATGGATTCGCGATACGATCACCTCCCGCATCATCGATATTAGGTGCAATAAGGTCTTCATTATATGATGGCCTCACTAAAGTGGATGAGCGTGAGGGCCTTGTTCTCCTACGAGCATCACTCCTAAATATCTCTCCAAAATTATGGCTATCCGTCTCCGAATTTTTAAACAATCATCACAAAAATTAATTTCAAACAACTATAAGGTGGAAACTACCATAGAGACTTATAGGAGAGCTAAACATGCATCAAAACTATATTATTTCTACTCAATGCAAGCATGAAAACTCACATAAGTTGTCACCTACAGTACCAAAATACTCAATAAATACTCCACTAAACAAAATTCTACTTGGATAATCGGAGGAGTCACATACCGGAGAGCAAATGCACCAAATTTCAGCACAAATGATGGGGCTGAGCAAAGAGATCGAAAAATTTAAAGGAAGAACAACAACAACTCGGGTTCCAGGATATGTGTTGAGTTTGGGAGGTGATAGAAGGAACTTTCGTAGGGGAAAGAGTAAGTGGGGGCCAGAGGGGGGCCAACACAATGTGCTGGCGCCACCAGGGGTAGGCCGCGCCACCCCATGGTGTGGCCTGACTGGTGGGTCCCCCTAGGGCCTCCCAGGTGGCTCTCTGCCTCGTTTTTTACGTAAGAATTTATTATGATATTTTTCTGGAATTTTTCGAGAAACTTTATTTTTGAGATATTTCTAGAATTTTAATAATTAATAAAGACCAGAAAAACAAGAGTGAAAAGGTTGAAAACAAAACCAAAACCAGAACTATATAGGTTCTATGACACTCCAATGGAAAAATAACCAAGGAAAACAAAGGTGCAGGTGGTGAAAAAAAATTATGGGTGGTTAAAACATGCATAACCACAGTAATCAAGATGAAAACATGACTATGGATGATGGAAAACATGATTGTACTAAAGTAGCAAGGTGATAACCGAAGTAAACATGGTGAAAACATAACGGGGAAGGTGAAAACATAGTGAAAACATTGTCCTCTTCATTCAAAATATTTTTTTAACAAGGGTGATCAAGTCTTGTTACCACAACAATTTTCATATGAAGCAAAACTTTGCTAATCACTAAATAATTATGTTACCTCAACCTTGATAGACATAGTCCCAATCATAATAATTTCATATTCTTTTGGTGGTACTGGAATGGGACAGTAAAATTCTCCAATCTTTATAGTCTCAATATTATCAATTGAATTTCAACCATATCTTCTATCAATCTTGTTGGGAAACTAAACAGTATGATCTTTATCATTAACATTAAAAGTTACTGTTCCTTGTTTGCAATCAATAACAGCCCCTGCAGTGTTAAGAAAAGGTCTCCCAAGAATAATAGACATATCATCGTCTTCAGGCATTTCCAACACAACAAAGTCAGTTAATATCAAACAATTAATAGCAACATGAACAAGAACATTCTCACATATACCAACAGGAATAGCAGTAGATTTATCATCCATTTGTAAAGATATATAAGTATGTATTAATTTTTCAAGAGAGAGTCTCTTATAGAGAGAAAGGCATAACACTAACTCCAGCTCCCAAGTCACATAAAACAGTTCTAACATAATTATTTTTAATAGAACAAGGGATAGTACGAATACCAGGATCTCCAAGATTCTTTGGAACCTTGCCATTGAAAGAGTAATTAGCAAGCATAGGGAGACAATATCTTTCATATATTTAGAATAAGGAGGCAGTTTAATAGCATCAGTCAAAGGAATTTGCAAAAACAAAGGTTTAATCCATTGACAAAACTTGTTATAATGTTCTTCCTCCTTAGATTTGCGGTTCTTATTAGGAAAAGGCATTTCTTTTTGTACACAAGACTCTCTTTCTTTACCATGTTTATTGGCAATGAAATCCTCCTTAGTATACTTCACAGTTTTTGTTTGCTTTTGAGGTTCAGCTACAGTTTCTTCTTTGTCAGAAGCATCACTCTTATCATTACCACTTTCAGTTGCAACATCTGAAATAGATATATTATTAGGATCTTTAGCAAGTTCAGAAGATTCTCCAACAATTATATGTCTCTTCTCCTTTTTCTGACAAGGAGAACTATTTTTTTAGGTTGCTGAGAATCTTGTTCAATTCTTTTAGGGTGTCCTTCAGGATACAAGGGATCTTGAGTAGAGATACCACTTCGAGTAATTATTTCACAAACATGTTTATCTCTAGAAGAATTAGCTAGCATATATTTTTGCACTTTAGTAAGTTGATCAATTTGAGTTTGAACCATTTGAAAATGTTTAACAAGCATTTTAACATCATTAGAGGTTCTTTCAATAATACCATGCAAATTATTAATAGCTCTAGAGTTTTCGATAAGATGATTTTGCACTCTCATATTAAAATTATCTTGCTTAACAACATAATTATCAAAAATTCATCTAAGCATTGATCAGGTGGTTTAGAGTAGGGAATATCTCTATTATCTAAGTATTGAAGAGAGTGTACCTCAACTGTTGATGGATGAGGAATAGGCTTACATAATTCTTCTATAGGAGATAAATTCTTCACATCTTCAGATTTAATACTCTCTCTTTAAGAGATTTCTTGGCTTCCTTCGTCACTTCATCATCTAATTCAATCATCCCTCTCTTCTTGGGAGTTGGCATTGGTGTTGGCTCTGGTGTAGGTGTAGGTTCAGGCATAGTTCAATCATCATTATTTTTGGCTATTTTAGCCATTAATTTCTCAGTTTCTTCTAGAGTTCTTTTCCTGAAAACACAACCAGCACAACTATCCAGGTATGTCTTAGTTCAACAGTTAGTCCATTATAAAATATATCTAGGATATCATTTTTAGGTAGTGGATAACCAGGTCAAACTCTTATTAAAGAACAAAACCTTGTCCAAGATTCAGGTAATTTTTCTTCTTTAATTTTCTCAAAGTTAAAGATCTCTTGCACAGAAGCATGTTGAGGAGTAGCAGAAAAAATATTTTTTGAAAGAAAGCATTAATCAAATCCATAGGACTAGTAATAGATCCAGGTGTCATATTGTTAAATCAAGTTTTAGCTTCATCTTTTAATGAAAAAGGAAAAATCTCGGTAACAAAATAAGTACGCAGCTTAGTATCATCAGAAAATAAACTACTCGTAAATGAAAGCTCATTTATGTGTTCCATAGCAGTTTTACTTTCATTTCCACAAAAAGGTTCCTTCTCAACAATAGATATATAAGATAAATCTAAAGAGAAATCATAATCCTTGTCTATAATGTGTAAGGGAGATGTGGCAGACTTAGCATCAAGAGAGGATTTATATTTCACAGCATGTCTTGCAAGAAGACTCTTAAGAGCACTTGCACCAGTAGTAGCACGAGCTTCTTCAACAAAATCATCATTACGTTCAATATAGGTTTCATCAAGATCATCAATAAACTCAGTCGAATTAACAGGTGTACCAATATTTTCAATAGAAATTTCAGCATTTTTAATTTGTTTGGATTTAGCAATAGTAGCATCTAGGAAATGACCTAGAGAACCATTATCATCAAGAACAACAGAGGCATCATCAAAAGTATCAGAAACATTCTCAGACTTAGCAGAAGTAACAGTAGCATGTGGTGGAGTAAGAAGCTTACTCATAACAGATGAATCAAGAGCAACGGAGGTGTTCAGGGTTGTACCTCTTTTTGTAGTGGATGGTAATATAGGAAATTTTCCATCACGAGTCTTGCCCATGATGAATGGCTTGCAGCAAACAATATCACGATCAAGTGAGCAAATAATTAAAGCTATACTCCCCGGCAACGGCGCCAGAAAATGGCCTTGATGACCCACAAGTATAGAGGATCGCAACAGTCTTCAAGGGATGTAAGACCCAAATTTACTTATTCGACACAAGGGGAGCCAAAGAATATTTATATGCCTTAACACTAGTTTGTGTGTGAACAACTTCATCTTCACGTGCATCTTGCTGGTTAGATCCTTGGACATATGCAGATCTCTCCCAGCTTATCCCAAATATCTTGTGTGGATTCCTTCTTCTATACCTTTTGCAAAATATCATTAGATAGATGGAGTTGAAGCATAGACAAAACCTTACGGTCCTTCCGCTTTTCACCGTATGTCCAGGTCTTCACATCCTCGCGACGAATCCATCGAGTGCGTCATCAAGATCTCTGGATTGGGAGAGAATCGCCCTCATCTTGACTTTCCACAGCAGGAATCATGCCTTGTAGTCCAGCAACGGTAGATCAAATTTCATCGCAACCATCACAAAATCATAATATGAAAACCAAGTCTCTGATACCAAGCGACGAACAAAGATATTGACAGACGGGGACACAGGATTTTTAACATGAAAACCCTTCTAATGAGAAAGAGGAAAAACCACGGGGGCGAGCTAGGAGAACTTCACTATATCGGGTGCGGTTACAAACGTCGGAGATTTACATCTTGCGAATTATCCCGAACGACGGCTTATATGAGCTATATAAAGGGCTGGTGGTAGAATTCAGATTCAACTCGGAAACAACTTCAGACTTCGTGACGCTACGCTCTACTTGTCAGAAATTCGGCCTTTTACAGCATAAGTGAATTTGGCTCACACCAAAATAACAGTATGTTAGCACTAGTTAATCTTGATATCTTTGTATCTGCATGTTTAATTTGTATTGCATTAGTTAGGTGTGTCCGTTGTAGTGAGTTGAGGAGCCGACAATGTGATACGTACCAAGCAGGTGTATTCACGGCTAGAGGCATGCAAGGCGAGAGGCCGAGATTATCGTTGTGCGATGTAGCGTACGTGGCGAGATGCCGAGGGACGAAGTTGTGCTATAGGAGTTGAAGACAATGGGCTGCACATGAAGTAGTCGGGGGATCCATGGCCTTAGCCGAGCTGGGTCACCTTGATCTCACACACCCCACGGCTTCCACGGTCGACATCCTCCCCGGCGTCCTTCCCGCACTAGCCATGGCCACCATAGGGATCACATACTTTGTTCGGTCTAAACTAGGTTCGGTGAAAGAGTTCACCAAAACCGGTATACCAAAATATTGATTTTGTATTATAAATGTTGATGATATTTTTTCTATAAATTTAATCAATTTTCATTGATGTGTTGACTTGATATTTTTAAGAGTAAGCAGAGGTAGTGTCTCAAAGGATTTGGTTCCGCAAAAGCTCGGAGATGTTCATCACACGACCGAGTTCCCTGGTCCGCTGCACGCATGCATCAACCATTGATGTGTATCTAGTGCTACACCAAGATACCGTAGTCAATTAATGTAGGACGACAGGCAGGGTATGCAGTAGCAAGTTGAAGAAAGCAAGCCTCCGTGTGAAGGTGAGGAAAAAAAAACATATTATTTCTGCTTCGTGAGGTCTATTCTGTGCAGGACGTGCTGCAGTGCTGTGTACCCAATGGTAGCATGGTTAGACAGGTGAGTTGGTACGCATTGAAGCGCGTTGGAGCCTCGCAGTGTCTCAGATGAACTTTCGGCGCTTTGATCGCTACAGCTAGGATGGCCGGGAACGCCTCCACCAGGCCGGCCATGCTGCTAGACTGAATACTACTACGGGCTATGGCTTGAGCGGGTACGCTAGACTAACGTTAAAGTGGTTGTCTTCTCGTTAACGTTAATGCAAGCTAAACGCAAATGCAGCTAAACGCAAGTCTAACGTTAACGTTAATTGGCATTGCGAGCGTGTGTAATGTCGTGGTACAGGAGAGCTACCTGCAACTGCACCTGCACGTGTTAGCTTAATTGGCAATTAATCTCTCAAGCGCCGGGGGACTTCTTCCCTGCTCTAGCTCCTTCCCCACCGCTTTCTAGCTTTGAGAGTCGCATGTGAGGGCCCGGCGAGCTCCAGCTCGTTCTCCGGCGGCGTTGCCGACCGGCGGCGAGGGGGATGCTGCGCGCGGGATGTACAGAGTAGATTTAGGCCTTTCCTTCCTGTAGTAGCTGCTTATTTAGCGTGGTTCGGCTTCATGCCGAAGAGGATGAGTTCGCTCGTGCGTCCGAGCAGCACAAGCGAGCCTCTAGCCATGGCGCTTTCTCTGGCGGTGCTCCGGTGGGCGGAGAAGCTGGGGATGAGGCATGGTGATTCCTCCTTCCCTCATAAACTCGACGCCTGGCTTCTGGTTCTGGAAGTCGGGGTTCGCCGCGCTGCATCTAGATGGTCTCTGGTGGAGCTGCTTCTTCTGGCCGGCCGTGGAGGCGAGGAGTGGAGGCAGCGGCGCAGTGAGCTCACTTCTTCTTTTGCAGGGTGGTGGTTACCAAAGCTGCACAGCTGCGCGCATCACACGACGACGATGTCCGTCGACGTGCTCTTGGGCCGAGATGGCGGCCCCTACTTCTCCTCCTCGTCGGAGGTCACCCGAGTCCTGTCCCGGAGCTCGTTTCAGAGAGGAGGGCAAGTGGTTTGTCCCCGCCCTTCTTTTCGTAGCCAGTGGCATGGGCTACTTGTCGGTTATGGAGAGCGCCGGAGCACCATGCTCTCGTACCTCGGCATCCGCACCTCGAGGTCGCCGGAGACTGGGAGCAGAGAAGACCAAGGACCCGATTGCGTTCCAAATTTTAGTTCTAGGGTCTTTTCTGTCATTGTACTGTCCTTATCTTCAAATGTTAGGTAACTCAGGGCGAGTTTTGTAAAAGGGACAATGCCTTCTTTGTACCTGCTCCCTATGGTTCTATGAATGCAGCATCTGGGTCCTCAGGACCCCTCTCTTGTTCCAAAAATCTCTCAAGCGTCACTCAGCCACACAATAAACGGTCTTATGCATCCAAGTACCATTTTTTTTCAGTTTCTATGTTTGGGTTCTACAGGCCAGAAGCCCAGGCTTAATATAAACTCACTTCGTCTCAAAATAAGCGTAGTTGAAATATATATATCTAACACAGAAAATATATAGATGCATATGTTTCAATAACGGTTATTTTGAGACGGAGTGAGTATATAACTACAAAACATGGCCAAAGGGGGAATGATACCTCACTTGACTTTACGTTGATAGGTAGAAGATGAGACTACCGGTTTATTCGAGCACACGCAGCTGAAGCTGGGACTCGAAACCGGGTGGCTTGGCGCACTCACAGCCTCTAGCCACTGAGCTAGCACCCAGTTCTGTGTGAGTATATAACTACCGTGCTGCATATTATTGTAAACTTAACCTGCCCATATTTTGTCACATGTGTGACATTTCAGCCTTAAATTACTAACTTTTTATGCATAAAGTGTTTTTGACTCGCGGGATCCGGTGGTCCCATCAGTTAAAAAAATTATATTTACATTTTTCAAAGAAAATCTGAAAAACAAAAACTCAGGATGTAGCCAACGATGTATCCGACAAACTTGCCAAATATCCATTTTAAATACAAAGTATTATGAGCTATACAAAATGAAAAAATCTAATAAAATTAGAGATTTGAAAATAGGCATACTAATATCCCTAATTTTTTCATTTTTTGTATAGCTCGGAATCAAACGTATTTGGAATCGATATTTTTATTTAGTTTGTGGGATACACTAGTGGCTACATCCGAAAAACATTTCAAATTGTTTGAACTCGTAAATATAAATTTTGAAGATATTATTCCACTCCCTTTTATGGCCAATGCACATAATGTTTTAGAAGATATTATTCAACGTTAGAAAAAATTGCAGCAAGAATAATTTTCAGGGTCTCAGATATTAACTCTATCAAGACACATTAAAGGTTCCTTGGAAAATTTGTGTCTGACTATGTGCAAAGGTTTTACATGGAACTAATACGTTAGGTATTATGAAGTAATGTGTTAAAACAGGTTCTTGTAAATTTTATTTTCAGATACCCAAGTACTCC